>JAWHQI010000093.1:5015000-6215000 GCA_033032865.1 Dactylorhiza incarnata
CGGCGGCAGAGGGCACCAAAAAATAGTAGGAGACAACCGGTCCGACTGATTGGTGCTCCAGTAGCGCCAGAATGGAAATTCATTTGAGCAGTTGATGTTCTCCATGATGGTAGCAGCAAGAACAATAGGCTTACCAAAGTCCCGCCCGTGGATGTTAGCATTTTGGGCCCGCCAATTTTGGAAGATAACATAGCAAAGGAGTCGAAGAGGGCCCAACTCCATCTTGCGGGCAGCAGTAACAAGAGCTGGGAAAGCTGTCCAGCAAGGGATCGTAGTGCCGATCGGGTTTCGGGGGAGAGACCTAGCGCGAATGAGTAGTGGTAATCTCCTCTGGGTTCAAAATCTATTATTAAGTTGATTTTTTTTAATAGAGAAGCAAGAGCAAAACTATCATAAAAAGGCATTAATGATTAATGCTGAAATTAGAAGATTGACCATAACTATTATAATTACAATGCAAACTAAATGGTTGAGGAGCAACTTCTAAATACCTAAGACTCCAAAGGCAAAATCCCATGGAAGATCAACAGACCACGATCCGTTCATTATGCAAGTAATTTAAGAATGAAAGTAAGGGTTTGCAAAAGGAGAATGACATCTCATATGTATAGGAGGAGGTCGCGTATAGGAGAGTGATAATTGGCATTTAGTAGGTGGAGCTAATTAATACATGGTGAAATTCCACCAGGTGGAACTAATCAAGCTGCATGCACATCATTTACTGCGCTGCTATACATTCTTTAATATGGTAGTGAGTGTGGACCATCGCGAGGAAAGGGTGTCAGCATTGGTAAGAATCCAAACATCCAAAAGAAATGGTAGATGGAGATTGAATCCAGACCACTTGTATGCACGAAAAACAACAATAACATTGACCAGAGTACATCAGACTCCTGTTTATAATGACGTCGATAATTACTTTCTTAATTGATGTTTATCCATTAATTGTTTGATACTTACTGTTACATGTGAATTATCAGTTGGTGATTAAACTATTAAATAGTGTCACATGGCCTCCTGAGTTCCAGTTAATTTAATGTAATTAGGAACCAATTATAATAACACTAATTCTTTAAATATAATTAATAGTTAATCAAATTATTGTTTAGGACATTAATTTGTTCATGCTATGTTTGGTTATCCACGGTTGTGAACGGTATTTCTCCAAAATAATATTGTGTCAAATTGATGAGGCGTCCATCTAGCGTACCAGGATCCTCTCCAATTGAGTCCAAATGGATAGTATCCATTTCACGGTCCAGATTAATTCGTGGCTGATCCGACGGGTTCACTAATCCCATACTTTTTTATTTTTTCTTTAATAAAAAATTATTCATCTTTAGATAAAGTGGGAATGAATCCTCACCCTGAAATGGACCTCAATTTGGGGTCCCAAATGGAGAGGATTCCGATTCCTATCCAGGTAGGCAAAACATGACCGCTCTATTTACCGCCAACTTCGCACCATCACCGCTCAAATGTCATGCTAACCTCAAACAAATCGATATTCAGTGGCGGACAAGTGGCATGTAAAACAAGTAAGCATTGCATTTGAGCATCGCGCCTAACAAGATACACTAAACACCCTTAAGACATAAGTCTAGTCCTACATGTGATATCTCTCAAAGAAGAGCAGAACAAATTTGTGAACAATTCGGGAATCGATTTGCGAAAATTTGATTAAGATTTATTTTTTTCAAATTTGAATCCGGATTAATATCCAAATTCAGTTTCAAATATCACCAACTGATAACTCACCGCCATAGAGGGCATGCACACATATCATACAAAATAAAACATAAAATCAATATAAAAGAATTATGCATCCAAGAGCTTAGGTGTAAAACAATATGCTCTTTGTCTATCGTGCATATATTTATGTAATACCATTATCAAAGATATATGAATGATCAAATGAAAAAGATTTAGATGAAATTAGACAACAAAAGAAAGCAGTCACAGCGTATAGTTGGTGGGAACAAGCAGTGGCATCACCAGTATTTCTATCCAAAACAATATATACATATATAGCAAAGAAGGCAGAAAATAGCATATGGCTTAAATTTTTTTGAATCAAGGAAAAAAGATGTTTAAGTCATTAAAAAAAGCTGCAAGCTTATCAGGAGCTGTAAAACAGGGAATACCATACCTATAGACTGGCTTTGGCCAATGCTTCTTCAAGCATAGTTCATGAAGTCTATGTTTTGAACCATCCATCTCCACACTTTCATTTGCATTCTTGCAAATGACAAGCCAATCATTTACATATCTAGATGTTGTCTGAGTGGAGGTAATAGCGCAAGGAGTTATCTCCATGTGATCAGCTTCATCGTTGCACAACTTCTGCATTGCATCTCTGGCAGCATTTAGTTTTGCAATAGACTTCTGCTCAGAAGACCCTACACCGTAAAGCTCTCCATCGATGTAAAAATTGATTATGATCATATTGCCTTTCCTCCAATTTTTAAGCGTGAGACTCATCCCTTGTTTTTGACATAGCTCATAGAGGAGCGCCACAGGCTGCTGGGTCTGAGTTTCCTCGATGATGGGTTCTAAAATTCCTCTATACACCTATTGTTATAATGGCAACGCAAAATTAAAGATTGTTAGCACTAAATAAGTGAATGTACTAGAATCATGGATTGATTAAAAAAAAGTTTAATGAAAAAATCAGACAAGTGGAAATACATGAGGAGTTTGAACAAGTAAAGATTAATCAACAAAAAAAAACTAGAAAGTAGGTAATAATTTACCATCCAGAATTTCACAAGATCGAAGCCACAATCTTCGTAGACGGCACCAGCAATAGACTCAACTACATCTGCTAGAGGCTTTGTGTGAAATATTTTAAAGTCGGAAGAACACGTCAACCAACCGGAGAATAAGGACACCAAAGATGAACACAAGCTTTCACAATACTAATTATGGTAGCTAGTTACAACTGAACACGGCTGAATACAAGTTGCATCCAACTTGAATCACAACAGCCAATAGAAAGTAAGAACTTGGTCACGGACAAGGTCCGCTTCTCCTCCGGAGCACACCGCGCTGGTGATACTCGCCACTATCGATACTCGTCACTTTCGATACTCGTCAGCTCGATACTCGTCACTTCGATACTCGTCAGCTCGATACTCGTCACTTCCTCCAATACTCGCTACTCGTTCAAGGGAGCTGGCCGAACTTACTCCAAGTCCGATGCTCGCCTGCCGAACTTACTCCAAGTCCGATGCTCGCCTGGTAGCACTCTGGTATCTCTAACTCGCTCAGAGTTGATGATACTCGCCACTTCTGATAGCTATACTCGTCACTCTCAGAGTATATACTCGTCACTGTCAGAAGGTGTCAGAAGGTATCTCTCTTTAGGGGGGGTACCCCTCTATTTATAGGCAAACTCAAGGGGGGTGGTGAGTAGGAGATACTCGCCACTGGATAGTCGCCACCTGGATAGTCGCCACCTGGATAGTCGTCACCTGGATAGTCGCCACCTGGATAGTCGCCACCTGGATAGTCGCCACTTTCACAGCATATACTCACTTCACAAACCTAACACTCCCCCTTGAAGTGAGCTCCAAGAACAACTCCAAGCAATGTACGAAGCCTCCGGAACGGCCCCGCAGATAGGGGCTTCGTGAATATATCCGCAAGGTTCTCTTCACTCCGCACATGCTCCACAGCGATCAAGCCACCCAGCACCTTCTCTCTGATGAAGTGATGCTCGATCTCTATGTGCTTGGTCCTTGCATGACAAACTGGATTGGTTACCAGTTTCAATGCACTCTCGTTGTCCCCGCGTAGCACAGTAGGTCCGCTGACCTCCTCGTCCACATCCTCCACTAGTCTCCTTAGCCAGACACACTCCTGAGCTGCTAAGGACGACGCCTTGTACTCGGCCTCCGTGGTAGAAAGGGAAATAGAGTCCTGCTTCTTGCTACACCACGAGATAGCAGCTGCTCCACACAAGAACACGTAACCTGATGTCGACTTGCGATCATCAGCGTCACCTCCGTAATCTGCATCCGTGTACCCGTGCAACTTGAAGTCGGACTTCTCCTCATAGGACAACCCCATCTCAAGGGTGCCCTTCACGTACTTCAGTATCCCTTTGGCTGCCTCCAGATGAGGCTTCCGTGGCTCCTGCAATACCGACTAACTCGGCCGACAGCAAAGGCGATGTCCGGCCTCGTGATAGTCAGGTAGATAAGACTCCCCACCAGTGCCCGAAAGATCTTCGGATCAGGAAGAATCCTCCCTTCTTCCTTCCGAAGCTTCAGCCCCGCCTCTAGAGGAACGGAACTGCTCTTCCCCTCCTTCATGCCGAATCTTTCGAAGATTCTCTCGGCATACGCCCTCTGGGAAACATCCAGTCCGCCTCTTCTCTTCTCTACTTGGAGGCCAAGAAAATGGTGCAGTTCACCAAGATCCTTCATCTCGAAGCGTATGGAAAGCTGCTGCCTCAGCGCCGCGACCTCCTCAGGGTTGTTCCCTGTCACGATCATGTCGTCGACGTATAGCAGCACCAGCACGTGAAGACCTCCACTCTTCTTCACGAACATGCTGGAGTCCGAGTCTGAGGCATCGTAGCCGCAGGACTGCAAGTACTCCACAATCTTCCCATACCAGGCTCTCGGCGCCTGTTTCAGACCATAGAGGGCCTTCTTCAGCTTGCAGACGTGACGCGGCTGGGACTTGGACACGTATCCAGGTGGTTGTACCATGAATATGTCCTTGTCGATCTCCCCATATAGGAATGCGTTCTTCACGTCCAGCTGCCATAGCTTCCAACCTCGGCACGCCGCCAAAGCGATGATCGTCCTCACTGACGTCATCTTCGCTACGGGACTGAAGGTCTCCTCGTAGTCCTCTCCGTAGGTCTGTGAGAAGCCTCGAGCGACAAGCCTCGCCTTGTACCGCTCCACTTCTCCATCAGCCCTCTTCTTCACCTTGTACACCCACTTGCAGGTGACAGGTTTGATGCCCTCCACCATGGGAACCAGGTCCCATGTCTCGTTCTTCTTCAGGGGCTCCATCTCCTCGATCATGGCCGCGTCCCACTCCTTGATGCCAACAACATTCTCAAAGCAGGCAGGTTCCCTCTCATCGAGTGGTCCTGCGAAGAAGCAGGAAACCAAACTCACGAAGTTCCCCTCCTTATAGCGAGCAGGCGGGACGATCGTCCTCTTCAACCTCCTCAAGGCTTGGCCACTATCTACCACTCCGGTAGACTCCTCTGGTTGAGCTCCTCTCTGAGCTCCTCTCTGAACTCCTCCTGAAGCGGTGCTCTCCCTGCTTCTTGAGTTCGTAGCTCCCCCTGAGCCAGATGCTCCTCCTGAGCCAGATGCTCCTCCTGAGCCAGATGCTCCTCCTGAGCCAGATGGTGATGGAGCACTTGGAGATAACTCCAACTCCACAGTAGGGTCCTCAGTGACCCACTCCTCTTCCCTGCTAGCTTCTCCACTCTCCGGCAGCTCCACTGAAGAGACTCCCTGGTATGAGACCAGTTCGTCAAACACTACGTCGCGCGAGACGACGAACTTGTGGGTCTGCGGATCCATGCACTTCCACCCCTTCTTCCGCTCATCGTAGCCGATGAAGATACACTTCCTCGCTTTCGGCTCCAACTTTGTTCTCTGAGCGTCCGGAACGTGCACGAAGCAGGTAGAGCCAAACACCCTCATGTGCCCCACATTCGGCTTCTCTCCAAACATGAGCTGGTGCGGAGACACCATCCTGTTGGGACTCAATGGTAGCCGGTTGATCACATGGGTGGCACACGCCATTCCCTCCGCCCATAAGGCCTTGGGAATGCTCTTGGCATGTAGCCAACTCCTGGTAGTCTCCACCAGATGGCGGATCTTCCTCTCTGCCACCCCATTCTGCTGCGGGGTGTGAGCGCAGGAGAGCTCCCGCCGAATGCCGAACCTCCTGCAGAAAGAAGCAAACTCATTGGAGGTAAACTCCCCTCCATTGTCGCTTCTCAGCTTCTTGACTCTGCGGTCCAGCCTCCCCTCCACAAGCTCCTTCCACTCGAGGAACTTGCTGAATACTTCTGATTTCTCTCTCAGAAAGTATACCCACGTATAGTGGGTGTAGTCATCCACCAGAACCAGCGCATACTTATTGCCTCCATAAGTAAGGGTGGCGCACGGCCCCATAACATCAGCATGCATGCACTCAAGAGGTGCCTTACACCTGGTCTCTGACTTGTCAAATGGAAGTCGACGTGACTTTCCATATTGGCATCCTTCGCACACATGGCCGTCGCCGTAGGAAGTGAGATGTGGCAGGCCACTCACTAGGCCCTTTGCTGCCATCATCTTCAGCTTGTCCATCCCCACATGACCCAGCCTCTCATGCCAGATCACAGCGCTGTCGTTCGTCTTCAGCTTGTCCACGTAGGCACTTGCAGACAGAACATACAAGTCCTTCACCCTTCTCCCGGTGAGCGTGACGTCAGCATCGACAGACGAAAGGTTCTTCAGGAACTTCACCTCCTTCGGTCCAAACAGCACGTGGTATCCTGCATCCACGACGTTCGCCACTGAGAAGAGGTTCTTCTTCATGCCAGGCACGTGATACACACTCTTCAGTGTCACTGGCTTCTCTCTACTCCCAAGGGACACCTTCCCTTCTCGCTCCACAGGATGTACCGTATCATCCGCAGTGATGATATCATCCGTCCCTTCATACGCTTCCAAGGAGTCGAACTTGGACATATCTCCTGTGAGATGATGCCCGCAACCGAAATCCACTATCCAGTCGTTCTCGAGGTTGATAGAGGCTAAGACATCGACTGACGTTGCCGTCATCTCTGCCAGGAAATAATTGTCCCCCCTCTCACCGCCCTGGTGACCTCCACCTCTTCCTCCACCTCTCTGGTGATCTCCCTCCTTGTTAGCAGCATGACCGGCCTTCAGATTAGACCGGCAGTCCTTTGCCATATGCCCATACTTCTTACAGGCAAAGCAAAGGGTTCTCCCCTTCTCATCGCGTGCAGGGAGGAACTTTCTCCCATCTCCCTGAGAGGACGTTGAAGGTCCATCTCCGGAGTTCTTCTTTCTCTTGTCCCAGGATCTCCTCTTTCCTGAGAACAAGACCTCGTCATCTCCTCCTGAGATGGATACTCCTGCCATCTGCTTCGCCAAGCTCTCCTGTGACGATAGCAGGTTCTCTAGCTCCAGAAGGGAGGGCTGAGTAGCCCATCCTTGCACGGAAGTAACGAAGGGGACATACTCCCTCCTCAAGCCTCGGAGTATGTGCCGCTTCAACTTCGCCTCTGAGATTGGCTCTTCAGGATCAAATGCCGAGATCTCCCCACATAGGTTCTTCACCCTCAGGAAGAAGGTGGATATCGCCATCTCGCCTTGAGTCGACTTCGCCAACTCATTCTCCAGGAATTGTAGCCGCGCCACATTCTTCTTGTTGAATAACCCATCGAGGGCTATCCAGATCGCAGACGCTGACTTGCAACCTATGATGTGGTCGAACAAGTCAGGTGATATGGCTCTCTTCAAGGTGAACTCCGCCTTGACGTTGGTCTTCCTCCAAGCTCTCACAGCTGGACCATTATCACCGGCAGCTACTACTTCCTCTTGCTCCCCACCACCAACAACCTCCCAGAGATCCTCTCCAAGAAGGCAGCTCTCCATACAAGACATCCACTTCTTGTAGTTGGTTTGAGTAAGCAGCTCAATGCCAAGTCCCCTAGCATACCCTCCTCCGCCGTCCATCTTGGTTGCTTCGCCCTTATTCCCACTATCCCTCTGATACCATGTGAAATATTTTAAAGTCGGAAGAACACGTCAACCAACCGGAGAATAAGGACACCAAAGATGAACACAAGCTTTCACAATACTAATTATGGTAGCTAGTTACAACTGAACACGGCTGAATACAAGTTGCATCCAACTTGAATCACAATAGCCAATAGAAAGTAAGAACTTGGTCACGGACAAGGTCCGCTTCTCCTCCGGAGCACACCGCGCTGGTGATACTCGCCACTATCGATACTCGTCACTTTCGATACTCGTCAGCTCGATACTCGTCACTTCGATACTCGTCAGCTCGATACTCGTCACTTCCTCCAATACTCGCTACTCGCTCAAGGGAGCTGGCCGAACTTACTCCAAGTCCGATGCTCGCCTGCCGAACTTACTCCAAGTCCGATGCTCGCCTGGTAGCACTCTGGTATCTCTAACTCGCTCAGAGTTGATGATACTCGCCACTTCTGATAGCTATACTCGTCACTCTCAGAGTATATACTCGTCACTGTCAGAAGGTGTCAGAAGGTATCTCTCTTTAGGGGGGGTACCCCTCTATTTATAGGCAAACTCAAGGGGGATGGTGAGTAGGAGATACTCGCCACTGGATAGTCGCCACCTGGATAGTCGCCACCTGGATAGTCGTCACCTGGATAGTCGCCACCTGGATAGTCGCCACCTGGATAGTCGCCACCTGGATAGTCGCCACTTTCACAGCATATACTCACTTCACAAACCTAACACTCCCCCTTGAAGTGAGCTCCAAGAACAACTCCAAGCAATGTACGAAGCCTCCGGAACGGCCCCGCAGATAGGGGCTTCGTGAATATATCCGCAAGGTTCTCTTCACTCCGCACATGCTCCACAGCGATCAAGCCACCCAGCACCTTCTCTCTGATGAAGTGATGCTCGATCTCTATGTGCTTGGTCCTTGCATGACAAACTGGATTGGTTACCAGTTTCAATGCACTCTCGTTGTCCCCGCGTAGCACAGTAGGTCCGCTGACCTCCTCGTCCACATCCTCCACTAGTCTCCTTAGCCAGACACACTCCTGAGCTGCTAAGGACGACGCCTTGTACTCGGCCTCCGTGGTAGAAAGGGAAATAGAGTCCTGCTTCTTGCTACACCACGAGATAGCAGCTGCTCCACACAAGAACACGTAACCTGATGTCGACTTGCGATCATCAGCGTCACCTCCGTAATCTGCATCCGTGTACCCGTGCAACTTGAAGTCGGACTTCTCCTCATAGGACAACCCCATCTCAAGGGTGCCCTTCACGTACTTCAGTATCCCTTTGGCTGCCTCCAGATGAGGCTTCCGTGGCTCCTGCAATACCGACTAACTCGGCCGACAGCAAAGGCGATGTCCGGCCTCGTGATAGTCAGGTAGATAAGACTCCCCACCAGTGCCCGAAAGATCTTCGGATCAGGAAGAATCCTCCCTTCTTCCTTCCGAAGCTTCAGCCCCGCCTCTAGAGGAACGGAACTGCTCTTCCCCTCCTTCATGCCGAATCTTTCGAAGATTCTCTCGGCATACGCCCTCTGGGAAACATCCAGTCCGCCTCTTCTCTTCTCTACTTGGAGGCCAAGAAAATGGTGCAGTTCACCAAGATCCTTCATCTCGAAGCGTATGGAAAGCTGCTGCCTCAGCGCCGCGACCTCCTCAGGGTTGTTCCCTGTCACGATCATGTCGTCGACGTATAGCAGCACCAGCACGTGAAGACCTCCACTCTTCTTCACGAACATGCTGGAGTCCGAGTCTGAGGCATCGTAGCCGCAGGACTGCAAGTACTCCACAATCTTCCCATACCAGGCTCTCGGCGCCTGTTTCAGACCATAGAGGGCCTTCTTCAGCTTGCAGACGTGACGCGGCTGGGACTTGGACACGTATCCAGGTGGTTGTACCATGAATATGTCCTTGTCGATCTCCCCATATAGGAATGCGTTCTTCACGTCCAGCTGCCATAGCTTCCAACCTCGGCACGCCGCCAAAGCGATGATCGTCCTCACTGACGTCATCTTCGCTACGGGACTGAAGGTCTCCTCGTAGTCCTCTCCGTAGGTCTGTGAGAAGCCTCGAGCGACAAGCCTCGCCTTGTACCGCTCCACTTCTCCATCAGCCCTCTTCTTCACCTTGTACACCCACTTGCAGGTGACAGGTTTGATGCCCTCCACCATGGGAACCAGGTCCCATGTCTCGTTCTTCTTCAGGGGCTCCATCTCCTCGATCATGGCCGCGTCCCACTCCTTGATGCCAACAACATTCTCAAAGCAGGCAGGTTCCCTCTCATCGAGTGGTCCTGCGAAGAAGCAGGAAACCAAACTCACGAAGTTCCCCTCCTTATAGCGAGCAGGCGGGACGATCGTCCTCTTCAACCTCCTCAAGGCTTGGCCACTATCTACCACTCCGGTAGACTCCTCTGGTTGAGCTCCTCTCTGAGCTCCTCTCTGAACTCCTCCTGAAGCGGTGCTCTCCCTGCTTCTTGAGTTCGTAGCTCCCCCTGAGCCAGATGCTCCTCCTGAGCCAGATGCTCCTCCTGAGCCAGATGCTCCTCCTGAGCCAGATGGTGATGGAGCACTTGGAGATAACTCCAACTCCACAGTAGGGTCCTCAGTGACCCACTCCTCTTCCCTGCTAGCTTCTCCACTCTCCGGCAGCTCCACTGAAGAGACTCCCTGGTATGAGACCAGTTCGTCAAACACTACGTCGCGCGAGACGACGAACTTGTGGGTCTGCGGATCCATGCACTTCCACCCCTTCTTCCGCTCATCGTAGCCGATGAAGATACACTTCCTCGCTTTCGGCTCCAACTTTGTTCTCTGAGCGTCCGGAACGTGCACGAAGCAGGTAGAGCCAAACACCCTCATGTGCCCCACATTCGGCTTCTCTCCAAACATGAGCTGGTGCGGAGACACCATCCTGTTGGGACTCAATGGTAGCCGGTTGATCACATGGGTGGCACACGCCATTCCCTCCGCCCATAAGGCCTTGGGAATGCTCTTGGCATGTAGCCAACTCCTGGTAGTCTCCACCAGATGGCGGATCTTCCTCTCTGCCACCCCATTCTGCTGCGGGGTGTGAGCGCAGGAGAGCTCCCGCCGAATGCCGAACCTCCTGCAGAAAGAAGCAAACTCATTGGAGGTAAACTCCCCTCCATTGTCGCTTCTCAGCTTCTTGACTCTGCGGTCCAGCCTCCCCTCCACAAGCTCCTTCCACTCGAGGAACTTGCTGAATACTTCTGATTTCTCTCTCAGAAAGTATACCCACGTATAGCGGGTGTAGTCATCCACCAGAACCAGCGCATACTTATTGCCTCCATAAGTAAGGGTGGCGCACGGCCCCATAACATCAGCATGCATGCACTCAAGAGGTGCCTTACACCTGGTCTCTGACTTGTCAAATGGAAGTCGACGTGACTTTCCATATTGGCATCCTTCGCACACATGGCCGTCGCCGTAGGAAGTGAGATGTGGCAGGCCACTCACTAGGCCCTTTGCTGCCATCATCTTCAGCTTGTCCATCCCCACATGACCCAGCCTCTCATGCCAGATCACAGCGCTGTCGTTCGTCTTCAGCTTGTCCACGTAGGCACTTGCAGACAGAACATACAAGTCCTTCACCCTTCTCCCGGTGAGCGTGACGTCAGCATCGACAGACGAAAGGTTCTTCAGGAACTTCACCTCCTTCGGTCCAAACAGCACGTGGTATCCTGCATCCACGACGTTCGCCACTGAGAAGAGGTTCTTCTTCATGCCAGGCACGTGATACACACTCTTCAGTGTCACTGGCTTCTCTCTACTCCCAAGGGACACCTTCCCTTCTCGCTCCACAGGATGTACCGTATCATCCGCAGTGATGATATCATCCGTCCCTTCATACGCTTCCAAGGAGTCGAACTTGGACATATCTCCTGTGAGATGATGCCCGCAACCGAAATCCACTATCCAGTCGTTCTCGAGGTTGATAGAGGCTAAGACATCGACTGACGTTGCCGTCATCTCTGCCAGGAAATAATTGTCCCCCCTCTCACCGCCCTGGTGACCTCCACCTCTTCCTCCACCTCTCTGGTGATCTCCCTCCTTGTTAGCAGCATGACCGGCCTTCAGATTAGACCGGCAGTCCTTTGCCATATGCCCATACTTCTTACAGGCAAAGCAAAGGGTTCTCCCCTTCTCATCGCGTGCAGGGAGGAACTTTCTCCCATCTCCCTGAGAGGACGTTGAAGGTCCATCTCCGGAGTTCTTCTTTCTCTTGTCCCAGGATCTCCTCTTTCCTGAGAACAAGACCTCGTCATCTCCTCCTGAGATGGATACTCCTGCCATCTGCTTCGCCAAGCTCTCCTGTGACGATAGCAGGTTCTCTAGCTCCAGAAGGGAGGGCTGAGTAGCCCATCCTTGCACGGAAGTAACGAAGGGGACATACTCCCTCCTCAAGCCTCGGAGTATGTGCCGCTTCAACTTCGCCTCTGAGATTGGCTCTTCAGGATCAAATGCCGAGATCTCCCCACATAGGTTCTTCACCCTCAGGAAGAAGGTGGATATCGCCATCTCGCCTTGAGTCGACTTCGCCAACTCATTCTCCAGGAATTGTAGCCGCGCCACATTCTTCTTGTTGAATAACCCATCGAGGGCTATCCAGATCGCAGACGCTGACTTGCAACCTATGATGTGGTCGAACAAGTCAGGTGATATGGCTCTCTTCAAGGTGAACTCCGCCTTGGCGTTGGTCTTCCTCCAAGCTCTCACAGCTGGACCATTATCACCGGCAGCTACTACTTCCTCTTGCTCCCCACCACCAACAACCTCCCAGAGATCCTCTCCAAGAAGGCAGCTCTCCATACAAGACATCCACTTCTTGTAGTTGGTTTGAGTAAGCAGCTCAATGCCAAGTCCCCTAGCATACCCTCCTCCGCCGTCCATCTTGGTTGCTTCGCCCTTATTCCCACTATCCCTCTGATACCATGTGAAATATTTTAAAGTCGGAAGAACACGTCAACCAACCGGAGAATAAGGACACCAAAGATGAACACAAGCTTTCACAATACTAATTATGGTAGCTAGTTACAACTGAACACGGCTGAATACAAGTTGCATCCAACTTGAATCACAATAGCCAATAGAAAGTAAGAACTTGGTCACGGACAAGGTCCGCTTCTCCTCCGGAGCACACCGCGCTGGTGATACTCGCCACTATCGATACTCGTCACTTTCGATACTCGTCAGCTCGATACTCGTCACTTCGATACTCGTCAGCTCGATACTCGTCACTTCCTCCAATACTCGCTACTCGCTCAAGGGAGCTGGCCGAACTTACTCCAAGTCCGATGCTCGCCTGCCGAACTTACTCCAAGTCCGATGCTCGCCTGGTAGCACTCTGGTATCTCTAACTCGCTCAGAGTTGATGATACTCGCCACTTCTGATAGCTATACTCGTCACTCTCAGAGTATATACTCGTCACTGTCAGAAGGTGTCAGAAGGTATCTCTCTTTAGGGGGGGTACCCCTCTATTTATAGGCAAACTCAAGGGGGGTGGTGAGTAGGAGATACTCGCCACTGGATACTCGCCACCTGGATAGTCGTCACCTGGATAGTCGCCACCTGGATAGTCGCCACCTGGATAGTCGCCACTTTCACAGCATATACTCACTTCACAAACCTAACACTTTGGAGCTTTAATTGTGGATCCCCCGTAAGAATGTTTTAAATAGTCTTCCTCTCTTTCTTTTCTAACCGCCTCTGTGAATTCCTTCACCTGAAAACCCCAGAATCCGAACTTCATAATTCCACAAACAAAAAATAAGCAAGATGGAGAAGTGATCGATTGTTACCATTAAATCAAGATAATTAGCGTTGTGCCGGAGATAGTGTTGAAATGGTTTTGTCCAGCTGTCATTCATTCGGTTATTTCTTAACAGAATGTCATTTGTCCTGTTTTCTAACTTCTTCTAGCTTTCTCTAACCTCTTCTAGAATTTCTTATTTTTCTGTTATATATATAGTAGCTGTCTCTTTATTGTAATATACGAGAATCCTGGCTTATTACCCTGTTTTCCTGTTTTCGGTTATAATAAAGAATGTGAGGCAGTTTTCTTCTTCATCTTCTCTTCTTCATCATTTCTTCATTGTTTCCTGTTATGATGATCTCCAACTTTAACATGGTATCAGAGGGCAAGGGAATTTGAGGTCTTCCTGTTTTTCGCTTTCTTCCTTCTACCGTCATCAATGGCTGCTCAAGATCAAAAAAACAATATGAATCCCTATTTCCTTCATAATTCCGATCATCCAGGCATGATTCTGGTTACTCAGGTCCTTCTTGGAACAGCCAACTTCATTCCTTGGAAACGATCCATGGAAATCGCCCTATCTTGCAAGAATAAACTCGGTTTCGTTGATGGATCTATCCCTAAACCTATTGCCACTGATCCCAGAATTTCCCAATGGGAACAGGCAAATAATATGGTTATATCGTGGCTGATTAATGCCGTTTCTAAGGACATTGGCCAATCGATCATTCATAGCCATACCGCGGCCATAATGTGGTCCAATCTTGCTCGACGTTTTGCTAATAATAACAGTTCACGGATCTACAGCCTTCGCCGGGCTATTGCTTCCTGCAGACAGGATAATCTCAGCATTGAATCATATTTTACCAAAATCAAGCAATTATGGGACGAACTTGAAGCCATCACATCGATTCCGATCTGCAAATCTGAACTTCCATGTGATGTAACTACGGCTTGGCTTGCTCAGTTAGAGGAACAAAAACTGATGCAATTTTTAATGGGATTACATGATACCTTTAAGCCCCTTCGTGGACAGATTCTCCTGATGAAAAGTTTGCCCAGTCTTGAAGAAGCGTATTCGATGACTCAGCAGGAAGAACGTCAGCTTACTATTTCCCACAATACACCCATTGATGATATCTCTGCTGCTTTTCATACAGGAAATTCGCCTGCTATGTTGTCCGATCAACGACACAATGACACCAAACGATCCATGTGGTGTGATCACTGTCAAATGGCAGGACATGTCAAAGCCAAATGCTTCAAACTTCACGGATATCCGCCGAATTACAAGTTCAAAAATAAGAAAATGCCTACCAAATCAGGATTCCACAGAATTGAAGGAAATTTTGCTTCAGACAAGCAAAACAGCAGTGATTCTGCACCACCTCAGTTCACTCCTGAACAATTTGCCAAATTACTTGATTTGGTCAATATGGCAAAACCTTTTCCTGCAGAAAATAGCCAGAGATTAGCAGGTATTAGCTCCTGTTTTTCCTCATTTCATACGACAGCAGCTTGGATTATTGACAGTGGGGCAACAGATCATATCACATGTTCATTTCATTCTCTTCTTGAGCCAAGACGTCTACCCAAACCATCCTTGATCTATTTACCAAATGGATCATCCACTTACATTACCCATACAGGAATGGTTCAACTATGTCCTGAAATAATACTGCAGGATGTTCTATTGGTTCCAAATTTTCGTCATAACCTGATTTCTACCAGTAAGCTTTGTTCAAATTTACGGAAATCTCTTATATTTGATTCAAACTGCTGTCTCCTTCAGGACCCTTTGACGAAGAGTAACAACATTTTTGGTACAAAGCAAGGTGGCCTCTACTACTTCCATCACAATAATGTACCAATCAACCGCAACATGTCAACTGTTAATCAAGTCAGCAATAACAAGTCCATCCTATGGCATCATCGCTTGGGGCATATATCTACAGATAAACTCAAGCATTTGATTACTACAATTTCTGACTTACAAATTGTTAAACACTATGATTGTAACATTTGCCCTTTGGCCAAACAGTCACGTTTACCCTTTCATAAAAGTGATAATCTCTCTCTACATGCTTTTGATCTTATCCATTGTGACACTTGGGGTCCATATAAGACAGCCACACATAATGGTTTTAAGTACTTTTTAACCATTGTTGATGATTTCACCAGGAATACCTGGACTTACTTAATGTATTCCAAAGAGGAGGTACCCTCCTTAGTATTAGCTTTCTTACAGTTAATACAAAATCAATTTGCTGTCTCTGTTAAGAAATGTCGCACCGACAATGGGTCTGAATTTTTCAACTCCAAGTTAAAAGCCATTTTTCAAGATAAAGGAATCATACATCAGAGCAGCTGCACGTATACGCCACAACAGAATGGAATTGTTGAACGAAAGCATCGGCATGTACTTGAAGTAGCAAGGGCCTTACGTTTTCAAGCAAGCTTACCAATCCAATTCTGGGGAGATTGTGTTCTAACTGCCACTTATTTGGTTAACAGGATTCCTTCAAGTGTTCTACATAACAAAACTCCTTTTGAAATTCTTTTTCATAAACCTCCTACCTATGAGCATCTCAAAGTTTTTGGATGCTTGTGTTTTGCCTCTACCATTAACCACAACCGAGATAAATTTGACTCTCGAGCTCGTCGCTGTGTTTTTATTGGCTATCCTCATGGTCAAAAGGGATACAAACTATATGACATACTCACACATAACATTTTTGTCAGTCGAGATGTTAAGTTTTCTGAACACATATTTCCTTTCTCTAAAGAGATTGATCCCAATTATAATTGTCTACCATTTCCATCAGATTTCAGTGAATTCACTGATGATAATTCAGCATCCCAAATGCCTGCTGAACAGGGTATTATAGAACCTGTTGGTCTTCCTCTAAATACTGCAACTGATTTTTTTTCCAATAACGGTCTTCCAGGCCCTGCAAATTCTACTGGACAGGATATTACTGGCTTGCCTAATCAACCGCTGAGAAGGTCCATTCGAACCATTACCAAGCCAACATGGCAGAAAAATTATGTTTGCACCTTGACACATCATCCAGCCGACCTCCCAGAACCTGAAACATACAAGCAAGCTTATCAGGAAGAATGTTGGAGAACTGCCATGTCCAAGGAAATAGCAGCCTTAGAAGAAAACAAAACTTGGTATGTGACGGATCTACCGTTTGGAAAAAGAGCTATTAGTTGCAAATGGATTTACAAAATAAAATATAAATCTGATGGATCTATTGAGCGATATAAGGCGAGACTCGTTGCAAAAGGATTCACCCAAATTGAAGGCTTAGATTATCAAGATACATTTGCGCCAGTGGTTAAAATGACGACCGTTCGATGTTTCATTGCTATTGCCTCTGCTAGAGGGTGGCCTATTGCGCAACTTGATGTAGATAACGCCTTCTTACATGGTGACCTGCTCGAAGAAGTCTACATGAAACTTCCACCAGGTTTTACCGTTTCAGAAAATTACAACAATCCCGTATGCCGTCTAACAAAATCTCTATATGGTTTAAAACAGGCCTCTCGGCAATGGTTTGCTAAATTTTCCTCTACCATAGAAGAACTGGGATTTGTATCTTCAAAGAGTGATCACTCCCTCTTTCTCAAAAAAGGGTCCAATGATTTCACTGCTCTATTAGTATATGTTGATGATGTTTTAATCACTGGAAACAACCCTCAAGTCATAGCAAAAGTGAAATCTTTTCTGCATGCTAAGTTTAAAATCAAGGATCTTGGAGAATTGAATTTCTTTTTAGGAATAGAAGCTGTCCGGAATGCTGAAGGTGTTCATATAAAACAACAGAAGTATGCATATAATATTTTAAAAGATGCGGGAATGACAAATTGCAAAGCCAGTGAAATTCCTATAGAACAAAATCACAGGTTGAATGATTCTGATGGAGATATTCTCACTGATCCAACCTTATACAGAAAAATTGTCGGCAAACTTATATACCTGACAATATCTCGACCTGACCTAACATATGCAGTTCACATTTTGAGTCAATTCATGGCAACTCCACGGATTCCTCACATGAATATGGTTCACAAGGTTCTGCGTTATCTCAATGGCACTCTCAATCGAGGTCTTATGTTCCCTGCTACTTCCAATCTAAAGTTAGAAGCATATTGCGATGCTGATTGGGCGGCTTGTCCCATGACACGCAGATCTGTTACGGGATTTTGTATAAAGCTTGGAGGAGCCTTAATATCATGGAAAACTAAAAAGCAAAACACAGTTTCAAAGTCCTCAGCAGAGTCGGAATATCGGGCTATGGCGGCTGTTTGTTGTGAACTATCTTGGCTCATTAATCTTCTTGCAGATCTACAAGTTACTGAATTAACCCCTATACCTCTTCATTGTGATAACCAGGCTGCCATACACATTGCTTCCAACCCTGTTTACCATGAGAGAACTAAACATATAGAACTGGACTGTCATCTGGTGCGAGAAAAGCTTCAAGCCAAAGTCATCTCTCCTCAATATATTTCCACAAAACTTCAGCTCGCTGACATATTCACAAAGGCTGTCTGCAGGACTTCATTACAAACAGTTATCAGCAAGTTGGGCATTTGTGAATGGCCCCAAATACCAACTTGATGGGGGGTGTTGAAATGGTTTTGTCCAGCTGTCATTCATTCGGTTATTTCTTAACAGAATGTCATTTGTCCTGTTTTCTAGCTTCTTCTAGCTTTCTCTAACCTCTTCTAGAATTTCTTATTTTTCTGTTTATATATATAGTAGCTGTCTCTTTATTGTAATATACGAGAATCCTGGCTTATTACCCTGTTTTCCTGTTTTCGGTTATAATAAAGAATGTGAGGCAGTTTTCTTCTTCATCTTCTCTTCTTCATCATTTCTTCATTGTTTCCTGTTATGATGATCTCCAACTTTAACAGATAGCGGTAAAAATCATGCCGAACAGCGACGCGAGCGAGCTTCTCGGTGTTGACATTAGCAGAGCGGATGCTCGAGAGTTCACCGGGGCCTGAAGAAGGGTTCGTCAGGTAGACAAAGTTGGTAAATACAATGTTAAGCACGGAATCGCCGAGGAACTCAAGGCGCTCGTAAGATGCGCCGCCGGTGTAGGAAGAATGGGTTAGGGCCTGCTCGAGGAGAGACAAATTAAGAAATGTGTAGCCAAGGATGGACTGCACTTTCTCCAGAGCTTCCACCATCTCCTTGTCGACGGAAAACACCTCAGGCGACGCCGAAGTCGGCGGAGGGCAAGGAGGCCTGGATGGCATGAAATCTATCCCCAACCCATCAAAAAAATCTTGAGAGCCGGTGCAGATCATCTTCTCCATAGCCGCTTTTGTCGATGTCGTTCTGGATCTGGATTTGGATCTCGGTCTCGATCTCTTGCGATTCCTTTTCTTCAACCCGAGGAGAAGCGGCATGGGTGACGGAAGGCTGACTGTCGTCCAAAGGTGGAAACCTGAGCAAGTGAAGGGCGGGCGGCGGCACATCAACCGGATTACTTTTTGAAACAGCGTGGAAGATTGAAATTAGCGGACATTTAAAAAAAGTTAGCAGTCCACACTCCACCTTCTGTTTCGTTGAATATTCAAGGAAATCGTAAGTCACCGCTAAATTGACTATTTGCTAAACAAGGGAATTGTTAAAAGCACAGCAGTTTTGATTATGTGCACCGCATTTTTATGCGTCTTTTAGAAATATGTTTTGTGCATGCATTTTTAGGAAAAGTGTTCAACACGAAAGTTGTAGATCTCGACGAGATCTACAACTTTCGTGTTGAACACTTTTCCTAAAAATGCATGCACAAAGCGTATTTCCAAAAATTCGCTATAGTTATGCCCACTTTTCAATCAGGGCGGCAATACGTCTTGTGTGTGCATTTTTAGGTAAAGTGTTCAGCACGAAAGTTGTAGATCTCAAGTTGTAGACACTTTTCCTAAAAATGCATGTACAAAACATATTTCCAAAAAGCGCGTAATAACTTGTACAAATTGCGGTACACAGCCAAAACTGCGGTGCTTTTAACAACTCCCCCTAAATAATCTATTCGCACCACCGAGTTCCCACTGCGCGTGTCTTCACACAGTCCTGCGAGCAGACCCAAATCTCGATTCTTGGTATCGCTGACGCCGCCGACCTCTGAGATTCCAGGCGTAGTCGTCGCCGTCAATGCCCAGACTTTCACGATTCCAGGTAGAGCCGAAGCCGCCACACCGAAATACGCTAGGGGCACACCGAAATTTAACTCAAAACTCATTTAAATACCCAAAATACCTTTCTATCTATATGGATACGCACAGCCAAAACATCCGGCTCCGAAAATTCTGCGACCTAGGTTTCTCGGTGGTGTCGTCTCCCTCCTCCCCGTTCCATCTTCTCCGCCGTTCAGTTTCTGTCCACTCCGGCGAACAAGGTATCTTCCATCTCCTCCAATTTCCATCTCCTCCCATTTCTATTTCCCCTTTCTACACCAGCCCGACGCATCCTCTCTTTAGCTTTTAGGGTTTTGATCCGAGCCATTCTGCTCCGGCGAATGTTATGTTTATTTATTTAAATGCAGTTACCGTTATGTTTTGAAATTTAAAAAAAAATATATGTGTTGTTTGTGTGGTGTGGAACCGGCAGTTGCCGGCAGTTGTGCAACCGCCTCAGACGTGCTGAGAGCGGTTATGGTGCAGGTATTTGATGCCCTGACCTTGGTGAATTGAATATGCTAAGTATTGTGATTCCTCGTATTTTCTGCTTCTTCTCTGTGTTTCTTAACATCGCAGAGTACCCATTTCCCTCCCTGTTCAGGCTCTGCCTTAGGGGATCATCTTCCTCCATCTGTCTACTGGTTTAGTACACATCAGTGGTATCAAAGCGACTCCTTCCTCCTTATCAATTATCTACATGGGCGACCACAACACACGACAACAAGATATGCGGCGAGAAATTGATGTCATTAAACAAACATTACAAGATCTTACTCAACATCATTCGTCGACAACCCAGACCTTACAGCAGCAAGCTTCGACAATGGAGGAGTTGCGCGCAATGTTGTCAACGTTGACTACAGGCCAAGGGATTCAGAACGGTTCGACTCAGTCAAACACCGACGCTTTCAATAATCTGCCATCGCATGATCCTAATTATTTTCTACCCACTAGATGCACACGCTTGGAGTTTCCAACCTTTTCAGGATCCGACGTCAAGGACTGGATCTACCGCAGTGAATAGTTTTTTGAGGTTGATAAAACACTGGAGGATGTAAAGGTCAAATTAGCCTCTGTGCATATGGAAGGCAAGGCTTTATCCTGGTTCCAGATTTACATGAAAACACGAATCAGCAGAACTGAGTTGTGTTGGACGGAGTTATCATTAGCAATCCACGATCGATTCAATGACTCTATCTTTGATGAACCAATGAGTGATTTAAAGGAGTTAAGACAACTGACCACGGTGCAACAATATTTAGATGAGTTCGAAGAATTGCGCAATAAGGTCCTTATTTCTGAGGAATATGCCATTAACTTGTTTTTAACGGGATTAAGGAAATCTCCTTGGCAGTTCGTATGTTATATCCTACGTCTCTGCAAAAAGCATACACCTTAGCAAGACTTCAAGAGCAACAGAATGCACTGGGATTGAAACGACCCAATCAACAACTACTCCCCACCTCCACGACAGTAACAGTACCGAATACAAAACAGAAGTTTGCTCCCAGGACTACTAGATGTCTCACGAGTCGCGAGATGGACGAAAAAGGGCTAAGGGCCTTTGCTTCTGGTGCGATGAGAAGTACATCAAAGGGCATAGATGTGGTACTCCACGCCAAGTATATACACTGGAGGTACAAGAAGAGGATGAAGAGGTAGAACAGGAAGTTGCTGACTCAGAGTTAGTGCAAGAAAGTGAACAAGCTTCCCCTGAACCCATTATTACACCACAAGTCTCGGTGAATGCCATTACTGGAATTAATGATTATCATACCATGCGAGTCACTGGCTCACATCGTCGTAATGCTATTAACATTCTCATCGATACCAGGAGTACCCACAATTTCCTGGACGCATCAGCAGCCAAATACTTGAAATGCCAGTTGAGTTCTATACCAGATTTTGTGGTGGCGGTTGCTGATGGCAACAAAATATGCAGTCACCATATCTGTCGTCGTTTCGACTGGACAATGCAAGGGGCCACTTTCGAAACAGATACCATTGTGCTGCCATTGGGGGGTTGTGACATGGTATTGGGAATACAATGGCTAGTGACATTGGGGCCGATTAAATGGGATTTCAGCCAATTAAAGATGGAGTTCACAGCTCACAATAAGAAGATTTCGTTAAGAGGTGGAAGATCAATCAATAACCTTATGATTAGCAGCCAGAAGATGAACCATCTCATTCAAAAGACTCCTCAAATTGCACTGCTGTCAGTGTGTTGGGTACAACCTAAGGTACAACCCTCTCCATCTCAAGATACATGGTCACCTTTATCAGCAGGGCCTCCAGAAATTCAGAAATTGTTGGAGGAACATAAAGATATATTTATATATCCTAAAAGCCTTCGTCCGCAAAGGAGCCATGACCATTGTATTTACTTAAAGGACCCAAGTTATGTTGTCAATACTCGTCCATATCGATACCCAGCCATGCAGAAAACAGAAATTGAAAGGCTAATTGCTGAAATGTTGGATAGTGGGGTAATTCGTCACAGCCACAACCCTTATTCCTCTCTAATTGTCTTAGTTAAGAAGAAGGATGGTACATTGGAGAATGTGCACAGATTATAGGGGGCTCAACAAGAACACCATAAAGAACAATTATCCTATCCCTATCATTGAAGAATTACTTGATGAATTGCATGGCGCCACTATATTCTCCAAACTGGATACGCGATCTGGATACCATCAATTCGGAATGGCCACCAAAGAAATTGAGAAAACTGCCTTCATGTCTCATGAAGGTCACTATGAATTCCTCGTCATGCCCTTTGGCTTAACAAATGCTCCGGCCACGTTTCAAGGCTTGATGAATAAGGTTTTACATTCCTTCCTAAGAAAATTTGTTTTAGTTTTCTTTGATGATATTTTAATATATAGCCCCAATCTAGAGGAGCATGTACATCACTTAAGGGTTGTTTTATTAAATCTAACAAAAGAGAAATTGTTTTTGAATTCAAAAAAATGCTCTTTTGGGACTGCTCAAGTGGATTATCTTGGGCATATCCTCATCTCTAAAGAGGTGGCTGCAGATCCTAATAAAGTGAAAGATATGTTACAATGGACTTCACCTCAAAACCTCAAACAGCTTAGGGGTTTTTTAGGCCTGACAGGGTACTACAGACGGTTTATCCAAGGGTATGGAATCATTGCCAAGCCATTGACTGAGTTGTTGAAGAAGGATCAATTCAAATGAGGAGATTGTTGGAACAACCCTATTTGTGATTTGGGCTAGGATCACTATATGTTGACTAAGGACAAGTTGACCCCAATGTATAGTTTATGGGTCAAGTGTTTAGGAAGAGTTTTGGCTGTTAGAACTAGAAATTTCATTCAATTTCTGCGTTCGACGAACGTCTATCTGCGTTCGATGAACGTCTATCTGCGTTCGACGATCGGCAGGCTAGCTTCGTTCGAGGAACGACAAGCTATCTGCGTTCGACGAACAGGCTTGTTCTCAGCGGTCGACGAACTCCTCTCAACGATCGAAGAATTTTGTCTAAATGCATAGCTCGACGCTTTTGCTCAAGTTCAGCGCTCGACGCTTTTTCCCAGCTCAGCGCTCGACGCTTTTGCTCAAGCTCAGCGGTCGACGATTTTATCCAGGCTCAGCGGTCGACGAATCTTTTCGTTCGACGAACTCCAGTCTGCGTTCGACGAAATCTCAACAGAAGCTCAGAACGACTAATCAAATGTTCAGATCAACGAAGTAAGTGCTGCGTTCGACGAAAATCTTGATGTCGACGAATCTGAGATCGACGAAGTTTATTCAGATCGAAGAAACATTATTTAAGTGCAGATTTATTTCAGAATATTTTCTTTAGATCAAGTAAGGAAACATATTTCTTTATTATTTAAGTTATAGCCGTTAACATTCCTCGGAAATGGACATTTCGTGGAAAAGGAAAGAGAATACGACGTGACATTTGCAGTTCCCAGAAATATTCTTTCAGTATAATATATTCCTTAATATAAGGGATTTGCAGTTAATGTCTGTCAGAGATTCAAAAGAAAATAAGGCAGAAGATATTACATAATAATTTTACAGCATGCTTACACGACAGATGATATACAGAACATTTTTTTTAATTGCAACACAGTTTTTCAGAACAAGAAAGAAAGAAAGAAAAAGGAGACAAGAAGAACATATAGCTAACAGATCTTCTTCTTCCTCCTCAAGCAGCATCACATAATTTCTGAGAACATCTTCAACACCATCTCTCTTCATTTCTGTTGCAAGAATCAGATCAGGAAAAGAAAGAAAGCTACAGGAAGAAACAGAAGAACAAAAAGCAGATCATCTTCTTCTTCCTCAACAAGCAGCAATTTCATTCAACTGAGAACATCTTCATCAACACCTTTCTCAGTCTTTGCTGCAAGTGTTCAGATCTTCAAAAGAGCAACAACAACCTGAGAAACACTCTTGCCTTTCAGTTTTATCTACTACAGGAAGATCAAATCTTTCAAGAAAGGCTCCAGCAAAAGCAACTGTCAAACATCTTCATATCAGACAGAGGAGCATTTCAACATCAAATCCACTAGAGTCTTCTCTATACATCTTGACAGAGAAGAACAACTAAACCCCTCTCTATCACATTATGTACAGGGTTAATACTCCCTTCAAAAGTGTAACCCACTGGTGGCAAGACACCTTATTAAAAAATCCTTGTGTGGTTTTTAAGCACCTTATCAAAAGCTTATCGGTGATTTGGGCACCTGATCAAACTCCCATTGGTGTGTGGACACCTTATCAAAAATCCCTTGGTGTGAGGGCACCTGATCAAAAATCCTAGTGGATTCCTACCAAGGGTGGTAGAAGAGTAGACGTACCCAGATTTATTGGGGAACTACTATAGATCCTTGTGTCCTCTGTAATTGTTTATTTCTTTGTGCTGTGCTGTGTGATTTTATTTATTCTGTTTTTATTAATCACTCTGCTTACACATATATATAATACTATTTTTAATTCCGCAAATAAAACTAAGGGAAAAAGTTTTAAACTCTATTCACCCCCCTCTAGAGTTAATTTAAGATCTAACCTCCACTTTCAATTGGTATCAGAGGGAGGTTGATTCTTTACAGGCAAACACCAGAATCATAAAGATCAATTAGATCTTAAATTATTTTAGAGTTTTTATTTTATTTATTTTCTGTTAAAAACTCATGGCACAAAACAAAGAGTATTCAAGCACAAGACCTCCTATGTGCAATCTCAGTAAGTTTGCACTGTGGAAAGCAAGGATTAGGCTTTATATGAGCTCTATTGATGAAGTAATCTTTAATGTCATATTGACAGGACCTCCAGCTCCCTCAGCATCAACAAGTACTGAAGCAACAACAAACAACCATGTTGTCCCACCTCCTGAGTGGACAGAAGCACAAAGGAAGCAAAGGAGTGCTACTGTAAAAGCCATGAATATTCTGGCTCAAACAATGTCTGATGACATATTTCAGAAAGTGGTGGATTGCACCTCAGCTAGAGAGATATGGACCTTTCTCAACAATATGGTTGCAGGCTCTGCTGATGAAAGAAAGGACAAAAAATCTCACTTGATCTCTCTGTATGAGAACTTCAAAAAGGGTGAAAAAGAATCAGTTGCAGATATGTACACTAGATTAAGTGTAATCATAAGTGAACTGAAAACACTGGACAAGGAAATCTCATTAACTGAGATCAATGACAAAATCCTAATGTGCTTCCCCAGCACTTGGGACTCTAGGATCTGGCCTATCAAGGAAGCCAGAAGCCTCAATGATATTGCTACTGAGACACTGCTAGGAAAGCTCAAATCCTATGAGGAACTCATCAAGACAAGAGAAGCTGAACAAGTGAGCACTTCTTCTCCAACAAAGAAGGACATGAACATTGCCTTCAAAGCTACAGAAGACGAAGGAAAGACTCCTGAAAATGAGGAGTTCATGAGCCTTATAGCCAAGAGATTCTACAAAATGGCTAAGAAGTACTTCAGAAAGAAGGACTCCAGATCAAGGGAAAAGCCAAGGTATGGCAAAAATAATTCTAAAGAAATTATATGTTTTGGTTGCAGAAAACCAAGACACATAGCACCTGATTGTCCAGAAAATCAAAACAAGAAGGACAAGAAGGAAAAGAGAAAAGAAAAGAAAGAAAGAAGAAACTCCAGCAAATCTTCCTCCCACAAACACAAAAAGAAGGGAAGAGGATTTGTAGCTGAAACTTGGAGTGAAACTGAATCAGATTCATCATCCAGCTCTTCTGATGATGAAGACAATGAAGAAGAAAGAAGTCTCTATATGATGGCTATCAATGCCTCAGCAAGCAATTCAGATGAAGAATCAGAATCTGAAGCTGAAAATGATGCAGACCAGGTAATATCTAACTTTGATTTTACTTCAGTTGAATTCAAAGATGAATTCAAGGTTCTTTGCTTATACTTAATTAAATCTGAGAAAGAAATAATCTCACTCAGACATAAGCTAGCTAAAATGAATAATATAAGTGAAGAAAATATAAATCTTAAGAAAGATTTGGCTGCCTCCAGGGAACATATTGTTCTCATTGAGAGCAAGTTGTCTGAAGCCAAGAAGTTTGAAGAATCCCTCAATGGGAGAAGCATCAAACTGATGGACATTACAAGCACAGTAAATGTTAGACTTAATAGCAAAGTAGGCTTGGGTGCTTCATTAAGAGAGCCACCTCTGATTAAGAAGAATATATTATCTACACATATAAAATTCATCTCTGCCAAGAGCAAAGAGGTTGTAGGAGCAAATAAAAACATTTCAAGTAAGACTGTCGAGAATAGCAGAATTCAGCAGAATTCGTCGAACGGAGCTCGACGAAATGCATCCACTTTGTCGAACGGAGCTCGACGAACTCTGAAAACAGATTTTCAATATAGTTATTATTTGAACGGCGCTCGACGAACTCAGCCCGGTTCATCGAACAGAAACTATACAGTAAATCTGAACAATTCTCATTCTTCACATTCTATCAATCCTTTCACTGAATGGATTATACCTCCAAGAAGATATCATCTACAAGGTTATAAGGACCAACCTGAAATGTCTTTTATTTCAGATTTTTATGGAAATACAAAAAGACCCAAGGTAATCTGGGTCAGGAACAAATAGTTTTTTTGTATTTGTTTTTGCAGGTACACAACTGTCCAAGAATAAATGAAAAATGGTATTTGGATAGTGGCTGCTCAAAGCATATGACAGAAATCAGATTTTGATGATCTTAATTGGTATCAGAAATCAAATTCTCAATTGGTAAAATAAATTTTCAATTTGGTAATACTTTAACAGATAAGGCCAATATATTTAACTATAAGACAATGCTTAAACCTATTGAAATATTTTTAACTCCAATTGTAATAAACAAAAAGTTATAGGATTCAATTGAACTCATCTTAAGAACAAAGTCAGATAACTTCATGTTCCTACAGACTTTCTCAGGTTCATCAAGATTTGAGTATTCTACTCTAGTTGCATTGATCAGAAATGATCATGGCACTGAGTTTTTGAATCTCTTCTGATAAGAGAATTCTGTAAGAAGGAAGGTATCAGGCAATGTATCCTTGAGAAGATAAGAATTCCTTAGAATCCATTAAAAGCTGTAGCAATTCATCATATTAATAGAATCCTATTGAAACAAAATCTAGGAAAGTTAAAAGAAGAAGAAATTTAGTAATTTATGATTAAATGCTTTCAAAAGAACAACTTAATTTTACTATCTGTTCATTCTATATATCTGTTCATTCTATGATATTTTCCTTCTAATAAAGCATAAAGAGTTTATAACAAATCCTCTCTTAAAATAGAAGAGTTCATGCATTGTTGGAACTAACCCATTAAATGAGGAGAGGAACACTACCTCTACCAGAAACATTGTGCAGGTACCAGAAGTCACTTTCAATTGGTATTCAATTGGCATCAGACTATCAGAGACCTCAACTGATATTAGAGGACTTTCAATTGGTATCAAAGCAGAACATAGATACTCAATTGCACTTTCAATTGAGATCAAACTATCAGTTGCAGAAATAAAAGAAAGGGTTTACACTCTCAAGATAAAGAATGCAAATGAAATTGAACAATAGCAATGACAATCTTGCATACTTCTCTACCTCCATCAAATGTCCCTTCTTCAAGGGGCCTAGCTTCAGGCCTTTCCTGAAACTAGGCAGGGGGAGAAGTTTTCATGAACAAGCTCCATTTGATGCACTGTTTTGCTCAGGGGGAGTTGTTCTATAAACTAGGCAAGGAGAGAAAAGCTGAACAACTTCCAGAACTCAGGGGGAGACACTCTCAGGGGGAGTTGCTGTATGAAGAAGCTTGATAAAACTTACAACAGTTTACTGATTACAGTTTTCTGTTTCAGAAAAATTCAGAAGCTCAGATACAGTACAGTACAGTTCAGAAGAAGAATTTTGATATAGCAAATTCAGTATCAGTTATTGCTACAAGCTCAACTTATCATAAATTCAGAAATCAGATAAAGATTAAGATCAGAATTCATAGCAGATAACATATTCAGTTCAGAACAATTTCAGAAAGCTGGTTTACATAGCAGATACAGTTCAGTTCAGATCAGAATTTCAATCAGAATTTCAGAATTCAGAGAAATCAAGGTTCTTTTTAGTTGTATTTATTCTATTTTATTTTCAATGTAAAACTTCAAAATCTCAGAGTATTATATTTTTTATCTGATGACATATTCAAAATCTATCAGATATATAGCTCTGTCTTTTTGTTGTTTTGTTTATTTTCAATTTTTTGTCAAATAGTATCCTAACCCAAATAAGGGGAGATTGTTGGAACAACCCTATTTGTGATTTGGGCTAGGATCACTATATGTTGACTAAGGACAAGTTGACCCCAATGTATAGTTTATGGGTCAAGTGTTTAGGAAGAGTTTTGGCTGTTAGAACTAGAAATTTCATTCAATTTCTGTGTTCGACGAACGTCTATCTGCGTTCGACGATCGGCAGGCTAACTTCGTTCGACGAACGACAAGCTATCTGCGTTCGACGAACAGGCTTGTTCTCAGCGGTCGACGAACCCGTCTCAGCGGTCGAAGAATTTTGTCTAAATGCAAAGCTCGACGCTTTTGCTCAAGTTCAGCGCTCGACGCTTTTTCCCAGCACAGTGCTCGACGCTTTTGCTCAAGCTCAACGATCGACGATTTTATCCAGGCTCAGCGGTCGACGAATCTTTTCGTTCGACGAACTCCAGTCTGCGTTCGACGAAATCTCAACAGAAGCTCAGAACGACTAATCAAATGTTCAGATCGACGAAGTAAGTGTTGCGTTCGACGAAAATCTTGAGGTCGATGAATCTGAGATCGACGAAGTTTATTCAGATCGAAGAAACATTATTTAAGTGCATATTTATTTCAGAATATTTTCTTTAGATCAAGTAAGAAAACATATTTCTTTATTATTTAAGTTATATCCGTTAATATTCCTCGGAAATGGACATTTCGTGGAAAAGGAAAGAGAATACGGCGTGACATTTGCAGTTCCCAGAAATACGCTTTCAGTATAATATATTCCTTAATATAAGGGATTTGCATTTAATGTCTGTCAGAGATTCAAAAGAAAATAAGGCAGAAGATATTACAGAATAATTTTACAGCAGGCTTACACGACAGATGATATACAGAACATTTTTTTTAATTGCAGCACAGTTTTTCAGAACAAGAAAGAAAAAGGAAACAAGAAGAACATATAGCTAACAGATCTTCTTCTTCCTCCTCAAGCAGCAGCACATAATTTTTGAGAACATCTTCAACACCATCTCTCTTCATTTCTGTTGCAAGAATCAGATCAGGAAAAGAAAGAAAGCTACAGGAAGAAACAGAAGAACAAAAATTAGATCATCTTCTTCTTCCTCAACAAGCAGCAATTTCATTCAACTGAGAACATCTTCATCAACACCTTTCTCAGTCTTTGCTGCAAGTGTTCAGATCTTCAAAAGAGCAACAACAACCTGAGAAGCACTCTTGCCTTTCAGTTTTATCTGCTACAGGAAGATCAAATCTTTCAAGAAAGGCTCCAGCAAAAGCAACTGTCAAACATCTTCATATCAGACAGAGGAGCATTTCAACATCAAATCCACTAGAGTCTTCTCTATACATCTTGACAGAGAAGAACAACTAAACTCTCTCTATCCCATTCTGTACAGAGTTAATACTTCCTTCAAAAGTGTAACCCACTGGTAGCAAGACACCTTATCAAAAAATCCTTGTGTGGTTTTTAAGCACCTTATCAAAAGCTTATCGGTGATTTGGGCACCTGATCAAACTCCCACTGGTGTGTGGACACCTTATCAAAAATCCCTTGGTGTGAGGGCACCTGATAAAAAATCCTAGTGGATTCTTACCAAGGGTGGTAAAAGAGTAGACGTACCCAGATTTATTGGGGAACTACTATAGCTCCTTGTATCCTCTGTGATTGTTTATTTCTTTGTGCTGTGCTGTGTGATTTTATTTATTCTGTTTTTATTAATCACTCTGGTTACACATATATATAATACTATTTTTAATTCTGCAAATAAAACTAAGGGAAAAAGTTTTAAACTCTATTCACCCCCCTCTAGAGTTAATTTAAGATCTAACCTCCACTTTCAGAGATAGAGCTGAATCGGCCTTCCAGCAACTTAAAAGCTTGATGAGTTCTTCACCAGTCCTCAGTCTTCCAGATTTTACAAAGACCTTTGTGTTAGAGACTGATGCATCAAATCTAAGAGTTGGAGCAGTTCTACTCCAAGAGGGACATCCTATTTCATTTTTTAGCAAGGCATTGGGCCCAAAGCACATGACATTATCTGTATATGAGAAAGAATTGGCGGCTATAGTTCTAGCGGTGCAAAAATGACGGCACTACCTCTTGGGAGCACCATTTATAATCAAGACAGATCATCAAAGTTTAAAATTTCTGATGGAACAAAGGTTATCAACACCACAACAACAGAAGTTCATGTCCAAATTAATGGGGTTTGATTATACAATCCAGTATAAAATGGGAAGGGACAATGTCACAGCAGACGCACTGTCCAGGTTGAGTTCTCACTGTCCAGGGCAATTAACAGCAATGATTACCATTTCGGCGGATCTCATGCAGAAGGTTAAACAATCATGGCAAATGGATGACAAAATAAAGATGCTGATACAACTCGAAGTTGAAAATCCTACCCAAAAACCTCAATATTCTTGGGTTAATGATGTCCTGAAAAGGAAGAATAAGATTGTGGTGGGAAATGTGGATGAAGTTAAGAAACTAATATGTCAAATTTATCATGATTCTGATGTAGGGGGACACTCGGGTATTCAGGCCACTTGGAGGAAAATCAAACAATACTTCTTTTGGAAGGCAATGAAGGAGTACATTTATCAATATATCAGAAGAAGCCCAGTGTGCTTGAGATGTAAGGGGGTGGCAGGGAAACCTACAGGCTTGTTTCAACCTCTACCTATACCTGACCGGATTTGGCATGATATCACCATGGATTTTATAGAAGGAATGCCTCCATCTAAAGGACATGGAACAATATTTGTAGTGGTTGACAGGTTAAGTAAGTATGCACATTTCACAGCTATCCAACACCCTTACACGGCCTCCACCATAGCTCAAATATTTATGAACAACATTTATAAACTTCGTGGTATGCCAAACTCAATAACAAGTGATAGAGATGTTATTTTTCTTAGTGAGTTTTGGCAAGAATTCTTCAAGCTTCATCAAGTACAGATTAACACCTCCACGACATATAATCCGCAAACGGACGGTCAAACGGAGGTTGTGAATCGATGCCTAGAGAACTATTTGCGCTGTGTGGCCTATGATTCACCTAACAAATGGAGTCAGTGGTTACCCATGGCGGAATGATGGTATAATACCTCTTATCATAGTAACATCCAACTAACCCCCTATGAAGTAGTGTATGGACAACCTCCTCCTTTACACATTCCTTACATTGGAGATTCAGCTCATCTGGAAACAGTGGATAGGAGCCTGCAAGCAAGGGAGAAAGCAATGCGAATGTTAAAAAGGAATCTAGCAATGGCCCAAGAAAGGATGAAGACATTAGCTGATAAAAAGAGGAAGGAACGGGAATTCCAGGAAGGGGTAGGGGTCTATGTTAAACTCCACCCGTATAGGCAAACAAGCCTCCGAGATTCTGGGTATCATAAATTAACCCCCAAGTTCTTTGGTCCCTACCAGATCATTAAAAAGCTTAGTCCTGTCGCCTACAAATTGCAACGGCCATCAACAGCCAAGATACATAACACATTTCATATCTCCCAACTGAAGGAACATATTGGAGAAGCTCCAATGACGACTTCCATTCCAGAACATTTTACAGAGGAGGGACATATAATGACTGAGCCGGAACAAATTCTATCGAGGCGTATGATTCCTAGGCACGACAAGGCAATTCTGCAGGTTTTGATTAAATGGCAGCATTCTACTCCAGAAGAAGCGACCTGGGAGGACTACTACATCATGAAGAAAACCTATCCATCTTTTGATCCTTGAGGACAAGGATCGTTCTGGGAAGGATGTATTGTTATGTTTATTTATTTAAATGCAGTTACCGTTATGTTTTGAAATTTTTAAAAAAAAATATATGTGTTGTTTGTGTGGTGTGGAACCGGCAGTTGCCTGCAGTTGTGCAACCGCCTCAGACGTGCTGAGAGCGGTTATGGTGCGGGTATTTGATGCCCTGACCTTGGTGAATTGAATATGCTAAGTATTGTGATTCCTCGTATTTCCTGCTTCTTCTCTGTGTTTCTTAACATCGCAGAGTACCCATTTCCCTCCCTGTTTAGGCTCTGCCTTAGGGGATCATCTTCCTCCATCTGTCTACTGGTTTAGTACACATCAGCGAACCGGGTTCTTCCGTCTCCTCCCATTTTTATTTCCTATTTCTACACCAGCCCGACGCATCCCTCTCTTTTGCATGTAGGGTTTTGGTCCGAGCCATTCTGCTCCGGCGAACAGGATTCTTCCGTCTCCTCCCATTTCGAGCCGGTTCTGGCCATCTACTCCCATTGCCATCTCCACCCATTTCCGTGGAGAACTACTTTCATCCCTTCTTCGAACCTCTCTTCTCTCATCGGTATTTTTTTTTGCATTTGCTTGGATTTGGGCATTAACATTGTTAGGGGTTTTGTAAGGGTTTATTATGCCCGTTTTAAAATTTTATTCTTCAGAAGATGTTGCTCGATCTGAGTAGGACACGTCACAAAGAAGAAGATTTCAATTGCATTCTTGTTAAGGTATAATCTCTTCTTCCTATACATATTTATGTTTTGATAGCTTAGATGATTGTTATGCTTGTGTGCCCATCTTAAGTTTTTTTTACGATTCTCTTTAGGTTAAAATGAATCAAGAAAAACCTTTGTTATTAATGAGTGACAGAAATAAAGGCAGTCAAGTAGATGTCGAAGTGCACTTTGTGACAGACGCTATATTTCCTAGTAAAGATGATCTGATTCAATGGGCTCGTCATGCCGCCAAACAGTTGGGTTTTGTGGTTGTAGTTCAAAAGGCAGATAAGATTGATGGTAGGCCTAAGCCTTTGGTTTTTCTTGGTTGTGACAGATCTGGTACTCCTCGCGATCATTCAAAATATTGAGTGAAGAAAAACTAGTTTAAAACGATGTGGTTATCCTTTCTCTCTACTAGGACAAAGAGATCCATATATTGATGGGTGGAAAGTAGTAGTGAAATGTGGAATACATAATCATGTCTTTGTTTATCTTGAGGCGCACAGTTATTCATGCAGATTAAATAAAGTGAACAAAAAATTGTTGAAGAGATGTACGGATCTGGTGTTTAGCCTAGAAAAAGTCTTTCTACTTAAAAAATGAAATCCTTCTAACACTTCTGTCATGAGAACCATCTATAATGAAAAGATGAGGTTGTTCAAGAAAGAATTGAATGGTAGCACTCCAATTCAGTATCTATACAAATGCATTAGAGGTGCGGAGTACACAAGCTATAATCATGTGAATGTCATTAGTAATGCTTTGGATAACTTATTTTTTGCCTACCCTACTTCTATTCAGTTGAGTAATATGTTTCCAGAGGTGTTTATCATGGACTGCACGTACAAGACCAATCGTTACAGATTGTCTTTGCTTTCTGTAGTTGGTTTGACTTCTACCAATTTGACATTTTTTTTGCATTTGCGTTCATGTCCAATGAAACTGAAGCAAATTATAAATGGTCATTGGAATGTTTTAAAAGCATGTTAGCTTCTACTTCCTTGCCTAGTGTATTGATAGTTGACAGAGAGATAACATTAATGAATGTCATACAAGTGGCACTCCCTCAATCAAAAATTATATTGTGCCAAGTTCACATTAATCAAAATATACTGGCTCATTGCATTAATGAATGTCATACAAGCCGATAAATATCATACAAATGGAGTTAGACGGTTTGCTACAAAAATACAATATTATCACCGATTCTCAAAAGAATGAAATGAAACGAAAGTTGCGCGAGGTAATTGAACCAACAACAACTCAAACAAGGGAACCACTAATGCCTTTAAAGTTAAAAGGAAGACCACTTGAAAGCTACAATAAATGTAAAGACGATTACAAATCTACAAAAACAGACTTGTCATTATTTGAGCATGTTTTGTTAGCAAAGCAACATACACTTCCAAAACCACGCCAAAAACCGTGACGAAAACTCATGCTACAAAAAGAGACTTGTCATATGTTGGGTGCTATAAATGTATCTGGGGATGGACATTGTGGATATCACGTGGTTAGTCAAGCTCTTGAAATGGGTGATTGTTGGCTCCGAGTGCGAAGAGATCTTGCAAATGAAATGAACAATTTTGAATTTTTGTACAACTTATTTGGTAATGTAAGACAGGCAGAACTACTTTCATCTTTGGACTGTACTACAATACCGGCTCTGCTAGATGAGTGGATGTCAATGTCAAACATGAGATTAGTGATCGCATCCACATATAACGTGGCAGTTCATTTCTCAAAGTATCAATCTTTCACATTTTTACCTCTACATTCATTTGTTGATGTGGGAGGATTGTCCCCTACCTCCATTAATCACTACATGAAAGAGATATCATGCTACAATGGCGGAAGATTGGGACTTGACTTTCATTGCAAGAGTTAGATAAGTCAATACCCAAAATCAAGGGGAAGAAACAATTAATTTGCTGGATCCTTGAGGTATGTTTGTTTTTATATTTTTAAACAAAAGCAAAACGTACGCATAATTTAATTACTAATTTTGTTTTTTTGTCTCTCGTGCAGGTAGATGGACACTAATGTTTGTAGCATGACTAACAAAACAACATTGTACACTATCGAGGTAAGAACTCAGATTTTCACAACTTTAATTCATTATGTGCATACACCAAAAATTATATAATTTTATTTTGTATGTAGGATCAAGGGATGTCCTAGGAATTAAGTTTTGAATACATTCATGAAGTTCATTCAAATTTTTGAGGATGTTCAAAAAAGTTTTGCTTTCAAATATAGTTTTTGATTCAACAATTTTATATGGACTCTTAAACATATTATGTTCTAACATTTTAATTAATTGTATTCAATTTTTTTGGTTGAAATTTGAAATTACTTTTTTAGAAACGGTGTGTAAATAGCGATATGGTGTGTCCATAGCGAAACTTGGATGTATTTAGCCGTTGGCTGTCCATAGCAAATTTTGGTGTGCCAGTAACACCACCCTTCAATAATCATAAATTCTGTCCATTACTGTTTTATTTTTTTCAGTTTTGGTGATTAAAAAAAGGCAATGTTATAAGCATTCCTATAACGGCTAAACACAGTCTATTCATATTTGCAATCCAAGTAATTTAAGTGTTTTTCGGACTGCGAGTACGACGCGACTGCTAATAACATCGCTCCTGAAAAAAGTTAGCAGGCCGCCTTTTGTTTTGTTGAATATTCAAGGGAATTGTTAAATGCACAACTAAATTGGCTATTTGCACTGCAATTTCATTTAATTATTCCCTAAAAAACACCTCCTAAATAACCTATTCGCACCACCGAGTTCGCACTGCGCGCGTCTTCGCACAGTCCCGCAAGCAGACCCAAATCTCGATTCTTGGTATCGCTGACGCCGCCAACCTCTGAGATTCTAGGCGTAGCGACTGCCGTCGATGCCCTGACATCCCTCCTTTCGTGATTCCAAGCAGAGCCGAAGTCGACGACCCCCCAACGCCCCGACTTTCACGATTCCAGGCAGAGCCGAATCCGCGACGCCCTAACTCCCCCTTCTTCCTCGATGTCGTCGCAACCTTTTATGCCGCCGATGGTCCTCGACCTCCACTCTACCAGTGTTGGTAAATTTCTTCCCCTCTCGGTTCGACCTAGTTTGATCTTGGGTATCATCTTTTTTTGTTCGATCTAGGACCTCCACTCTATCGGTGCAGGAAAGTTCTTAAAGACACCTGATACTATCATTGAGGCTTCAACTCTTGCTTTAAGAACAACATTGCACTTTGCAACTCTCTCTGTTATCCTACCTAGTGAGTATTGGTTTACTATCTTTGGACAAAATCTTGTAGAAGTTATAAGTTTCTGAATTTGATTTTTATTAGTATAGTTTGTTATGTTCGGTTTTTATTTAGTGATTGGATGGACGCTTGAATGTTTTCAATCATTGTTTGATCCATTATCACAAACGGTTGTACTAGTTAATGATAGAAAGTTTGCTTTAATGAATGCTATTAAAGTTATATTTCTGAGTTCAAAAGACTTATTGTGTTAGGTACACATTAACAAGAATGTGTTGTTGAACTGCAAAAAATATTTCACTAAAGGTAAGGAATTCGAGTGGTTTATGTGTGCATGACAACGATTGAATGGTGCATTAATGGAAAATGATTTCAATATGGCATTCAATAGTTTGTTGGCCGATTTTTCGTCAGAATATCCAGATGCAGTTTGTTATGTCACCACCTCTCGGGTTGATCCATACAATGATACAAGCCATATTTTGTTTCGACATGAATAGACAAGTTCCTGCATTTGGGTAGTAGTACTACAAACATGGTAGAAAGTGGGCATAGTATGTTAAAAAAAATCCTTGAAGTCAGTATTGGAAATTTGGCAACAAATCTAATGACTTTTTGTTTCCTGTCTTTCCCTTTTTGGTTGATATTTATGTTGTAATTCAAAAAATCCTCTTTTTGGCTCAATTTTAAGTGTGGTGCCTTTAACGTATTTGCGATGCAATTAATATTATTGAGTGTCTTTACCAATATGTGAAAAAGTGCGGTGCCTTTAACAAAACGATGTGATTAGTCAAAACTGCGGCGCCTTTAACAATTCCCATATTCAAATATTATAACATAAAATTTTGAAGTTTGAATTCCATCACATGGGAGCAAAGATGTTTATGTTTGAAAAACTTTTCAAACGACATTTGTTTAACTGTGAGGTGTAATATACTACGGGTCGGTTTGTCTATGGGATATGAAGGCCGCAGGCCGTAATCCACAGGATTTTTGTAGAAATCCACATGGATCACCACCTCGTTGACGCAACCGCCAAGGACATAGTCGCAACCGTACGTATTAGAGAAAAACGTCGCAATGGATCCACGCTCCCAAATGCGCCTTAAACTTATTAAACATCTCTTCAATCAAACCCAATAGTTCAGTGAATCAAAAAAAATTCCATATTGGAAATTTCACATAAGGTGGACTCGATTCATTGAGGCGTCACGGTGAAATCGTACGTGAATATTTAGTCTATTCGAGCTTCTACGAGCGCGCGAACGATCAAAACTTGTGATAGGTGGGCGAGACCGTCTCGTAATTTCATGTCATGAACCCGGTCTCACCTTTGGCACGAGTATTGGCAAAAATTTTGGCATGATATGAAATCTCATTTATTTTAAAGGGTTTCATATGTTAGGTTGCTCGAAGCATCCGGGTGGTGGTCAAAGTGAAACTACCTACCCGTTGCCTCTAGCTTGGGTTTTATAGGCAAACCCTATGTTTAATACGGGTATCAGATATCTCGATATCCGAACTGCGCCTGTTAAGTCCATGAAGCGTTATGTATCCAAATATACATCAACAATCTCCTAGATTTGTGATATATAACGTTTACATTTCAAAGTGCAAGAAAGTAGAACATATAAAAATTCAGACTTTACCCGTTTATCCAGAAAAGATAACACCACTAAAAGCATAATAAATGAGTTTTGCATAAAAACAAACACCAAACAAAAAATGCAATATATGAGTAAAAGTCTGAAAACAGATAACATGGATCAACATGTAACAATTCTACTGAAAGAGTAGATCATCATCATCCAAGTCAAGATCTACTTTTTCTCCTCCATCTTCACCAGTGCCTGCAAGGAATTTCATGAGTTTAGACTATGAATTCATAAACATATGCATTGACATTTAAAGTAAGCTAGTTGTACCTAAATGAGCTTAGTACTTGCAGCAGTAGTGAAGTAACACTGTCAACATCTCTATCTAGTCTAACAAGGACAAGTCAAGTGATGATTTTAATAAATCAAACATTGTTATCTTACTCATTAATGAATCACTATGTACCTTATCATCAAAGTGGAATGATTTGACACAACATCATTTGCAACATTATCAAGCGTAGAATAATGTGTTATGATCATTAATGTTAGATTATCCTTTTGCAATGACTTTTTATTTCCAGTTGAATAAATCCTTGAATCAACTTTTACTATGAACTCTCTTTGACGCAGCTTTTTTTTTGCTCCGGAGAGTTTGGAAAAACTCCACCACCATAGAATGTTTGGCTTGACAAGGTTATGATCGCCAATGAAAACTAGTTTTGAACATAAAAGTGGATGAAATTCTTTAGGTGAGGTCGGGCGTTCACAAACGGCTGTTCATAACTACTGTGCTCTTGATCGCCACTGCCACGCCAAACAGAGCCAGAATCAAATTCTCAATTAGTTTAATTATGTTAACAAAAAATTCGTAGAAAGGCCAATCAAAAATTTCGGCCTCAATACTAATTCCTCAAAATAAAATGAATATGAACGTTACATTTCAAAAGTCCCTTTTTAATTGCTTATTAATCTTACTAAATCGAGAAAATCTAATAATGTTCATAGTACAAAGATGTAGTTCCAAAGATGGTGATAGGTTATCACTTGTTTTATAATGGTTGTTTGGGAAACGATAACCCGTCTTTCGTGGTTGCATGCCATAGTGCGCTCTGGAGCGGGATGTTTTATAGGGTGTCTCACGCGGGAGCACCGGAGGGTTTTTGAAGAGAGAGTGGTGCCCAAGGGCCCGTTTTGGAGAGCCGCGTGCGGAGGGCATTCTCTAATTACAGGCATTTCATCAGTAGTGTTCACATTGATTTTCTCCGACTTCTCAAACATGGGGCTAGCCCCCGAATTTTTTTGGGGTAGGCCAAGCATATATTTCATCGGTGCGGGTGAATTTTGGGCCGCCAGATTGATTATCGGACGGCTGGATTACAAAGAATAAAAAAGGTGTTGCAGCCGGATTCCAAAAACAAAAATGTCCGGCCATATGATTTTGAAAGCAAATAAGATCTTAAATTGTTTATAAAAATGTGTTAATAAGTCCTCCCAAACGGAGCCTTAGAAAGATATTGGCAGTGCAGACAAGTAGAACACAAGGGGCTGACTGAAGGGTGTATTAGAAAGATAAAGGCTCCATTTTTGCTCCCGACAGTTTAGACAAAAACAACACAATCATAGAATGCATGTTTGGCAAAAAACAGTGGCTATGACCGTCACCAAGAAAAGAAAACTAGTTTTGAACATAAAAGCGGATGAAGTTCCTTAGGTGAGATCGGACGTTCACAAACAACAGTTATTAACCACCACGTTCACGACTTGTGTCAAACGGAGCCAAAGTTGGTAAACGCAAAGGGTAAGTTGATGAACTCGAGAGAAGTCGCACGACCGGCTTCAAAGGATTTAGTTAGGATCAACCCTAGGAGAGACAAATTATGGAATGAGTAACCAAACATGAACTACACTTGCTCCAAAGCTTTCAGCTACATCTCCTCATTGATGGTGGAAACTGTCAAGAGTCAATGGACGAAAAGTACGCGGAGGGCAAAGTCAAGAGCCTACTCAGGGCTTTACATGCCATGAATCCTCTTGAAATAGTCGGTTGCCTTCAAGTCAAGAGCCCAATCAGGGCTTTACATGCCATGAATCCTCTTGAAATAGTCGGTTGCCTTCAAGAACGCAGTCATAGGCATGAAAAAAAAATCAAGAAACTTCCCTTCAATATCAAGGCAAAATTAGGGTTGTCTTATTAGTGCTGAAATTGTTAATCAATAGTGGTTTGAAATTTATTTCATGATATATTACAACTCAGCATGACATGCTCATTGAAATTATACTCACACATCTCTTTATCAAAACTGAAAAATCTAAATCTAAAGAATTATGATCCGTCGCCAAAAGATTGTCAAAGCTCAATGAAGAATGCTCGTGCCGCGCACCAACCTACGCATGCCACATGTTCTCCACTCCAAAACGAAGGATACGTCGCATGCAAAGAACGGTTGCATGCGTGCACTATGAGATGCATTTATTGCATATAATAATTTCTCCTCCAGTATAGAAGTCACATGCTTGTTTTCATGTATTGAATGTTCCAGCAATCTTGAAACAAAAAAAACCAAGATTGGGACAAAAAATTGCAGCGGCTTAGGTTCCAAAGATCCATTTTTTATTCAGGGTTATATTTACAGATATTACAATAGCTGTCCTTAAAAGGCAGTTTAATAATTTTACCCCAAAGTTCTAGATTTGGCTGCGGTATGGTTTCATCATAAGTTACAGAAAAAAAATTATAGATGACTTACAAGATATATTCCAACGCTCGTCATCGTCTTGAATACCGATCAACAAGTGACTTCGCTTTCTCAGGTGCAAAGAATCTTGCCTGCTAGGAAGTGAATAAGCTTTAAATATGTAGTTTCTAACCATAAACCTAACAAAACCATAATAGTAAAGTGCAAAATAAGAAATGAATGCCTAAGATTATAATCCTATACATATAATAAAAATACAGTTTGTGAGAATAAGAAATGAATGGTTAAGATGATAATTCATAGGAACGTAATCCAACGGTTACAATAATACTTTCCAAATGATGTTAATATTGACAATAAGCTAGATATGATAATAATATTAATGATATAATAAGCGATATATAATTACAGTGAACTATAACTTTAGACTATATTTCACATCTTTATTTATTTTTATTTAAACTTTAACATTTAGTTCTGTACATTCTAATATAGCATGCTGATACAGTGAAGAATCTCTTAATGCCATTTTATTGAATCTCGAATTCAAGAAGTATAGAATGCCACATGAAAGTACAAAAACAAGGTCGTGACTTCAGAAGAGAGGATTCATAATTAATAAAAAATAATTTAAATATTGCACTAATGATACATGAAATGACAATTTCAGTCGCATCAAGGTTACACAATTAGTAAGATATTAGATCCATAAGTTTATACTGACAACAGTATTGCAAACTAGGCAGCTTAATAAATTAGTAAAAACATACATATTGTATTCAGATGTTCCTGAAAGTGCTGCTGGGTAAATAGATTACAAGCATGTTGGATTAGAGCACCTTTCATAGCACAATGTTTTTATGAATTATTTTCTATTTCCTCTGTTGAGAGTATATAATCTCGCATCACGAAACTCGTGTAATCTCATACACTTAATATGAATGCATAAATTCTAGCATGGTATCAGGTGCAGGTTAGGCCCAACAGCTCACTCCCACATCACCCAATTAAAATTAAATCTACATATTAGATGGTAAATGTTGGAACCCGGATACCGGTCCAACTGTTCGAGACTTGGGGGTGACCAAAGGCTACTCGTTTACTGATCGACCCACGTGAGACAAGGTGACAAGAAGCTAGAGAGCATACAAAACCACTCCAACCTGCCTATAAACAAGACCCGCTTGCTGCAGCGAGGAGGTCCCGCTACATACCCGGAAGTTTATATGAACATCCCCTCCTAAAGCCAATGCTGAGCTTGGCACAAGAGAGGCAGGAAAGGTACTCGCCCACCATAGGGGGGGGGGGGGGGGGGGGGAGTGAAGGTGCCTTCTACTTGTGCCTTGGGGTCCAATTTATAGGCAAATCCAAAGGGACTGCGAATAGCTGCTCCCGCCATCTGAAATGGGCTGCAGATAGCGGCTCCCGCCTTCTGACGGGGTGAAAATCTGTACTCCCCCCGGGTGGGGGAGGTCTTCTGTACTCGCCCGGGTGGGGGAGGTCTCCTGTACTCGCCCGGGTGGGGGAGGTCTCCTGTACTCGCCCGGGTGGGGGAGGTCTCCTGTACTCGCCCGGGTGGGGGATGTCTCCTGTACTCGCCCGGGTGGGGGAGGTCTCCTGTACTCGCCCGGGTGGGGGAGGTCACCAGTACTCGCCCGGGTGGGGGAGGTCTCCTGTACTCGCCCGGGTGGGGGAAGTCTCCTGTACTCGCCCAGGTGGGAGAGGTCTCCTGTACTCGCCCAGGTGGGGGAGGTCTCCTGTACTCGCCCAGGTGGGGGAGGTCTCCTGTACTCGCCCGGGTGGGGGAGGTCTCCTGTACTCGCCCGGGTGGGGGAGGTCTCCTGTACTCGCCCGGGGGGGGGAGGTCTCCTGTACACGCCCGGGCGGGGGAGGTCTCCTGTACTCGCCCGGGCGGGGGAGGTCTTCTGTACTCGCCCAGGTGGGGGAGGTCTCCTGTACTCGCCCAGGTGGGGGAGGTCTCCTGTACTCGCCCAGGTGGGGGAGGTCTCCTGTATTCGCCCAGGTGGGGGAGGTCTCCTGTACTCGCCCAGGTGGGGGAGGCCTCCTGTACTCGCCCAGGTGGGGGAGGCCTTCTGTACTCGCCCAGGTGGGGGAGGTCTTCTGTGTTGTACTCGTGCATTTCAGATCTCGACGAATTACGGGTTATACACAATCCCCGCTTTTTTCGAGCTCGATACGAGCTCGGAAAAACAATGTAGGACCCGTGGTTCGGAGAGATGGGTAGTGGATGACATGTCACTCAGTATCCCTCTCAAGCCCTTCGCTAGCTGAGCAAGTTCAACTAAAATAGATGGAGAAGAGTCGACACCCTCCAGGATCGGGGCTCAACTGGAGGTGGAGAGAAGTCGACACCATCCAGGAGAGAGACTCAACTAGAGGTGGAGGGAGTCGACACCATCCAGGAGCGAGGCTCAACTAGAGGTGGAGAGGAGTCGACACCATCCAGGAGCGAGGCTCAACTGGAGGTGGAGAGGAGTCGACACCCTCCAGTCCATTCGCTAGACGAGCGAGCTCAACAGGAGGTGGAGAAGAGACGACACCCTCCAGGCCATTCGCTAGACGAGCGAGCTCAACTGGAGGTGGAGAAAATTCGACACCCTCCAGGCCATTCGCTAGACGAGCGAGCTCAATTGGAGGTGGAGAAGAGACGACACCCTCCAGGCCATTCGCTAGACGAGCGAGCTCAACTGGAGGTGTAGATGATTCGACACCCTCCAGGACATTCGCTAGATGAGCGAGCTCAACTGGAGGTGGAGAAGAGTCGACACCCTCCAGGAGCGAGGCTCAACTGGAGGTGGAGAGGAGTCGACACCATACAGGAGCGAGGCTCAACTGGAGGTGGAGAGGAGTCGACACCATCCAGGAGCGAGGCTCAACTGGAGGTGGAGAGGAGTCGACACCCTCCAGGAGCGAGGCTCAACTGGAGGTGGAGACGAGTCGACACCCTCCAGGAGCGAGGCTCAACTGGAGGTGGAGAGGAGTCGACACCATCCAGGAGCGAGGTTCAACTGGAGGTGGAGAGGAGTCAACACCCTCCAGGAGCGAGGCTCAACTGGAGGTGGAGAGGAGTCGACACCATCCAGGAGCGACGCTCAACTGGAGGTGGAGAGGAGTCGACACCCTCCAGGAGCGAGGCTCAACTGGAGGTGGAGAGGAGTCGACACCATCCAGGAGCGAGGCTCAACTGGAGGTGGAGAGGAGTCGACACCCTCCAGGAGCGAGGCTCAACTGGAGGTGGAGAAGAGACGACACCCTCCAGGAGGGAGGCTCAACTGGAGGTGGAGAGGAGTCGACACCATCCAGGAGCGAGGCTCAACTGGAGGTGGAGAGGAGTCGACACCCTCCAGGAGTGAGGCTCAACTGGAGGTGGAGAGGAGTCGACACCCTCCAGGCCATTCGCCAGACGAGCGAGCTTAACTGGAGGTGGAGAAGATTCGACACCCTCCAGGCCATTCGATAGACAAGCGAGCTCAACTAGAGGTGGAGAAGATTCGACACCCTCCAGGCCATTCGCTAGACGAGCGAGCTCAACTGGAGGTGTAGAAGATTAAACACCCTCCAGGCCATTCGCTAGACGAGCGAGCTCAACTGGAGGTGGAGAAGATTCGACCCCATCCAGGCCTTTCGCTAGACGAGCGAGCTCAACTGGAGGTGGAGAAGATTCGACACCCTTCAGGTCATTCGCTAGACGAGCGAGCTCAACTGGAGGTGTAGAAGATTAAACACGCTCCTGGCCATTCGCTAGACGAGCGAGCTCAACTGGAGGTGGAGAAGATTCGACACCCTCCAGGCCATTCGCTAGACGAGCGAGCTCAACTGGAGGTGGAGAAGATTCGACACCCTCCAGGCCATTCGCTAGACGAGCGAGCTCAACTGGAGGTGGAGAAGATTCGACACCCTCCAGACCATTCGCTAGACGAGCGAGCTCAACTGGAGGTGGAGAAGAGACGACACCCTCCAGGCCATTCGCTAGACGAGCGAGCTCAACTGGAGGTGTATAAGATTCGACACCCTCCAGGCCATTCGCTAGACGAGCGAGCTCAACTGGAGGTGGAGATGAGACGACAACCTCCAGGCCATTCGCTAGATGAGCGAGATCAACTGGAGGAGGTGCCAAACATTTTAGGCTCCTAACGTCGACACTCTGCTCGAGGACTTCAACTCACTCGAGGGGGCAAGTAGTCGGTATGCAGGAGAGGAGCTCGTGCAGTGACCTGGTCAACGACAACACTCTGCTCGAGGACTTCAACTCGCTCGAGGGGGCAAGTAGCCGGTATGCAGGAGAGGAGCTCGTGCAGGGACCTGGTCTACGACAACACTCTGCTCGAGGACTTCAACTCACTCGAGGGGGCAAGTAGCCGGTATGCAGGAGAGGAGCTCGTGCAGTGACCTGGTCTACGACAACACTCTGCTCGAGGACTTCAACTCGCTCGAGGGGGCAAGTAGCCGGTATGCAGGAAAGGAGCTCGTGCAGTGACCTGGTCTACGACAATACTCTGCTCGAGGACTTCAACTCGCTCGAGGGGGCAAGTAGCCGGTATGCAGGAGAAGAGCTCGTGCAGTGACCTGGTCTACGACAACACTCTGCTCGAGGACTTCAACTCACTCGAGGGGGCAAGTAGCCGGTATGCAGGAGAGGAGCTCGTGCAGTGACCTGGTCTACGACAACACTCTGCTCGAGGACTTCAACTCGCTCGAGGGGGCAAGTAGCCGGTATGCAGGAGAGGAGCTCGTGCAGTGACCTGGTCTACGACAACACTCTGCTCGAGGACTTCAACTCACTCGAGGGGGCAAGTAGCTGGTATGCAGGAGAGGAGCTCGTGCAGTGACCTGGTCTACGACAACACTCTGTTCGAGGACTTCAACTCGCTCGAGGGGGCAAGTAGCCGGTATGCAGGAGAGGAGCTCGTGCAGTGACCTGGTCTACGACAACACTCTGCTCGAGGACTTCAACTCACTCGAGGGGGCAAGTCGTCGGTATGCAGGAGAGGAGCTCGTGCAGTGACCTGGTCTACGGCAACACTTTGCTCGAGGATTTCAACTTACTTAGAGTACCTGAGAATACAGTTTCATTCTCTCCCCTGGTAACTAGTGCACGGGCAAAGAGAGTCGGTACTCAAGGGGCAGATCGGCCAACATGCAAGGGGGGAGCTGATCTCGGCCGACAATGCAGAGGCTTGGACTTAGGATGGCGCACTGAACCCGAGACGTCATCTCATTGCTCGACCATAAGTTTCAAGGGGAGAGGTGAGATTACACATCCTAAAATGCTTTTGAATATATCATACTACTTCGAGTGGATGCTTGATCTAACTCTTGAGAGTTTTGCAATAGAAAGATCAATATTGCTATATGTAGTGAATAATAAGAAGAATAAGTTTTACGTGACCTGATTCATGATGACTTTTCCTCGCCAAAGTGAGTTATGAATGATTGTCCTTTGAGTTTTCATCATGAAGTATAAGCTGCATTGGGTCGCATCGCACCTTTCCTGGCCGCCTCGCATCTCGCGAGTAGGACGCTTGCGGGCAGAATATCTCTTTTCTGGCCGCCTCGCATCTAGCGAGTAGGACTCATGCGAGCAGAACATCTCTCTCCTAACTGCCTCGCATCTCGCGAGTTGGATGCATGCGAGCAGAACTCGCCTAGCCGGATATCTCCTGAACTGGTACTCGCCTCAGTTGGAACTCGCCTAGCACCCTTCTCATTATGGCTCATCGTGAGGTCTCCCACTAAAGTTTCTTACTCTGGTCACAGTTCACGCTCACCGCACCAAAAATGATGGAACCCGGATACCGGTCCAACTGTTCGAGACTTGGGGGTGACCAAAGGCTACTCGTTTAGTGATCGACCCACGTGAGACAAGGAGACAAGAAGCTAGAGAGCATACAAAACCACTCCAACCTGCTTATAAACAAGACCCGCTTGCTGCAGCGAGGAGGTCCCGCCACATACCCGGAAGTTTATATGAACATCCCTCCCAAAGCCAATGCTGAGCTTGGCACAAGAGAGGCAGGCAAGGTACTCGCCCACCATAGGGGGGGGGGGGGGGTGAAGGTGCTTTCTACTTGTGCCTTGGGGTCCAATTTATAGGCAAATCCAAAGGGACTGCGAATAGCTGCTCCCGCCATCTGAAATGGGCTGCAGATAGAGGCTCCCGCCTTCTGACGGGGTGAAAATTTGTACTCCCCCGGGTGGGGGAGGTCTTCTGTACTCGCCCAGGTGGGGGAGGTCTCCTGTACTCGCCCGGGTGGGGGAGGTCTCCTGTACTCGCCCGGGTGGGGGAGGTCTCCTGTACTCGCCCGGGTGGGGGAGGTCTCCTGTACTCGCCCAGGTGGGGGAGGTCTCCTGTACTCGCCCAGGTGGGGGAGGTCTCCTGTACTCGCCCAGGTGGGGGAGGTCTCCTGTACTCGCCCGGGTGGGGGAGGTCTCCTGTACTCGCCCGGGCGGGGGAGGTCTCCTGTACTCGTCCGGGTTGGGGAGATCTTCTGTACTCGCCCAGGTGGGGGAGGTTTCCTGTACTCGCCCAGGTGGGGGAGGTCTCCTGTACTCGCCCAGGTGGGGGAGGTCTCCTGTACTCGCCCAGGTGGGGGAGGTCTTCAGTACTCGCCCAGGTGGGGGAGGTCTCCTGTACTCGCCCAGGTGGGGGAGGTCTCCTGTACTCGCCCAGGTGGGGGAGGTCTCCTGTACTCGCCCAGGTGGGGGAGGTCTCCTGTAATCGCCCAGGTGGGGGAGGTCTCCTGTACTCGCCCAGGTGGGGGAGGTCTCCTGTACTCGCCCAGGTGGGGGAGGCCTTCTGTACTCGCCCAGGTGGGGGAGGTCTTCTGTGTTGAATTCGTGCATTTCAGATCTCGACGAATTACGGGTTATACACAATCCCTGCTTTTTTCGAGCTCGATACGAGCTTGGAAAAACAATGTAGGACCCGTGGTTCGGAGAGATGGGTAGTGGATGACATGTCACTCAGTATCCCTCTCAAGTCCTCGCTAGCTGAGCAAGTTCAACTAAAATAGATGGAGAAGAGTCGACACCCTCCAGGATCGGGGCTCAACTGGAGGTGGAGAGGAGTCGACACCATCCAGGAGAGAGACTCAACTGGAGGTGGAGGGAGTCGACACCATCCAGGAGCGAGGCTCAACTAGAGGTGGAGAGGAGTCGACACCATCCAGGAGCGAGGCTCAACTGGAGGTGGAGAGGAGTCGACACCCTCCAGTCCATTCGCTAGACGAGCGAGCTCAACAGGAGGTGGAGAAGAGACGACACCCTCCAGGCCATTCGCTAGACGAGCGAGCTCAACTAGATGTGGAGAAGATTCGACACCCACCAGGCCATTCGCTAGACGAGCGAGCTCAACTGGAGGTGGAGAAGAGACGACACCCTCCAGGCCATTCGCTAGACGAGCGAGCTCAACTGGAGGTGTAGATGATTCGACACCCTCCAGGCCATTCGCTAGACGAGCGAGCTCAACTGGAGGTGGAGAAGAGTCGACACCCTCCAGGAGCGAGGCTCAACTGGAGGTGGAGAGGAGTCGACACCATACAGGAGCGAGGCTCAACTGGAGGTGGAGAGGAGTCGACACCATCTAGGAGCGAGGCTCAACTGGAGGTGGAGAGGAGTCGACACCCTCCAGGAGCAAGGCTCAACTAGAGGTGGAGAGGAGTCGACACCATCCAGGAGCGAGGCTCAACTGGAGGTGGAGAGGAGTCGACACCCTCCAGGAGCGAGGCTCAACTGGAGGTGGAGAGGAGTCGACACCCTCCAGGAGCGAGGCTCAACTGGAGGTGGAGAGGAGTCGACACCATCCAGGAGCGAGGCTCAACTGGAGGTGGAGAGGAGTCGACACCCTCCAGGAGCGAGGCTCAACTGGAGGTGGAGAAGAGACGACACCCTCCAGGACGGAGGCTCAACTGGAGGTGGAGAGGAGTCGACACCATCCAGGAGCGAGGCTCAACTGGAGGTGGAGAGGAGTCGACACCCTCCAGGAGCGAGGCTCAACTGGAGGTGGAGAGGAGTCGACACCATCCAGGAGCGAGGCTCAACTGGAGGTGGAGAGGAGTCGACACCCTCCAGGAGTGAGGCTCAACTGGAGGTGGAGAGGAATCGACACCATCTAGGAGCGAGGCTCAACTGGAGGTGGAGAGGAGTCGATACCATCCAGGAGCGAGGCTCAACTGGAGGTGGAGAGAAGTCGACACCCTCCAAGAGCGAGGCTCAACTGGAGGTGGAGAGGAGTTGACACCCTCCAGGAGCGAGGCTCAACTGGAGGCGGAGACGAGTCGACACCCTCCAGGAGCGAGGCTCAACTGGAGGCGGAGACGAGTCGACACCCTTCAGGAGCGAGGCTCAACTGGAGGTGGAGAGGAGTCGACACCATCCAGGAGCGAGGCTCAACTGGAGGTGGAGAGGAGTCGACACCCTCCAGGAGCGAGGCTCAACTGAAGGTGGAGAGGAGTCGACACCATCCAGGAGCGAGGCTCAACTGGAGGTGGAGAGGAGTCGACACCCTCCAGGAGCGAGGCTCAACTGGAGGTGGAGAGGAGTCTACACCCTCCAGGAGCGAGGCTCAACTGGAGGTGGAAAGGAGTCGACACCATCCAGGAGCGAGGCTCAACTGGAGGTGGAGAGGAGTCGACACCATCCAGGAGTGAGGCTCAACTAGAGGTGGAGAGGAGTCGACACCCTCCAGGAGCGAGGCTCAACTGGAGGTGGAGACGAGTCGACACCCTCCAGGAGCGAGGCTCAACTGGAGGTGGAGAGGAGTCGACACCATCCAGGAGCGAGGCTCAACTGGAGGTGGAGAGGAGTCGACACCCTCCAGGAGCGAGGCTCAACTGGAGGTGGAGAGGAGTCGACACCCTCCAGGAGCGAGGCTCAACTGGAGGTGGAGAGGAGTCGACACCCTCCAGGAGCGAGGCTCAACTGGAGGTGGAGAGGAGTCGACACCCTCCAGGAGCGAGGCTCAACTGGAGGTGGAGAGTAGTCGACACCCTCCAGGAGCGAGGCTCAACTGGAGGTGGAGAGGAGTCGACACCTTCCAGGAGCGAGGCTCAACTGGAGGTGGAGAGGAGTCGACACCATCCAGGAGCGAGGCTCAACTGGAGGTGGAGAGGAGTCGACACCCTCATGAGCGAGGCTCAACTGGAGGTGGAGAGGAGTCGACACCATCCAGGAGCGAGGCTCAACTGGAGGTGGAGAGGAGTCGACACCCTCCAGGAGCGAGGCTCAACTGGAGGTGGAGACGAGTCGACACCCTCCAGGAGCGAAGCTCAACTGGAGGTGGAGACGAGTCGTCACCCTCCAGGAGCGAGGCTCAACTGGAGGTGGAGACGAGTCGACACCATCCAGGAGCGAGGCTCAACCAGAGGTGGAGAAGAGTCCACACCATCCAGGAGCGAGGCTCAACTGGAGGTGGAGAGGAGTCGACACCCTCCCGGAGCCTCGGTGGAGAGGAGTCGACACCCTCCAGGAGCGAGGCACAACTGGAGGTGGAGAGGAGTCGACACCATCCAGGAGCGAGGCTCCACTGAGGTGGAGAGGAGTCGACACCCTCCAGGAGCGAGGCTCAACTGGAGGTGGAGAAGAGTCGACACCCTCCAGGAGCGAGGCTCAACTGGAGGTGGAGAGAAGTCGACACGATCCAGAAGCGAGGATCAACTGGAGGTGGAGAGGAGTCGACACCCTCCAGGAGCGAGTCAATACTGGAGGTGGAGACGAGTCGACACCCTCCAGGAGCGAGGCTCAACTGGAGGTGGAGTGTAGTCGACACCATCCAGGAGCGAGGCTCAACTGGAGGTGGAGAGGAGTCGACACCCTCCAGGAGCGAGGCTCAACTGGAGGTGGAGAGGAGTCGACACCATCCAGGAGCGAGGCCCAACTGGAGGTGGAGAGGAGTCGACACCCTCCAGGAGCGAGGCTCAACTGGAGGTGGAGAGGAGTCGACACCCTCCAGGAGCGAGGCTCAACTGGAGGTGGAGAGGAGTCGACACCCTCCAGGAGCGAGGCTCAACTGGAGGTGGAGAGGAGTCGACACCCTCCAGGAGCGAGGCTCAACTGGAGGTGGAGAAGAGTCGACACCCTCCAGGCCATTCGCTAGACGAGCGAGCTCAACTGGAGGTGGAGAAGATTCGACACCCTCCAGGCCATTCGCTAGACGAGCGAGCTCAACTGGAGGTGGAGAAGATTCGACACCATCCAGGCCATTCGCTAGACGACCGAGCTCAACTGGAGGTTTAGAAGATTAAACACCCTCCAGGCCATTCGCTAGACGAGCGAGCTAAACGGGAGGTGGAGAAGATTAGACACCCTCCAGGCCATTCGCTAGACGAGCGAGCTCAACTGGAGGTGGAGAAGATTAAACACCCTCCAGGCCATTCGCTAGACGAGCGAGCTGAACTGGAGGTGGAGAAGATTCGACACCCTCCAGGCCGACACGATCCAGGAGCGAGGCTCAACTGGAGGTGGAGAGGAGTCGACAACCTCCAGGAGCGAGTCTCTACTGGAGGTGGAGACGAGTCGACACTCTCCAAGAGCGAGGTTCAACTGGAGGTGGAGAGAAGTCGACACCATCCAGGAGCGAGAGTCAACTGGAGGTGGAGAGGAGTCGACACCCTCCAGGAGCGAGGCTCAACTGGAGGTGGAGAGGAGTCGACACCATCCAGGAGCGAGGCCCAACTGGAGGTGGAGAGGAGTCGACACCCTCCAGGAGCGAGGCTCAACTGGAGGTGGAGAGGAGTCGACACCCTCCAAGAGCGAGGCTCAACTGGAGGTGGAGAGGAGTCGACACCATCCAGGAGCGAGGCTCAATTGGAGGTGGAGAGGAGTCGACACCCTCCAGGAGCGAGGCTCAACTGGAGGTGGAGAAGAGTCGACACCCTCCAGGCCATTCGCCAGACGAGCGAGCTCAACTGGAGGTGGAGAAGATTCGACACCCTCCAGGCCATTCGATAGACGAGCGAGCTCAACTGGAGGTGGAGAAGATTTGACACTCTCCAGGCCATTCGCTAGACGAGCGAGCTCAACTAGAGGTGTAGAAGATTAAACACCCTCCAGACCATTCGCTAGACGAGCGAGCTCAACTGGAGGTGGAGAAGATTCGACCCCATCCAGGCCATTCGCTAGACGAGCGAGCTCAACTGGAGGTGGAGAAGATTCGACACCCTTCAGGCCTACGACAACACTCTGCTCGAGGAGAGGAGCTCGTGCAGTGACCTGGTCTACGACAACACTCTGCTCGAGGACTTCAACTCACTCGAGGGGGCAAGTAGCCGGTATGCAGGAGAGGAGCTCGTGCGGTGACCTGGTCTACGACAACACTCTGCTAGAGGATTTCAACTTAGAGTACCTGAGAATACAGTTTCATTCTCTCCCCTGGTAACTAGTGCACGGGCAAAGAGAGTCGGTACTCAAGGGGCAGATTGGCCAACATGCAAGGGGGGAGCTGATCTCGGCCGACAATGCAGAGGCTTGGACTTAGGATGGCGCACTGAACCCGAGACGTCATCTCATTGCTCGACCAGAAGTTTCAAGGGGAGATGTGAGATTACACATCCTAAAATGCTTTTGAATATATCATACTACTTCGAGTGGATGCTTGATCTAACTCTTGAGAGTTTTGCAATAGAAAGATCAATATTGCTATATGTAGTGAATAATAAGAAGAATAAGTTTTACGTGACCTGATTCATGATGACTTTTCCTCGCCAAAGTGAGTTATGAATGATTGTCCTTTGAGCTTTCATCATGAAGTATAAGCTGCATTGGGTCGCATCGCACCTCTCCTGGCCGCCTCACATCTCGCGAGTAGGACGCTTGCGGGCAGAATATCTCTTTTCTGGCCGCCTCGCATCTCGCGAGTAGGACTCATGCGAGCAGAACATCTCTCTCCTAACTGCCTCGCATCTCGCGAGTTGGATGCATGCGAGCAGAACATCTCTCTCCTAACTGCCTCGCATCTCGCGAGTTGGATGCATGCGAGCAGAACTCGCCTAGCCGGATATCTCCTGAACTGGTACTCGCCTCAGTTGGAACTCGCCTAGCACCCTTCTCATTATGGCTCATCGTGAGGTCTCCCACTAAAGTTTCTTACTCTGGTCACAGTTCACGCTCACCGCACCAAAAATGTTGGAACCCGGATACCGGTCCAACTGTTCGAGACTTGGGGGTGACCAAAGGCTACTCGTTTAGTGATCGACCCACGTGAGACAATGTGACAAGAAGCTAGAGAGCATACAAAACCACTCAACCTGCCTATAAATAAGACCCGCTTGCTGCAGCGAGGAGGTCCCGCCACATACCCGGAAGTCTATATGAACTTCCCCTCCTAAAGCCAATGCTGAGCTTGGCACAAGAGAGGCAGGCAAGGTACTCGCCCACCATAGGGGGGGGGGGTGAAGGTATCTTCTACTTGTGCCCTGGGTCCTATTTATAGGCAAATCCAAATGGACTGCGAATAGCTGCTCCCGCCATCTGAAATGGGCTGCAGATAGCGGCTCCCGCCTTCTGACGGGGTGAAAATCTGTACTCGCCCAGGTGGGGGAGGTCTCCTGTGCTCGCCCAGGCGGGGGAGGTCTCCTGTGCTCGCCCAGGCGGGGGAGGTCTCCTGTGCTCGCCCAGGCGGGGGAGGTCTCCTGTGCTCGCCCAGGCGGGGGAGGTCTCCTGTACTCGCCCAGGCGGGGGAGGTCTCCTGTACTCGCCCAGGCGGGGGAGGTCTCCAGTACTCGCCCAGGCGGGGGAGGTCTCCTGTACTCGCCCAGGCGGGGGAGGTCTCCTGTACTCGCCCAGGCGGGGGAGGTCTCCTGTACTCGCCCAGGCGGGGGAGGTCTCCTGTACTCGCCCAGGCGGGGGAGGTCTCCTGTACTCGCCCAGGCGGGGGAGGTCTCCTGTACTCGCCCAGGCGGGGGAGGTCTCCTGTACTCGCCCAGGCGGGGGAGGTCTCCTGTACTCGCCCAGGCGGGGGAGGTCTCCTGTACTCGCCCAGGCGGGGGAGGTCTCCTGTACTCGCCCAGGCGGGGGAGGTCTCCTGTACTCGCCCAGGCGGGGGAGGTCTCCTATACTCGCCCAGGCGGGGGAGGTCTCCTGTACTCGCCCAGGCGGGGGAGGTCTCCTGTACTCGCCCAGGTGGGGGAGGCCTCCTGCACTCGCCCAGGTGGGGGAGGTCTTCTGTGTTGTACTCGTGCATTTCAGATCTCGACGAATTACGGGTTATACAGTAAAAGTGTGGGGGCATGTCGAACTAAAAAAAATTTCACATTGAAAAACTCATATAATCTTGTGCATTTAAAGTCTCCATTTATAACCAATTGATTTTAGGTTGGATGCACATATTCTAACTTCATTCGAATAAGATCACTCCAAGCAAATAAGTTAATAATTATATGTTCAGCAGGAAGAATATATATGAACATAAAAATCACAAACATCACATGCATGATGAGACAAAATTTGAACTTGTGAAATATAACATGCCTGGATGAACATTCTTTCTGCATCTCCAACTTTACCATTTTCTTTCAGTATAATTGCCTAATAAAACATTAAAGTATAATAAATACATTTAGCCCAGCAATATCACAAATCTAAAACCAATAAAAATAAATAATTCACAAAATTGGAAATATTAATAGAAACAAAAGCAGAACTAGCTCAGATTCAGTTGTGAGAATATCAATTGAATAAACTGGTGCTCTATGTAAATGCATTGGAACCTTATTTTATCTTTGAGAAAATATGTGGAGACGATTCCATATAATATGCCAGTTATATGTTCACAGTTTTCCTTTGGGTCAGTCATCATCACTTCCAGTCCAGAAGACTACTAGGTATAAAAACTATACAAGAATTTTTTTAAATTGTGGGAGAGCTATTAAGCACCGATACTTCCTTGAGGGTCACGTACCCGTACCGGATACGTATCCGATACCGGTACGTACCCGATACTCGCTGATACACTAGTTATTCTAGTCTGTAAATAGACTTGAATTTGGTAGATTGTTCTGCATATTGTAATAAGAGTATGTTTTTCTGAAGTAAACAAAAGATTTCTACGTGTCTTTTAGAAAAGAAAAATTGACCCAGAAATGCAACTAGCGATGCTTGCTTATTATAGTAACAAAATGTACTTCATATTTAAATAACTTTTTCGTTTAAACTATAAAGAATTTATTTAAATTTTATTATTTTATTTTTTTACTCTATATTTAAGGATTAGATGTTTCAAATTGGTACTGGTTCTACTTGTTCAACATGAACTTTTCTATGTTTAATATTTTGCTAACTTGTCTCTAGATGAATCAGAAGTTGAAGAGGCGTTAATCTCCAATAATGTGGAAGAAGAGGAAAATGACTGATAGAAATCCTTAAATTTGAAATGATTATGAATATTTTTTGTTTGAGAACTTCATATTATATTGCATTAACTATGAATTTGTACTTCAATTGATGATTTATGCAATTATGTTTGAAGTTTTATTATTTTGAGGACTTTTAATTACATTTGTGAGATAATATATATTTTTATTTATTTATTATATTTAATAAATATAATAAATTTTGTCGCACACATATTCTTATTTTTAAATTTTGTCGCATCCGTATTCCTTTGTTTTAAATTTTGTCGTACCAGTTACATATCGTACCAGTACTTGTACCCGTACCGGTGCTTGCTAGTGGGAGAGCTTATTTAAAGCCTAGAAACTTACAGAAAATCCCAAAGATTAGGAAAATGAAAAAACTATCCTAAATTCTCCCATGACATTTCAATAGAGCGCAAATATAAAATCCCCAATTTCTCATCCAAAAGATTATTTCAAAGTATAAAAAACAATCAGTCGTGCACGAAGGACCCCGTGCCTCGGCAACGACAATACTCCATTCGCCGTCAAGGTTCCCTAGTGCCCTGGCAACGATGGTTCCACTGGGTTCCCCGTGGCCCAACAGGTGCGTGCGGAGGCTGGGTACTGTCGTTAATGTACGTTGTGCACATGGGGATCACGGGCACAGCTGCTAGTATATAAAATTATTTAATTTTACTTTGATAATTGATATGCAGTTATTTATAATAGGTTAAATTTAATTTATAAATTAACCAACAATTAATAGTGCATTCCTATTTAAAGAAAAGGCCAGTGATTGTCATATTCAACAAGCAAAAGACAAATAAATATAATAATATTTGATGAATTTCTTCTCTTCTCCTCCCACTTGTTTTTTGTTGTAAAAGGAGAAAATTGTGAGGGGTAAAATGGGTAAGGGAGTGTTTCACCAAAGAGAAGTTTTCCCTTACTATATATTAATATAGATGAGAAAGATAAATGATCATGAAAAAAAGATGAGAAGTGTTGAGAAAATCTTAAGTTTTTCAGTTCATGTCATAAAATCCATGTATAGTCTTATTCTCCAAACCACTAGTTGCAGGACAACCATATGGGCATAAGTCCATGAAACATGATATCGTTACCAGAACAGTAAATTAGACATTGATATATTCTTTATGCATGACGAGGAAGTGCTTAAAAAATTGCAGCATATAACCTTTAATATCCTACAAATCACACGTAAATCAGAAAATTTGTCCCTACAATTTAGAAGTTATATTACTACACAAAATATAGAATTAGGATTTTTTTTCTAGAGCTGAACTCACAAATGCAACTGTTATGCATCTAGAGAGTTTACTTGGAAGCTAAATAAACATGAGAACCAGCTGTGGATCTTCTTGAAGACTGGAGTTGCAGTGATTAGTGCAGCCATGTATGATGCTCTTTATCTCCTATAAGTGAAAACAAGAGTACATACTAAATACAAATTACAGGAGATCATGGTATGGACCTTTGCTAAGTAACCCCGGAAATCATCTGGGTGCTTGGAAATGAGCTGATCATAAACAGCTACAGCATCACTGATATGGCCCCAATCAGAATATGCCTTTCCAAGAAGCAAATCAACCTGTATGGCAATGAAACAAATACACAGAACATCCATAGAGGTAATTTGAGCAACAACAAAAATAATTTTCACTAATAGGCAATAGCTCCGGAATTAGGATGAAGGGACAGTAAAATATAGTCAAGCTCTATAAAGCTTAAAAGGGTATAATGCTCAAACCAGAAAGCACTCAAGCAGAAGGGAAAACTATTTCTAGCAAATATATCATTTTTTTGCAATTATTCTCTTCGATCATTTTCGCTCCGTGACAGTTTTCGAGAAGAGCACCTAAAAAGGGAAATAATAATTTTTCTAATAGTATCAACTTCTGGAATGAGTGTTGTAAAGGCTTGAGTGTTGTTGTTGTTGTAGTATCAACTTCTGGAATGTAATTTTTTTGCAGCTTAGCTAATTGTCACGCCCGGGGTTAATGCCCAGGAGGATTCTAGAGAAATCTAGGTCCTTGGAGAAACATGTACATAGAGAACTCTGCAAGACTTCCTGGCCGAGTTTGACTTTGTCCTGGAACACAAGCCGGGCAAAGCCAACGTCGTAGCGGATGTACTTAGCCGCAAAGCGGAGCTAGCGGCGATCTCGATGGTGAAGAGCGACCTTCTCGAGCAGGTAAAAAGTGGGTTGGAAGAAGATCCGTTGGCCAAACAACTCATGCAGCTAGCCAAAGAAGGTCAAGCCAAGAGATTTTGGGTAGAAGACGGGCTACTCTACACCAAAGGAAGGAGATTGTATATCCCAAAGTGGGGAAACCTGCGGAGGGACTTAATCAAGGAGTGTCATGACACCAAATGGGCGGGACATCCAGGCCAAAAGCGCACCTTGGCGTTGATGGAGTATTCCTACTATTGGCAGCAAATGAGGGACAACGTTGAGCTATACGTGAAGACATGTCTTGTTTGCCAACAAGACAAGGTGGAAAACAAGCAGCCAGCAGGACTCTTGGAGCCCCTGCCAGTGCCGAAATATCCTTGGGAAACGGTGACGCTGGATTACATCAACGCTCTGCCCAAATCTGAAGGTTGCGGATCTATCTTGGTGGTAGTAGATCGCTTTTCCAAGTATGACACTTTCATACCAAGCGTGAAGGATGCAACGGCGGAAGAGACGACGCGACTCTTCTTCAAACATGTGGTGAAGTATTGGGGGTTGCCGAAGAACATTGTGAGCGATCGAGACCCTCGCTTCACCGGGAAGCAATGGACAGAGTTGTTCAAGCTACTTGGATCGAAGCTGAATTTTTCCACTAGCTTCCACCCTCAATCCGATGGGCAGACCGAGAGGGTGAATGCATTGTTGGAGTGCTACTTGCGGCACTTTGTGAGTGCCAACCAGAAAGACTGGGCCAAGCTTATGGATGTTGCCCAATTTTCCTACAACCTGCAGCGGAGTGAGGCCACGGGGAGGAGTCCATTTGAGCTTGCCACGGGAAGACAACCCCTCACTCCACAAACATTGGCGACCACGACGGATGATGGAAGGATCCCAGGTGCCTGGAAGATGGCTAAGTCATGGGAGGAACATGCGGACTTAGCTAGGTCGTGCTTGGAGAAAGCCCGTAAGAGGATGAAGAAGTGGGCCGATGCAAAGCGGCGACACACGGAATATTCGGTAGGAGATAAGGTGATGGTGAAGCTCTTACCCCAGCAGTTCAAGGCCTTGCGTAGTGTACACAAAGGCTTGGTACGGAGATACGAAGGCCCATTCCCGGTCATGGCTAAGGTGGGTAAGGTTTCTTATCGCCTTGACTTACCAAACTCTTTGAAGATACATCCGGTGTTTCATGCGAGTATGCTCAAACCATATTACGGGGATAATGAGGATCTTCAAAGAGGAGAATCTCAAAGGGCGCCTCCAGTGATGACAAAATCTTTTGACAAAGAGATCGAAGAGGTGCTAACAAAAAGAGTGGTGCGAAGAAGAGGTGTGCAAACTTGCACACAGTACTTGATCAAGTGGAAGGGATTGCCAGAGTCTGAAACCACTTGGGAGACATTAGAAGACTTGTGGCAGTTCAAGGACATTCTTCAGCAGTACGAGGCGACGAGGGCGTCGCCAGGCTAGGTGGGGGAGGATGTCACGCCCGGGGTTAATGCCCAGGAGGATTCTAGAGAAATCTAGGTCCTTGGAGAAACATGTACATAGAGAACTCTGGAAGAATGTGGAAGCTCTCTAGAATGATCTCTTGGGAACATTCTAGAGAACTCGGGAAGATTGTATATTCATGAGGGTTGTAGAATAGTCTAGAAACTTAGGCATTCTAGATCCTTCCATCTTTTGGGGCCTATAAAAGGGGAAGGCCCCCTCATTTGTAAGCATCCAAGTTTGGAGAAGCAATAAGAGTTCTTTGAGTTTCCTTTGCAATTGTGTGTTCTCTTGAGTTCTACCTTGCATCCTTTCTTCATCACCACCTAGTTCTTGCAGGAGAGGCTGACTTAGCTTGGCTACGCGGAGTGGCAAGGAGGAGCTAAGGCCGCACGGGAGCTTGTAAGAAGACAAGTCCGTGACAGTTGGTATCAAAGCGAGGTTGCTCAAGTTCGTGGTTGGTGTCGGAGAAGACTAGATGGCTGCTGAAGGGAACAACAACTCAAGCGTGGTGGATGAGCGCGGAAGGGAGATGCTTCCCCAGTCCGAGAAGAAGAGGCGGAACCATAGCAAATCTCGGGATGAAGCGCACGTGGACCGCATACTGGCCGAATGGGAGGAGCGCATGACGGCGGTGGAGGAAGACCACTCATATGTTCGCGGAGAACTAGAAGCTGTCAAACAAGCGCTACCGGCTCGCGGAGAGCTGGAACTTTTGAAGGCCCAAGTCCAAGCATGTCTTGGTGCGAATGCGGAGCTTACTCAAAGGTGTGATCAGCTTGAGGATGACTATGAGGAGCGGATCGCCAAATTAGAGGAAGAATTGGCCTTGTGCAGGAGGGCCATTGCTAATGGAGGAAATAGCGGGGTTGTGGCAAACCAAAGGATCGATGTGCCTAAGCCAAAACCCTTCTCGGGGAATAGGGATGCCAAGGAAATTGAACACTTCCTTTATCAAATGGAGGTCTACTTCGAAGGATGTAATCTCACTGAGGAAGTACTCAAGGTAAAGACAGCTAGCTACTATCTTTCGGATATTGCATCTCTTTGGTGGCAACGGAAGCTTGCAGAGATCAAGAAGGGAACATGTAACTTGAACACATGGGATGAGTTCAAGATTGAGCTTAAGCGGCACTTCTACACGGAGAACGTCGCAAATGAAGCAAGGAAGAAGCTAAAGGAACTCAAGCAGAAGGGGTCAATCACGGAGTACGTGAAGGAGTTCCAAACCTTAATGCTGATGGTGCCAGGTATGTCTGAAGATGATCAATTGTTCAACTTTAAGGATGGTCTTCAGAATTGAGTGAAGCAAGAAGTGCATCGACGGGATGCCAAGACACTAGATGAAGCTATTGCGGCGGCTGAAGCAATGACGGAGTTCCAAAGACCATCGGATGCGACAGCCAAGAAGGGCTACAGGAATGACAACATCAAAAGTGTGGGAGAAAGGCAAGGGTCACAAAGACCAAATAGAGGAGAGCGAATTCCTACTCATGGGAAGGAGATTGAGGGCGGCAACAAGAGCTTCACACCAAAGGGAGGATGCTACTTATGCAAGGGACCGCACATGATGAGCAAGTGCCCAAAGCTTGGTTCGCTCGCGGCACTGCAGGAGGATGATGCAAGTGGACCCGAAGGTGAAGAAGGTACAAACCGAATATGTTCTTTGCAACTTCTAAGTGCTTTGAATGTGAAACCAGCTAAGAAGGTGGTCAGCAAGGGGCTGATGTACGTAGAAGCCATGATCAACAACAAGTCCACCAAAGCCTTGGTGGATACGGGTGCCAAACATAACTTTATGACGGAGGAAGAAGCAAGAAGACTTGGCCTCCAAGTGACCAAGTGTGAGGGATGGCTAAAGACCGTGAATGGGAAGGCAAGGCCGCTAGCAGGAGTAGCTCGTGGCGTGTAGCTTCACATGGGTACGTGGAAAGGAAAGGTGAACTTCTCGGTTGCTGCCATGGATGATCACAAGCTAGTGTTGGGCATGGACTTCTTCGATGCGGTGAGTGCCATTGTCATGCCAACTTATCGCTCGGTGTGCATTATGGAGAAAGATGCAACATGCATGATACCTGCGGTAGAAGGACCACCAAGTTGCGGAGCAAAACAGCTATCGGCTATGCAAATAGCCAAGGGCGTGAAGAAAGGGGAACCTACTTTCTTGGCAACGTTGAAGGAGGAAGCAGGCGAGATCATGGAGGAGGTGCCTCTACTTGTTGCGGAAGTTCTTGAGGAAAACAAGGATGTTATGCCTAGCGATCTACCAAAGAAGTTACCTCCCCGCAGAGAGGTAGACCACAAGATTGAGTTGGAGGTTGGAGCAAAAGCCCCGGCAAAGGCACCATATCGGATGGATCCCCCCGAACTCGAGGAGCTGAGGAAGCAGCTACATGAACTGCTCGATGCTGGAATGATCAGACCGTCGAAGGCACCTTTTGGCGCACCGGTGCTCTTTCAAAAGAAGAAGGATGGAACCTTGCGGTTATGCACAGACTATCGGGCATTGAACAAGGTAACTATCAAAAACAAGTACCCCGTACCGTTGATTGCTGACTTGTTCGATCGACTTGGTGGAGCAAGGATATATTCGAAGATGGATCTGCAAAAGGGCTACCACCAAGTACGGATTACCGAAGGAGATGAGCCAAAGACAACATGTGTGACAAGGTACGGATCATTCGAGTGGTTGGTGATGCCATTCGGCCTAACCAACGCACCCGCTACATTTTGTACTTTGATGAATCAGATCTTTCATCCCTACTTGGACAAGTTTGTAGTAGTATACTTGGACGACATCGCCGTCTATAGTCATACAATGGAGGAGCATGCTGAACATCTTCGCCTAGTGTTCCAAGTACTGCGGGAGAATGAACTATATGTCAAGCGGTCAAAGTGTTCCTTTGGGCAAGAAGAAGTGCATTTCCTCGGGCATGTCATTGGACATGGCCAATTGAAGATGGACATGGACAAGGTACGGGCAATCGTCGAATGGGATCCGCCAACAAAGGTGATGGAGTTGAGATCATTCCTGGGTTTGGTGAACTACTACCGACGGTTCATCATAGGGTACTCAAAGAGAGCGGTGCCGCTTACGGACCTGCTCAAGAAGGAGAAAGCTTGGAGCTGGACGGGGGAATGCCAGCAAGCTTTTGAGGACTTGAAGAAGGCAGTAAGTACGGAGCCAGTACTTGCCCTACCAGACTTTGGGAAAAAGTTCGAGCTGCATACAGATGCATCAGACTTTGCTATTGGAGGGGTGTTGATGCAAGAAGGACACCCGATTGCATTCGAAAGCCGCAAGTTGAATGAAGCGGAGCGGCGCTACACCGTGCAAGAGAAGGAGATGACAACCATCATACATTGCTTACAGGTATGGAGGCATTACTTGCTGGGAGCACAGTTCATGATCAAGACCGACAATGTGGCGACTATCTACTTTCAAACTCAAAAGAAATTGTCGGCAAAGCAAGCAAGGTGGCAAGACTTCCTGGCCGAGTTTGACTTTGTCCTGGAACACAAGCCGGGCAAAGCCAACGTCGTAGCGGATGCACTTAGCCGCAAAGCGGAGCTAGCGGCGATCTCGATGGTGAAGAGCGACCTTCTCGAGCAGGTAAAAAGTGGGTTGGAAGAAGATCCGTTGGCCAAACAACTCATGCAGCTAGCCAAAGAAGGTCAAGCCAAGAGATTTTGGGTAGAAGACGGGCTACTCTACACCAAAGGAAGGAGATTGTATATCCCAAAGTGGGGAAACCTGCGGAGGGACTTAATCAAGGAGTGTCATGACACCAAATGGGCGGGACATCCAGGCCAAAAGCGCACCTTGGCGTTGATGGAGTATTCCTACTATTGGCCGCAAATGAGGGACAACGTTGAGCTATACGTGAAGACATGTCTTGTTTGCCAACAAGACAAGGTGGAAAACAAGCAGCCAGCAGGACTCTTGGAGCCCCTGCCAGTGCCGAAATATCCTTGGGAAACGGTGACGCTGGATTACATCAACGCTCTGCCCAAATCTGAAGGTTGCGGATCTATCTTGGTGGTAGTAGATCGCTTTTCCAAGTATGACACTTTCATACCAAGCGTGAAGGATGCAACGGCGGAAGAGACGACGCGACTCTTCTTCAAACATGTGGTGAAGTATTGGGGGTTGCCGAAGAACATTGTGAGCGATCGAGACCCTCGCTTCACCGGGAAGCTATGGACAGAGTTGTTCAAGCTACTTGGATCGAAGCTGAATTTTTCCACTAGCTTCCACCCTCAATCCGATGGGCAGACCGAGAGGGTGAATGCATTGTTGGATTGCTACTTGCGGCACTTTGTGAGTGCCAACCAGAAAGACTGGGCCAAGCTTATGGATGTTGCCCAATTTTCCTACAACCTGCAGCGGAGTGAGGCCACGGGGAGGAGTCCATTTGAGCTTGCCACGGGAAGACAACCCCTCACTCCACAAACATTGGCGACCACGACGGATGATGGAAGGATCCCAGGTGCCTGGAAGATGGCTAAGTCATGGGAGGAACATGCGGACTTAGCTAGGTCGTGCTTGGAGAAAGCCCGTAAGAGGATGAAGAAGTGGGCCGATGCAAAGCGGCGACACACGGAATATTCGGTAGGAGATAAGGTGATGGTGAAGCTCTTACCCCAGCAGTTCAAGGCCTTGCGTAGTGTACACAAAGGCTTGGTACGGAGATACGAAGGCCCATTCCCGGTCATGGCTAAGGTGGGTAAGGTTTCTTATCGCCTTGACTTACCAAACTCTTTGAAGATACATCCGGTGTTTCATGCGAGTATGCTCAAACCATATTACGGGGATAATGAGGATCTTCAAAGAGGAGAATCTCAAAGGGCGCCTCCAGTGATGACAAAATCTTTTGACAAAGAGATCGAAGAGGTGCTAACAAAAAGAGTGGTGCGAAGAAGAGGTGTGCAAACTTGCACACAGTACTTGATCAAGTGGAAGGGATTGCCAGAGTCTGAAACCACTTGGGAGACATTAGAAGACTTGTGGCAGTTCAAGGACATTCTTCAGCAGTACGAGGCGACGAGGGCGTCGCCAGGCTAGGTGGGGGAGGATGTCACACCCGGGGTTAATGCCCAGGAGGATTCTAGAGAAATCTAGGTCCTTGGAGAAACATGTACATAGAGAACTCTGGAAGAATGTGGAAGCTCTCTAGAATGATCTCTTGGGAACATTCTAGAGAACTTAGGAAGATTGTATATTCATGAGGGTTGTAGAATAGTCTAGAAACTTAGGCATTCTAGATCCTTCCATCTTTTGGAGGGAAATTCATTTGGGGCCTATAAAAGGGGAAGGCCCCCTCATTTGTAAGCATCCAAGTTTGGAGAAGCAATAAGAGTTCTTTGAGTTTCCTTTGCAATTGTGTGTTCTCTTGAGTTCTACCTTGCATCCTTTCTTCATCACCACCTAGTTCTTGCAGGAGAGGCTGACTTAGGTGGCGTTTGGTTTGGATTATTAGGTGCTGTGCGGTTGGGACGCACCGCAGTTTTTGCTAAAAGCTGTGTTTGGTTCGACTTATCTTCCAACCTCCGTTTGTTAAAATCCTCATTTTCCTCCTTCCGTCGATCCGCGTTTTTTTGTTGCGTCCAACCGCAGCCGCGCCGCTTTCTTTTCTCAACCCTACCTTCGCGAGCGATCTCCCGATCCCCCCTCCCCCTTCCGCCATCCCCGTTCCCTCCTTCGTTGCCGACGACGGCGAGATCTCAACCTCACCTGGATCGCGAGCGGTTTACCGATCCCGTGGAGATCTCTGATTCGCTAGCGCTCTTCCGATCTCCTTCGTTGCCGACGACTGATCTCCCTCATCTCCCGGCGTCTCCCTCATCTCCCGTCGTCCTGCTCCCGGAGTCTTGTTCCCGATAGCAGAGGTATATTTCTTCCTCCCCCTACTTCATCCCGTTTCTACATAGAATTTTTCTCCCATTTTTTTTTGTACAGATTTTTTTCTCCTCTAGCAGAGGTTGTAGGTGTGTTTTGTGTATGTATGTATTTGTGTTGGTGTGTGATTGTGTATGTATTTGTGTTGGTTATGGTGTGTGCTGTGTGTGTTCATATACATGTATATGTGTGCTGTGTGTGTGTGTTCATATACATGTGTGTGTGTGTGTTCATATATGTATATGTGTGTGTGTGTTCATATACATGTGTGCTGTGTGTATATGTGTATGTGTGTGTGTGTATGTGTGTGTGTGTTGTATGTTGTTGTGTGTGTGTATGTGTTGTGTGTGTGTATGTGTTGTGTGTGTATATGTGTGTGTTGTATGTTGTTGTGGTGTATGTGTGTGTGTGTGTATATGTGTGTGTGTTGTATTTTGTTGTGTGTGTGTGTGTTGTGTGTATATGTGTGTGCTGTGTGTGTGTGTGTTCATATGTGTGTGTGCTTGGTGTTCATGTGTGTGTGTGTGTTCATGTGTGTGTGTGTGTTCATGTGTGTGCTGTGTGCGTGTGTGTGTTCATATACATATGTTTGCTTGAGTTCTGTTGATATGAAAATGTGTATGTTCATGTGTGTGCTGTGTGCTGTGTGCTGTGTGTGTGTGTTCATATGTGTGTGTGTGCTTGGTGTTCATGTGTGTGTGTGTTCATGTGTGTGCTGTGTGTGTGTGTGTTCATATACATATGTTTGCTTGAGTTCTGTTGATATGAAAATGTATGTGTGCTGTGTGTATGTTGTTGTGGTGTAAGTGTGTGTTTGTATATGTGTGTGTGTTGTATGTTGTTGTGTGTGTGTGTTGTGTGTGTGTATATGTGTGTGTTTGTATGTTGTTGTGGTGTATGTGTGTGTGTGTATATGTGTGTGTGTTGTATGTTGTTGTGTGTGTGAGCTGTATATATGTATGTGTTGTGTGTGCGTATGTGAGCTGTGTGTATATGTGTTCATATACTTTAAATATTTTCCGTTGTTAAACATTTTTTAATATGTTTCAGGAAAATATTACTTGGTTGATTCTGGTTATCCTCTACAGAAAGGATATTTAAAACCATATCAGGATACAAGATATCATCTGCCTGACTTTGCCCGGGGTGGACGTCGCGCAGAAGGACGTCGAGAGATATTCAATCATGCGCACTCGTCGCTTAGAAGTGTGATAGAACGATCATTCGGCGTTTGGAAGAAGAAGTGGGCCATACTACGGGACATGCCAAGCTATAGCTTCGACAAACAGGCACATATTGTCATGGTCACGATGACTTTACATAATTTCATTCGTCGCCACCCTTCGCGCGTGGATTTTGATTTCAGTGAGTCCGAGCAGAGGGGTAGAGATGATGGACTGGTCACACAAGAGCGACAAGATACATGCCCTGACACTGCAGGTGGTGTGGAGGAGATGATCGCGCTACGTGATAGTATAGCAGATCAGTTGTATGAATCTAGATCATAGGAGATATCATGATATATGGTTAATGTGGACATTATTTTTGTGTGTTTGGTAATATATGATGGAAAATATATATATATTTTTAATATTCGGTAAAAAAAAAAAATTCGCTCAAAACTCCGTTTTGTTTCCAAACAACTTTTTCAAAACTCCATTTTACAAACTCCATTTCACCCAAACAGTTTTTTAACAAAACTCCGTTTTCCAGAATCAGCACTTTTCCTATCAGCAACAACCCATCAGCAGCTTTCCATCAGCAACAGCCCAACCAAACAGAGCCTTAGTTTGGCTATGCGGAGTGGCAAGGGGGAGCTAAGGCCGCACGGGAGCTTGTAAGAAGACAAGTCTGTGACATAATGCTTGGTGAGCAAGTAGAGATGAAAATGCCTTAACTTGAGAGTTTACTAAGCATATCACAACCAAAATAGAGATCCGACAATAATTTTTTTTAAATCTGAAAAGAGAAAATCATAAATTCATCTAGTTGAGAAATTTTCGTTATAATTTGTTTGACTACAACAGTTATCCTAACTCTCCGTGGCATTACAATAGTTGACGGAGTGCCTAGCACGCGTTTAATTTTCGTTATAGTTGTTAGGTGTAATGATATTCAGCTTGCAGAGAGAATCTTCATAACTTGATGTCTTCACAAATAATTATTCTTTGTGAAATTGAGTTGAGAATAATGAAAGCAAAGCTAAATGGGACCCACATTAGATGGGCTTAAATGTAAATGTGGCTGCTCTTAGGGGAATACATGATCTCTATCTTATAAAAAGGAGGCGATGACCAACCGTGAGAGGTTGATAGATGCATTCAGGTATTTCTCATCTTCTTACTTTCTTCATGGTATCAGAGCAGGTCACTGGGACCCTGCTTACAAATCTTGTGCGATACAAGATTGTTCAATAGCATGTTTGATAGTCTCTGCCAAGGTTATCAACGACCGAGATCGTCAAATATGCCATCATTCTCGTTGATTGCTTCCTCTACATTGTTCATACACTGCTTCTCCACCTCATTCTTGGGATTGTCGTTGAGTGCTTTCTTTGGGATTGTCATTGATTGCTTTCTTTGGGATTGTCATTGATTGCTTTCTTTGGGATTGTCATTGATTGCTTTCTTTGGGATTGTCATTGATTGCTTTTACTGGGACTATAGTCGACCACTTCTGCTGGGATCATCGTTGACTGCTTCCTCTGAGATCGTCGTCGACTACTAATTTATAGGCACATCGCCTATCACATTCCCTTGTCGTATTTCTGGCGTCTACAACCTCTTGTTTCCCCCTCCTGGTCGTCAATATGCTGGTGATTTTGACCGAAGGAATCTATGGTTGTCCTTCTACAACTTCTCATTTTCTTTTGTTCCCTTTGCAACACAGACGTTGGTATTCATCTATTGTTACAGTGAGTTATACATAGACTGTCTTGCTGGATAAACGGATTTGTGAAGGATATTGACCCGTATTCTAATGTCAACATATGTCTTACATGCATTGGGTGCGAGGGAAGTCAAAGAGAATTGAGTCAAAGGAGGGTATTTGAATTACTTGTTGGCTTGCCCTCCGAACTTGAATTTCATCGGATTCAAATGTTTGGAAGAGATACAGTTCCTGACATAGATACTGTGGCCAATGACCTCTAATAATCATGAAAAATCAACCATGGCAGCACTCAATCGAAGGTGGAATATTGATCCAAGAGGTAGGGCAAGTAGTAGAGGACCCAGATTGACGGAGTAAGAAAAGGCCAAACTTGTTTGTTCTCATTGTGGGGCTAAAAAACATGTGAAAGAAAATTGTTGGGAATTATTTCCTAACCTAGTTTTCAAACACTTCATGAAAAATATTGTTGGGAAGTACGTGGCTAAATCTCAAGTTGCCTATTCCGTTATTTCTAACATTAGAAGTGGTGAATATAATTTCCGTCAAGAGGTTCTATTTATCCAAGAAGTGAGCAGAAAACTTGTTGCCCTTGAAGCCTCACTAAGGAGACAAGAACATATATCTATTTATCCAAGAAGTGAGCAGAAAACTTGTTGCCCTTGAAGCCTCACTAAGGAGACAAGAACATATATAGTGTCAGGTATGGTTTCCCACGCTAATGATGCTCTTTCCTATGAAGACAATACCATGTGGATTATCGATTTGTGTGCTTTCGATCATATGGCGAGTAAGTTTGACTGCACTACCTCCATGTCCTATGTTGTAAGCTAAGTCAAAATTACTGATGGATCCTATGCCCCAGTTCCTGGTAAAGGGGAAGTGTGCCCATCATTAGGGATCTCTCTTGATTATGTTATGTCTACATTTCCTATAAATCTTCTATATGTTAGTCAATTAACAAAATAACTCAACTGTAGTGTCACCTTTTTTCCCTCTCATTGTGTATTTGTGACCTGGAGAGAAGGAAGACGATTGGTGGGGAGTGTGAGTCTGGTGGGATCTATCTGATGGACCTAAAGAAGGCAATGCTTATAGGAACAACCAAAGAAAAAGTTAAGTTGGCTTTATGGCATTGCAAAATAAGGCATGCTCCTTTGAAAATTCTAAAATTTATGTTTTTATTTGACTCTTATATTTGTAACATGAACTAAACGTGTGAAATGACAAAACACTGCAGAAATACTTATCCCACTAGTGCAACTAGAATTACAAAATGCTTTGATCATATTCACTCTGATGTTTGGTACAAAATGCTTTGATCTTATTCACTCTGATGTTTGGTACAAAATATTTTGATCTTATTCACTCTGATGTTTGGACAGCTCTTATTATCTCTTCTAATGGTTAACTATTCTGTTATATTTATTGATTATTTTTCAAGATTAGCATCGTTATATTGAGAAGAAATAATAAGGTCTTTGATATTTTTCAAAAATTTTATTCAGATTGAAATACAATTTGAGACTAAAATCAATATTCTCAGATCAAATCTAGGAGGGGAATATTTGTCCAAGAACATACAATTATGCTTGCATAATAAGGGCATAATTTTTCGCCACTCCTACAATGGCTAGTTATGAATGAAGCTAATCGGCGAGGAGGATTCAATGAATGAGAGGTAGGACCTTCCAGACGAGTCCAGTGACGGGCTATCGACATCCAATGCGCGTCTGTGATAGACTGTTCAAAGGACTACCCCAGTTTCTTGATATGCCAAGCCAACCGTTTCCACTTGCTATTGTAACGACCCAAAACTTAAATCGGATATAAAAGATAATTAAAATAATTAAATAATTTCCTGATGATGAAAGTAACTAAAATCGGTGTCGATTTGACATCGCACATTTAATATTTTTAAGTTCCGAAGTTTTTGCGGCGATCGATTCGTTGTTGGCGAATTTTTTATTGTTAATTATTAGGCGGAATGGTTTTTAGGTTTTATTTTACTAAAACTCCTATTATCATATATACAAATGGGTTAGTAGTTGTAGTAAAGCTGGGCTGTTCTATTTTTGATTTGGAGATTTGCTGGGCTTGGGCCGGTCTGTTGGTGTAAAGGTTCTTGGCTGATAGCTAGGTCGGTTGGTTTTGGCTTTATGAAATTGGTTTGAGGCTTGAAGGGTCTTGTTGAATCCAGTTTGACATTATATGCAGCTGTCTCACGTTTTCTAGAGACTTCCCTCCCTCTCTACCGCTAGGGCTCGACGAGCCTTCGTCCAGATCGTGTGATTAGTGGCCGTTTTCTCTTGTTTCTTCTTCGATTTCGACTGTGTTGTGCTCGGAAAGGCTTGACAGCGCATTTGCGAGGCTTGGCAGAGGTTTTCCGTGCAATATTTTTCTCTCCCTCTCTTTGTAAGCTTTTCTATCTCTCACCTTAACTTTCTTTCTCATTTATATGGCTTGAATATGGTTTTGGTTCCTGGATTTGTGAAGAAGTTTGGAGAAGAGTGATATTTGGATTAAGGGTTTTGCAATTATGGATGAAATTGGGGATTTTAGTTTTTCTTCCTCTCCCTCTTCTTCTCTTACCCCAATTTTCAAATTCTGAAATGGAATAATTATCTTAAGCTATTTTTATTATTTGGCCAGTTGCTAATTAGGTTAAATCCTCTTCTGGATGATTTTATGGGATGGGGATTAGCCTTGGGCTCCTGATTACGGCTAGGCTGGCCGACAGTTTAGTTGTTTTATTGATAATTTTGATGGCTTTGTCATGGTGTTAACTGGATGGGTCTTGGTTGGCTGTTGTTAATTGGTGTTGTTGTGTTGGAGGTGCTTAAGTGATAGGATTGAGTTAGTTTTCATGCTAGTTGATATTGGGAATCTCAGTTGTTACCAGAAATTCAAATGTTGGAATTAGTGAATTTTGGGGTTTTGGGAATTTAAATAGTATTTGGAATTTTAACCGAATTATTGAATTCACCTAAGCTTTCCAACCTTAGACCCCTCTTGATAAGTCTTCGTCGCCGTAGGAGTCAAATCGTAATTATTTAACGACGTAACCCTAAAGTAAATGATTTCATTGATACTGTAGTGGATGGCGTCCGACAATAGATGTGACGAGAACCCTGAGAACGATAATAGAAACAGAAAAGTTGTGGTGAGTACTTATCTCTTTAATTATGCTTAATTTTGAATTATTTTCAGAATATACTTGTGTAGCTTTTTCATAGGGTATTTTCGTGATTGTGGGTTTACACGGAATTGAAATAGTTCGAACTTTAAAATCACTGATAAAACAGGAATCGCTAAAAGATGTTAAACATGAAATAAAAAAGAATGAAGCGATTAAAGAATTTTGAGGGAAATTTTAAACAACGAACACCTATTCTTGAGCATGAAATCCAATACAAAAAGATGATACAATTGATAAGAATAAGAATTTTAAAAACTAAAGAAAAAAAGATTAAAGACGAATAAGAAGACAAAATGCAGTGATGCATAGGAAATGATAAGGGTTAACCCACGTAGCGGTGGGAGTGGGGTGAATTCCCTACGGAGAAAGAATTAGAAAACTATGTTCTAACCTGGGGGCCGTTGAAGGCCAAGATGATGAAAAGATGAATCTACAGATGTGGTGGAGACCAGCTCAGATCAGGTCGACGCAAAAGTGCCCAACGCCGCACCGGTCCGGACCTCTACCGGCCCTGAATTATTGCATTTTAATTTTGTTATTTTGCAATTTATCTTCGTTTACATTTTTATTATTTTGCACGTCTGCGTGCGTAGCCGTGTTTGGAGCTTTTATCGTATTCTCTATTATATATATATAATTACACTAATATATATATATATGATTTTGTTTTCTGTAAGAGTTCAGCCGATTCAGCCATCCCCAGCCAGTCCTTCCCATTCGGCCTGAAATGTTCCCGCATACGCGGCTCGCAGTAGAGCTCCCGCGCACGTCCCCGATTTTGGCGCTGCACCAGTAAAAACGTCGCTTCCACCGCCAGCTGGAGCCCACGCCCGCCACCTGCAAGAGCTCCTCCAGGCGGTTACGTCTCCAAGAGGACGACCAGGCACGGTGGTTTTATCTCTCTCTGGTGAAAGCCAGCTATAAAAGGGAACGAACATGAAAATGTAAGGGAGGAGAAAAAAGATCGCTTGCTTTGGGGATGATTTTGGCGTTCGACTTGGAGATCTGTAATGATCTCGTTATTCCTGTGTAAGAGTGCTCCCGTGAGAGGTGAGATCTGGCGTTTTTTTTCTTCTATTGAGTATTGTGTTTTGCTTCCACGAAGGAGATGTTGAATAGTAGTTTAGATGTTATGTTGTTGTTTGCTTCTCACGACTGATGAGAATCCCATTTGGGCTGCTGCTTTCCATTTGTTGGAGATAAAAAACAGTGGGTGATTGCTTAGAAGTTCCCTGTTGATAAGATGAACAGTATCATCAAATTGACTGTTTGATTTCTTTTCTTTCTTCTTAAACTTGTATTGGTGCTATTTAGGGAGTGTTGCTACCGTGAGTTTTTAGTGGGTGAGTTATTGTCTCCCATTTCACTCGACTAGAGATTTCGAGGGTCCACCTTGAGTGATCGAGATTTCGTGGATCCACCTTGGGTATGAGAGCGAGTGAGAAGTTAGGTTGTTTAGTTTGCGGCTTCCTTACACAGTGAGCTTTGAGATTTCGTGGATCCACTTCGTGTGTGAGTGAGCGAAATATTTCTGTGGTGTCCGAGTGCCATAGCGGCCGTCCACGGAGCGGGAGATCGGAGGTGACGAGGAATTCCTCGCGGGATCGCCGTCGACTTCGATTGCGGAAAGACACCTCTTTCCGTGGATAACTTGTTCTTTTCTCTTCCTTTGTGTGCATCTAAATTTTCTCTTTAGGATATTAGATTCATTGTGGGTTTTCGCCCGGGATTTTGTCAGCGAACGCTACGTCGAAAACTCCAAACAGAAACGTATTTGGAGTTCACGATTTCCGTTTGCTACAAGTGGAACGGAACGAAAGTTGCGAACTTCCTCCCCCGGATTTAGAACTGAACATATTTCAAGAAAATTCATTTTCAACAAAAATAGTAATTTTATGCTTTACAAAAAATCTAGTTGCTAATTTCTTGAAGTTCGTGCACGCCCGCCCAAATCTTTAAATTGCATGCACTTAGGGATTCCTAGAAATAGCCGACAGATGCGCAAACCCTACGCGCCGTCCTGCATCAATTTGGTATCAGAGCTAGGTTCCGAATTTTTTCTAAATTTTGAAATCCGCCCTGCGTAGAATAGGAAACCCGCATAGCATTTTAAGTTTAAAAAAAAAAGAGAAGTTTTACTTTTATTTTAAAAGCATAACCATCCATTTTACTTGTGTGTTTGCATGCATCTCCGTAGTGGTAGGTTAGTGAGCATGAGTTCACCACATCACACTCCACCTGAACACCCTCAAGAGGTAAACTCTGAGATGCGTCGAGTTGAACGTGGCCAAGCGAGTCGTGTGAACGAAGGGACTGAACCACCCCAGTGGTTTCTACCTTTTGCCCACCAAATGGCAGCGTTAACCGAGAGTGTCTATCAAGTGAGAGAAGGGTTTGAAAACCATAGTGTTAGGATGAATAGCTTAGAAGTACCTCCTCGAGCTTCAATACCACCTCCAATTCGAGATGAGTATTCTGTTCGTCCACACTACGAAGCCTCTCCACACTATGGAGAGAGGTCTACACTTAGGAGAAATCCTCTATTTGAGGAAGAGGGTCGGAATCCCATAGATAGGTTCGAGTTTGTGCGTGATCAGGGTGGAAATTTTCCAAGGAATTTTCCTGAACCCCAACGAGGGCCTATATTAAACATGCGAGAAAATTATCAGGAGAGGCCACATTATGACGTAGCGAGAGAGGAGCGTCCTCGAGACCATCATCGGCCTATACCGGCCATGCATCGTGATGATCGCACTAGAGATAGGCATCGACCGCCGCCCCCACGGCGTCGAGACCATGATGATCCTTATGATGATGATTATGACTATCCCCCCCGGGATAGGCGACCGGATCTCACACGAGTGGTGAAACTTGATCCACCACTTTATGATGGTTCAATGGATCCCAAGATCTTTTCGGACTGGGTTATCGACATAGAGACCTACTTCGAGTGGTATCGTATGACGGAGGACCAAAAGGTTCAGTTCGCCAAGATGAGATTGACTGGGCGAGCGAAGATCTTTTGGATAGGTGAAGAGCGTAGTCTAGAGAGGAATGGACGCCCTCCCATTACACTTTGGCCCCACATGAAGGCCATATTAGAGGAGCAGTACATTCCCCAGCATTGTCAGTCCCGTCTACGAGATGAGCTGACGTCTCTACGTCAAGGCACCAAATTAGTTTCTGATTACTTAGCTGAGATGAAGGATCTTATGATTATGTGCAACGTAGTAGAACACCCACGTGACACCTTATCCAAATTTAATTGTGGACTACGATCTGAGATCCGAGATGAGTTGATTCGATATGACCACTATTCTCTCCCTGAGATCATCTCTATCGCCATCGATATCGAAGAGCACCAGAAGCGAACCTCCCGGTTCAAATCTCAACCTAAAACGAATACTTCTTACAAGAAAGAAGAACTGAAAGGTAAGGAGAGTGCGTCGAAGCCTACCTCGACCTACACCCGAGATCAGAACAGGAAGTCACCCATGGGAACTGTGACCCCTTCACAGATCCGATGTTATGAGTGCCAGCAGATGGGCCATATTTCGAGAGATTGTCCCAAGAGGAAAGACACGTTAGTTAATCATGAGGTGACTGAGGAGGATGAGCATGTAGAAGAAGGAGTCGAGAGGGACTCACACATTTTGAACGACGAAGTGTACGATACGCCTAGTGATGAGGAGATAGATCCCGACGTTCTAGTGGTGAGATGCATGTTATCCACACCGCAAGAATTAACCGATTATTGGCGGACGAACATCTTCCAGGCCTACTTTAAGGCTGGGGAGAAAGTGTCGTTTAGAAGTGGATAGCGGGAGTTGTATGAATGTGATAGCTGAGACAGCTCTAGCCCGCATGGGACTCTGTTACGGACCACCCCTTTAGGTCAGCATAGTGGGCTACACCGTGGCCCAGGGCGGCCGTACCAGGGCCGCGGCCCATACACCCCAACCCGTCTCCCCTTTATATTCTCCAGGGCGGGTTGTTGGAGGAGCGTGAAGCCGCTGAGGTTTGAACCCTCGACCTCCCTTGACAAGAAGGTCTTAACACACCCCTCATCACCAACTGAGCCTCAGTTGGTGATGAGGGGTGTGTTAAGACCTTCTTGTCAAGGGAGGTCGAGGGTTCAAACCTCAGCGGCTTCACGCTCCTCCAACAACCCGCCCTGGAGAATATAAAGGGGAGACGGGTTGGGGTGTATGGGCCGCGGCCCTGGTACGGCCGCCCTGGGCCACGGTGTAGCCCACTGTGCTGACCTAAAGGGGTAGTCCGTAACAGACTCACTGCTGAGCCGCACCCATCCCTATTTCAGGTAGCTTGGGTTACCAAGACTACATTATCGGTGACTAGGAGATGTTTAGTGCCCATCACCATCGATATGTATTCCGATAAGATCTGGTGTGACGTTATGCCTATGGATGTGTGTCACGTATTACTTGGGCGACCTTGGTTATACGACCGAGATGTCACCATACATGGCAGCTCCAATACTTGCTCCTTTCTACAGGACGGAAAGAGAGTAGTGTTGACCCCGGTGCGACCCAAAGCACCGTCATTCCGCGCGAGTAGTAGTGTGAAAGAATCTCTTCCTCCCACTGAAAGGAAGAAGACTCTTAGCATTATACGAGGAACTGAGTTCCATCGAGAGAGTTTTGACGGTGGATTTATTTATGCTTTAGTGGTTTTACAGACATCTAATTTGTCAGAGGTATATGAGTCTACTCCTACACCTGCTAGGAGACTCTTAAAGGAGTTCCAGGATCTACACCCTGATGAGCTTCCGGCTGAGTTACCTCCCATGAGGTGTATTCAGCATGCGATAGACCTTGTTCCTGGAGCTTCCCTCCCTCATTTACCGCATTATCGATTGAATCTTACCGCCCACGAGGAGCTGCAAAAGCAGATTGGAGAGTTATTAGATAGAGGCTTTATTCGCCATAGCCTTAGTCCTTGTGCGGTGCCTGCCCTCCTTGCCCCGAAAGAGGATGGTACCTGGCGTATGTGCGTTGACAGTCGTGCTGTCAACAAAATCACAGTGAAATACCGATTCCCGATACCCCGACTGGATGACATGTTGGACATGTTGACTGGGGCTACGATTTTCTCTAAGATCGACCTTCGTAGTGGTTATCATCAGATCCGTATACGCGAAGGAGACAAGTGGAAGACTGCCTTCAAATCGAAGGATGGACTTTATGAGGGGCTTGTGATGCCCTTTGGGTTGTCCAATGCCCCTAGTACTTTCGCTCGGATGATGACCCATGTCTTCATACCTTACAATGGGAAGTTCGTAGTAGTTTATTTCGACGACATTTTGATCTATAGTCAGACTGAGAGTGAGCATTTGACTCACCTGCGTACTATTTTCGAGCTCCTGCGAGTTGAGCGACTATACATCAATTTGAAGAAATGCGTTTTTATGACTGAGTCTGTTATCTTTCTGGGATATATAGTGAGCTCCGCTGGCATCACTATGGATCCCGAGAAAGTTCGAGCGATTCGTGAGTGGCCTACACCCCAGAACATTCACGATGTTCGTAGTTTTCATGGGCTAGCCACCTTTTATCGTCGATTCATTAAGAACTTCAGTACTATTATGGCGCCAGTCACTGAGTGTACGAAGAAGGAAATTTTTCAGTGGATGTCATCGGCAGCTAGATCCTTTGAGATCATCAAAGATAAGATGTCCACTGCACATGTTTTAAGACTCCCTGATTTTAGTCACATATTCGAGGTATCCCGTGATGCATCTGGGGTTGGTATAGGAGGTGTACTTAGTCAAGAGGGTCACCCGTTGGATTTTTTAGTGAAAAGCTTTCAGGCCCGAAGCTGAATTATTCCAACTACGAGCGCAAATTCTATGCGATTGTGCAGACGTTGCGTCACTGGAGGCATTAATTGTTGCCTAAGGAGTTTGTCCTCCACTCCGATCATCAGACGTTACGTTACATCAATTCGCAGCCAAAATTGAACCCTCGACATGCTAAGTGGGTATCATATTTGCAGGAGTACACCTTCGTTCTCAAGCACTGTAAGGGAACGGAGAATCGGGTTGCCGACGCCCTTAGTCGCGTCGCCCTTGTATTATCACAGATGCGTACTCAGGTGATAGGATTTGAGCGTATCAAAGATGACTATTCTAGTTGTCCCGATTTTAGCGGAATTTATGATGCGATACGCTCTGATCCCTTTTACGATGAGACAGATTATCTCATTCGAGACGGATATTTGTTTCGTGGAACCCGTCTGTGTATTCCCCGCACCTTGTTGCGGAACTTCATTGTATGAGAATTACATGGCGGAGGCTTAAGTGGACACTTTGGACGAGATAAAACGGTGACCTTAGTAGAGGAGCGATTCTATTGGCCCGGGATGAAGCGGGTTATCGCACAGATTGTCAGTAGCTGCCGCACTTGTCAGGTAGCGAAGGGCAATAAACAGCCCGCTGGATTATATACACCATTACCAGTGCCCAGTATTCTTTGGGATGATGTTAGCATGAATTTTGTGCTTGGATTGTCGCGCACTTTTAGGAAGCACGATTCCATTCTTATAGTGGTCGATCGGTTTTCTAAAATGGCGTATTTCATTCCCTGCAACAGGACTGATGACGCCTCTCATATTGCCCGAATTTATTATAACGAAGTTGTCGCGCACCGAGGGATACCGAAGACTATCGTTACGGATCGGGATGTCAAGTTCACCGGTTACTTTTGGAAGTCACTCTGGAGACTATTAGGTACTAAACTTCTATTTTCAACCGCCTATCATCCGCAGACCGACGGTCAAACTGAGGTTGTTAATAGGAGTTTAGGAAATTTGCTGCGTTGTTTGGTAGGAGAACACCATGGAAATTGGGATCAAATTCTTTCCCATGCTCAATTGGCCTATAATAATTCGAAGAATAGATCTACGGGTTTATCTCCCAATGAGGTTGTTCATGGTCACACTGCACGAGTGTCGCTAGATTTAGCCCCACTACCACCCACTTTTAGGACTAGCCAGTTTGCACACGACTATGCATTGCATTTGCATGACTTGCATAAAGAAATTGAGCGGAAATTGCATAGTACTTATGATTTATAGCAACTCAAGCTAACAAGCATAAAAAAGCTATTAGTTTCAAAGTGGATGACTTGGTGATGGTTCGGCTAAATCCGGAACGGTTACCTTCGGGTACCGTAAAGAAGTTAGCTGACCGTAGAACTGGACCCTTTAGAGTGGTCAAGCGGATTGGGCAAAATGCATATGAACTTGAGATGCCTTACGACTGCGGTGCAAATCCGGTTTTTAACGTAGCCGATCTGACTTTATTCCACGATTACCCGCATGAGTCTTTAGATTTTCCATTGACTTCTCCTCCATTTGTTGCTTCTGGGTTGGGGAGTGTTAGTGAGGAGCCACATTCTGGACATACCGACACTCATTCAGTTACTGACACACCATCTGCAGTTCTACCCTTTTCCACCGACAGTTTTCAGGATGAGTATGAGACACCAGGTGATTCTTTCATACCAGTTCCCAGAGCCGCTGACAGACTTCCGCGACAGATATTGGTTCCCGAGCAGATATTGGATGACGAGACAGTGACCACTACTGATGGTGGTTTTCAGAGATACTTGGTTCGTTGGCAAGACAGACCAGAGACCGAGACCAGATGGGTCTTGGCCGAGGAGTTACAGCGTATGGATGTTGATCTTCTACAACACTATCGGTCGGAACACTCACCAGAGACGAGTGATTTCGAGAGGGGGAGAGTTGGTGGAGACCAGCTCAGATCAGGTCGACGCAAAAATGCCCGACGCCGCACCCGTCCAGACCTCTACCGGCCCTGAATTATTGCATTTTAATTTTGTTATTTTGCAATTTATCTTCGTTTGCATTTTTATTATTTCGCACGTCTGCGTGCATAGCCGTGTTTGGAGCTTTTATCGTATTCTCCATTATATATATATATAATTACACTCATATATATATATATATGATTTTGTTTTCTGTAAGAGTTCAGCCGATTCAGAAATCCCCAGCCAGTCCTTCCCATTCAGCCTGAACAGTTCCCGCATACGCGGCTCGCGGTAGAGCTCCCGCGCACGTCCCCGATTGTGGCGATGCACCAGTAAAAACGCCGCTTCCACCGTCAGCTGGAGCCCACGCCCGCCACCTGCAAGAGCTCCTCCAGCGGTTACATCTCCACGAGGCCGACCAGGCACGACGGTTTTATCTTTCTGGTGAAAGCCAGCTATAAAAGGGAACAGATATGAAAATGTAAGGGAGGAGAAAAAGATCGCTTGCTTGGGGGATGATTTTGGCGTTCGACTTGGAGATCTGTAATGATCTGGTTATTCCTGTGTAAGAGTGCTCCCGTGAGAGGTGAGATCTGGCGTTTTTTTCTATTGAGTATTGCGTTTTGCTTCCACGAAGGAGATGTTGAATAGTAGTTTAGATGTTCTGTTGTTGTTTGCTTCTCACGACTGATGAGAATCCCGTTTGGGCTGCTGCTTTCCATTTGTTGGAGATAAAGAACAGTGGGTGATTGCTTAGAAGTTCCGTGTTGATAAGATGAACAGTATCATCAAATTGACTGTTTGATTTCTTTTCTTTCTTCTTAAACTTGTATTGGTACTATTTAGGGAGTGTTGCTACCGTGAGTTTTTAGTGGGTGAGTTAGTCTCCCATTTCACTCGACTAGAGATTTCGAGGGTCCACCTTGAGTGATCGAGATTTCGTGGATCCACCTTGGGTGTGAAAGCGAGTGAGAAGTTAAGTTGTTTAGTTTGCGACTTCCTTACACAGTGAGCTTTGAGATTTCGTGGATCCACTTCGTGTGTGAGTGAGCGAAATATTTCCGTGGTGTCTGAGTGTCATAGCGGCCGTCCATAGAGCGGGAGATCGGAGGTGACGAGGAATTCCTCGCGGGATCGCCGTCGACTTCGATTGCGGAAAGACACCTCTTTCCGTGGGTATCTTGTTCCTTTCTCTTCCTTTGTGTGCATCTAAATTTTCTCTTTAGGATATTAGATTCATTGTGGGTTTTCGCCCGGGATTTTGTCAGCGAACGCTACGTCTAAAACTCCAAACAGAAACGTATTTGGAGTTCATGATTTCCGTTTACTACAACAAGGGGAACGAAACGAAAGTTGCGACTTTCCTCCCCCGGATTTAGAACTGAACCATATTTCAAGAAAATTCATTTTCAACAAAAATAGTAATTTTATGCTTTACAAAAAAATCTAGTTGCTAATTTCTCGAAGTTCGTGCACGCCCGCTCAAATCTTTAAATTGCATGCACTTAGGGATTCCTAGAAATAGCCGACAGACGTGCAAGGCCTACGCGTCGTCCTGCATCAATTTGGTATCATAGCTAGGTTCCGAATTTTTTCTAAATTTCGAAATCCGCCCTGCGTAGAATAGGAACCCCGCATAGCATTTTAAGTTTAAAAAAAAAGAGAAGTTTTACTTTTATTTTAAAAGCATAACCATCCATTTTACTTGTGTGTTTGCATGCATCTCCGTAGTGGTAGGTTAGTGAGCATGAGTTCACCACATCACACTCCACCTGAACACCCTCAAGAGGTAAACTTTGAGATGCGTCGAGTTGAACGTGGCCAAGCGAGTCGTGTGAACAAAGGGACTGAACCACCCCAGTGGTTTCTACCTTTCGCCCACTAAATGACAGCGTTAACCGAGAGTGCTATCAAGTGAGAGAAGGGTTTGAAAACCTTAGTGTTAGGATGAATAGCTTAGAAGTACCTCCTCGAGCTTCAATACCACCTCCAATTCGAGATGAGTATTATGTTCGTCCACACTACGAAGCCCCTCCGCACTATGGAGAGAGGTCTACACTTAGGAGAAATCCTCTATTTGAGGAAGAGGGTCGGAATCCCATAGATAGGTTCAAGTTTGCACATGATCAGGGTGGGAATTTTCCAAGGAATTTTCCTGAACCCCAACGAGGGCCTATATTAAACATGCGAGAAAATTATCAGGAGAGGCCACATTATGTCGTAGCGAGAGAGGAGCGTCCTCGAGACCATCATCGGCCTATACCGGCCATGCATCGTGATGATCGCCCTAGAGATTGGCATCGACCGCCGCCCCCACGGCGTCGAGACCATCTACGCCCGCAGATCAATACCCTGAGTTCTTTTTCTTTTGCTACGTCCCCAACTACGTCCGCGGATCAATACAGCCCGTACGGAGGTCTCTCATTTTCCTAAAAAGAATAGGAAATCTATCGGTCCGCGGACAAGTAGGTAGCTCACGTTTGCATATTGCTCAATAATAGGATTGCAGAAAGAAAGCATAGACATTAATGTCACCAAAGCACTTCTCCAGGAGATGAATGCGCCTAAGAATTTATGGGATAAACTTGTCTTGATGTTGTGTACTTGATCAGCCATATACCATCGTTTGTTAATGGTAAAAAAAGTCCCTTACGAATTCTTAAACCTCAGGAGAATGTCTTCTCCTCGCTCCAAAAGGTTTTGGATGTATCGCATTTGTTCATATTATCGGTTTTGTGAGAGACAAACTTGGACCTCAAGCCATTAAATGCATTTTTGTGGGGTATGTTCCAAATAAAAAGCATACATATGTTGTTGTCCTCATCTTCCTCAGCGAATTGTGTCCAAGAACGTTACCTTCTTTGAAGAGATGCCCCTTTTTTTATCAAGGCCGTAACATTACTTTTAATTCTAAGTTAGATAGAGATTCCAAGAAACTTCTTCCTCTCCCCCTCAATTCCTGAGGATGAATATACGGCTCCAGACATTGTACCTACTCAGGACACTGTTACCCTGGATAGAGATATTCATGATGCTAGAGAAGTTTAAACCTCAGAAGGAGTTGCAGGTATATCAGTTAGAAAAAGGCGAATTCCAAAACCCTCATCACTCACATCACTACTTCAGATACTACTCATAATGATCATTCTACACAATTTTACAGTGATAGGGTTGAGTATCGTTCGGGGCATAGTCGCTACACCTCTCCATTATTTGAGGAACCGTAGTCTGTATATGCTCGGCCCCATAAAGCTCCTCCCGAGAAATCCTCATACTACTATGTTGATCATCCTCGCCCGCCAACGCACACTCGTAAGGATCACGTCTACCTCCGGGCACGATTTGAGTATGTTAGGGACGACCATTCAAATGAATGTCAAGAGCCCTATAGAGGTCACAATCATTAGGATAATATCATGTGCAGAGACCATCTTAGTGTTCCCAAAACAAAGATGTCGAAAGCCGAATTCCAACAATTGCTACTTGAACGATTTGATCACATTGATGCTCAATTTAATTGCTTAAAAATTGCCTTTAAAGGAACTAATATGATATGATCTTGGGATTTAGGTCAAACCACTAATGAGTCAAGTAGTGCTCCCACTAGCACGAGGGGCCCGACAAGGCAACAACTGACTTTGATACACCTCATCTCGATGAGACTCAATGCCCACTTGATTTTGAAGTTGAGTTTGATCATGACCTTACGTTACATATGGAAAACTACATTAGTACGAGTAGTGAGTATGGTCGCGGGAGTGAGGAAGAGCGGTCTAATGGCACTGTGATGGTATATGCATCCCCTACACCTCATTTATGACCCACTCTTGAGTATGGGCTCTTCCCACTCTTCCCATGTCAGTCCCAAGCTACATCACGGCCGGGAGACGAGAGTTTAGTGTTGATCTCGTGGTGGATGCCTCACCTGTTTATGGGGACACTACCCCTTTCGATGGTACTCATCTAGAGGATCATGATCCTATTGATGGATTCTTTTTCGAGCCCCCTGATAAACCTATCGATGAACCACCCTTTTCCATCGAGGGTGAGATTCAGAAAAGCGAGTCGTTTACGAGTACTGAATCATTGACACCTTTTCAATTATCATCTGCGATCTTGCACCAGAGAGTGGATCCTTAGCTTGGCATCGAGTACGTAGAGTTCTCCTTAAATACACTTGAGTATATTCCTGATGTTTCGAGAGTCTACCATATGACCCATCGTACTCCTAATGAGTTCTGGGACACACTGTGTGCTGACCCGCCGAATGGGTTCTTTCTTGTTAGAGGCAAAAGCCACACTCTTGAGTCACATCCTATTGTTCAGACGAGGGACTTGTTTAAGAGTATTGAATCATTGACACCTTTTCAATTCTCATATGCGATCTTGCACCAAAGAGTGGATCCTTAGCTTAGCATCGAGTACGTAGAGTTCTCCTTAAATACACTTGAGGATACTCCCGATGTTTCAAGAGTCTACACTATGACCCATCACACTCCTGATGTGTTTTGGGACACACTGTCTGCTGACCCGGCGGATGGGTTCTTTCTTGTTAGAGACACTAGCCAAACTCCTAAGTCACATCCTATTGTCGGTGTCTCTGGTATTCACTCAGATGATTGTCGTACTCGCGACGAATTTTCTTGCATACCCCCCGGTGAGTTCCCTGACGCGTCACATTCCCTGAAAGACATTTGGCACTTTATGAGCTCGTATTTGTGTGTTGATGTCTCATGTTGTTATTTTGATACTCGTCGCACACTCGAGGAGTATCTCCACACTCCACCCAAAGAGACTCCTGATAGGTCACCCCATTTAAAAGATATTCAACTCGTTATCGGGCTTCCCCCTAAAGAGCGTGTCGTGTCTGTTGCGCTTCATTTGCATCATTTGTATAAGTTTGTTGTATCACTTGTTTCTCATTTGCATGGGTCACATGAGTCGGTCCGACGGAGAATTAATACTGGTAATGAATTTTATAAATATCATGCAGATAACTACAGGAGGGAACAAATATTTCATAAAGACAAGCAAATGGTGGTGAGAATCCGCGATGGTAGACTCCCTCGAGGGCTTGCTAAAAGTTAGATCGTTAGGCGAATGGATCCCTACACAATCATGAGAAGGATCAAAGAAAATGCTTACAAGCTTAATATCTCTAAGAGTATGTATATTTATCCCGTACTTAATATGGAGGACCTAACGCCATACAAGGAGCCTCACGAGTATGTAAAATTGTACTGCAGAGACCTCCTGGAGCCTACACCACATCCCCAGCCCAACACCTAGTCCACTCTTGAGCCCCACCCACCTTTGGGTCCGTCGTCTATGGCTTCACCATCAGCACCAGTGATCGCACTGGGACTACCAACACATCATTTGACTTTTGAAAGCATTACTGCTATCGTGGCTCACGAGTGCATAGCCATACCTGACAGACAGACACAAGAGTATTGTTGGAGAGAATGCACCATCATCGACGATACTTGGACGACCTCCGATGGACCTCATCGATTCTTACCTGGTAAACAACGAGAGGATACCGATCTCTATTCATCAGGAGATGAATTCTTTCAGGCTAGGGAGAATGATGGGGATCGGCGGCGCGTACCCGCAGTGGAGCACGATTTTTGGGCTTGATCGGGTCCGTCACATTAACGATCAATCATAGTCATTGATGTGAGAGCGGCCTAGGGAATTTTTATTATAAATAAGGAGTATGAGAGCTGCCATCAATTTCATTGCTGATTTTGGAGAAGACGCATTCCCAGAATCCGGCGAGCCTCTCGCGGTGACGATTCTGTAAGGCCCTAGGGGCTCCTAGGTTTGTTCTTGTATCCCTTTGCATCCTCCTACACCGCCCAATCACACTCCCCACACCTCCACAGAAAACCATTCAGTTTTCTCACCCAAGAAAAACCCACGCACAGTCCACCTAACTCACGTATCTCCTCCAGAAACCCACGCCTAGGTTGTTACCGAAACTCCTCTTACCACTCTCGTAACTCACACTCAGCCCTTTCGAAGCCTTCAAATTTCCTCTTCCAGAAATTCACGCCTAAGCCTCCACGAAACCTCTTGTTCCCTCTCGAATAACTCCCACCGAGCTACCAACTAAAATCACTTGTTCCATCTCCCGTGACTCCCACCAAGCCACCCACTGAAGCCCTCAAATCCCATCCCAGTCACTTTCACAACCCGCCCCCTCAACCCCTCTGGAACCATTTCCAGAACCCACCCCACACTTGGCCCTCTAATTCAGTAGTCGATCCACTTATCTTTGCCTCTGTGTAGCAGCTTCACCTCCGGGAACATCAAATCTCCACTTTATGTATGGATCGTTGTTTCCAATATTAAGATATGGTGATGTGATTTCATATTTGTGTGAATTTATAGTACTGTGGTTGTTTTTTGTAGATTATTTTGTGATTTAGAGGAAAAATTCACCGCGCGCACTTGCTTTGGCCGTCCACGTGGAGGAAAGTCTAAACCTGCGTTTCTTACAGAATTATTTATCTTGCTTAAATTATTTACATGCGATCCGATCTTTTATTACTGCGTTCTGATTTCTCCGTCGGGTTTGCATGCGTGTTCATATAGTGATCTAGGTAATATCATTATCTTCCACGAACTATACCTAGAGTTACATAATAGTCACACGCTCACGGGGCCTACCCTACACTAGTCAATATTTTATTAATTAGGTTGTGTGCTTGCTTTACACGTCATCCTAGGGTTGATATTTAGGTTCAGTGCATTCGTTGCATGATTATTTGCACTTCATGCAGGGTTTGGACATCGTGCATATCCTCCACCTGTAGACTCATCCTACATCACGATAGAGGTTTCTCATTGGTCCAACAATAAAGTAAAAAAAACATAAAGAAACATAAAAAGATAAAATAGAAAGATAAGCCTCAAAAACAGCTTGCAATAAATGTTAATAAGGATCATTTCTCAACACCTAGTAGGCAGGTTCAGCCCCAAACTCCAGCAGGACTGCTCGATCTCCACACAGCAAACCGTAGTTTAACTACTCCTTCTAGTTCCAAGATCGGGCAACTGGACCAACTCCCAAGGGTTACCCCAAAGTACTCGATTCCGAGTGAAACATCCCAAAGTACTCGATTTCGAGTGAAATAGAATCTAGCGGTCATTTGGGCCAACTTTTATGAAGATTCTCTGGGATCAATTTTGAGCCCATGCACTACTTGATAAGATAATCTGACAAAAATGTCTCTAATGTGAAGCATGAAGACTTGCACCAAGTATAGGGACGAAAGGGAGCTCAAATGATAGAAGAATCAAAGGCTTCCAGGGTCACTTCATAGAAATGGACAAAGATTAACACCTCCGCCTGAAGATCCAAGTCATGGATCAATAGGAACTAATTAGAGCATACTCTTCATGCATTTGAAGCAAAAGAATGACAGTGCAGTATTGTCTGGTCAAATATTATAATTTTAAACTTGTTGCTAAAGAAAGCAAAAAGAATGAAAAAAAAAAGTCAAAGCATAAATACTCGGAAGCAATCTGGAATTCTTTTAACAATTTACATGAACTACTCTAATGCTTTGAAGATTCATTTAGTCTCAAGCTCGTGTAAGTAGTCCGAAACTCCATTTATATTTGCATGGTATTTAGAGTGCATGCATGAGGTATAAGTCCATTAAATTTGCCAATGGCCAGGATACTTATGAGAAATATATGGATCATATTCAAACTTATCTATTTTTCAAAGTACATACTGCCTAAGAAGCACGGATACTTTAAAATGCTTCGTGTATCGGCTCGAACGCGTATCAGATACGGGAAACGCCCGGAAACACGCGGGAACGCGTTTCCAAAACACAGGAAACACAATATTTAAATTAAATAAAAAAATAATTGGGAAACGCGTATCCCGCTTTCGGGATACGCGTTTCCTACTATTTTATTCACGGCATCAGACGCGCGATCACGCCTCATATTAATTTGATTGTTTAGGGTTCACACTCACGCGCGTTTCACGACCCCGACCCCCGCAACTTTGCGTTGTTCTCTCTCGACCCCTGCAGCCGAAGCTGCTGCCGTTCCACTGTCGCTCCAGATCACGCTCACTGCTCTCGATCCCTCCCTGCTGGTAAGCTCCTCCTCTTTTTCTTCTTCCTCCTCTTCTTCCTCTTCTTCTTCCTCCTCTTCTTCCTCTTCTTCTTCCTCCTCCGCCTCCTCTTCTTCTTAATATAAATTACAAAATCATTTTGTTAATTTAATGCTAAAGAAGATCTTGTTTATGTGAAGAGTTTGATGGTTATCATTACATATTATGATATTAGTTCTCAATGTGTACTTGTAGGCCCAATCTTGACTCCTGAGTAATTTGTATTGATAATAAATAAATCAAACTAAAATGTGTGTACTTGTAGGCACTAAAAATAATGTTTGTGCTTTTGGACTTGGTATACCTCAAGGAATAGATTGCATGAGTTATTCTTCATATTTTCTATTCCTGTGATAATCCAATACCTTCTCCTAGCCTAATCTTTCTCATTGTGCCTAAACAACATGATTGTGAGCCAATTATTCTTTATTGAATGTAGTGACTGAGATGATACCTTAGTTTGTTAATTGTATTTTTTTTATATTAATTAATACTTATATTAAAATAATTAAAAAAAAAATTAAAAACGTTTCCCGTATCCGTATTTTTTTAAAAATCACGTTTCTCGTATCCGTTTCGTATCCCGTATCCCGTTTCCATCTCCATGCTACATAGCATACTGCTGCATAAGATCTGCAACATATTATTATTTATTAAGAATATTTGTTTAAACATATAACTCTTCTGTGTGACTTTTTTTAGTATTCACTGAAAATTGAGATTGAATTTGATGGAAAATAAAATTTCAAGAAAATATTCATGATCTGCACTAGCATACTACGTTAAATTAAAGAGATAAAAGTAAACTTGGAGGCATATAATACAATGGCAAATTTTGATAAACAAGATTCCTATGCAGAGAAAACGACTAACTTGTATAGGGTCAATCTGCTGAATCTTCCTGTCCACCTCATTCAACTTATCCATTGATTCTAGACCATTATTTTCTCGCAATGACAAAAGAACATGAACAGCCTGCATTAAAACAAACTATGTTAAGGAAGCTTATAAATAACAAATATAAACTTCTACCTAGAAATATAACTTTTGGTTTAATTGTTACAAGGAAGAACCTTTGAACAAAACAATAACTAAACCAGTTTTCACCGAAATAATAGCAATACAGAGAAAGCCACATTTAATAATGCAGACAGGTTTAGGATAGTATGAAAAGTAAAGCCTTTAGAGTGTGTGTGTGTGTGTCTAAATATATACGATTAATTACCGGGATCTCCCCTGAAAGTTTGCATAATTACAGGAACCTCCCCTCTATGTTTTGAAATTACAAAGACCTCCCCCACAAGTTCGGTCGGTTTATAAACTCCCCCATTATGTTAAACTCTAAATAGTTTTTTTATAAAAAGTCCAAATTACCCTCTATAAAAAAACAAATACAATCCTTAGGGCAGATTATAGTATAACCCTAAAAAAAGTAAAGACGATTTTCATTTCCCACTCGGCAGAGCCAACTCCCAACACTTCCACCCACGGGAGCGGCTGGTAGTGCTTCCACTCAAAATCAATGGGCGACGGAGTAGGGCATCAACGACTTCGACAGGAACCTGCTAATAGGGCAGCGGCGACTGTTCTGATATCGACGGCGCTTCGGCTTGAGACGACTTCGGCGACGGAAGGGAGAGTTTGCAAACAAACCAAACTTGTATGGGATGTCTTTGTAATTTCGAAACATAGAGAGGAGGTTCCTGTAATTAAGCAAACTCGCAGGGGAGGTCCCGGTAATTAACCTTATATATATATGCCATCAGGTGATCGACTACAGGTCAAGCCCAGAGAATGCGCAAACATACATGCTAACACTTCCTCTCAATCTGGACATAAGTACTAATATTGTACATTTGTTACAAATATCATGATACATTTCTCACCCAAAGGTTAATTGTGGATATCTGCAAGTTGATCTGCACTCTTTTTGAAGTGCGGGAAGATGAACTTGTTTTCAACCTTCAACAAACCGTATGACAATCCATCTCAATATGTTTTGTACGCCTATAAGAAACTAGATTATACCCAATGTAAATAGCAAACATGTACTCACACCACAACCACAAAGGATGAGTCATAACAAAGCGAACTAAACCGAGAATTCTTTTAGGGAAACTGCCTCACATGTAGCCTCAATCAATGTCGTGCACTCAGAATTCACAAAAGATCGCGGCATCACCTTCACTTGCACGACACAAATTACCATCCGCAAATACCAAACAGCCAGAAATGGGATGTCTAGTAACAAGGTTGCCAATATAGTCCACATTAGCATATCCCTATTAGTCATAAACATCACTCATTCAATAATGTAAACATTTTCTAAAAGTTTTGTTCGAACCTATGTATCCAACCAAAAAACAAGTAGTACTATGTAACATGGCTTATGATCTATATTAAGTGCACGAGACTACATGGGTTTTTTTATGTGGGATTGCTCTCTAACATATAGGGTCTTTGGCCTATATGTGAGTTTTTTTTAATTGGTTGAATTAAAAGTTGGTCGTTTGCCCTATCCTGCCCTAATACCATGTTAGATTTTATGCATCAAACATAAAGTCAATTGGTTGTAGGTGGAGGAACTCAATATCTATACAACAACAACACTCAAGCCTTTATCCCACTATAGTGGGGTCGGTTATATGGATCCATTGTCGCCATTGTGCACTATATTTAGTGATAAACTCATTAATGCCTAAGTACATCATTGTCTTTCCTTATAGTTTCATTCCAAGTCTTTATTGGTCTACCCCTCCCCCGTTTAACATGCCTGGTGACTAAACTCTCACAATGCCTAACAGGTGCCTCTAATGGTCTCCTTTGTACGTGTCCAAACCATCTTAGTCGAGCTTCTCACATCTTCTCTGCAATTGGTGTCACTCCTGTCTTATCCATGATACATTCATTCCTAATTTTATCCAGTCTTGTGTGTCCACACATCCGACCTAAGCATTCTCATCTCCGCAACTCCCATTTTTGCTCATGTACACAATTCACTGCCCCCAACACTCAGAACCATAGAGCATCGCTGGTCTAATTGCAGCACAGTAAAACTTGCCTTTAAGTTTTAATGGTACTTTACGATCGCATAAGATCTTTCACGCGCCTCTCCACTTCAACCAACCTACTTGGTTTGTAACACCCCAACCTAGTTTTACCACAAATCAGCAGTCCGGTCAGGCCCTGTGATAAGGAGCAAACCAAGTAACGGTAATAAAATTGGTATATAGCAGGCATAAAAGAAAAGTGCTAAATGAGTACTTACAGCGAAAGTAATAAGATAAGCTAAGGGTAAATGTGTACCTCAAAAAGTCTGATTTCACAGAGCCACTAAAATTGAAAGTCAAAAAGCTTGAAATACTGAAATCTTAAACATAGTCGGATACAAAGAAACATTAAACAAATCCGATACATGTCCAAAATCACAAAATAGTACTGTGAGAATAAACTACTGAATGAAAACAAACTATAAGAGGAGCGACTGCAAACACGCTCATCCTACGAGCAACACCCCACCTGTGACCCCTGTAATATAAAGCCCAAAAATGGGTCAGCCCAAGTAGAGAGTAAGAAAAATCATTCTTCTTAGTGACACTAAAATATTTTGAGAACCATGTGTACATGCTTTTTAAAACAATATTTTTGTGCTATGGAAAAATATTTGTTGTTATACTATGCATGCTTTTCTAAAATAGAACTTGAAAAATAAATGTATGTTCTAGTATAATCATGTCATGCATTTTCATTTACTTTCCGAAAGTATTTAATTATGAGGATTTTTCTAAATTTTCGGCATCTTCTTGAATTCTATTTGTTTTATGCTTGACACTCTCCATATTCTAGGTAGAGTAGCTTCTTATGCGCATTCTAACGATCCGAGTCCCAACTAATGAACGCAGAGGTTCTAGTGTCTCACGAACACATACTCGCATTCATGATTCCAAGTGAAAACCCTACCTAATTGCCAAATTACCATTGCACCCTTAACATATTCAAATTATAAGATTACGGTTCCCGCGAGCCTCTAAGTTGCGTCATAATGATTAACTTCAATTAAATTACTAACTAATCTGTAACTACTAAACACATTATTTCGTACCTCGACATGACGTCTGCTCAATCAATTCCGCTCGCAATCGGACCCTGAAATTAAAATTTACGTCCGCATTAAATTACGGATGTTATATGGTTTCTATGTATCACATCTTTATCAACACCTCCATCGTTTTGAGATATCAATCCAAGATATTTAAAGCACTCACTGCGGGAAATATCTTGATCACCCAACTTATAACAAAGTCATCTGTCCTTCTTGCACTGTTAAATTTAAGCTCCATATACTCCGTATTTGCTCTGCTCAACCTAAAACCCTTCTTTTCTAAAGTGTCTCGCCAAAATTCAAGTTTCACGTTTACACCATCGCGCGTCTCATCAACCAAAACGATATCATCTGCAAACAATATCTATAACATCCAAAATTTACCCATCTTCTCATTTTAATTCCAACATCCGATCGGGATTAATTTCATCGTGTTGTCATCCCATCGAGGTAATTAAGCTCATTGAACTTCAAATTTTGCATCAGTTTATTTAAGAAATTATTACGATTAGTGGGAAGTTTGTTGATATTAGTTTGACGTGATTTAGGAGTTCACGTGATCATTTTACACTTAAGTTAAAGTGGATTTTAGTAAGCAATGACAATTTTGAAATTTAGTGTAAAACCTATATTCATGTTACGTCCTTTAATAAGTAGGATTTGCGGTTTTGAAATCCAGACAAACAATTTTACCTCTCTGCCAAGCGCCGCGTCTCTGATATAAGGGGAACTACTTAGAAATTGCAATTAGGGGTTTCGTTTTTGTCGACTGAAGAGTCGGAAGAGCCGCATGATCCGCTCGACATGTCCCGTGCAATCCCCGTTCACTGCCAATTCATCCTTATTGTCGATCGGTTCCCTTACAACGCACGCCATAATTGTCGGGTTCTTGGAGCCGCACGACTCCTTCCGGTGAAATTCATGTTAGCTTCTAGCAGTTCTTTTTATTCCTTCCTCCGTGTAGAATCGTTGACCTTATGTAATCAATAGATCGAGCCTATTACTCATCGATTTCTTCTCTCCCTTTACTGTCAACTAGGTCGGCAACCCCAAAACATCATGGAGTTGTTCCTTTGGCTGGTCTACAGGTGTTAGGTCAAGGTCAGATTGTCTTCCTTGTCTTTCCTTCAAAGAAAGAACTTCAGTTTCTCCTACGGAATTAATTTTGAGTTTCATAATATCAAGTGGAAAATAAGGATATTTAGAGTGTAAATCAGAGAAACCATTCATCGTTTCCAATTCAACTTAGAAAATCATGCCACCGAGCGGCGTTTACGAACGACGTAACACTGAGGTAAGGAATTCCCTCCCTTTTGAATAGACATTACAATTACCATAGAATTGTCTTTGTGAATTTTTCATAAGTATAGATCCAAGTTATATGAAATCTTTAGTGTATGTTAGGGCCGAAAGTTTTAATATGAAACGTCATGCTAAAGCAAATTGATACCTAGAAGTTATGGTTTATAAATACATGATATAATGGATGAACGAAATTAGATATAGAACATGAGAACAAATCAAGTGATTATGGCTTAAACTAGTGGACCAATGCGAGTGTCCCTTTTAGTTGTGCACGTCGGACATTAAGTGTATAGACGTTATGAGTCATGTGAGGTGTTTTTCTCTCATGATCAATGACGCAAATCAGCATACACATAGGGCACAGCAGATCATATGAGCCTCAAATGGAAACGACGGCCCATTCCTCCACGTACAGAAATAGTTAGATGTGAATTTGTGTCATGCGCTAGGGACGCATTAGAGTACCTTAAGTTGCTACCAAAGACTCAAATCTCAGGATATGCTTAAGAAATTATGAAATTAAAAATCAAGAAGAACATGAATGTCAACGTTCTCGGATAAAAGAAAAAACTTAGAATTTGGGTATTCTAAGACTAAAAAAATGTAATTTAGGTTATTATGTTCTATTTCAAACTCATGCATGCATAGTTACCATGCCTAGAAATATTATTCGCTAGTTCAACTTTTGCATATTTAGTTTCTCTTGCATAATTTACATATGGTTCATTAGTGCCACTAGGAGGAAGAGTCATTCTTGCTCGACAGTGGGCTGGTCCATTTTCAAACTTTTTTAAGGGGAACACGAGAGATTTGCTTAGGATGAACTTCTGAGTGATTTTACGCAGTTTTCAATTTATTTCTTTTCCTTTAGAACATTGCTCTGTAGGTTTAACTCTTAGTGTTGTATGAACTTAATGTATCGAGCTTATTTCTAATTTCTAATATTCAAATTTGTTCATATTTATCATTCCTAGTTGACTCTGTTATTCAAATATTAATGTATTTCTCTAACCCTAGCTTCAGTCAATTGTTTACATTATATGTTTTAGTTATTTCTATTATGATATCAATTTTATTATTGTTGCTTTGTTTATCTCATATCATGAGTGTCGGTCGGACTTTTGAAATGTGGTTGATGTAGGTAGAGGAGTTATAATATCTCTATTAAGTTTTATTTTAAATAATAGAGAATCATGCCACCAAGCCGCGTTTAGAATCATGCAGCGCCTATCAAAACGGTGTCTGTGTTTTTCATAACTATGCTCATAATTATCATCAGAGTAAAACTGCTCTCTTAATAAGAGCCCAAGTGCATGATGCTACATGAGAGAATGTCGTGTTGTATGCAATACCATATGTGTTACCATACCACTTTTTCATATGCACTTGCAGACACGAAAGAATACCATCAACATTCATCTTTGAAACAAACAAACACAACCATTCACCTTCTTCTCAAAAGGTATGATGGTGAGTTCCCAAGTTGATTCTGGCGAAGAGTCAATATCTCATCCTCTACGGAAACACTCCAGTTAAGATCTCTCAGGGCCTCACGCAATCATCGAAGAATAGATATACTATCAGCATAAGTCATCAACAACTGAAAAGTAGAAATATTATTATAACAAGATGTACCTTTCCGAACAATAATCAAAATATCAGGTGAGGATGCCAGACGACCATCCACTAAGACATTCAAAAAGAGAGGGCATGATCAAGGGAAATGTTGGGTGCATCTACAGTAGGTCTTCGTTGTTGTCAACTATACATAAAATGTGGAAGCTTGTTGTGAAGTTGTTGTGAAGTTGAAACAAAACAAAGGCTCAATGTTAACGATGATATAAGCTCACATCAAGTTAGTAAGTTGCGCTCAACAATAGAGGCTCATTGCCAATGGAGATATGGACACCCAATGTTGTCGGAGAATTGAGATGCTCTAATACCACCTGACAATGGGTGTATTAGAATGAAGGAGGTGATATAACGTTTCACTAATAAGACAAGCGAACATGACTAGGGTTTACTAAATTCATGTCTTTCTAAACCTACGGAAGGAGGAAGATCAAAGCTAAATTTTCATTCAATATCCACATTAAGTTTACAAGAGGTCAAACAATATTTATAGATACAATCCAACCTGAGGAACATGTTGGAAAAACGCTAAAGAAATTAACTACAAATAAAAGCAAAACTACTTAATTAATTATATTTATCCAAATATGAGAATAAATAAATCATAACTGATTGAAAAAATGTCCGTTGTGACATCCTATTGTTCATCTTGGATAGGATGCATATAAATATTATGAGCGCATTAAGATAAGATGTGCTACATCAACTGCAGTAAGATTTATGGTCGAATTAAATTTCCTTTATTTAACGTAGCTGTATTTGGGTGTTTATTATGGTCCTTTACGTATATTATGTTCTTCTTTGTATACAACAAATTGGTCTCAAAGTTATTTTCTAGTATGAATCTGTTATGCATACACTTTCACGCAAGTGGACCCCCCGAATGGAGATCATCGACGCACGCATATGGAAGCAGCCGCACTTATTTGGGGCACGCGCATGGAAGCCGCCATGATTATTCCTTTTGAAATTAAATGTGTTAATTAATATTATTTAAATGCCTTTTAAATAATATTAATTAGACTTAATTATTATTTGTATTGTCTTAGTTTGTGTGCCCTCCCTCATCTATATAAGAGGGAGGGGTAGGAGTTTGTAAGGGAGGCTTCAATTTATGCAAGATTTTAGGGTTGCTCCCTAAGTTCCTCATCCTTCCTCCTTTGTTCGTCTCGCTCACCACCGCCGGCTTCTCCCCTTGCCGGATTCTTCCTCTCTCCCTATCTATTCGGTAACAATGGTCCGACCTGCAGCTCCGCCCGCCGTAGCGCCGCCGGGTCTCGGCTCTCCTTCCATGGCTACGAACACGCGTCTCCACACCGCCAACCCTAAAGATTACATCCGCGCCCGGCTCGACGGACACAAGGCTGCGCTCGACAACCTGCAGTCCTCCGTCAACGCCGCCCTCGCCAATCAGGCGCTCATTCTCCGCCGCCTCGACGCCCTTATGACCCCGCAAGCACCCGCACCCTCAACGGGATCAACATCTTCGACCGCCACAAGCGGTCTCTACCCTCTGCCCTTGCAGCGCGCATGTGAGCCTCAGGAGGACGTGTCCTCCCCTGCCAGCGTCGAATAGACTGACCCATCCTCCCCTTCCACCGCCGAGTAGCACCCCCCATCGTCCCCGTCCTGCGTCGAGCAGCCAGCCCCGCAGCCCCCTTCCGGCGTCGAGCCACAGCCGCCGTCGCCGCACCTCCTGCATCGAGCAGCAGCCGCCGCCGCACCTCCCACACCGCTTCCGCCAACCGCAGCTCTCGCACCAAACTCGCCGATCAGCGGCCCCGATCCAAGAATGGCCTCGCCGCTCGTCTCCCTCCAGCAGTGCAAACCCACCTTCCGCATTAATACTGACTGCCTCGGCTCCTTTCCCCCAGCCATCGAGCCACGCGCCTGTTTTCTTTTTGGCAGTTTGTCATCATGTCCTCTTTCCCCTGCCATCTTCAATGCCACCAAACCCCACACACAGCAGCCTCCATCATATCCTTGTGTCCCCTCAGCCATGCCATCACTGTTCCTGGGCCCCACAAATGAACCCACGCCAGAATCCAAACAATTGTCTCCCCTACACCCTCATTTTTTCTATTTTTTTTACATTAACTTGTCACATCAAATTGTTTGTCTTTTCCTTCTCTCTCCCCTTCCAAACAATTGCACACCCACCTTTTTCCCTCCTAGCTGCCACCCCCATTTCCACACCCACTCAACACTCATTTTCACCCTCACAATCCCACCCACTCTTATTGTCCCCCTTTCTTCTAACCGCACTCCTCTAACACATAAATATTCAACCCAAATTTTTCTTTATTTGACACATCTTCGTTCTTTCTCCTCAAGGCACTCGCCACCGCCACTAGCAATACACAACTCCCTTCTCGTCAACATTCTTAAAGATCCCGATAAAATCATAACACTCGACCTTGAGGACAAGGTCGATTTTCAAGGGTGGTATAGTGTTACGCATACACTTTCACGCAAGTGGACCCCCCGAATGGAGATCATCGACGCACGCATATGGAAGCCGCCGCACTTATTTGGGGCACGTGCATGGAAGCCGCCATGATTATTCCTTTTGAAATTAAATGTGTTAATTAATATTATTTAAATGCCTTTTAAATAATATTAATTAGACTTAATTATTATTTGTATTGTCTTAGTTTGTGTGCCCTCCCTCATCTATATAAGAGGGAGGGGTAGGAGTTTGTAAGGGAGGCTTCAATTTATGCAAGATTTTAGGGTTACTCCCTAAGTTCCTCATCCTTCCTCCTTTGTTCGTCTCGCTCACCACCGCCGGCTTCTCCCCTTGCCGGATTCTTCCTCTCTCCCTATCTATTCGGTAACAGAATCATTGTATCTCTATTTAAGCCATGATCAATAAAAATAATCAAGTAAACCATATTCCTCTAGATCATAGATAGTTTAAGGTAGAATTGACAAGTTGTAATTTTATTATATTTTAATTTTGTTGGTATAAAATAATAATATAATTTAGGTGCTAAATATATAAATACTAGATTTAAGTGATGTGTATGTAAATCACAATTGATGTTAACAAAACCAATTCATATAACATCCAAAATCAAACTGAATCACCAATGAGACTATTAAATTGTCTTCCTGCAATACACATCGGGATTTCAAAAGCAGATTTTCAAGGATGACACATTAAAGGAAAGACGACTAATAACAAGGGTAAACTCACCTCTTCTGGTTGTTTTGCTGCAAGTAATGCATTTGTGAGACCGCGAAGACCTTCAAAATTCAAGCCCTTAGAGACCTGCAAGGGATTTTAAGAAGGATTAAAGAACAGAAAAAGGTAGTAATGATAATAAGGAAACTACTAAAAGAAATCAAGGAAACCTTATCAGGATATTAATAAAAGAAGTTTAAATTTCATTTCCAGAAATGTCTTTACAATATGCTTTTTATTTGTCATTTTTAACCAAATCAAGGACATCCTAAAACTGAAATGTAAACTATCAATAGATAGTGCATAAAGAAAAATTAGAACAAACATCCAATACATACTAACCGATAAGCCACTTCTATATGCTGAAGCACTGCCCTCATAATCTTTCAGCTCATATTTGACTTCACCCAGTAGGCGATATGCATCATCATTTTCAGGCGTTTCCTGACATCAATCGCATGTTTTTAAAGCTGATACTAGATCTAACACTTTATTCAGACCATACTATGTAAGCTTCAAATATCACATGATGAAGTTCAAAATAAAGGAATAGAAATTCAAAAATAAATAGATAACAGAAACCTTCAATAGCTTTTGAAGAAGAGATGACGCACGTTGATATTCTCCTAATTCCACCAATGTAACTGCTTCTCCCTGCAAAACTATTAGAGAAAAATTAAAATACAAAAGTTCGACGACAAAAAAAGGTTGTGCAGTGCTCCAGTTAAAAAGGCAGCGGATTGCTGGTTTTGTACTCCATAAGCAAGAAGATGGAAGTTCATATATTACCCCTAATCTGATACCAATAAAGAAGGGAAGAATAATACGCAAATATTTAATGTTGCTTATGACAAATTCAACTAAACTTTTATGAGTTCAATTGTAACATTCTGAATCAGATGAGGGTGGGAAATGTCTTTGAGGGCGGTGAAACTCAGGCAAAGCAACTCCTGACAGGCTTCTAGGTGAAAGGAGGTGCAGGAATGAATTGAATCTCACATCTGAATTGTATAGAAAGTTATTGGGCTTAAGTAATAATTTGAACCCTCAAATATCAAAGGCGCATTTTCAGAGCAAGTGGTGGAGTTGTGAAACTTCGTAATTAAGCGTGCTCCGGTGAGAATAGTCCTAGAGTGGGTGACCTCCTAGGAAGTGCTCGCAGACCACCTATGAAAAATGACATCGTGCGGTTCAACTTAGTATGAATTGGGATGAACCAAAGCGAACAATACTTATGATATTATGGGTAGGGTTGTTATAACAATAGTGTTTGGATATGTACTCATATCTGTTAGAAAAGCCCATGTAAAAGGCCCATATTGGAGCCCATTTATTTTCTTGTTTCTCTCTCTTCTCTCTAGTCTCACATCATGTATAAGGATTTCATCTCTCTTTCTCCCTCCTATATATTTGTATTCATACATTGTATTTTATACATAGAAATGAATATACAAGGTTTTGCTCCACTTTACATGGTATCAGAGCAAGTTCGAAATTCCGGTCTCCCAATTTTTTGACCGCCCCCCCCCTCCTCTTTTGCGAGCTCCTCGCGGTCTCCCTTTTTCTGTGACCGCAGATCCCCCGCGAGCTCCACTTCTCCAACTTCTTCCTCCCTTCAGCTTTCTTATAGTTTTTCTCCTTCTGACAAGTGGGCCCTGCCGCTCCTGCGGCCTCTTCTGCTCGTTGCACCCTCTGCCGAGCTCCCCTTCAGCGACCTCTCCTGCTCGCCGCGCCCTCTCCCGAACTCTCCCAGCGGTCTCCACTCAGCAACATCGTGCTTTCGTCCCTCTGCCGAGCTCCCTCTGTCGAGCTCCCTCTGCAAGGCTCAGCGTGATCCTTCCAGCGGTCTCCTCTCGGTAAGATCGTGTCGAGCTCCCCTCCAGCGGCCTCTCCTGCTCATTGCGCCCTCTGCCAAGCTCTCCTCCAACGGCCTCCTCCAGCGACCTCCCCTCCAGTGGTCTGCTGAGTTCCCTAAGTTCGCACGGCCTCCTCCCAGCGGTCTCCTCTCAGCAACGACTGCCGAGCTCCTTCTGCCGAACCACTGTCGAGCTCTCCTCCAGTGGACTGCCGAGCTCCCTCTACCGAGCTCACTCGAGCTCCTTGAGGTCGTGCGACCTTCTCCCTGCGGCCTGCCTCTCCAGCGATCTCCTCAGCAGCCGCCGCCTCTAGCAGCGATCTCCCTCAGCGAGCTCCTCTCTAGCAGTGATCCCCTCAGCCTTGCCGACCTCTCTGCAATGGGTTCCTCCAGTGATCCCTCCGTGCATCCAGATGGACAGACCGCTACCTCTCCTGCAGCCAGCTTGCTTCCCACTCCTGAACTGCGCGACGAACTAAGAATCACCACCATCTCCCTGACTGGGAAGAAAAACTTCGTCGAGTGGGTGCACTCTGTCAGACGAGTTCTTCAGTCCAAGGGACTTCTGTCTCATCTCACTAGGGACCCCCCATCTGCCTACTGATGACTGACTGCGTAACGATGGTCGGGTTCAGACATGGCTTCTCAACTCCCTTGATGGCGAACCTTACCGCATGGCCATGTATCACGAGATGGCCAAGACAATGTGGGAGGAACTCTACTCCTTGTACTCCGGCAAGGACAGCCTTCAGCAATTGTATGATATCATTACGAAGCATCAAAACCTTGACATTGGCAGGGCGGCAGACTTAACCTCATTTGTTGTTCGGGCCAAGACTCTCGCAGAAGCCTGGATACAATATCAACCCTCTACTACAGATCTAGCAGCTCAGCGTGCTCAAAAAGAGGTTGTGTGTATTGTCATGATGATGACTCGTGTCCCACTTCACCTTCAGAGTATTCGGGCGCAGATCCTCTCATCGGCTACAACCCCGTCATTATCTGATGTGTGCTTCATGTTGCTCAAAGTCTCACGGCCTCCGGATACCATTGGACTTCCCTCACCGGTCCTTTTCAAGCACTCGTCTGCACCAGTACTTCCTCTCCCTCCCGCTACTCGTGGAGGACGGTCAGGCTCCTAAGTGTACGTTCTGCGGAAAGGATGGCCATCTTGAGGCGACCTGCTACCGCAAGCATGGTCGTCCTCCTCACCCAACTGCTCATATTGTCGTTGACAATCCTTCTGCCACTCGTGCTGATCTTGACGCAGTTCGCCTCCAGCTCCAGAACCTTCAAGGCATGCTCCGCCACTCTGCTGATCCGACACCGGCCTCCATCGCTCATCCTTTGGCGAATTGTGTATCCTTACATCGCCTCTCCCCACACCTTCAAACCTTTGCTACTTCATTATCCTCTATTTCTATACCTAACTCTGTGCAGGAGGCTCTCCAACATCCAGGCTGGCGGGCAGCCATGGACGAAGAAATGACAGCCCTCTGGGTTAACCAGACATGGAACCTGGTTCCTCTCCCTCCAGACCAAACTCCGGTTGGGTGCAAATGGGTCTTTGTCATCAAGCATGCTCCTGATGGGACCTTTGACCGACTGAAAGCCCGACTGGTGGCGCGTGACTTTACTCAACAACACGGTCTCGATTATGAGGAAACATTCTCTCCAGTGGCCAAGCTCAACACAGTTCGTGTCCTCCTCTCTGTAGTTGTGCATCGTCGATGGCCCGTACCTCAACTGGATATCAAGAATGCCTTCTTAAATGGTGATCTACAAGAAACAGTCTACATGCAACAGCCTCCCGGGTTTGAGACCATGGGGGAGTCCCGAGTCTGTCATCTTAAGAAGTCAATCTATGGTCTCAAACAATCCCCTCGGGCATGGTTTGACAAGTTCAGTAAGGCTGTCCGGGAGGTTGGTTTTACTCACAGCTCGACAGACTTCTCCCTAATCACTCGACATCGAACAACAAGAACAGTTCTTTTGCTGGTTTATGTTGATGACATCTTAATCACTGGAAATGACTCAAAGGGGATACAAGCGGTCAAACAACATCTTAGCTCTGTTTTTCAAACAAAAGATCCGGGGAACCTTCGATACTTCTTTGGTCTTGAGATCGCGAGACGTCCTGATGGACTTGTCCTCTCTAAACGGAAGTACTGTCTCGATCTTCTTCAAGATGCTGGCTACTCTGGATGCAAGCCGATTAACACTTTTATGGATGTTAATGACAAACAGGGTTGGGTTTAATGGGTCATTGTTTGCTGAAATTCAGTGATTCCAGCAGTTGGACCGGTAAAACCTGGAGGAAGTGGGCGGTTATTGGTTGGAAATCAAGGATTAAGTGGGTTGTTAAAGGGAGGAAGTGGGTAGTTATGGTTTTGGGAAATGGGCCGCAGCTGTTGGTGGTAATTTCGGGTAGTTATTAAGTGATGAAGAGGTGGCTATGTGTAGTGGAGTGGTTGGAGAAGGTAATTACCGTGGTTTCGGCACCAAGGGTATACATAATCGTTATCAAGGAAGGTCGCAAGAACACGTAAAATCATCAATAGACTTAATAAGTAGAAAATGTTTCATTTACATGTCACCTCTGATACAAACTGATTTGGATGCTAAACTAAACTGACGAGGTAAGAGTTGGAACAAGTATAATGAAGCGCTACAAGGTGATAGGGACTAGACGTTGACCTAACTTTATGTAACAATGGAGGCAGGAACACAATAGATGAAAATAATAAAGAACTAACTCAGACTCTAATGCAATGCACATATATGATTCAACATGCACTAATATCCAACGCACAATTAATTCAATAAAAGAATTCTAAAACGAGCACAATTAATCACAATTGTTTACAGATACTTTGAATAAGGCTAAAAAGTATTAATTGCACGCTAATTGAAAATGATAGAAAATAAATGCTCAACAAAAAAGTCCTACAAATATTCTGATATAAATGAGGAAAGCAAAAAACTGATAATCCCAAGAAAATACAAAACCGTACAACGTACAAAAATGAACCAAATACAAAGCACACAAAACAATAGTCTCCGAAGTGGAAATTGTGTAGTTGGCGGGCTTGGGTAAAGGTGGGAGCGCGAGTAGGGGCTAATTCGTGGCTTGTGAAATGATATATATGATTACAGGGATTGGGGTGGAATCAAAGAAGGAGAGGGAAGATGTAGGCTTGCAATTGAACTAGGGGGTTTGGCTTTGATGAGGGCTTGGACGGCTGTAGTGTAAGGAGGCGGTGAGGGTTGGATGAGGCTTTGGGTCGGTAGAAGGTAGCTGGAGTCGGTGGGGATAAGGTAAAGTATGAGGGGGCGAGTAATTGGCTGAAAAACATGATGCAATCAATAGTAAAAATGGATGCGTCAGCAGCTCGTCGTCGGAGGAAACGACGAGGTCGATTGCGATCGGAGGGTCAACTAACGGCTGGAGCTGCCAATGGAGGCGAAGGAGGTGATAACAGAGGTGGCGGAGGCTTATAACCATGGCTTCAACACCAAGGGAACGGCGGAGCCTCAGCTTTATGCCGCATTGCACACCTCGATTTTGGCACTGCGAGTAAGATACTGGTGAATTCTATTCTTCGGAAAACCCTTGTCCCTCATAAATCACTCTCTACACATGTATAAAGCACTAAAAATTCGGTTAAAAGTGATGAGCGGACGAAATTGAACGATCATCGTAATTAATTAAAAAAATAGAAAAAATACATCTAGAAAACATAAAGAGGAAGGTACCAAGAGTTGGTAAGGATTAGGGATTGGTATGTTGGGGAAATAGTTGGTTGAAAACAGGAACTTTGCAGAAATAGAAGTGACGTTCATGCGACTGGGGTTTGTAGGAGGAAACGACTTCGTCGAATGTGGTCGAAGCAGCATCAAACGGCAGGAGCTGACAATGGATACTGATGGATTCTATTCTTCAGAAAACCCTTGATCCCTCATAAATCACTCTCTACATATGTATAAAGCACTTAAAATTCGGTTAGGAGTGATGAGCGGACGAAATTGAACAATCATCATAATTAATTAAAAAATAGATAAATGCATCTCAAAAACATAAAGAAGAAAGTAGCAAGAGTTGGTAAGGATTAGGGATTGGTATGTTGGGGAAATAGTTGGTTAAAAACAGGAAGTTTGCAGAAATAGAAGTGAACGCTCATGCGACTAGGGTTGTAGGAGGAAACGACTTCGTCGAATGTGGTCGAAGCGGCATCAAACGGCAGGAGCTGACAATGGAGTTCAAGGAAGCGAGGGCAGAGTTCACCGCGATTGATAACCTTGGCTTTGACACCAAGAGAATGACGGAACCTAAGCTTCACACCAAGTCGCACATCTCAAGCTTCGGCACCGAAAGAAAGAGATCGGCAATTTTATTTTTCAAAAAGCCCATCCCTCACATAAAGCACCTAAACTAAAATCATATTGAACAAAAATAGAACAAAATACCTCAAAATTAAAGAAAAATTATAGAAAATGGGGAAAATAGGTTAATCACATCTGCGCACTCTGAATAGTCCAGATGATGATCATAGAACTACCTGTAACGAGAATCGACCCTGAGTGGGTCCTAAGGTGCATGATCTAAATGATGCACTTGATCTTTGTCACATGACCTGGCAGTGAGAGAATGATATGGAAGAAGCATAGAATATGGTGTCTCCTTTATTGTTACATAAATTTCTATAATTCCCAGTGCTCTTCAACATTTCAATTTTTTTTATATTTATAATAGGATTCTCGAAAAATGGAAAAAGAAAGGAAGGGAACTTTATTAAAAGGAACAGATGCATTTTATTCAAAAGAAAAGTAATACAAGGTGTAAATTAAACATAAGGTAGAAGAAATAATAGATGGACGTGAAACATTTCCATCTCAAGGAAAACTATGATTTCACAAGAATGGATAAGAAAATCTGATAATTCCTCTGCATGTTTTTTTAATGCGTGTACAGACAGTAGTGAAGCATAAAACAGGAAACAAGAAGATAGGACCTTTACAAAAGAATTTCATACTCTGCACGAGTAAATTTACATTATCAAAACATAACTCACTTCAAGAGCAGCGGGATCTTTGGGTGATTTACTGAGAGTCTCCTCAAAGTGTCGAACTGCTTCCTGAAATGAATGACAAGAGTACACTAAAATGTCTGATAATGGAGTCCTAAGATAATATAAAATCATTCAAATAAGACTAGGAAATCGGGCATTGCATAAGTTAGAAATAGATCTGTTGTTAGTCGACGGCCAAAGGAGTAAGAGATGACTGTCCATAGAAAAAAATGAAGGTCAAATCAGACAGCGTAAAAAAAAACCCAACAGAGCACATCCTTTAACTTTTTAATTGAACACTTTTTGCACTCCCAATTAACAAAGAAATGAAGTGGATTTTGACTATTATATACAGTTGTATAAACATGACTGCTGAAAACATGAGAAATCAGTATTTTCACTTGTCATTTCTGGGGACCCCAAATACCTGGGATATATCGCCTGGAAAAGCATAAAAGATACCTCATGTTGAATATATTTTGTAACTATCTCCATTACCATTAAAAAAAGATATATGAACTCAAAGATGATCCCTAATTTTAATCTGTTTTAATTGGAAATTATTCGAGATTATTATATATTTATATCATTTCAAGGAATTTATCTAATTTTTAAACTATTTACATTCTCTGGAAAAATAATTTTAATTAGATGAATTTATTTCTACAACTAATGAACTTGTTTTGAAAATTACTTTATTATATAAGAGTTTTATTGCTTGCAGGTATATTATCATACAAACTGAATTGCATGAATCGATCCATTTTTCTCTGCTGTTTCCCCTCTTTTCTCTCCCTCTTATGGTTTCCAATTTCTCTGTTGAGTAAAGATTCTCTCTCCCCCAACTATATTAGAACTTCTCACTTATCCTACAAAAACTCCCAGCACAATACCAAAAAAGCAAACCCAGGTTTTAACCCAAATATACATTTCATCATATGAGTTTCTCCAGGAGGCATGATTTGCATTGCTAAGGAAACATCGTTCAATTGGAGGTTGAATTAAATAAAGAAACAAAAATTTCCAGAGGTTAATTCAATAAAGAAAGGGAAGAAATAAAAACTTTTAAGATTATCAACAAGAACCCATCAAAAATTAGTATCTGATTAGTTTTTCATTTAATCATTAGGTGTCATAAATGTAACATCCAACATTTATGCGCCACGTTCTTCTAATGTCAGGGTTTGATCGCGAGCAAGTTTAACCAAGCCAGCGCCGGGTCGAGGTACAAATTTTATTGCAATCAATAGATGCGCATCAATAATTTAATTAACGAAAGTAATTGGAATGTTATTCAGCGCATCTGAATAGTTATGCGGGAGTGTAACGCGTAGACTTTGCAGTTATTAGGTTTTGGCATTAGTGTTATGTGATTTAAAGTTGTAAACTCTCTCTCATAAGAGATTCAGCCAAATTTCCTCCCCCCCCCCTTCATTTCACAGTTCTATATAGAAACAAAAGGGGGAACCGCAAGTCCAAGATTTTTCTTTCCATAACCGGCAGCCTAGACCCACATGTCTCTTCAGTTTTCCTCCCAGACGTACGTTATATTACTTCCGCTCACTAGCGTAACTGTATTCCTTCACAGCCGATCGACGAAACTGCCGTATTTTCCTTCTCCTCGCGCCGACGCTTCAGACCATGATCCCGTCAATCTTTCCCCTAGCCCTAATCGACGTTGTAGGCGCAAATTACAACAATCCAGTCCAATTGCAGGAGCCGGCGAGCATTCTACGATTAGAAGTTTGTCCATCCCCAGTCTAGGCAGAAGCAATCCCTCCTCTGCAGAAGCCATCGACGGCCTCTCCTCTCGTGGGTGCCAGACGACCGATCGACTGGAGGTGTCGGTGCCTAACTCCCTCCTTCTGATCACAGTAGGCCTTCATCCTGTCGGAGTAGGCATCGGCAGTCCTTAGGACTCTTTATTCCGTGCTCTAGCCGCCGTTTGAACCCAGGTGCGGGGTTGGCCGACTCCACCTTACGTTTTTTTTTTGTAAGTAAACAGTCTCTTCTTTCATTTCCTAGCCGTGGATTTGGTTTGTGTGATGATGCAGCCAGCAGCCCTTTCCCCCTCTTTGCAGTTAGCAGAGGTTTTGGAAACTTCTTCTCCTCCCAATTTACGAGCAGACCTTCAAAGGGAAAAGTTCTTCCCCGTCTAGTAAGTATAAGTCAATTTCAATTATGTTCATTGTTCAGACATTAGGCATGAATCCTACTCATATATTAATTCCAGAAATCTTAGATCCCTTTGGTTGGTTGGGAAGTAATTTCAGCCCCAAGTTTAATTAGTATGTGATTATGGGTTAAAAGTATGTTAAATGCTATTTTGGGTTCCTTGAGAAAATAAGCCTCCTTATCAATCGGAGATCAAGCTCGTGTTTCAGAATATTTCTCAAAGGGCTCTATGTTGTCGCGCCTAGTGTACGAGCGTCGTAATCTCAAGGTAAGAAACTCTATTTCTTTTGATTAGACATATCACATAGCAGCGCATAAATATTTCTTTTGTAGATGAGAAATTATTTAGAAATATGCACTTATGTTTTGTAATTAATAAGTGATAGTACGAACTAATAGATATATCAGACATTCAAGTATTCCAGATAGAGCATGAATTTTATGTTCTCTTTTTAGTTAGATCCCTGGGAAAATGGTAGACCTACGCAGAACAGGTAATTTCAGAAAATATTGAAAGTGGTATGAATGTGTGCTTAAGGCGGCAACCAATAAATGTTTCGATCTCAGACATCTAGCAGAATATTTTATTAAAATCCAAATATTAACGAGAACCAATTAGGAGGCATGAATGATGATTTCGCTCGTGATAGATAGAGATGCATTATCTTATACATGGGGCGTAGTAGTTCCTATGAGCCTCAACTTTTGGGGAGAGAATACCTCCTCTAATAGATTAGTAAATGCGGGTCCAAGTCCGTGGGACATAGAACGTGATGCGTTCGTTAATAAAGACTCGAGACGTTAGAATGCACATAAGAAATAACTTATCCTAGAACATGAAAAAGAATAATTCTAAAATGCCCAAAATTCAAGCATACGCCGCAATTTAAAATCCCTTGAAATTATTACTTGAAGCATTTAAATAGATACACATGATTCAATTACAATAGAATAGACATTTATGTTCACGGCCTTTTGATAGAAGAGCATGCTTACAAACTAAATATAATCATTCTTCAGTATGGTATATGTATTTCCTTATTTAGCATGCACACATGTTTCTACAATTATTAATATTTTAGTGTCACTAGGAGAAATGGTTTTTCTTACTCTCCAGTTGGGCTGACCCATTTTTGGGCTTATTATTACAGGGGTCACAGGTGGGGTGTTGCGCCTAGGATGAGCGTGTTTGCAGACGTTGCTCTTATAGTTTGTTTTCACTTAGTAGTTTATTCTCTCAGTACTGTATTGTGATTTTGGGCATGTATCAGAATTGTCTAATGTTTCTTTATATCAGACTATGTTTAAGAATCAGTATTTCAAGCATTTGACTCTTTCATTTTTAGTGGCTCTGTGAATTCAAACTTTTGAGGTACACATTTACCCTTAGCTTATCTTTTTACTTCCGCTGTAAGTACTCCTTGAGCACTTTTCTTTAATTCTTGTTATGTACCAAATTTATTATTGTTACTTGGTTTGCTCCTTATCACGGGGCCCGGTCGGACTGCTGATTTGTGGTAAAACTAAGTTGGCGTGTTACAATAAAATTGTCTGAGTTTAATTGCAGCATAGCAACTCAAATCATGATGTACAACCCTCATATTAAAGGAGGGGAAAGTGGAATTCGAAGTAAAGATGGCGGGTAGACCAACTGGTCCACGCGCCTACCCCTTAGTACCCAGGGGGAGTGGAGGGAGTCCACTCTCCCGGCAAGGGAGGACTGGAGGGAGTCCACTCTCCCGGCAAGTGGGAGAGTGGACATCCGTCCACTCTCCCTGCCAGGGGGGAGTGGAGGGAGTCTACTCTCACATCAAGTGGGAGAGTGGACTTCCGTCCACTCGCCCGACACCCAGGGGGAGTGGAGGGAGTCCACTCTCCCGGCAAGTGGGAGAGTGGAGTTCCGTCCACTCTCCCGGCCAGGGGGGAGTGGAGGGAGCCCACTCTCCCGGCAAGTGGGAGAGTGGACTTCCGTCCACTCTCCCGGCCAGTGGGCAAGTGGACTCCCGTCCACTCGCCAGGCGCTTAAGGGGGACGAGTGGACCTCGGTTCACTCGCCCAGCGCCAGGGGAAAGAGGGAGTGTATCGCGGTTCATATTTTTCAGACAGCGGAAGTCGGCTATTGGCAGACCATTTTGGCTATCCGCAGCCCATTTTCAGGAATTCTATAAATAGACCCCCATGGGCACCTTGGAGGAGGTTGTTGATCCTCTCCCCCGCGTGTTATTTGTGAGCTAGCACACCTACCTCCTGTCCGACTAGTCGACAGGCAGGTGTTCCTTAACCCCTGTCCGACTAGTCGACAGGCAGGTGTTCCTTAGTGCTCTCCAGGGTGCCCAGACTCAGCATTGGCATGCGTGAGGAGCTCTCTTTGATCTTCCGGGTGTGTGATGGGACCTCCTCGCTGCAGCTCAAGTGGTCTGTTTTGGACTTCAAATCCCCACTCGGTGCAGGTTCTTCGACTCTCAGCGACTAGTCACGTGTTCTAGCTCAGATCAAGTAAGGTTCAGCTGCATACCCGTTGCGAATGTCGAAGCCAGTTTTCTAGTTTCAACATTATGGCGCGGTGAGCGTGGAAGCGGCTGGTTCGAAAAGACCTGAGTTGGTCTTATGACTGGGAGCAACGAGCCAGGGAACTCGCCCCTCCTAGCGAGTACATGAAGAAGAGTGACTTTGAAGAGTCCAGGAAGTCGATTCTGGAGCTCTTGCGGGTCGCACTCCCCCCCTCCCCCCCCCCCCCCCCCCCCCCCCCAGGGCGAGTGCTCAACACCACCATCACCTGTGCTCGCCTCATCGTCCCTAGAGGAAAAAGAGCGAGCACGTCAACTAGGGAAGGAGCCAACCTATGAGGAAGGCTTGAGCCTCCAAGCGTAAGTGCACTTCAACAACTCTCCTGAGATCGGCTACCCCGGTGAGGAGGTATGGAGAATGCCTCCGACTCGTCAGAGAGGATGGGAGAGTCCCTTATGCGGCCGATTATCTCAGCTCCTGTTTCGGACGGGTTTAGGGAACCTGTCATATCTTACTACACTGGCAAGGAGGACCCTCTCCAGCATCTTCGGTGGTTTGAAGACGTCATCTCGGTCGGGAAGATGACGGACGCCTTCAAATGTAGACTCTTCACTATCACTTTCCAGGGAAAGGCAAGGGACTGGTTCCACCAGCTCCCATCAGGTACTATCAACAGCTTTGAAGACCTACGCCGAAGCTTCTTGCTGAGGTTCTCCACCTCAAAAAAGAGGAGGGGGCAGAGGCCCTGTTCTTGATTCAACAGAAGTCGGGCGAGACGTTGGGGAGCTATGCGAATCGATTACAAGAAGGAACAAGGAAGAATGAGGAAGTAAGGAGTCAGGGGCACTAGGGACCCCCCATTGGGCAGGAGCAAGGCTGGAGGTCTCAACCACTAGTCACCCGACCAACCTGGAGGCCGCCAGGAGGACCCCCTCAGGGCCAAGCAAGAGGTCATTTCCAGGGGGGAGAAAACCTTTAAGGGGGGCAGGGTCGACACACCCCAGCATGGTAGCGACCAGACCCAAGGCCATTACAACCCCAACCCCTGCAGACCATGGTGATTGGCCGAAGAAGAAGAAGGCAAAGGAATAGGAGGAGGTGATGAAAGAGATGACCGAGATGCATGTGGCCGAGTAGACACAAGAAGGCGCGTTGTAATAAATATGTAACCTCTTTATGATGAATGAAAAATATTTAGAGGTATCACATTAGGTAAGGCCTAACCTTTGACAATAAATGCACAAAGTGGCTGCTCACAGAGTACCACTGAAATAGTGGCCCCCTATACGGTTGCGTTTGCTGCGGAATCATGCCCTCAAATCAAAGCCAAAGACATCAGAGAGGGCAGACCCAAGAATCCATTTTGATTTATGTGCACATACCCAGACTTGATAATATTAAAAGAAAAAAAAATATTATGAACTTAATTTTACTTTATAAAATGTTTTATTTCAAAATAATTTAATATGGGGGAGTAGACTAAGAGCCAAAGTTTTGGCTCTTGATTTCTCAAATAAATTAATTCATTGAATGTCATTGAATTTAATGGAATTAATTTCTTGAATGTCATTAAATTTAATGGAATTCCTAAAGTCTTAAACCTAAACCTAAATGGTTTAAAAGGCCCGGCCCCTTTCCTACTCAGGTATGTTGGAAAAAACGAGACAACAGAGAAATACAATTTTCTTTCGTAACACCAGCAGATCAACCTTCTCCTATCTGACGCCTGATGACCTTCATCATCCTTGCCCCGCCGCCGCCGCCCGAAGCTCTACCTGTCGGCGACCTCCTTCACTCGCCGCCAACCGAGTCGACGTGCCCTAGCTCGGCGTTTGCTGACCCCGTCGTCCCCAGGCGCCGCCAGCAACCAGTAACCCTTTCGTTTGTGCCTCTCCATCCAGCAACTTCCCAGGGATCGACTTCCTCTTCCATGTTGAATCCAAGCCTCCTCCAGGCCCGCAGACCAGTCCAGCTTTCTTTCTGAGCTCGTTCTCTTCTTCACGCCCAGTTTTGATGCTCCTGCCAACCTCAAAGTCATTTTGTTCCTTCCTACAGAACCCACAGAATCCTATGCACATTTCTTCACAGAGTTTGTAAGGTTCCTCTCTATCTCTACCTGCTCTAAATCAAGTTACTACAACTTTATGCTTAATTTTTATTTGACCCGTAAAATCAGAGTTTACTTGCCTAAGTTAACACAAGTCTTGTTTGCGGTCAATTTAAAATCCATTGTTTCATTTCTTTCATATTATGCATGTGGAATTTATTGAATAATGTTAAATCCTTGTTTCCATATTAGATATTTATGCGCGTTTGCGAGCTTTAGATTAACTATCACATATTATTACTCGTGAAATGTCGCTTGCGCCGCATAAGTTTAAACTGGTCTCAAAAATTAATATTTAAAATCCAAGGGTCAACTTTAGTATGCATCAAGCGACGATGTCGATACCAAGAACGTTGGACAACGATCTTCCTTGGTTGTCAACTGAATATGAACCTTCTTTGGACATGTGCTCTAATACTGAGATCAGAGGGTGTGGGTAGTCGAGTCGGATATCGTTGGAGGCAGCCAGCATGGGCTCCAACTGGATATGAACTACAACTGTAGAAGTTGAGGGTGGATACGAGGAGGGAGAGCTCTGATACCAAGTTGTTATGGGTCAACCCGTACAATGTTGGTCGCTTGACGCTTCGTCGAAGGGTGGTCAGAGGTGGAGATGACGAAGGAGGAAGATACTATGGAGCTAGAAATACGGCTGCCTAAGCAGGGTGTGCTCGAGAGAAGAAGAGAGATACCAAAATATCAAGGGGATAAGGTGAATAGATTAATTTTTGAAAGTCCTTCATTCCAACATCATATGCCTTTAAATAGGCTTTACAAGACAAGACTCTTAATGAACTACTCCTAACAACCCACAACATTTAATAAAGGATAATTAAAAAAAAGACAATATGTAATCACTCGACGACAAAAGACAACTTGATAACCGGGAGCGAAGTCTATAACATAAATGTTTTATCCTGCAAGGTTTATTATTCGAATGAGTAAAACCAGGGGGAAGATCCATATACACTTCTTTATGGTCTCCATTAAGGAATAAATTCATCAAATAGTTGGAGATAGAAGCATTCTCATAGCATTGAGTATAGCAACTGTGGCAAAAGTTTCCTGGTAGATTATGCAGTATGTTTGTATAAACCCATTGGTAACAAGTCTAGCCTTGTAATGATTAATACTATCATCAGCATTACATTTAAAAATGAAGATCCACTTGCATCTCACATTCTTCTTTCCTTTAAAAAGATAAGCCACTTCACAAGTACAATATTTTTACAAAATACTCATTTCTTCCATGGCAACTTGTTTCTATGTAGGATTGTACAATGCAATAATTTGTGTATGTTTTGATTTTTCTAGATATCCATCAATAGACCATGTCTGACATAAAGTCAAGAGGGCCGCAAGGGGTTGCTATGAACGGTGGGCCAAAGAAGGTTGCAAGCCATGTTCAAGTCGCACCAGATCAATCCAGGATTGTGGGTCTGAAAACGGGTTAACCATAACTGAGCAATATCAAGCATGTGGAAGGAGGCCAGACTTATCCATTTTGTCACTGGTGTTTACTTATAGCAAAAAAATTGTTCGCATCTGGTGAGCCAGCCTAAGGGATCGTCCTTGTCATCAGAAGTTGGGAAGACCAACTTGGTGTAACGGGGCACGATGTTGACTTTAGGTGATATCATGGTTTGGGGATTAGGTCGATGGAGCAATGGTGGAGGTGGCAGACCGCTGCAAGCTTGCTCTTGTGCAGGAGTAGTGGACATTGGCAGAGCGGAAGCGAGATCATCGAGGCACTTGGAGAGGGCAGCAATGGTCCACTAATGATGCTCCTCGGGGGCAGTTTGATGTGCCATGAGGGTTTGCATAATGGTCAGAAGCTGGCTCAGCTGATCCGACGAGTCACATGTTACGCAAGGAGCAAGAGATAGAGTGAGTTACGGGTCGACTTGTTTCTGGCGGAGTGAGCGGAACGGACGTGCTAGAACTTGGTGTGTCGCATAAACCACGGCTCTTCCCTATGTTGACTCGAAAATAAACTCACTCAAATCTGATTAGCCCGTGAGGTAAGTAATCAGAATAGGTCACGACATAGGATTCAAAAACGTTAAGTTGCGGCTTGAAACAAAGATCTGCGGCGCTAGAGTTGGCGTTGGGCGCGAGAAGAAATAAGCAGCGGAGGGTTCTTCTGCAGACGACGCGGGCTGCGGTTACGGGAGACGACGTGGGTTGTCGTTACAGGAGACGACGCGGGATGTGGTTACAGGAGACAATGCGTCGAGCGAGATCGACGCAGACGGTTTCTTACGCGGCTGCGATTATGGGAGGCGACACGTCAAGCGAGATCGACGTAGACGGTTTTCTTAAGTGGCTACGCGTGAAGACGAAGTGCGGCAACTTCGACTGTTGCACACGACGAGGGCCGGCAGAGTCGAACAACCAGAAAACCAGAGGGCTTCGACTGTGACGTCAAGGGCTTCGACTGTTGCAAGTGAGAAGGGCTGCTGGAGACGATCTTCCTGTGAAAATCATAGGCAAAAAACTAGAGGGCTTGCGTCGGCTGTCCTTTTTTTATGTGGCTGGATCGGGCGGAAGAGAGGAGGAACGTAGCTCTGATACCAAGTTGTTACAGACTTCTCCCGTAATTTCGGTAGCGTCGTCGGAGGATGGCCAGAGGCGGGGATGACGGTAGTGAAAGATACAGTGGACTCAGAACCGCGATTACCTAGACGGTGTGCTCGGGAGGAGAGAGCTACGACAATCTCATCAAGGGGACGAGAAAATAGAATTGACACTTCGCATCCATTCCACTAGCCCAAGGGGCCTTTAAATAAGAGATACAAGGGGCATGGATATAATGAAGTCCCCCAACGACAAATACAAATACAACAACACAAATAATGACACAATATTGACACAACATAAAGATATAGCATAACAAGGACACAAGAAAATAATTGGGCACAAGCTCATAGCAGTATTGAATACTGTGGAAATTCTAGAGAAAAAGCAATAGATAGTGAGAGAACATTCAAGGGAGAGGATTTGGAAACCATAAAGAGGAGGCAGGTTAAGAAATTTGCGAAAAGAGGAGATACAGGCAATGAAAAAAAGGTAATTCTCTAATTTGTGATAAAAAGAGAGAATGGCGATTGTGTGAGGGGATTTAGATATGGAAGAATTGAGTCCAGGAATTCAGGATTTGGTTCGGAATTTGGGAAGAGATTAGAGGAGAATGTTACTCTTTAGATATAGGAGGAAAAAGGGCCGAGCAATGCATCCTACAACATAATTAACCATGGAATTTTCATCATTTAAAGATTCATCTCATGTTTAATCCCTAACTACAATCGATACATATCAAAACTATTTGAAATTTTTCAATAAATTCAATTAAATCATAAAAAAATAATGTCATAAAATCTGAACATTACAAATATTTTAAAATATGTGTGATCAAATCTCTCTACCTTAAGATCCGCGTGATCAAATCAAAATTTTAAAAAGTCAAAGGATGACTAATTCATTGAAAATATAGTCCCACATTAGGAATCGTATTTAGTCACGTGCACTTAATATAAATCCTAGGCCCCCTTCACCTATAACCAATAAGTTTTGGGTTGGATGTGTAAGTTCTAATTGTTAGTTATTGTACATTCTATACGGTAGGAATAGCTTAGGCTCAGCTTGGGTGTTGTGATCACCCTCTCATGTACATGTATATATACACTATTGATGATGTGAATATCAATTTTGGTCATTCTCTCATTCTATGGTGAGCCTAAGCTATGTCTACCATATAGAATCACAACACCCAAGGTGAGCCTAAGCTATGTCTATCATATAGAATTACAGTATATCTAACACTAATATTGTATCAGAGAATGCTAGGCACACCGTTCCATTACCATGTCACACAATTAAAAAAAACAGTTCATGCTTTAGAAGACCCTACACTCTAGGGGCAAATTGAGAATCTTCCTATATCGAAAAATTCATATAATTATGTGCACTTAATATAGATTGTGGGCCTCTCCATGTAAAACCAATCAATTTATGGTTGAATGCATGGGTCCTAACATACTTTTCTATTCTATGAGTGCACTAGTGATGTCAGAACAATAATGTTGTAGAAGTTGGTTTATCATCTCCTGAAATTTAAACCTATCTTAAAATTTTGAAATTAAAGATTCAATTTGGCATGCAAATATGCAATAAAATGAATTTGGAGCTACAAAGCAACTGTGAAAGGCTGTTTATAGCAAGCTAAAAGCACCTAAGAACTGAGTCTTACAATTATCACATCACTAACATAAAAAATGTACCTCAAGTATTGACTTTTCTTTCTCCGAAAGGTTTTTTTGAGTTACAGTATTATCGGCAGAAGGTACATTACTGCAGGAAGCACAAAGTTGTAGAAATGATAATATGAAACATACAAGATTATATACTTCCATAAACCTTTTCCGCACAATATATCTCTTTTCCTTGGGAAGGGAGAGATAGGAAATGTCCAAAAATAGTATTCATTTCATTTCAGTAAATATGTACAGTGAAGAAACAATATCAAAGGTATGAATATGAACTTCGGTAGCAAAACAGGTTTCCCGTGAGAACAGAAAGATGGATACACTAAGTTAGAAAGCACGAGAAATACCAGAGCAATAAAAGGTTTACTGGTGATAAAATGGATTTAAGTTCTATGTTTATCATATTCTGCAATGCATGCTCCTCGGATTCACAGTTTGGGCATATTTATTAAAATGTATAGTGAGGAAAATATATCAAGTGCAATAGAAAATTTTAGTGTTTTCGTTCAATCTAAACATATCCAGTAAATCATCAATTTTAGTATTATAAAATGCTAAATTATCATATTTATCAAATATTTGAACTGATTGGAGTAAGCTTTCTATTTTAGTTTGCTACATTTCAGTTGAAGTACAGATTACATATTTATTAAAGCCAATAATATAATCACAACAATTAAATAATTATGGGGGAAAAGATATGCAATAGCTTTTGATCTATCAAAAAAGACCGAATATAATGCTACCATCCATTTTAAAAAATGCACAACATCATTGTCATAAAGGCTTGGAATTCGACAGTCTCAGTAGAAGCAGCAACATCAAAAATAATATGGATTGGCTTTGACGAGGATATACTGCCTTAATTTTCCATCTTGTATTAATGACTCGATTATGTCGAGGAAACGGTTGTGTTCAGTGGTGTGCCCATTGTCATGATGGAAGGTAAAAATATTATTAGGATCTCTTACATAGGGGCAGATTCATTTAACAATAGAGGATTAAAGATTACTTAATTTCTAATCGCATGATTTCTGTTAGTGATACATGAAGTGGAATATAATTCCCATGTTGATTCTAGTAAGGTGAAGCCTCTCATTAAGGAATTCCTCAAGGAGTCGGTCATAGTACATCTTGGCGGGGTTTCAGCAGAGATTGATAAAATTATCTACTAATGGACGGCGATGATACGTCGGAATGAAGGTACTCCTCCTTCAGTCTCCGCGTAATGAGCGACAAATTCTACCACTCATGGATGAGGAAGTTCATAGTAGAACAATGACGGATTATTGTCTTCGTCTCTTCGATGTCAATATGAGCAGTTTCCTCATATAACACTTCTCCTAAAGATTTATGTTGATTAATGTTGGGCTGGTAATGGAATGGACCATTCCCGATCTACTGTCATAATGCCAATACTAAACTGAGATAGAACTAAATTCATGTATACATGAGAACATATATTGAACAAACTTAAGCCTGAAGTAAGATAGCTATAAAATGGAAAAAACAAGCAGGGTGAGTATTATTTAACAAGAGATAATATTAAATGCCTTTAGAAGTTTACAACTCACAAGTCCTTATTACTAGTCTACTAGAATATGTTATGGGTCTTATTATTATTATTATTTATTTCCATATATGCATTTATTATGTCATAAGAGAGGCGTCCTTATATGACGCATGATTGGTATCGTGTCCTTTTTAGTCGTGTGTCCAAATTTGTCGTTATTTCCTTTAGTGTTATTTCCTTTTTGATGTCGATTGTAAGTCCTATTTAAAGGACCTAGTGAGTCTTGTATCGCTATGCAAGAAATAAAGTCTATTTCCTTCTTCTAAATTGTGAGATTATTGGTAGCTCTCTCCTCCAACGAGCAAGCCCCGCTTAGACAGCCGCGGTTCCGGCTCCACGGTATCCTCCTCCGCCGTCATCATCATCGCCACCGACTAGGCCCATAACAACTTGGTATCAGAGGCTACTCCTCCGCTCCAGTTTTCGATCCGACGATCTCGGCTCCTCCGCCTTCGACACTCAACACCAAGCCGCCGTCCGGGATCTTGGCCTCGTCGCCTTCCAGCAATCGCGCATCCACCTCGAGCCACCGTCCGGATTGCTCGTCCTGCATCGACGATCCCTGTACCAAAAGCACGTCGCAACAGCAGTCGGTCGATCGATCCTTCTCCCCGCGCATCTCCTTCTTCCCGCACATCTCTGTCTCCCTGCGCATCTCCACAGCCTCCTGGCACTCGCCGCTGCAACCTCCAGCGACAACGCCTTCATCGACCCCGACAGCAGCCGACGCTCCTTCAGCGACAACGTCCAGCCTGTCGACGCAAGTCCTCCAACCGACGCTCCTTCCAGCGACTCTCGCTGCCCCACACGCCGACGCACGCCTCCAGCGACAGCATCTTCATCGACCCCGACAGCAGCCGACGCTCCTTCTAGCAACAGCGCCCAGCCGGTCGACGCAAGTCCTCCAGTCGACGCCCTTCCAGCGACTTCCGCCCCCCCCCCCCCCCCCCCCCCTGTGGCCTTCGACAACGCCCTACCGCGTGCAATCGACATCCATTCCGCACGTTCCGCCCTCTGCTTCGCTCATAAGGAAATACACACGACGAATCCTCGACTACGCGCGATCCCAGCCTGCACGCGTAAGTTACTCAGATTTGGGCCGGCACCCACGCGCGGGATAAATAGGAATTGATTCCTAAAATTATTCTGCATTTATTTCTTATTAATTCTTAATTGAATTAATTAAGTAATCAAATTTGTGACGCCATCATTGGGAGACGACGTGGATCTCGAGGCACCGCTCAAACAGTCGACTCCGAGAAATCTAGTCGTCCCGTCACCCGCTCCTTATCCCGTGCTAACTCCATCCACAATATGGGAGACTCGCAAGATTTTACGGCGGCTCTCCAGGACGTGCTGAAGAAGGTTATGACCGCCATGGAAGCACGCTTTAGGGACACCGAAATCCGGCATCGGGACGACATGGCCACTATCACTGCCAAACTTAATGAGCTGACCGCCTCCCTTCCCGTTGTTACTACTCCACCCACGGATCACGCCAGCAGCAGTCAAGTTCCGCCACCGCCGCTCATTCGCCACGAGCCACCACCACAGACCCTTGTTCGCCCTGAAGCGGCTATTCTGTCGCGTTATACCCGCTTGGAATTCCCCACATACGATGGGAAAACTGATCCCTTGGGTTGGCTCACAAGGTGCGAACAATTCTTCGGCCATCAACAAACTCCGGCAGTTGAACGGCTCCCTCTGGCCTCCTTCCACCTTCTCGACTCTGCCTTACTTTGGGCCACTAGCCTCCTCATTGATCAGCCGGGCCTAACGTGGGACGACTTCAAACGATTTTGCAGCATGCGTTTCGGCCCTCCCATCCACAGCAACCCCCTTGGTGCCCTCACAACACTACGCCAAACAGGATCCGTGGACGACTATCTGGACCAGTATCAACTTCTGCTGGCACACGTCACGCTTTCCCCGGAGATGCAGGTGGGCATCTTCACCGCCGGACTTCGTGATCGCCTGCGACTTGATGTCGAATTTGAGGCTCCTTCAGACTTAGTGACTGCTATGAGTCTGGCCATGCTATGTGAACGCCGCCTCCAACTGGCACGGGAGGGATATCCACACGTCAACAGGAACATTCAGCAGGACCGCACTGAGGATCATCCAGCCCCACCAGTTCGTCGACTATCTCAGGTCGATATGATGAAACGACGCGCACAAGGCTTATGTTACAACTGCGACGAACAGTACACTCGCGGCCACAGGTGCAAACGGCTTTTCTATCTGGAAGTCGAGGACTATGATGATGAGGGTGTCGGCTGACGCAAACACCATTGATCTCCCTCGAGCTTGAGGACAAGCTCAATTTGAAGGTCGGGAGAGATGTTATGGGTCTTATTATTATTATTATTATTTATTTCCATATATGCATTTATTATGCCATAAGAGAGGCGTCCTTATATGACGCATGATTGGTGTCGTGTCCTTTTTAGTCGTGTGTCCAAGTTTGTCGTTATTTCCTTTAGTGTTATTTCCTTTTTAATGTCGATTGTAAGTCCTATTTAAAGGACCTAGTGGGTGATGCAGGACGGGCATCACCACCCGCCTGCCACGCTCAGTTGGTGATGAGAGTCCGCATGAGGACTCTTTATCAAGGAGGTCGGGGGATCGAGCCCTGGCCTCAACAACCTATCGGCCCTGTTGTGGGGCCGGGGATGGGTTGGGGTGTACGGTCCGCGGAACCTGATAAGGCTCATCGGGTGGATTCCCGGTGGGACCCCTGGGCTGTGGTGGTGATGCCAGGTATCCAGGGTGGCAGGCGGGTGGCGATGCCCGTCCTGCATCAGTGGGTCTTGTATCTGTATGCAAAAAATAAAGTCTATTTCCTTCTTCTAAATTGTGAGATTATTGGTAGCTCTCTCCTCCAACGAGCAAGCCCCGCTTAGGCAGCCGCGGTTCCGGCTCCACGGTATCCTCCTCCGCCGTCATCATCATCGCCACCGACTAGGCCCATAACAGAATATTCGTACAAAAAGTATCAGCAGACATTTCCTAACTGAAGTATATAAATGTTTAAATAATATACACATAAAGAATCAAACCTATGATACAAGAGTGCAACATATTTACCTTCCAGAGGGGAGAAAATCTCCAAAAGCAAAAACCAGGCCAAAAGCAACAACAGCAATTCCAACACCAACCTATTTTGGAATCAAATCCCAATCAATCCATTTCCAGCATCAAAAAAATTTAGAAATAGAAAAAAGAAGAACATACTACCTTCGAACCCAAACCAATTTTGGATTTTTCAGAGTCAATAGGTGCCTCATAATCGATAGGCAGAAAATTTCTGTCTTCCTCATCTTTCTTTTGCTCATATGCTGACCTAAACATGTACGAAAAAAGAGCACCAAAAGTTGACAAATAAATAGAATGAAAAGCTAAATAAGCTTATCCAAAAAATAGAAATATCTTTTGACGCTATAGAAGTAGTCTGCATTTGAAGAGTTGTGTATAATTATTAGAAACTAAATATTTTAGAAACTAATAGATGGTACGGGTCCGTCTTTAAGTTGTTCATCATTTTTATCAATAATATCATTTTTCATATAATATTAGGTTAAATGTTTGTAGTTTGTTATAATACTGGCAAAGGAATCCGGCAGCGGCAATAGGCGTGGGTCCAAGCGATGAAGGCAGCGACTGTAATAATGGAACCAACTTGGGGCACGGGCGGGAAATGATGGGGTGTGGATGGAGGTGGAGGAAGGGTTCGTTGACTGGGTTAAGGGTGGAGGAAGGGTTGGCTGCCGCGGATGGGGGGTGGGGCTTGCGTTTGAAGTGGGAGAAGAGAGTGGGTTGCGGGTACAGAGAGGGTTTTACAGAGGTTGCAGCGGTTGGACACCAAAACAAGTCTGGGCAGTTTGCAGCAGAAACAGGAGAGAAGGGATGCGATGGCGCTGCAGGAAGAAGCCAGGGATTTGAGCAGTTCTGCGGCAAGAACGGGGATTAGGGATTTCGACTAGCAGTAGGGGGCACATGTTAGGGATCTTGCGGCTTTGAGCGGAAGAGAGAACGAGCGGTTAGTGGCTATATGAGAGAGAGAGAGATCGTGCGGGAAGGGCTAGGGTACGGGGAAAGGGAAATAGATGGAAAACTGGAAATAACAAGGATGTCGCACCCCGGAATCTCGCGGCGTTGCACCACAATATGATTATCGACTCTGGATTTCTTCACAAGGTCCACAATAACCCACAATGGCAGTCATCACCCCTATTTATAATGAAAAGGGGCTTGAGCATCCGGCGTGAATAGCAATGATTGGTCGTTATGCTCAATGTCCGATTAATACTAAATAAAGTCCAAACAAATAAAAGATAATAGGAAAACAGTGCTTTGGGCGCACTCGTGGTCTCAGATCGCCGATCCTATCAATGTCTCATGCGCGAGTACATAAATGCGGGCCCAGCCGACTGGTGGCCCGATCTCCACTGTCAATCCTGCGGCTGATCCCATCATTCTCCCTCACACCTACTTTTATGCAAGGTATCAGGAGCTTGAGAGGAACAACCCAGGAGCAGAAGTGGTCTACATGGCCATGGGACACAGGTTGGTCATGAAGGCGTGTAAAGTGCTTGGAGAACGGTTATTCATGAAAAGATGCATCTAATGTGCTACACGGCCATGTCAACGAACCATGTAGAATATTTCTTTGGCCATGGTTGTCTATTATATAAAGGAGATCCTTTCTCTAAGAAAGGTCTCTTGGAAGTTCTTCGTTTGGAGTTATCTTAAGGCAGAAATACTTAGAGGAAGGTGAAGGCCAAGGAAAGAGGAGATTAAAGGAGAGGTTTATTATGCTTTATCTTTATCTTCATTAGATTATCCTTCTCTCCTTTATTTATCCATGTAATCATCATTGTTCATGTTGGTTTGACTTCTTGAATGTTTCAAGTACTTTATTATTCCATCAAAATCAATGTATTGAATTATTCTACGATTTATCTGCGTAGTTTGAATGTTATGAATCAGTATTTCTAAAGTATTGTATTCATATGTGAGTTTTCATATTTACATAGGTCTAAGTAAAATGTTATATGAATAGATCAAGTGTAGATAGAAAGAGTTGTATGCAAATCTCAAGAGAGATCGACATAAATCTTCACGATTAAGGTCAAACTTAATAGTGTGATTGACAAATCGTAAAAGCAACTCTTACTGGTTTCTAAATATAGATTAAAGCTCTCTTAGATCAACCAAAGATCAGTTCCCGTTCATCTGGACCAAAGAACTCGAAATATTATAGGAATCATCACGGTCTAGAATCGTATTCATACACTTTATCTTAAAAATATTTTCAAGAGTTTTAAAACATAACATGTTCATATTATTAATATGGTCAAATAATTATTTTCTCCAAATGAATTTCTCATATATATATTTAGGTTTGTTATTTTTATATCTTTTATATCATTTTCACTTTATCAAATGAAGAGTAATAAGTAAAGAGAGAGGAGCGAAGTAGAGTACTTAATGGTGCTCTGGGGAATACATCATTGATATTATCTTATCATATACCATGAACGATAGGTGCGCTTGTCTCCTCTTTATAAGAGTATGCATAATTTATCGTTATAACTAAATGCAATTTGAGTGTATCAGTATGTAGAATCTTGTAAAAAGAGGTATCAAAAGATAAATAATAGATCCTCGGGAAACCGGCAGTAAATATTTTAGCCTTTACTTGGTAATCACATGTACAAGCTGGCCTGTAGAAAAATATAGCCACGAACTTTACCTTCTAACTGATTCTAACTTCTCCAAAAATTGCCGGTCCAAGTTAGGACCCTTTGATTTTCCATCAGTAGTGCCTTGTACATCCGGTGCATCTACACAAACAAATATTTTAAGATATTCTATGGTTGTAAAATAATATAGTTTCTCTGTTCACAGGAAATGACACGCAGATATAAAGAAATAACACAGAGAACTAGAAATGCATACACCTTGAGGACTGCAACTCATAGTGTAGCTAATGTAAAAGGAAAGAGGTCAAACAGAAAACACCGGAACCAGTTTTCTCATTCATCATGGAGGTTACAAAGATGTTTGTTTTCGGATTTCGACAAGTCTGGGTAGGTAATTATGTTAGTTGTTGGTATCCCATCATGTTAGCATTCTTATCTAGGTCTTCTCTTTCTCGGTCAATTTCCATTGAGGCCCTTGCTTCTCCAGGATAGATTTCAAACCACTAGAAGAAAGGTAGAATCCTGCGGAGCGGTTTCCTCGCGAACGGCAAAGAAAATTTCATATTATTATTCCGTCTGGAATCTTCTTCCAATTGCAACCATAGTAGCTCCTTATCTTGCCTCAAAACCCCCTATTTTCTTCCTCATTTAAAGCTGCAATAGGCTATTGCACTATATATTTCTTCTTCTCTTCTTACAATCATCTATTTTTAATTGTAATTTAGGCGAAAAAGTTTTGGATTGATAGTGTAGGTTATAATTATGCTAACTAAAACATCAAATTATCTGTTGTTTATTTATTATTGTAAGTTTTTGTTATGAAACAACGCTTTGGGTGGACATATCAACGTTGCAATCCGCCCGAGGCTGCATGATTACTTTTTATTGTCTTCATTTCTATTATGTTTATTTCCTGCACTCTTAATTCTTGCATTATGCGCTCACTTGTAGTATGCCCAGGTGAGGGGCGCGAACTCTTATGTTTTGAACCTTGTTTGGGCCCCTACATGGGAGGGGCAGGTTGGCTTGTGTAGGCATCAAGAAATTAATCCCCTTATCTCTCTTCTATCTTCCTCTCTGCTTCTCTTTTCCCGTCTAAAACCCCTCTTCTTCCCTCTCGCACATGTCCTTCCCGTCGCTCCTTCCCTGTTCGCCTGAAGTCGTCGACTCTCCTTCATTCCTCCACCATAGTGGCTCCTGGATCGAAGAAGGGGAACGTCAATCCCTTGAGGGATCTTCCTCTTGCTCGAACGCTTACCCGATCTCAAACCGGAGCACGTAACAACTTGGTATCAGCTCCAAACCTTGGCGCCTTCGACGACTACAACTCCTACCCGCCCCTGCCGCCGTCGACCTCCTCCGATGAACCCGTCGACCGTGAGCCCGGACGCTTCCAGCATGCGCGTGTGTCGTTCCTCCTTGACTTAACCACTCGACCGACACTTCCCAGTCCCTCCGTTGATTGTCTACTCACCGCCCGCCCATCCTCTGCCGTCGGGCTACCGCCCTTCCCGGCGATGTCTCGCCTGCCACCACCGCCGGACGATGGGAGTCTCAATATGACTCAAGTGGTTGAGATGTTCCAAGCTATGATGACTGCACAATATCTGAAGATGAATGTGATACATGCTTGGCTTGACTCCATGCAAGCACCCGACCATTCCGCTTCGGGGTCATCGGTGGACCCACCGCCGCCACTCCACCGCTTTGAGGGTGCGAGTTCCCGCCAAGAGGGCAATGGACTCCCTCGCTATGTCAAGATAGATTTGCCAATTTTTGAGGGGCGCAAGGATCCTCTCGCGTGGCTCACACGTTACGATCTCTTCTTCAGCAACCAACACACCCTTGAGGAAGACCGTCTCGGAATTGTTTTGTTCCACCTTATGGGTCTAGCGTAACTGTGGTTCCCCCAGCTACAACGTGAACTGCCGCAGTTGTCTTGGGAACAATTCAAGGGGGCGTGTCTCAAAGCGATGGAGTGGCGGTGGTGGGTCCACCGATGACCCCGAAGCAGAACGGTCGGGTGCTTGTTCCCGCCAAGAGGGTAGTAGAGTCCCTCGCTACGTCAAGATAGATTTGCCAATTTTTGAGGGGCGCAAGGATCCTCTCGTGTGGCTCACACGTTGCGATCTCTTCTTCAACAATCCACGCACCCTTGAGGAAGACCGCCTCGGTATTGTTTCGTTCCACCTTATGGGTCTAGCGCAATTGTGGTTCACCCAGCTACAATGTGATCTACCGCAGTTGTCTTGGGAAGAATTCAAGGGGGTATGTACCTTGCGGTTTGGCCCTCTGTTGCGGGGAAATCCGCTTGGCGACCGGATCACCCTCAAGCAAACGGGAACCATTGTTGACTACTTGGAGTGTTTCCAAGTCTTATTAGCTCGCACCCCGACCATCCTTGCGCAACAACAGGTGCCCATTTTTACCGACGGTCTTCATGAACGCTTGCGACTTGATGTGGAATTTCAAGCCTCAGACGATCTCTCCACAGCCATGAGCTTGGCTAGGGCTTGTGAATGTCGGTTACTGCTGGACTGACCGCCAGTGCATAGCCAGGATGCACCACCCTCTTTTCGCGATGAGACTTTTCAAGGGCAATCCAGCCCGCCGCCTCCCAAGGGTGGGGATTCGAGCCGGCCACCCTTTCGACGTGGTTTGTCCAACGCTGAGATGGCAGAACGTTGTGCCAAAGGCTTGTGTTTCAGTTGCGACGAATTGTTTGGGTTGTCCATCGGTGCAAACGCCTATTTTGGGTCGAAGTGGATGAACCCTCCGACGATGATGACGAGGACGAAGACTCGGAAATACCGAAACTCTCCCTCCATGCCATTGAAGGTCCCCAGGAGGGACACACCATTCAGATGCTCATCACCCTCATCGGCCATACCTTATTGTCTCATGAATTCTGGTAGTACCCACAGTTTCATTCGCCAGGAGACGACGTCGTGTCTATGGCCTCCAGTATCCCCACGTAGTCGGTGCCAATTTTCGTGGCCAACGGCAACATATGCAATGTTCGGGTATTTGCCGCCATGTACCCTTGGTGGTCGAGGGGTACCACTCCCAGGTCGACATGTTTGTCGTGGATTTGCGCGGATTTGAGGTGGTTTTGGGAGTACGTTGGCTCCGCACTCTGGGCCCTCTAACCTGGGATTTTGATCGTTTGACCATGTGTTGGTACATGGACTCAGTTCGGGTTGAAGGCAGGGCTAGGACCCAAAAGTCGGTCAATCAACCTTCTTCGTGCAGGGTACTCCACCTCGGGGGTCCACACTTCATGTGATCAACCGGCCCCGAGACCTTCAGGATCTTCTCCAAAAATTTTGCAGTACTTTCTTTCCCTTGACGGGTCTTCCTCCGGGCCGCCGCCATGATCACCGTATTTGTCTCCTTCCCGGGACGCCCATGGTTGTTGTACGGCCATATCGTTATCCTTTCCATCAAAAGGACGAGATTGAACGGCAGTACACTGCCATGATCCAACAAGGTCACATTCACCGCAGTGTCTCTCCTTTTTCATCCCCCGTCCTCTTAGTGCACAAACGGGATGGCTCACGACGTCTGTGTGGATTACCAAGAGATAAATGCTCGGACCGTCAAAGATAAGTTTCATATTCCGGTGGTCGAACTTTTTGTCTTTGGGTTATCACCAAGTACGGATGGCGACTGCGGATGTGGAGAAGACTGCTTTTCGCACCCACCAATTCGCCCTCCACTTTTTAGGCCCTTATGCATGAGGTATTCCACACCCTCCTCTGTAAATTCGTTCTTGTTTTCTTTGACGATATATTGGTCTACAACAAGTCTTGGGAAGAACACATGCACCGCCTCTGCACCGTTCTACAACTTATCGATCGTCATCGTTTGGTTCTCAAGTCGCAAAAATGTTCCTTCGGCACAACTAGTGTGACGTACCTTGGACATGTGGTCCACGCTCGTGGGGTTTCGACCGATCCGGACAAGCTCCAAAGGGTGGAAGCTTGGCCCACTCCACACTCGCTGACCAAACTAAGGGGATTTCTTGGTCTCTCAGGCTATTATCGTCGCTTCATTAAAAAAATACAGTATCATATCTGATCCCCTCGTCGCCCTTCTTTGGAAAAATGCCTTTGCATGGAGCAACGCGGACGCCGCGACTTTTCAAGAACTGAAGAAGGCCTTGGTGTCGGCCCCGGTCTTACGCCTTTCGGATTTTTCCCTCGAATTTCAGGTGGAATGTGACACATCCGGCCACGGGCACGACGTCGTTGTACAACAAGGTCACCGCTTTGGGCGGACATATCAACGCCGCAATCCGCGTATGATTACTTTTAATTGTCTTCGTTTCTATTATGTTTATTTCCCGCGCACTTAGTTTTTGCATTATGCACTCAGTTGTAGTATGCCCAACAACCCAGGTGAGGGGCGCGAACTCTTATGTTTTGAACCTTGTTTGGGCCCCTACATGGGAGGGGTCGGTTGGCTTGCGTAGGCATCAAGAAATTAATCCCCTTTTTCCCCTTCTCTCTCTTCTCTCTCTCTCTCCTTCTCTTTTCCCATCTGAAACCACACCTCTTCCCTCTCTCGCACGTCCTTCCCGCCGCTTCTCCCGACGCTGTCGGCTCTCCTTCATTCCTCCACCATAGCACCTCTAGGATCGAAGAAGGGCAACGTCAATCCCTTAAAAGATCTTCCTCTTGCTCAAACTCTTACGCCAATTCCTTGAGGGATCTTCCTCTTGCTGATTATGTTAACCTAACTTAATATTATAATTTATGCTGTAATTTACTCTTCATTATAATTTATGCTTGTGTAGGCATCAAGAGATTATCTCCATGTAATAATGTAATTAAGTAAATAGATCATCCAAGTTTACATTAATGCATATAGATGTGTGTTTGATTTAGCCTTTTATTTAGAATGTTCAGGTTAGTCCTCAGTAGGTGTTGACTAAATGGATCTCGAAGGGGCTTCAGACCTCAGCACTTTACCTTGAGGTAGATAACTCTTTTGTTACGGTATGAACATAAAATTCTTTATTATGGGCATTCTTCTGATATACTCTCTCGGATTTATTCAAGATTGTAGTCATCTAGCCCAAATTGTGTGCACATATGATACGAACGTAGAAGGAAGAGAGCGAGTGTAACGGCCCCATTGCTCGGCTACCGCGACAATTTACATATTCATAATCATTTATCATTTAATCATCAGAGGCGCCAGGTAGAAACATTCAGTGATTAAAATACCATGCTTTTAAAAACTGATATAGTACAAAGATAGCCCAACATTATACATACAAAAAGAAGGGCTTATCACAAAACTGTAGTACATATACAAGGCTGACTCAGCCCAAAACTCATAAGTACACCACTCTGTACAATCATACAAACTACTGACTACTTAAAATAAAACTTAAAATCCTCATGAGGGCACTCGGGGTCTCTGCATCTCTCCCGATGAGCATCCAGGACTTCAAAGACTGCGGTAGAAACTTCCACCCAGAGACGGTACTTCTTTTGTTGGCGAGGAGAACATAATGGAAGGGGATTACTGGTTGCTGGGACAGCCTCTTCCTTGACCTGTTTAGTTACATTTTCTAATTAGTCAAAAGACTAAGCGAATTCTTATTTTCCCCCCTTTTATCCTTATGATAAATTCTTAGTGTCTTGTTGAATCTTCAAGCATTAATAATTCTCATTTCCTCTTGACGTTTCACTTTATCGTGCACTTTACTTTTTATCATATCATTTATCGTTCCCTTTACTTTTTACCTTTCCTTTTTGGCTACATACGATTGTATTCATGTAGTATGTAGTTACATATTCATTTAACACGTTGGATATTTTATCTCATTTCCTTTTCTTTATTGGGCAGTGTTAAGGATACATTGGTTTTTCATTTCATGTATTTATATAGCGCGCTTTATTTATCTGCGTGCCTTTTCATATTCGCACACATATAAATTCTTAACGTGCCTTGTCATATTCGCACGTTTATTTTTCATTTAATTTCATGTTGGGAGGACATTCACCCCACCTCCACTAGTTGGGCACATCCTTAACATAGCCCATTACATTTTTTCATTGATGTATTATTCATTTCACTTTTCGTATTATTTGCTTCCAACTTTCATTCATGTTCATTTCCGAGTGCATAACTGTAATAGAACAATAATAATATAGGACTTAAGCAACTGAAATTAGGGAAATAAGAACTCACCGCGGCTTTCCCTTTTCGAGGATCCCTCCCGGAATCGTCATTGCATTTCCCGCCTCCTTGGGATGCCATAACCTATAAGAGTAGTCATCTACACTAATTTACATTCTCGACAGGTTTCACTTGACCTAATTAGGTTAAATAAGACGCTTAGGTTGGCTGCCCTAAATGGTAAGCAAAGGGTTTGTACTAAATTTGCAAGAAACCAATACCCTCAAGCCTAATTGTAATTGGAGACAAAAAACATCAAATCCCAACTAAACTTTTGCTGCCCTAATTTACCGGGAAGGGTTTTTGCTCCAATGAGGAGTAGAGCATAATAGGAGCATTTATTTCCAACATTAGAAATACTTAGAACTTCTGAAATCGCATAATAACAATTAGGGTTTCACTCATAACACTTGAAATCATGGACTAACGCCAATAAATGCATAACAATTCCTTTCAGAAACTTTTAACATGAAAATGAATTGAAAAAGGCCTAAGAAACCAAACCCTATAATTACTGCCCCATTCAATCCATGCAAAATTTTCACATAAGAACTAAGAGGAGTGAAGAGGAAGGGATTACCTCTCTAAAGAAGGAGAAATCTCGAAACACGGAGGAGAAATGAGGAGTCGGGAGCGAGCGGCGTCGGTCGGCTTCCTCGCCTGTGTCGTTGGTCTCGCGGAAGGCTGGGAGCGGAAATGAGGAGTCGGGCTTGATTTCTCCTCTTATGTGAGACTCAAATGCTCCCTACGTGACACGCACGCACGACTGTTGCGTGAGTCACGGTTATTTTAGCCGGTTAAAGCCATTTTTGCTAATCGCAGCCCAATCTTGCTATTAGCAGCCTCTTTCCTGCTATTGGCAGCCAATCATTTTATTTTATTCTTTCTCTTAATTTAACATAACTAAGCCCTTTTTCATTTAAGTTCGAATCACGTACACATATCCGGATGTCGCGTACGTATTATTTTTTATTTTTTTGTTTCTGTCGGTTTGATACGCACCTTTATGACATAAAATAATATAATTATAATACCTGTCATCGACGGCGTCAGAGCGAGATTGAGAGAGATCTAGAGAAGGAGAGATTAGGGTTAGGGTTGAGAGGGAAGAAGAGAATACCTGAATATTGATCTTGATACCCATCCAGGAGAGTCCCAGGGTTATAAATACCCCGGAACTAGAGGGGGTCGGTCGGCCCCCTCAATAGGGGCTGAACCGTGTGGTTCAGACCCGCGGGTCTCCTTTTAGTGATTGGGGGCTGACCCGGATGGTTCAGCCACGTTGCTCCTTGTGGCCTCCTTTGGTCACCGAGCATATTGATGTCCCGTGAATCGCAACGCGTTCGGGGGCATAACATTCCCCCCCCCCCCCCCCCTCATCAAGCACCAGCTTGTCCCCAAGGTGGAAGTCTGGAAACAATCCGCGGAACTCTAGCAGATCAACCTAGGTATTATGTGCAGCTGTCAAGTTCTTCCATTTAACCAGGATCTCGGGACGGTATTCAGTGTCACGCTTCTTCCACTTGGTCAGCAATATTTCCTCCGGCAAAGGCCGCAGTTCCCCCGTTGTAGTAGCTTCAGGTAATAGAGGGCTCGCCTGAACGGCGTCGGCAATCTTCTTTTTGAGTAGGGATACATGAAAGGTCGGGTGTATACGGGAGCCTTCCAGAAGCGCTAAGGTATAGACCACCGGTCTTACCCGCTGAGTAATGCGGGACGGATCGTAGTACCGTGGTGCCAATTTCTGATTCGCCCTGCGGGAGACGGAGAGTTTCCTGTAAGGTTGGAGTTTGAGGAAGACCTCGTCTCCGACCGCGAATTCCCGCTCTGTCCGATGTTTGTCTGCCTGTGCTTTCATCCTGTCTGGATCCGTTCTGAGGTTGTCACGCAGGAGGGCCAAGGTGCGATCCCGGTCAAGCAATGTGCGGTCGATCGCTGGAAGAGTTGTGCTGCCTGGCTCATAAGACCCAAGGTTGGCGGAGGGCGGCCATAGACGACCTCAAATAGGGTAAGTTTGTTGGTTGTATGATAAGAGGTGTTGTGGCAGTACTCCGGCCAATGTAACCAGCGGGTCCAAGTACGTGGCTCATCCATCACGAAGCATCGTAGGTATGTCTCCACACCCCGATTGAGAACCTTCGTTTGGTCGTCCGTCTGGGGGTGGTTGGTCGTGCTCAGGCGCAACCACTTACCTTGTAGCCGAAAAAGCTCCCGCCAGAAGTTGCTCACGAACACCGGATTGCGATCTGAAATGATAGACCGGGGCACGCTACGAAGTCGAACGATCTCCCGAACAAAAAGATCGACTACGGATTCCCCGGTGTAAGGGTGGCCCATGGTGAGGAAGTGCCCGTACTTCGAGAGTTTGTCGACGACAACCAAGATGACTGACTTGCCCTGAGATTTGGGTAGGCCGTCTATGAAGTCCATGGAGATCGTGTCCCAAATATGGTGCGGAATTTCCAGCGGAGTAAGCAAGCCCGCTGGGGAGGTCATTTCATATTTCTGTCGTTGGCATACCTCACACTGTTGCACAAACTGTTGAACGTCACAACGTAAGCCTTTCCAAAAGACATTCGCCCTCAGCCGTTGGAGAGTCTGGAGCACGCCGGCGTGGCCCCCAGTCGGAGAAGAATGGAACGCGTGCATCATAACTGTCCTCCAGGCTGAGGTAGGTGGAATGACTACTCGGCCTTGGTAATAAAGGTGTCCTCCTTGTAACTGGTACCCTGGTGTGGTCATTTGGCCCTGTCGCAGTGCATCCACGATGATCCCGAGCTCGGGATCCTGTTGCACCTCCTCCTATATGTCGTCGAGGGAGTCGATCAAGGGACCCGAAATGTGGGAGAGCGAGCTCTCCGGAAGTCGTGATAGAGCATCGGCGGACACGTTCTCCTTCCCTTGCTTGTAGACGATCTCATAATCATAGCCCAACAACCTGGTCACCCACTTCTGCTGAAGAGGGGAGGCTAACCGTTGCTCCAGGAAGTGCTTCAAACTCTGGTGGTTTGTTCGAACCTTGAAGTGATATCCCAACAAGTATGGCCTCCACAAGGCCACCGCATGTATGATGGCTAGCATCTCCTTCTCATAGGTGGACAACCCCAGGGTCCTTGGAGCTAGTGCCTTGCTGAAATAGGTCAGGGGTCTCCCTTCGTGCATCAAAACTACGCCAATGCCAACCCCGGATGCGTCGGTCTCCAACACAAACTCCTTGTTGAAATCCAGTAGAGCCAGAACCGGCGTAATCGTCATGGCCCGTTTTAGAGCCTGAAAAGCCGCCTCGGCTTCCTCCTGCCACACGAAGGCTTCCTTCTGTAAAAGCTGAGTGAGCGGTCTCGCGATCTTATCGTAGTCCTTCACGAGCCGACGGTAGTAGCCCGTGATATCTAGGAATCCCCGCAAAGCCCGAATCGTCGTAGTACGAGGCCAGCTTACCATGCTCTCGATTTTGTGTGGTCGGCCCGAACTCCCTGTGCCGAAACTAGATGGCCCAGATACTCGAACTCTGCTTGGCCGAAAGAGCACTTGGATTGCTTGGCGTATAGATGATGTTGGCGCAATATGGCGAAAACTTGCTTCACATGCTCCAGATGCTCCTCCCAACTGCTACTGTAAACCAGGATGTCGTCGAAAAAGATCAACATTGAACGGCGTAGAAGTGGCCGAAAGATCTCGTTCATCACGGCCTGAAATGTGGACGGGGCGTTAGATATCTTGAAAGGCATCACGAGAAACTCGTAATGTCCATCATGGGTCCTGAAAGCAATCTTATGGATGTCCTCCTCCCGCGTCCGAATCTGATGGTAGCCGGAAGGCAGGTCCAGCTTGGTGAATAGGCACGCTCTGTATAGCTCATCTAACAGCTCCTCAATCATAGGAATGAGAAATTTGTCTTTGATTGTAGAACTATTCAGACCTCGGTAATCAACGCAGAACCTCCATGAGCCGTCTTTCTTCTTTACTAGAATGATGGGCGAAGAGAAGGAACTGGTACTGGGACGGATGATCCCGGCAGCAAGCATCTCTCTAACGCTACGCTCGATCTCCGCTTTCTGTATGTGCGGGTAGCGGTACAGTCTGATGTTGGTGGGTTCTGACCCCACGTTGAGCTGAATCGTGTGGTCTCTGAACCTCGGCGGAGGAAGTGCGTGCGGCTCCCGGAAGACATCTTCGTATTGGGTCAACACGGGTCGCATCTGCTCTGATACCTCTGATGGAATATGAGTGGAAAATGTTAGTCCCATGATCATTGCCATCGAGCTTCCCTGTTCGCCCAGACGTTCCAAACTCCTGATAGAGATCTCCTTCAGCGGAGATGATTTGAGACCGTGAAGACAGTAATCTTTGCCAAGTTGTGTGAACTCTATGGTCATCTGGTCCCAGTCGAAGGTGACTCTCTTCAAGTATCTCAGCCACTGTACTCCTAGTACCATATCAGATCCCCGGATGGGCAGAAGGTAGACGTCGATGCGGCAAGTGTACCCCTGTCTCCGCAGTTCTACTCCCCTCATCACCCCTTCACACCTCAGTTTGCTTCCATCTGCTACCATGACCTGGAAAGCGGCGCCACGATCTACTATATCCAACCTTCATTGCCAGGGTTGGGTTGATGAAGTTGTGGGTGCTCCCACTATCGATCAGAATTGTAACCCGCTCCTAGGTTACTTTCCCCGCTATGCGCATAGTAAGGGGGGTCGTACACACCTCCATTGCCTGTATGGATACCCCGAATTCTGTCAGATCCAAATCCTCCTCTAGTTCCACCTCGGTGGTTTCTTCTTCCTCTTCCTCCTCTCTCAGCATGAAAACCTGGATCTTCTGGCACTTGTGCCCTGGACCATACTTCTCATCACAATTGAAGCACAACCCTTTTTCCTTCCTCTCCTGAAGCTCAGGCCATGGCAGCCTTGTCACTGTCGGTCGGCCAAGTGTCGGATGGTCTCTCCTCGCGGGTATCGGGGCTACCGTAGCTCGCACGGTAGTGCGGTTCCTCTGCCTGTTGAAACGTTTATCTTGGATCCGTGTCAAGCTGATGGCGTGATTCAAGCTTCGGGGCATGTATGCATGGACTTCATCACGCAGATGATCCTTCAGCACGGAGATAAAGCAGCTCAGTAGTGTCTTCTATTCCCATCGTACCATGTTTGCTAGCCTCTCAAACTCCGAACGTACCGTACGGTACTCCGTTACCGTCCCCTTCTATCGTAATTTCTGAAGAAGAGCCTCAAAGTCCTCATATTCCAACGGACCGAAGTGGGCAGTGAATCCCTCATTAAACTCGGCCCAGGGTGCGTAGCCTTGGCCCCTCAAGAACCACTGTGTCCACTGGTATGCATCGTCCTCGAGATGGAAGGACGCGATTTGTACCCACTGCTCTTCGGAAATCTCCTGAAAAGTGTAGAATAGTTCGGCCTTCTGTACCCATTCCAAAGCGTCTCCGCCTTTGAACTTTGGAAAATTCATGCGTGTGCGCTTAGGTGGCATGTATGCCATCGGGTTCACCTGTCTGTACCCACCTTGCTCCTGTCCACCTCCTGCTGGTCTGTGATGCTCTGTGGGAGGGTTCGGTAGTCCCGGGGGTCCGTGAAAATCCATCCCTCCTTGATGTGCTGTCTGTTGAAACCGTTTGACCCCTTGTCCGCCACCAAAATGAGGTCCTCCTCCCTGGATTCTGATCTGTAGTGGCCGATCGCCCCATTGACCGTTGTTTCTGTGGCCTGTGTTGGGTCTGAAAGCTCGAGGAAGCGGAAGAAGATCCGCAACTCCTCTAATTGGAGCGCCTGAAACTTCCGCCGGTAAGAAAGTACCCGCCGAAAACTCGTCGGTGCGCCTGACTCCCCTGCAGCCTGTGTCGGACTCGATCCAGGCGGCGGAGGCCGTACCCGAGCCGGACGTGCCGTCTGGGAGCCCCCTGCTGGCGCGGGAGGCGTTCTGCCACCCATGGTGTCGATCGGCCTACGTCGGCCTCGCTCCAGGCTGCTGAGGCCCTACCCGAGTCAAACGAACCATTCGGAAGCCCCCACTGCGCCGATCGGGTCCCCGCCACTGCTGCGCGCAAATTGGCCCACGGTTCGTCAGATGCGTTGTGCGGAGAAGTTCGTCTGATGTTCCCATCGGGTTGATCGTTCGTCATCGCCTTCCCCTTCAAATTCTGTGTTAGGATGGATTTGATCTCCTCCAAGCGGGCGTCGAGTCGTTCTTCCAATTGCTTCGTGGACGTCTTCATGTTTTCCTCGATCGCCGCCACCGTATCCGTCAATCCGGTATAACCCTCTTCTAGGGCTGCTAGTCGTGCGGCATCTTCTTGCGTGTGAGTGGTCACCATGGTCGCAGGATGATTGCTCTGATACCAAATGATACGAACGTAGAAGGAAGAGAGCGAGATTGAGAGAGATCTAGAGGAGAGATTAGGGTTAAGGTTGAGAGGGAAGAAGAGAATACCTGAATATTGATCTTGATACCCATCCAGGAGAGTCCCGGGGTTATAAATACCCCGGGACTAGAGGGGGCCGGCCGGCCCCCTCAATAGGGGCGAATTGGGCCCCGTTGCTCCTTGTGGCCTCCTTTGGTCGTCGAGCATATTGATGTCTCGTGAATCGCAACGCGTTCGGGGGCATACCAACATATTAACCTGATCATATTAAAAATTGATATCCTTAGTTGATATAGATTTATGCAACACCACCAAAATAACGTTAGCTACATTTATTTTATTTTGTCTAGATTTATGTATCTAAGAAATAATAGTTGCATTGTAATGTGTGATGTCAAAAAATGATTAGTGGTATGCTTGTTAGTCATATTTGCTCATGATGTATGGTGTCTGACCTAAGTTTACAATGGGCCCATTGTATTCCGGTTATTATGTGATCTTGAGTGTGTTTAGGAGTAAATATAGCCTTACATGAGCTAAACCAAAATGATGTGAATTAATCAATTCCTTTAACCATCACCTAAGTTAAAGACTTCCACTTCATCTTGGACTTTCACCTATGCAAGACTTCCACATCACCATCTCCACTGCCATCTTGTCTCCACTTCCGGATCAAGACTTAACCAACCCACTCCCGCCTCCAAATGACCGATCAACCCACCACTTCCCCAATTGCGGCCACCAAACCCAATATTCCTCAAAAGTCAATCATGACTACATAAACCGACATCTACTAACCCCAATTCCCTATGTCATTCAGTTTGGCACCTTTCCCTCTCCCTCTTTGCTTAGTCTTACACTCTTACTTCCATGTAGAGACTATAAATTGAGTCTTGAGTTGTAATGCTGAAGACAAAATAGTTATATATGAAAGAAGTGAGTTCTAGTTTCCACCTTTGTGTACTAATTTTGATATCCCTTCCTCTAGGAAAGAACCTTTAAGTGAGTGTAAGCAACTCATTGTAAAGGATCTCCGGGCAAAATCAACTCGGTAAGGATTATTCGTCCTGATCTAGTTGGAAGGACAAAGTGGAAAAGTACTGCCAATGGAAATTTAACCTTCAAATCACGGTAACATTGGTGTCTTAATTTATTTAAGATCCTTCATATATGTTTTGGAATCAAACCTTAGAAAGCCTAGTTTGTGTTGAAGTCCTTTAATTATAGATAAAGGATTGAAAGTTAAATATATTTTTTACAGAATGTGACTGGGGAACAATTAAGATAGAAGATGGGTGATCAAGATGTAACTGGTGAGCCCACCTACCAAAAAAGTAAAGAGACTTAGGGTGCGTTTGGTTTAGCTTATTTGCTCCGGTGCGTCTGGAGCAAAACTCCATTTCATGCAAAAGCAGCGTTTGGCACACCGTTTGCTTCCAAATGGAGTTTGTTAATAAAATCCATTTCTTTTAAAATTTCAGCCGGTACTCCATGCACCAGTCCAGACGCAGCTTTCTCCGGTCCGCCTCTCCCGAGCTCCACGCGTGCGATTCCTCTCCGCTTCCGAGCTAGGGCATCGACTCCTCCGCCTCCGAGCTCGACGGAATCATGTCACCTTCGCTCCTCCCTTCTTCTCCTTTCTTCTCCGTTTTTTCGACTCCCATCGGCATGCCCTTACAAATCCTCCGTCGGCGTGCAATCTTCTGGTCGACCTGCTAGCAACACCGGCTGCCACCTGCTATCAATGCCGGCGACCATTACAAATCTTCCGTCGGTGCTCATAGACCTATTAGCAACACCGGAGGCCACCTACATTGTGCCTACCTTCCCAGATCTGCTTCTACATCGTGGGAATAGTTCCTGAACAGAGGGTTGTTTTCGCCTTTCATCCCTCTGCCTTCTGTCCTTAGAGAAGAACTGCAGCAGGCGACCACATCATCCACTAACAGAGAAAAGAACGACTGCTTCTTTGGTGCTTTTAACCTTGCCATTCACAAATAATCCGAAATCTTCTCCAAGCCCTTTAATTACAACATTTCCATTTATAGGTTTGTTGAACACACATTCATTTCTCTGTAGTTTTTCTGTTTTGCTTAATACAGTTTTACTGATTTTGATCTACATACAAGACCTATTGGGTGTGTTGACATTTTGTCCAGGTTTCATATTTCGTCTACTTGGATTTTACGTGTATTGCGTACTTTATTAAGAAAAAAAGCATCAAAACTCCATTTGCTTTCCAAACAGTTTTTTCAAAACTTCATTTCAATCAGCACTGAAAACTCCATTTAACCCAAACAATTTTCCTGACAAAACTCCATTTCTCAGAAACAGCACTTCTTCAAAACTCCATCTCTGATCAGCAGTTTTTCATCAGCAACAGCTCAACCAAACGCACCCTTAGATGGTTGGTCAAATTCTTTCCAGACAGTTTTAAGACCACAAAAGAATATAACCGGAGAACATTTTACAGCAATCTTGAAGAAGGTTGTTAAGGATTAACGAACCATCAAAATATACTACAGAAAAGGCCAAAAGAGCCACCAGAAAATATGTCCTTAGCAATTAAGATCATTCAAAAAGGCTCTAAGTCTTCAAACGTGAAATAAGTTCAAGAAGAAGTAACAAAAGAGTGCAGCTCTAGATAAATAATGCAACAGATTAAAACAGGTCTTTACATAGAAAAGATATAAGCTATGACTGCAAATGTGTAGAGATGAATACAACTTACTCTTTGTTCTTGTCCTTTGTGCTCCAGAAGATACCTTGCTGAAACAAAAGGGTAAATTACATCCAAGAGGCACGAATTTAAACTAGTATTAGGTTAATCAAGTTTTCATTTGCCACAATTGAAACCCACATATTTGAACCCAGTTTCTTTAGAGTCCTGTCCATATATTAGAGTGTTACCGAACCGCCAAAGTTTGATTTCGAGACACAAATGCTCCCAGGTACAGCCATTGGGCTTTTCTAGAGACAGAATGTAAAATCCTCTTTTGGACAACAACAATCTCCAAAGGTGGGAAAATGGAGTCAGTGTATGGAAGGGAGTGACTAAGGGAAAGGTAGGGCAGAGTAGTCATGGTTCATTGGGAATTTTTAAGGGAAGGGGTGTTGAACAAGTCAAAATTCTAGGTTCAACATCGTGATGTAGAACGGTGGCGCGAACCCGCGGTGGAGCACGAGTTTTGGGCTCATTTGGGGCCGATTGGCCACCTGCCACATTTAGCTTCTTCGGATCAACGATCCGATTCCGCGGATGCGTCCGGATTTTTTATTACATGTTTTTTCATATATAACTTTTGTATTTTCATCATTATTTAGTCTAATCGAGTACCTGACACTCTCGGTCAATCATAGTCGTTGATGTCAGGGTGTCATAATAACCTTTTATTATAAATACGAGTAGGGGGGCTGCCATCTTATTCATTGCAGATTTTGGAGGAAAAGAATCCCCGAAATCCGGCGATCTCTCGTGGTGCGACGCCGCGAAGCCCTAAAGTGCGACTCCTTAGGTTTGTATTTTATTTTCGCTTGTATTCCCTTCCACTATCCCGATCCCCACCAAAAAATCCCTCCCATAAAATCTTCCAGCCACTGTTCACGATCTCCCTCCCAAGAAACATGCAACCTCCAGTTGAAAGGCTCTCTGTTTTCCAACTCTCGTAATAATTTTCCAGATATTCCTGCCATCTTAAGCCTTCAAGAACAGGTAGTTTTCTCCACTTTCAATTTCAATAAACCTCCCCAGAAATCCCCCATATCCAGGAAACTCCACATCCAGAGTCCCCCCCCCCCCCCGATTCAACCCAACAGCCCACCCACCACCTCCACCTCATTCCCCTGACCACTACCTTCCTTTCAAAGCCCCGACATCATTCCGTCGGCGCCGTCAACTCCGGGGCAGGGGCCGTCAACTCCAGGACAGCACAACATGATCACCTACCATCGGATCTACCACGACTACGATTGCCCTCTTACTTTGTGAGTATTCTTTTGTTGTATGGAATAATTTCTTCAATTTTAATATATGATGATGTGATTTCATACTTGCTTGGATCGAAAGAATCGTGGTCATTTTCTCTTGGGATATTTTGTGATTTGCAGCAATTATTCGGCGCGCGCTCTTATTTTGCCAATCCACGTGGGGGAAAGCCAAACCTTGGTTTGCTTAAGAAATAATTTTGCCTTGCTTTAAAATATCTTAGCGGGATTTAATCTTTTATTATGTCTTGAATTCGTCGTCGGATCTTGCATGTGTTACATATAGTATTGAAAGGTAATAAAATTATCTCCTCGCACCTCACTTAGGATTGCATCTTAGTCGTGCGTGTCCCACCCTTCATTAGACGGTGTTTAGGTTCATTGTAGTCATTGCATGAACTATCGCATTGCATGTAGGGTTAGGGCATCGCTTGTCCGCCACCAATAGATCTGTCCTGCGTCAAATGGTATCAAAGTCAGGTTGCGAGCACTCTTTTAATACGCAGTCATTGAGTTTATAGGTTCCTCCATGGCTAGTTATCATCATCATTCCTCTCCTCTGTTAAAGGATTTTGAGTCTATCTATACCCGACCCCATGGAGCTACTTCAGAGAGATCCCCTTATTATTACGATGATTATCCCCCTGCGTGGAACACTACTTCAGGAGAGTCTATCAACCCTCCAACACGATTACTCTATGCACGAGATGATCACTACGATAACTATTATCATCCCTATCCACGCGCACGAGCGGATCGTGTTGACCCTTCGGCACGACTTGATTATTTTAGTGATGATTACAACGAGAATAGTCATTTCGAGAGAGATCTCGAGTGTAGATTTCGTGTTGTTGCCCCATCTTTTGAGAGTTCATCGAATCTCGAGTCTTCCAGTTATTGGATCATGGACATGAAATATTATCTTGATTATTTTGAATTATTCGGTGAGCGCCGCATAAAATTTGTGAAACTTAGACTTCTAGATCAAGCGAGTGCATATTGGTCTAGCATAGAGAGGACCTGATGGGTTTCCATCGGATCGTGCACACGAAGGAGCGGGACCCACGTTCATTTACTCCCGCCGGAAGACTTGATCGGATCGCCGATCCGACTCCGCGGTTGCGTCCGGCACGTCGCCGCGAGTCAAAATCATATATTTATGTATTTGTTTCGGACATGTATTTATTTATTTAAGGGCTAAACCCACCGGCCAATCATAGCCGTTGATGGGGATGCCCTAATGTTAGTTTTCTCTTATAAATAGGTTTAGAGGGCTGGTTTAGAGGTCATTGTTGATTTTGGAGAAGTTCTTCCCGGAATCCAGCGATCAAGCCGCGGTGCTGATGCCGTGGAGCCCTAGGTGGTGACTCCTAGTGGTGGAAAATCATCCCCAAGGTAACCCTAACCCTTCCCCCCCTTTCTCCATCATCCCCCGTTGTTTTCCCCGCCCCTACAGCCGCTGAAACCCCTCTCCTTGCCGCCGACCTGCTGCTGGACAGCCCCCCTGCCGAGCCTTCCCTCTTCCACCGCCGACCACCGCCCCCCTCTTTCTACAGTGCCGCCGCACCCCCTCCTCCCTTCCCCGTCCAGCCACCACTCCTCCTACCCCACCGACCACTCCCCTTTGTCCCTACCTACAGCCGACTCCTCCATCTCCCTCTTCTTCGTGGAGCCACTCCCATATATTCCCCAAAACCCAAGATCAATTCAGATCTAGGGTTTCCCCTCCCCGATCCGCTATTTCCTCCACTGTTTACCCCGTCGTTGCCCGGATCCGACCCCTAACGTCGGATCTACCACTCTTGTGCCCGGATCCACCCGTATTTGTCCGGATCTATCCGTTTTCAGCCCTCCCACCCCGTTTTCCACCGTGGACAGCCACCAACCACGTCCCCGGCCCGGATCTACTCCTCCAAATCCGTTGTTTCCATTGCTCCAAACCAGCCCCTAGTTGTGAGTTACTTCATCGTGATTTGGTTGTATTATTTCTTGATATTGTTATTGGATAATCTAGTATTATGCTTGGATTTTGCTTGTGGTGTTTTGTGTCGATCGAGTACTAACTTGCAGGAGGATCTATTCGCCGCGCGCTTTGCTTCGGCCCTCCGAGAGGAGGAAAACCAACTAAAATCGCTCAATATTAAAATTATTCTCTCATTGCAATTATCTATTTGTGGTGTTAAATTTTCATTGCTCAATTAATTATTGGCGCGATTGACGGTTGTGTCGCATGTAGAGTCTAAGTGGTGCACCGCAAAACCTACCCTGCATCAGTTGGTATCAGAGCCCAGATCGGGCCATCTTGCATGCTCCGTAGTGGTAGGACATTTAGAAGCATGGTAGATCCGCAAGTCACCCACGAGCGAGCGGCCGGTTCGAATTCGAGCGCCGCCACCACGGATTTTGAGTGCCTTGTGTTAGACCGTTTTGATGTCTTGGGTACACAGTTCACCAACATGCGTCGTGACTTCGCCACAGTGAACCAACGTCTAGATCGGTTAGAAAATGTTAGGAATATTCCGACACCCCGTGACGAGGAGATTGAGGACGACCCTGACAATCCTCCCCATCGAGATCAGAGGGATAGGGACGATCCACCACCGGAAGACCGTTATCGTCGTGATATCCCTTATCGAGTCCCACCCCCACCGGTGAGGAGATGCCCCGATCTTGCGGCTGAGCGTCGTCATGCCCCAGTTCGTGACCGACCCCCATTTCAGCGAGATGAGTATCGTATGCCACGACAGCCTCGTTTTGACCCCAGGGACCGAGCACCCCCGCATGATCGTCGTGACCGTTACCGCGATGAGTACTATCCCCGGGGTCGAAGAGAGTGTGGTCCTCAGCCTGCTCGATACGACACCTATGATGACTATCCCGAGGATTACCCTGATCCACGGAGAGGCGACCAGTTTGATATCACTCGTCGTATCTGCATCGACGCCCCATCCTTCGACGGGCGCTTAGATCCGAAAGCCTTCAGCGATTGGCTTTTGGATATGGACCACTACTTCGAGTGGTATGAGATGAGTGACGAGCGTTGTGTCCGCTTTGCGAAGATGAAACTGATCGGGCAAGCAAAGGTGTTTTGGATCAGTGTTGAGAGGGCCCTAGAGTGAGACGGCTACTATCCTATTTCCAGTTGGGAGGAGATGAAGGATAGACTGAGAGAAGTACCTCCCTACCTCGTACTGTGACCAGCTGTTCGAGCAGCTGCAGAATTTACGACAGGGGACGCTTACTGTTGCAGAGTACATGGCCCGCTTCGATGAGCTGATGGTTCGGAGCGATATTTCTGAGGAGCCTATTGCCACAGCATCCCGATTCAGGCCGTGCCTCCGCGCCGATATCCGGAGAGAGCTGATTCCCCACCATCCTGAGAGTGTCGATCAGATTTTCCAGCTTGCCCTCGAGTTTGAGCAGTACCTCCGATCGTCGAGCACGAAGCAGTTCCCCGCACGAGCTGATTCGTCAACCTTTAGGAAACCCGCTCCACCCCAGACCTCAGCGGCCGCACCTTCTCGCACCCCCACCGATGCGAAGGGCAAGGTCGTGACCACTGATGGCCAGCAGCCTGGCGGTATTGTGTGTTTTAGATGTTCCGGCAGAGGACACGTGGCGGCGCGGTGCCCCACGCGGAACCTGCTAGTTGAGGGCGAGGAGCAGGATTTAGACGAGGACGGGGATGCCCCTGAGGACGTCAGGGCCACTGTGGAGGATGGTTGGGAGAGTGACGCTGAGAGATCGTTAGAGGTGGGAGTGATTAGACGCCTACTACATATCCCACGTGTGGACGAAGACTGGGGTCGCACCACCATCTTTTACACATACTTCCCTAGCGCAGGCGAACCCTGCAAGCTAGCTATTGACAGTGGAAGCTGTGTGAACATCGTAGCGCAGAAGGGGCTTGACCGTATGCAGGTGAAGGCCGAGCCCCACCCCCATCCTTATAGAGTCGTCTGGGTAGATAAGACGGTCATCCAGGTTACCCAGCGTTATCTTGTCCCTATTACTATTGCATCGTTCCAGGACAAGGTGTGGTGTGATGTTATTCCCATGGATGTCGCCCATGTTCTTCTAGGCCGCCCCTGGTTGTTTGATCGCGACGTCACGTGCTTCGGCCGCTCGAACAAGTGCGTCTTTTATGATAGGGGCCGGAAGATTACGCTGACACCTACCCAGCCACGAGAGAGATCGAAGGGTGTCGTTGAGCCCTCGGTGAGCACGAGCGCCTCGAGACCGCTACACATCCTGAGACGGAGCGAGTTCTTGCATGATAGTATTGAGTCAGATATCATCTACGTTGTCGCTGTCACTCAGGCCACTGAGGACACTTCGGTTGACCACCCGCTAGCGATGCGTCCCCTTTTAGAGGAGTTTGCTGATATGATGCCGGAGGAGCTCCCCGATGAGCTGCCACCACCACGGGACATTCAGCACGCCATTGACCTGATCCCGGGGGACTCTCTCCCGAACCTGCCCCACTACCGCATGCACCCGGATGAGCACGCTGAGCTCAAACGGCAGGTCGATGAGCTTCTTCGGAAGCAATTTATTCGAGAGAGTATGAGCCCGTGTGCTGTTCCCGCCCTTCTTACCCCTAAGAAGGACGGCAGTTGGCGTATGTGCGTCGATAGCCGCGCCATAAACAAGATCACGGTCAAGTACCGCTTTCCCATTCCTCGATTAGATGATCTATTGGACACTATGTCCGGTGCCCAGATCTTTTCCAAGATCGATCTGCGTAGTGGGTACCACCAGATCAGAGTGCGTGAGGGAGACGAATGGAAGACCGCCTTCAAGACTAAGGACGGTCTCTATGAGTGGCTAGTCATGCCATTCGGGCTTTCGAACGCCCCTAGTACATTTATGAGAGTTATGACGCAGGTGTTGCGGCCCTACATGGGCAAGTTTCTGGTTGTGTACTTTGATGACATACTGATCTACAGCCAGACACAGGCCGCCCACCTCGATCATTTGAGGCTTCTCTTTGGCACTCTCCGCGGGGAGAAATTGTATGCGAATCTGAAGAAGTGCGCATTCCTTTCCGAGTCTGTCCACTTCCTTGGATTCATTATATCATCGACTGGAGTATCTGTTGACCCCGAAAAGGTCAAATCTATTCGAGACTGGCCTGTGCCTACGACTATTCACGAGGCTCGCAGCTTTCACGGGCTTGCCACCTTCTACAGGAGGTTTGTCCCGGGGTTCAGCACGATCATGGCCCCCTTCACGAGCTGCCTCAAGAAGGGAGAGTTTCAGTGGACCCCCGCTGCCACTAGAGCCTTCGAGGACATTAAGGAGAGGCTGACGACGGCCCCAGTTCTGAGGCTTCCTGATTTTAGCCGTGCTTTTGAGGTCGCTTGCGACGCGTCTGGAGTTGGTATTGGTGGCGTATTGAGCCAAGAGGGACACCCTGTCTCCTACTTTAGTGAGAAGTTAAACGAGGCGAAGCAGAAATACTCGAACTACGATCGAGAGTTTTATGCGATTGTCCAGTCCTTACGCTACTGGAGGCACTACCTCCTCCCTCGAGAGTTTGTGTTTTACTCCGACCACCATGCGTTACGATATTTAGATTCTCAGCGCAAGTTGGGGCATCGGCATGCCAAGTGGGTCGAATATCTGCAGGACTTCCACTATGTCCTCAAACACCGAGCTGGTGTTGAGAACAAACCTGCGGACGCCCTTAGTCGCCGTGTCTCCTTGCTTCAGACTATGACCGCACGTGTCGACGGGCTTGAGCACTTGATCATAGAGTATCCGACGTGCCCTGATTTTGGTGAGATTTACACCCCCCCTATCCCGAGATCCCCCAGACCCCGTTGAGGGATATCAGATCTTCGAAGGATACTTGTACCATGGATCCCGCCTATGCATTCCCCGGACATCGTACCGTGATTTTCTGATTTGGGAGTTGCATGCGGGCGGAGCCGTCGGACATTTCGGGCGCGATAAGTCCATAGCCATTGTGGAGGACCGTCTCTACTGGCCCACGCTTAGGAGGGATGTGACTAGAGTCGTCCGCCACTGCCGTATCTGCCAGACGGCCAAGGGCACGAAGCAGAACGCAGGCCTATATACACCCTTACCGGTCCCACATCGACCTTGGGAGGACCTTAGCAAGGATTTCGTTCTTGGACTTCCCCGCACTCTTCGGAAGCACGACTCCATCTTTGTGGTGGTCGATCGCTTTTCGAAGATGGCTCACTTTATTGCATGTCGCAAGACGGCGGATGCGACCCACGTTGCATCCATTTTCATGAGGGACGTCTTCCGATTACACGGCCTTCCCAAGTCCATCGTATCGGACTGCGACGTGAAATTTATGAGCTACTTCTGGAAGACCCTATGGCTCAAGACCGGCACCACCCTTAAATTCTCTACTGCCTACCACCCACAGACTGATGGGCAGACGGAGGTAGTGAATAGGAGTTTAGGAAACTTGTTGAGGTGTCTGGTGGGAGAGCATGTGAGTAGCTGGGACTTAGACCTTCCGGTCGCAGAGTTTGCATATAATAGTTCGGTCAATAGAACCACTGGGTTGAGTCCATTCCACATAGTGTCAGGTTACGACCCCAGGAAACCCATTGACCTTATCCCGAGTACGTTAGAGTCCCGGCCTAGTGAGTCTGCTGAGTCATTTGCACGGCATCTGCATGAGTTACATGAATTGGTCCGCCGACGTATTAATATGAGCAATGAAAGTTATAAAACCCACGCAGATAAAAGAAGGCGAGAGCGTATTTTTGATATTGGCGAACAGGTGATGGTACGAGTCCGCCCGGAGAGGCTCCCTTCGGGGCCTGCCAAGAAGTTAAGCGCCAGGCGAATGGGTCCTTTCTCGGTTATTAATCGGGTTGGGACAAACGCCTACAGGCTAGACATCCCGGCGAGTATGGGGATTCATCCAGTATTCAATGTCGAGGATCTAACACCTTATTACGAGCCTCATGACTACGGAGACCCGAGCAGTGGGAGCGACCCCTCTCTCCCCTTGCCATCCTTCACCACCTCCCCACCCACGCCAGATAGCCACCACCGCCCACCCATTGTCGATACCCTTCCACCTGGGAGTGCGTCACATATGGTTCCACAGCCGGCATCACCGCTCGCACCGGGTACCACCATGAGAGAGTCGAGAGATGAGAGCATCACGGAGGTCAGATCCCACCAGATTGTTCCCACCACGGACGGGCCGAGTCTTCGCTACCTGGTTCATTGGCGGGGCCGCGCCGACGCTGACGACGCTTGGATATTGCCGGCAGAGCTTGATCGACTTGCCCCGGACTTCGACTCCAGTACGATCGTCTCCATTCCTCGGAGATGAATGCTTTTCAGTCGGGGGGAGTTGATGGGTTTCCATCGGATCGTGCACACGAAGGAGCGGGACCCACGTTCATTTACTCCCGCCGGAAGACTTGATCGGATCGCCGATCCGACTCCGCGGTTGCGTCCGGCACGTCGCCGCGAGTCAAAATCATATATTTATGTATTTGTTTCGGACATGTATTTATTTATTTATGGGCTAAACCCACCGGCCAATCATAGCCGTTGATGGGGATGCCCTAATGTTAGTTTTCTCTTATAAATAGGTTTAGAGGGCTGGTTTAGAGGTCATTGTTGATTTTGGAGAAGTTCTTCCCGGAATCCAGCGATCAAGCCGCGGTGCCGATGCCGTGGAGCCCTAGGTGGTGACTCCTAGTGGTGGAAAATCATCCCCAAGGTAACCCTAACCCTTCCCCCCCTTTCTCCATCATCCCCCGCTGTTTTCCCCGCCCCTACAGCCGCTGAAACCCCTCTCCTTGCCGCCGACCTGCTGCTGGACAGCCCCCCTGCCGAGCCTTCCCTCTTCCACCGCCGTCCACCGCCCCCCTCTTTCTACAGTGCCGCCGCACCCCCTCCTCCCTTCCCCGTCCAGCCACCACTCCTCCTACCCCACCGACCACTCCCCTTTGTCCCTACCTACAGCCGACTCCTCCATCTCCCTCTTCTTAGTGGAGCCACTCCCATATATTCCCCAAAACCCAAGATCAATTCAGATCTAGGGTTTCCCCTCCCCGATCCGCTATTTCCTCCACCGTTTACCCCGTCGTTGCCCGGATCCGACCCCTAACGTCGGATCTACCACTCTTGTGCCTGGATCCACCCGTATTTGTCCGGATCTATCCGTTTTCAGCCCTCCCACCCCGTTTTCCACCGTGGACAGCCACCAACCACGTCCCCGGCCCGGATCTACTCCTCCAAATCCATTGTTTCCATTGCTCCAAACCAGCCCCTAGTTGTGAGTTACTTCATCGTGATTTGGTTGTATTATTTCTTGATATTGTTATTGGATAATCTAGTATTTTGCTTGGATTTTGCTTGTGGTGTTTTGTGTCGATCGAGTACTAACTTGCAGGAGGATCTATTCGCCGCGCGCTTTGCTTCGGCCCTCCGAGAGGAGGAAAGCCAACTAAAATCGCTCAATATTAAAATTATTCTCTCATTCCAATTATCTGTTTGTGGTGTTAAATTTTCATTGCTCAATTAATTGTTGGCGCGATTGACGGTTGTGTCGCATGTAGAGTCTAAGTGGTGCACCGCAAAACCTACCCTACATCAGGACCTGTGAGCAAGATCGTTTTCACCGCATCACTAGTTGGGTGGAGATGAAGCGTATGGTGTATCAGAGGTATTTGTTTGCGTCGTATCGAAGTTGCTTGCTCGATCAATTATTTACCCTTCGACAAGCATCCCTATCTGTCGCTGAGTTAGTTGTGAGGAGTGACATCCGATAGGAGCCAGCTATGACCACTTCCCAATTTCGGTCTGGACTTCGATCTGAAATACGTACTGAGTTGGCTTATCACCGCTCGGAGTCACTTGAGTAGACATATCAGCTTGCCCTTCATCATGAACAATCCTTAAGATCCGCTAGAGTTAGCCGAGTGGATTCATTTTGACCAGCTCAATATGAGTCACTCTCATACTAAGGTCACCACTTTGCCTACCCTTGTCCTGTCGGATACGGTGAAAGTGTTACCTGAGTTTGATTTCTCTTACCCCAGTGAGGTACTTAGTCTGACGAGTGGTCCATTCTTTGATTCTGACTCATTTCCTGTGAACTCGACTAAGAGTGCGTCTGAGCGACCTAACGATCCTATAGTGATGTGTTCTTACCCTACCGCATGCGTTGACTTCGTTATTGCTCCGACCATAAACTCGCCCTTACGTGCATGTTCACCGAAGCTTCACCATATTGTTATGGCGAGTCAGATCCCGAGTGAGGATCGAGAACATAGTATTGACTTTGTAATAGTTGTCTTTCCTATTCTCGAGGTTACTACTCGTATCAATGGCACTCATCTGAAGCATCATCCTTTTACGATTGGATTCTTCTACGAACCCCCTGATGAACCTCCCAATGAATTACCACTTCCTTGTGAGGGTGAGGTTCAGATGAGCGACTCGTTTTTTAGCACTGAATTATTGACATCTCTTCGATTTTCGTCCCTGATCTTTCCCCAGAGAACAAACCTCGAATTTAGCATCGAGTACATAGAGTTTTCATTACATACATTTGAGGATACGTCCGATGTTTTGAGAGTCTACCATATGGCTCATCACACTCTTGATGAGGTCTTGAACACACCGGCTGCTGGCCCACCGGCTGAGTTCTTTCTTATTAGAGGCACACGCCACACTCTAGAGTCACATCCTATTATTGATGTTTATGGTTTTCACTTAGGTAGTCGTCGCATTCGCGATGACTTTTCATACATACCTCCTGGCGAGCCCCCTGATGTTTCACGTTCCCTGAGGGACATTTGACACTTTATAAGCTCGTATTTTAGTGTTGATGTCTCATGCAATCATTTGGATACTCGTCGCGCACTCGATGAGCTTTTCTACTCTACACCAAAAAAGCTTTCTGATAAGCCGCACCATTTTAGAGATATCTAAGTCATTGTCAGGCTTTCCCCTAGGGAGTGTGTGGTGTTTGTCGTGCATCATTTACATCATTTGAATCATTTGCATGAGTCTGTGAAGCCATTTGTTCATCATTTGCATATGTTACATGGGTCGATCCAACAACGGATCAATACTGATAATGAATTTTATAAATCTCATGCAAATAACCACAGGAGAGAGCAGGTATTTCACGAAGTCGAGCAGATGATGGTGTGATTCCACGCTGAGAGGCTCCCTCGGGGGCCTGCTAAAAATTTGAGCGTCAGGCAAATGAGTCTTTATACAATCATGAGAAGGATCGAACCAAATGCCTACGAGCTTGATATCCTTAAGAGTATGGATATACATCCCATATCTAATATTGAGGACCTGACGCCATGTTACGAACCTCCCGAGTATGTGGACTCGTATTGTGGAGACCTCCCAGAGTCTACACCTCCACATCCTTTGAGTCTACACCTCCACATCCTTTGAGTCTACACCTCCACATCCTTTTGAGCCTACACCTCCATATCCATTTGAGCCTACACCATCACATCCTCAACCCCACGCCCTGCCCACCCCTGTGTCTCATCCGCCTTTGGGTCAGTCGCTTATAGCTTCGTCGTCTGCACCAATGATCGCACAAGGACTTCCAACACATCATTGGATTCTTGAGAGCATTATTGATATCGTGGCCACACATGCGTAGCTGTGCCTGACAGGCAAACACAGGAATACCATTGGAGAGGACTCCCTATGATCGACGATACTTGGACGACCCCCGATGTCCCTCATCGATTTTGCCTAGCACACACCGAGAGGATTTCGATCTCCATTCATCAAGAGATGAATTCTTTCAAGCCGGGGAGAATGATGTGGAACGGTGGCGCGAACCCGCAGTGGAGCATGAGTTTTAGGCCCGTTTTGGGCCGATTGGCCACCTGCCATATTTAGCTTCTCTGGATCGATGATCCGACTCCGCGAATGGGTCCGAATTTTCTTTACATGTTTTTCCATATATAACTTTTGTATTTTCAGTCATTATTTAGTATAATCGGGCACCTGACACTCTCGATCAATCATGGTTGTTGATGTCAAGGTGCCTTAAGGTCCTTTTATTATAAATAGGAGTAGGGGTTGTCATCTTGTTCATTGCAAATTTTGGAGGAAAAGAATCTCTGGAATCCGGCGATCTCTCGTGGTGCGACGTCGCGAAGCCCTAAAGTGCGACTCCTTAGGTTTGTATTTTTTCCGCTTGTATTCCCATCCACTAGCACCCAATCCCCATCAAAAAATCCCTCCCGTAAAACCATCCAGCCTCACGATCTCCCTACCAGGAAACATGCAGCCTCCAACTGAAAGGCTCCCTATTTTCCAACTCCCGTAATCATTTTCCCTGCCCTGTATCCCGTAAAACCCCAGCTAATACACCCGCACCCTTTCCTGTTTTCATCACCGTGAATCCCACTAAGAGAAGCCCAAACCCTGTGAACTCCCTCCCAGAATTTCACACCCAAAAATCCCCTCCTTATCCAGATAGTCCTGCCATCTTAAGCCTTCCAAAACAGGGAATTTTCTCCCCTTTTAATTTCAATAAACCTCCCCAGAAATCCCCCATATCGAGGAAACTCCACATCCAGAATTCTCCCCCCCCCCCTCTAATTCAACCCAACAGCCCACCCACCAGCTCCATCTCATTCCCCTGACCACTAACTTCCTTTCAAAGCCACGCCATCATTTTGTCGGCGCCGCCAACTCCGGGACAGCACAACAAGATCACCTACCATCGGATCTACCGCGATTACGGTTGCCCCTTTAATTTGTGAGTATTCTTTTGTTGTATGGAAAAATTTCTTCAATTTTAATATATGATGATGTGATTTCATACTTGCTTGGATCGAAAGAATCGTGGTCGTTTGCTTTTGGGATATTTTGTGATTTGCAAGAATTATTCGCTGCACGCTCTTATTTTGGCCCTCCACGTGGGGGAAAGCCAAACCATGGTTTGCTTAAGAAATAATTTTGCCTTGCTTTAAAATATCTTTGCGGGATTTAATCTTTTATTATTATGTCTTGAATTCGCCGTCGGATCTTGCATGTGTTACATATAGAATTGAAGGGAAATAAAATTATCTCCACGCACCACACTTAGGATTGCATTTTACTCATACACTCACGTGTCCCACCCTTCATTAAACAGTGTTTAGGTTCATTGCAGTCATTGCATGAACTTTCGCAATGCATGTAGGGTTAGGGCATCGCTTTTCCGCCACCTATAGATTCGTCCTACATCACATCGTGTATCCAAATTTCAGTATGCAGACTTCGGATTATGGGCATGTGTACTCTTTATGTGGAATTCAGGTAATGCATGGGTTGAAATGCAGGCCTGTCAAAAGCGCTTTCACTGCATCTTTTAGGCATATTTTGTTATTTTTATTACTAACGAATATGTTTCTCTGCAATAGATTTTTCAAAGTTCGGCATTGTGTTTATATCTAACAGCTAACTCTAATCTCCTTCTGCAATTTCCCAAGAGGTTCCAGGTTCTCATCAACGACCTCTTCAAGCAGCAATGTATCGTTTTGTCTTTTCAACCAGCTATGCATTGTTGTCTTTTCAACCACCAACTGATTGCCCTTGTCTGCACTTCTACAACTAATGTGTATGATTTATGGTAATTTAGTACAATCAGTACGAGGACTTTACAAGAGCAAAACGAAAATTCTGCTTTGATACACATACACACTAACGGACAGCGGATACATATACACTTCCTCGGATAACTCTTGATAAGAGAGGAGCGTGGACAGGACCAACGGAACATTAAGGGGTTATGCGCATCTTTGTGTTAATGAGTTAATATTAATTAATTAGTATTAACTAATATTAATTGTACTATTTAATTATTATGTGTCTTAGTATGTGTGTCATCTACATCAATATAAGGGGAGGCTTAGGAGTGTGTTGGATATCTTTTGTGGTTGTCATTTGTAACTCTCTTTTAAAAAGGAACACTTTGGGGGAACCCGCCCGCAAGAGTTTGGTGGAATTTGTCTCACTACTTTGTATCAATTTTTATGTTCTTATGAAATCTTCTATTTTAGTTTGTAACAATGGTTCGACCTACAGCTCAGCTCCCTTTGCCATCTGCCACGAATATCTAACCCCTATCACTCGGTCCCTTCCTCGCAATAAACATTTCTTGTTGTTGGATTGCTCCACATGAGATGGTATTCATCCATGCGGACATTCGAACGTTGTGTCAAGAGCTTCAGGCCGCCATTGCTGACAACGCACCACCTCCTCCAATGCCACTGTCAGCCCTTTCCATGGCCAAATCAACCCTGCTCAACCAGCGACGACCCCACTTGCCTTCATATTTGCAGCCATGAACCCCGCCGGCCTTCCTTACTGAGCCATATGCTCCCATAATTAATGCCCAACTCCCATTGTAAACATGCCTGCTTCTTGTCATCTGCGCCAGCGTCCAAAAACATAAACCCACAAACCCCGTCCCCACTTCATTCCACTCCCTCCTAAACCATCCTAGTTTCATCTTTTTCCACTTCCAATTCACACTACCACAACTATTTCTTACATTGAACACGACTTCCATTCTATCCGCTATCACCAACGAGACCTTCAATGCCGCTGTAGACACAACCTCAACCCATGTTTGAACCACCCTTGCTTCCACCACCGGCGCCACCACTTTCCCTAGATTTGAAGCAAGTCCTACTACACCCCTTATTCCAACATATGTAGTTGTTTCCCAGTCCCAAACGATGCCTACTCATCCAACAACATACTCCTATTCACAAGGACCGATCATATCATCAGACCTGGCCATAGAACAATGGTTTTCCTACCTTCTAAAGTATTGACAACCCTACAACTCTGTAGATAAATACCAAAGCTTGTATGTATATCTTACTTGTCTAAATACAAAGAGAGAGTACATATATATAGGAGGGAGAAAAAGAGAAGAATTCATATACAAGATGTGGGACTAAAGAAGAGAAGAAAAAATGGGCCCAAATACGGGCCCTTTACATGGGCTTTTCCAACACTCCCCCGCAAGCTGGAGCGTACAAGTCGTAGGAGCCAAGCTTGGACATGCATCGATAGAAGAGAGTACTAGATAGGGCCTTTGTGAGGACATCCGCCACTTGTTCGGTACCCGGAACATGTTTTAACTCTAGCTTCTTCAATTGAACTTTCTCCAGGACGAAATGACAATCTACTTCAATGTGCTTTGTTCTTTCGTGGAAGACAGGGTTCTTGGCAATGTGTATAGCAGCTTGACTATCACACAAGAGGAGAGCGGGTGACGGAAGTTTTACACCAAGGTCAGTTAGGAGGCTCTCAAGCCATGTGAGTTCAGAGACCACAGATGTCATTATCCGGTATTCTGCTTCAGCTGAGGATCGCGCAACAACCGCTTGTTTCTTACTCCGCCAGGTAATCAGGTGTCCTCCAAAATATGTGCAAAAACCACTGGTTGATCGTCGATCGTCCAGGGACCCAGCATAATCAGCATCAGAGTATGCCACCAATTTTGGAGTTGAAGATGATGTTTTATAAAACAGTCCCTGACCAGGAGCTGTTTTGAGATATCTAAGAATCCTTTCGACGACCTGAAGGTGAGATCTTCGAGGGGAGTGCATGTATCTGCTGACCATACCCACGGCGAAGGATATATCAGGTCTTGTTACCGTTAGGTAGATTAATTTTCCAACAAGACGACGATAGTATTCTGGGTTATGTAGTTGCAGATCTGAGTCGGAGGCCTGAGCACACAGTTTGTGATTGACATCCATTGGAGTGTTAGTTGGTTTGCAGCCTGAGTATCCCGCATCATGAAGGAGATCGAGACAGTACTTTCGCTGAGAGAGGACAAGGCCGTCTGGTCTTCTGGCAACCTCCAGACCCAGGAAGTAGTGAAGGTGACCTAGATCTTTTGTCTGAAAGACAGAGCTCAGATGTTGTTTGACCGCCTGTATTCATTTTTCATCTCCAGTAATTATGATGTCATCCACATAAACCAAAAGAATAATTGTTCATGTTGCCTGTTGGCGAGTGAACAAGGAGAAATCTGTCGAGCTCCGAGTAAAGCCAATCTCCCGAAGAGCCTTACTGAACTTGTCAAACCAGTTCCGAGGTGATTGTTTGAGACCATAAAGAGACTGCAATAGATGACAGACCAGAGACTCCCCCGTGGTCTCAAACTCGGGAGGTTGCTCCATGTAAACAGTTTCATGGAGATCGCAGTTAAGAAACGCATTTTTAATATCCAGCTGAAATAAGGGCCACCGACGATGTAAGCTACGGAGATAAGCACACGAACAGTGTTGAGTTTAGCCACCGGAGAGGTCTCTTCATAGTCGATACCCTGTTGTTGAGTGTAGCCACGAGCAACCAAGCGAGCTTTCAGCCGGTCAATTGTTCCATCAAGAGCATGCTTGATAACAAAAACCCATTTACACCCAACTGGTTTCTGTCCTGCAGGACGGGGTACCAGAGTCCATGTCCTGTTAGCCCAAAGAGCAGCCATTTCTTCCTCCATGGCAGCGCGCCAGCCAGGATGTTGCAGAGCCTCCTGCACAGAGTTAGGAATAGCAATCGTGGACAAAGAGGTAGCAAGTGTCTGAAGTTGGGGAGAGAGGCGATGTAAGGAAACATAGTTCGTCATAGGATGAGCGGTTGATTCTGTTACCGGATCAGCCAGATGCTGAGTATCCGAGGTCGAGGCCGACTGCGTAGGGGCAACGGGAGTAGGAGTGCGGCGAGAGTAGACACGGATAATAGGTGGCATGTGGGGGGCAGGAGCAGGAGCAGGAGTTGGGGAGGGAAGAACTAGTGATTGAACGGGAACGATAGGTCGTAGGACAGGCTGTGGGAGAGGTATTGGTGTAAGTGTGGGTACTGGAGCATAGAAGAAAGGTTGATCCTCCCGGAAGGTAACATCAGGTGACACAGAGACCTTGCGAGTGGTAGGGGAATAGCAAACGTAGCCCTTCTGTGTACGTGAATAGCCAACGAACATTTGCTTAGCCGCCCTGGGATCCAGCTTGTCCGTAGATGGTCCCAGGATATGAACGTAGCACGTACACCCGAAGATTCGAGGTGTGAGGGGAAAGGCCGGATGAGAAGGAAAGAAGAGGCTGAATGGAGTGGCATTGTTGAGGACGGAGGATGGAAGACGGTTAATAAGAAAGCAGGCCATGGAGACCGCAAAGTTGCAATATACTTTGGGGACGTTCATGTGAAACATGAGAGAGCGGGCGACATCAAGTAAGTGTCGGTTCTTCCGTTCAGCAACACCATTTTGTTGTGGGGTGTAGGGACATGAAGTCTGGTGGATAATCCCGAACTCAGAACATAAATGGGCAAACTCGTTGCTTGTGTATTTGCGAGCATTATCAGTTCATAGGGTTTTGATGGTAGTGGAGAATTGTGTGCGTGTTTCAAGGATAAACGCCCGAAAGATGCGAGAGAGCTCAGAGCGATCGCGAAGTAAGTATAACCAAGTGACCCAAGAATAGTCATCAATAAACGTGATAAAATATCGAAATCCAGAAATACTAGGAATTTTATAAGACCCCCAATATATCAGAATGTAATAGATCAAAAGGAGCAGAGCTCCGAGTACAATGTGCAGAAAAAGAAGAACGCGGCTGTTTGCCCAAAATACAGGAATCACACTTGAAAGCTGAAAAAGATACATCGGGAAGTGCCTTCTGGAGGACTGGGAGGGGAGCATGTCCAAGACGCTGATGCCACTCAGCAGAGGAGACAGATGCGAGGATAGTGGGAGAGTCGTCGAGAAGGTAGAGTCCGTTACGCAGTTGCCCCTTACCAATGGTAGTCCGCGTCCGCCGATCCTGTATCAGAAAAGAAGAAGATGTAAATGTTAGGGAGCAATCCAGGTCAGTAGTAAGACGGCTAACAGAAAGCAAGTTGAACGGGGATCCCGGAACATGAAGAGCCGAGCGGAGAGAGATGGAGGGGCTAAGAGAGAGGTCAGCCGAGCCGGAGACCGGAGCAGTCTCTCCATTGGCCACGGTGATACACTTCGGATGAGGAGCATTCAAATACTTTGGTGGTTGTAGCGAGGTGATATGATGATTAGCACCAGAATCCACTATCCAGCGTGGACTTGTTGAGAGACGGGTTATACCTGGATTGGAGACGGAGGCGACGGAGGCAGGTGGGGATATCATCCCTTGAAGCTGTTGGAACTGTAGGCGGAGTGCGTCGAGATCGGCACGGGAGGCCGAGGGGCTGTCATCAGCAACAGCGGTAGTCGGACGAGGAGGATTACCAGGCTTCCGATAGCAGGTCGCCTCAAAGTGGCCATCGCGCCCGCAGAATGAACATTTTGGTCGAGAACGACCACCCCGCCCCCTTCCCCGAGAGGTCGAACGTCCACCACGAGCCGGTGGAGGAAAAGGAAGTAGGGGAGCAGGAGTGTTCTGAAGCAGGGCCGGTGAGGAAGGAGCAGGAGCTGCCAGAGGTGCTGAGGTTTTGAGGAGCATGGAACACACATTTGAGAGGGAAGGGGTAATGGCCGAGGCCAGAACCTGATTTCGGATGCTTTGTAGGTGTGGTGGAACACGAGCCATGATCATAGCAATGATGACAGCTTCCTTCTGAGCTCGTTGGGCAGCATGATCATTGGTGGAAGGTTGATGCTGGATCCATGCTTCGGCCAGAGTCTTGGTGCGAGCAACGAAGGAGATCATGTTAGCAGCCCCGGCCGTATCTAACTCCTGGAGATCTGTGATGATGTCGTAGAGATGTTGAAGGATGTCCTTTCCCGAGTATAGAGAATGAAGTTCATCCAACATAGTCCTAGTTGTCTCGTGATACATCACCATTTGGTATGACTCCCCATCCATAGAGTTGAGAAGCCAAGTCTGAACTCGGTCGTCATTCCTGAGCCAGTCCTCCGTAGGAGGGGATGGGGGTGCTTGGGTGAGATGATGCAGAAGTCCCTTAGACTGAAGGACTCGCCGGACCGAGTGTACCCATTGGATGAAATTCACTTTGCCTGAGAGGGAGATTGTGGTGATCCGCAACTCATCACGAAGTTCTGGAGGATGAACCAGGCGGTGTGGCTGAGGAGGGACAGGCACCGGGGTGGAGTCCACAGATGATCCCATCGAATTAAGGAAGGAAAGGCGGGCTGACCAAGGGAGACCGCACGGTCTGCAGAGAGAGGCCGCGGGGAAAGAAAAAAACAGCAAGGAGAGCTGCGAGCATGAGGGGACCGCTGCTGAGAGACTGCGGCTAGAGAGGCCGCTGCGGAGAGACCACTGCTGAAGGGAGACCGCTGGGAGAGCAGCGAGTAGGAAACCGCTGCTGAGAGACCGATGTTGGCGGGCTGAGAGATCAGAGAGCTCGGCAGAAAGGCGGTCTGGGAGAGCAGAAGGGCGCGGCGGTCTGCGAGATCGGCAGAGGAGGGCTCGGGCGGTCTGCGAGATCGGCAGAGGAGAGCTCGGGCAGCTGCGAGATCGGCAGAGGAAAGCTCGGCGGTCTGCGAGATCGGCAGAGGAGAGTCGGGCGGTCTGCGAGATCGGCGGAGGAGAGTCGGGCGATCTGCGAGATCGGCAGAGGAAAGTTCGGCGGTCTTCGAGATCGGCAGAGGAAAGCTCGGGCGGTCTAGAGGAGAGCTCGGCAGATGCAGAGGGAGATCGGCAGAGGTAAAGCTCGGCAGAGGAGAGCTCGGGCGGCCTGTGAGATCAGAAGGGCGGTCTGCGAGATCAGCGGAGGGGCCCACTTGACAGGTTTGAGAAGCCTATAAAAGCGATGAGGAGGAGGAGCAGAAGCTGGAGAGAGCACGCAGGAGGGCGGGCTGCAGTCTGAAAAAGGATAGACCGAGGGACCTGCGGTCTGAAATAAAGAGGAGATCGCACGGAAGGCAGGGAGGTCTGCAGTCAAAGACAGGCGAGACCGTTTTCCTCTGATACCATGTAGATAAATACCAAAGCTTGTATGTATATCTTACTTGTCTAAATACAAAGAGAGTACATATATATAGGAGGGAGAAAGAGAGAAGAATTCCTATACAAGATGTGGGACTAAAGAAGAGAAGAAAAAATGGGCCCAAATACGGGCCCTTTACATGGGCTTTTCCAACAAACTCCTTTCAACAAACCACAGTGTTTTATCTTTACCCGCGTCATAGACGACAATCGCGCACTTTTCACTTTCTCATTGCCAACAATTCAAGTTTGCTTATATCGAGCCCCACAAAGCACTAGCCAAGCCATCACACTACTTCTCAGGCATGCACTACAAAGATTTCTCATTTATCACCAATTGCACAAGAGTCACCCCAATTACACATCCATCTACTTTGGACCGCCACACACAGCCCAAGACAAATACGTACACCCAACAAAAACTCCTAAAATAGCCCCTAAAAATTGATGCACACAACCCCACCACAATCCAACCTTGCAATTCCACGACACTCATGTCGCCCCAATCCAATTAATTTTGCTCGAAGTTCGTGTCCCACTCTCATGTCTCTACTACAACCATGTCCTTGCCACCTCGCCAAAATTTCCACTTCGACATTTTGTTTTATTTCAGATCTAACCGGCATCCACATCATCATTGTCCGGTGGCAATTTTGTTTCATGGTCGAAGCTAACATTTCGCCCTGAAACCAACCGCAAATCGTAGACTAAATTATGTGCATTGCAAAAATTATTAAATATCCAAATAAATCCATTCATTCGTCGCTTCGATCGAGAGGAATCTTATCAACTTTGTCCTTTCTCCTTCGAGTATTGCTTCCAACGCATTCTTCATTGGTCGACCTGGAGGGCAAGGTCAACTTTCAAGCGGGGTACATTGATACATATATGCTATCTCGAACAGCAGATACACACACACTCCCTCAGACGACCCCTTAGAACAAGAGAAGAACGTAAAGTCACCACCCTGACAGAGTGGGAATCATCACAATATTAAGGGGTTGCGCGTATTTTTGTATTAATAAATTAATACTAATAAATTAGTATTAATTTATATCAATTGCATCAATTACTTATTATATATATGTCTTAGTGTGCGCGTCATCCACATCTATATAGGGGACGGCTTAGAAGTGTGTTGGATATTTTTGTAGTTATCTTCTGTAAATCTCTTTGGAGAGAGGGCCCTTCGGGGATAACCAACCCTCAAAAGTTTGGCAGGAGTTTGTATCTCGGGTTTGTATCGCTCTTTTATATTTAAATACAATCTTCCATCCTTGTTTGTAACATGCATTCGTAGTATTTTGATAAACATTTTTACTACAGGTTTACTACATTTATAGAATGGAGTGAATATATTACAATCAATATACTCGTTATTGAATACTCGTGTTTCATCCAACATCAGTTGTGAACTTCTTCGCGGGCTAATCTCACGTCCTTCTATCTCTGGTGCCTCCGTCTCCAATGAAGGTATCTCCTACCTCTCCCATAATCCATCTTGGATTATGGACTCTGGTGTCGCCCACCGCGTCAGTCCTCAGAAACCCTCTCAGTACTTGAATTCTCCATATCCAAAATCCATTACAGTGGATAATAGAGACACTACTCCGGTTACTGGTTCTGGAAATATGTTGCTCACCCCCTCTCTCTTGTTGCGCAGCCTGCGCTCTGTTCTTCATGTTCCTAACTTTCACTTTAATCTGCTTTCTGTTAGCCGTCTCACACACGATCATGACTGCTTAATCACCTTTTCCTCTTCCTCTTTTATTGTGCAGGGTCGGCAGACGCAGAATATCATTGGTAGAGGGCGGCTTTCCAATGGGCTCTACCTCTTGGATCTCCCCGCTTCCGTTCTCTCCTCCATCAGCTATATCAACTAGCATCGTCGTCTTGACCATGCTCCTCTCCCGATACTCCAGAAGGCTCTTCCTGATTTTCATTTTTTTCTTTTGAGTGTGAATAATGTATCTATGGGAAACAACATCGCTCTGTTTCCCTCCCCATTGTACTCAGAGCACTGTTCCTTTCAATTTAGTACATTCAGATATCTTAGGCCCCTAAAAAACAACTAGTATATCTGGCTATCGCTATTTTATTAATTTTTGATGATTATTCACGTATGACATGGTTATATATGGTGCGTGATCGTTCTGAGCTTCTTTCCATCTTCCACTCCTTCACTGCAGAAATTCAAACGCAATTTTCACGCAATATCAAAGCTCTTCGTACTGATAATGCGCGTGAGTACATCGGATATATTTTTCAGGAATTATGTACTTCGTTGGGCGGCGTCCACCAAACCTCATGTGTGTATACGTCACAATATAATGGTGTTGCTGAGCGGAAGAACCTTCACCTTCTCGAAGTAGCTCGATCTCTCCTATTCCAGATGCAAGCCCCCACTATCTATTGGAAATTCGCTGTCTTCGTTGCTATCTCATCAATTGCATGCCCTCGTCCTTCTCCAATTGTTGTTATCTCATCAATTGCATGCCCTCGTCCGTTCTCCATTTTATATTTAAGAGATGCAAGTCCCCACTCTCTCTTATTTCCTGACCGCCCTCCCTTCCACCTAACCCCAATGGTCTTTGGATGTGTATGCTTCGTTCATCATCTGGTACATCCTGTTGACAAGATGGCCTATCGCACCACGCGCTACATGTTCGTTGGATATTCGAGAACCCAAAAGGGTTATGTCTGTTACTCTCCCTCCACTCGGAAGCTGATCACATCTGTTGTTGTAACCTTTCTAGAAAATCAGTCTTTCCATCAATCTGTCCCCACATCCACGCCCCTCCTGATCTCCCTCAAACTCTTGTTCCCACCAATTCTCCTCTACCACCTTTACTACCAACACCTCCGCCTGCCTCGGCTCCTCCTCTTTGTGTCTACTGTCACCGTTATCCTCGCTCTGGTGCCCCGCGACAGCCGTCATCTACTACTGATACCCCTCCGACTGTTGATTCAGCAACACCCTCCACCGTGCATCCTCTCTCAAATTATGTCTCCTGGCACCATCTCTCACATGATGTACACAGGTTTGCGATCTCTTTGTCTTCTATTTCTAATCCCACTTCTGTGCAGGAAGCTCTTCAGCACCCCGGTTGGCCAATCACACGTGGGATCTTGTTCCCCTTCCCCCAAACCATTCCACAGTGAGTTTGTAAGTGGGTCCTCACTTTGAAGCATCATCCTGATGGAATAATCGATCGCATTAAAGCCCGTCTTGTTGCTCGCGGATTTACTCAACAGCACGGGTTTGATTATGAGGAGACCTTCTCTCCTGTTGCCAAGCTCAATATTGTTTGTGTCTTAATTTCCCTTGTTGTCCATCAACAGTGGTCGCTGCTTCAGCTCGACATCTTAACGGTGATCTTATGGAGACTGTGTATATGCAACTTATGTTATTAAAGGCGCACCTGAGGCGCGCCTCAGGCGCCAGGCGCACAGCCCCGCCTCTGCCAGGCAGAGGCGGGCGAGGTGCCTGAGGCGCACTTGAGGTACACCTCGTGGTTTTACGGCAAAAAATAATAATTTTGGCAGGGTGACGCAAAATAGTAGGCTAAAAACTTGCATGAAGTCGCTGGAAAGTGGCTATTGTTGGAAGGAAAGAAAGCATATCAGTATAATCATTCATTGTAGCTATATTCAGATCATTGCAAATGAAAAGTTAATCAAGGATGGCATAGATTTTATCTTTAATACTAGAGGGCACAGTCCCAGTGCACAAACAAATAACTAAAATCATCTCGGTATCATCATGATGTTAGGAAAATTCCAAAAATATGATCTAAATTTGGATCACTTTATACTAGTAAAGACAAAGAGATAGAAAATTAAATAAATAATCATCTGCCAAACAAAAGTGAAGTATATAAACATCAACATGACAATACATTAACCTCTTTTATTTCCTTATTTTGTCATTATTTTCTCATTTGCATCAATTTAGAATGCATTGCATGGCATTTGTTTGCATTATAAAGCTTAGAATTTGGTGCATTGTCTAGCAAATTAAGTGAACAGGGCGCCCAATTCACTGAAATTCAGTGAATTGGCTGCCCAGTTCACTGAATTTTTATTTAAAATCTGATTTTTAAATGCAAGTTATTTTGGGGGTTGTGATATATGCAATTCTAGCGTGTTGATATGATAGTAGATTTATTTTATGATTTTTTTATTTAATAAACAATATTTTGTCTTTTCTTTTTCTTGCGTCTCGCATGCCTTAAGTGTGCGTCTGCGCCTAGGCTCCAAGACCACTTTGCGCCTCGGTGTGCCTTGCGCCTTTAATAACTTAGCATGCAACAACCTCCTGGTTCTGCAACCACGGGGGAATCCCTCATCTGTCATCTGAAGAAATCTCTATATGGCCTCAAACAATCTCCACTGGCATGGTTTGATAAGTTTAGTCGGGTGATTCGTGATTGTGGATTCACACTGAGCTTGGCAGACTTCTCCCTATTTGTTCGTCGACGTCCTTCAGGCAACGTGTTTCTTCTAGTCTATGTTGATGATATTCTTGTCACAGGTGATGAACTTTCTGGCATTACTCAAATCAAGAAACACCTAGCTTCTCAATTCCAAACTAAAGATCTGGGCCGGCTCCGGTACTTCTTGAGAATTGAGGTAGCCTGACGACCTAATGGTCTTGTCCTGTCTCGGTGAAAATACTGCCTTGATCTGCTTCTGTCGGCTACTTTGGGTGTAAGCCAGTGGACATACTTATGGATGTTAATCACCAGCTTTGTGCTCATAGTTCGGACTCTGATCAACTTCTCCCAAATTCGGAGTATTATCGTCGCCTAGTTGGCAAGCTTATTTATCTTAATGTCAGACGACCTGATATATCATTTGCGGTAGGTGTTGTCAATTGCTTCATGCATGCTCCTCGGACCTATCATCTTCAGGCAGTCGAACGTATTCTTAGATACTTGAAGAATGCTCCAGGACAAGGACTGGAATACAAACATTCCACCTCAATGTCTCTCATTGCATATTGTGATTCTGATTATGTTGGGTCCCTCGATGACCATCTATCCACTAGTGGTTATTGCACGTATTTTGGCAGAAATTTGGTTACCTGGCGAAGCAAGAAGCAAACAGTGGTCGCTCGCTCCTCTGCTGAAGCAGAATATCATTTCATGGTCGTCGTTGTATCAGAACTCATATGGCTAAAGATTCTCCTTACTGATTTAAGAGTCAAACTTCCTTCACCGGCCGTTCTCTTTTGTGATAGTCAGGTTGTTATTCATATTGTTGAAAAACCAGTGTTTCATGAGCGCGCAAAACACGTCGAAGTCGACTGTCATTTTGTCTAGGGAAAAGTTCAGCTTCGAAGATTATTTTTACGACATGTGCCAGCTACAGATCAGGTTTCATATGTCCTTACTAAGGCTTTGCCACGCCCATTATTCCGGCAGTGTCTTTTCATGTTTGGTGTCTACGACTTGTACGCTCCAGCTTACGGAGGAGTGTTTGAAAATGGCCTATAATATGTATAAATAGCCCATTGGGCCACTTCTCTCTTAGGCTCTTTAGTCCCACATCTTAGATTCAATCTTGCTCCTTCTCCCTCTTGTTATATAAGGAGCCTCTTGTATATGTAATTGAATAAGTGAAGATATATAAAAAGTAGGGAATACTTTATTTTCTCACTTTATTTTTCTCTAAACTTGTGGTTTTGTACAAGATGCATTAAATTTGCTCGTACAAGATTTGTTTCGATGTGTAGATGAAAACAGTCAAGCAGAACACCTTGGCTCAGATGTAACAGGTGCATTCTCCCTTGGAGCCTTTGTATTACTACCCTATAGAAAAATTAAAGCAAAGTATAAGAATCATCTAAAAGTAGGGTTGAAAATCAAGTAGTTATACAACATGAAACTTAATTCAAATACTTATATTCCTCAAGTAAACCATCTAAAATTTTCTAAGATGATGAAGAGAAAGGAATTAAAAAACAAACAAATTTAGACAATTTATATTTAGACTATATACTGCTGATAAATCTTATTCCCATCAAAAAGAAAAGGAATAAAAAAAACATAAAAGCCTCAAAAAAAATAATCAGAATATTCATTATGTATAATAGTTTTTATAATGGTGCTCCTCTATGGCTATATTTCAATTTTCACAACATGGAGTTTTTACCTCGCAAACTTAGTATAATCAAGCAAAAGCATTTTTTTCCTTGATGCCAAAACTATGGCATTGAAAAAAGTACCACACAGCAAGCACAGAGCAGAGAGATAGAACCGGGCATTATGATAGTAGAAAATCCACAGAAAAAAAGGGAAGTTGAGCATCTTTATCCCTAGAGTGTATCAGTGAAGAGCAAGGAAGGAAACTCATGGAGCCGAGATATACCAAATTTCATAAAGGATTTTACCACATTTACAAGAAATGAAAAATGCAATCCCATCTTAAATTTCAGACTACATTCCAATGTGTATTTTGCAAAGAATTTTGAATTTCTTTTTTCCAAAAGAACACATTTTGTTTAGAACTTGAAATTCCTTTTTCCATAAGACCACTCTATTGATAAATACTCCATACATCCCACAGTCATCACACATCAAGATTCTATTTAATTTTTTCTTGAAATCAAATGTCACTCATATTAATCCACGATGGCTATGTGCAATTTCTAATAAGGTTCCTAAAATGGAACATACATTTTCGTCCCTATCCAAGACGCATCACCACCATCCACTTTGGTTAATGTGTTGACTAAGATTCAATGGGCCAAGTAGCATGTAGGTGGCCTCTTACCCACCACTCGATCTCTCTAGTTAAGTGTTTGACATAAACGGGTCAATGGCAATTGAGGATGTCTGAGTTGGTAGCATCTGAGAACCAACTCCAAGTCAAGGAACAATTAGGGTTGGCAACCTTTTCTACATCAATACCCTGCCAACAAATCCCTAGGATCACTTGCAGACCATATTGTCAACCTCTCAGTAGCTAAAATTTGGACACTCCTCACTGTCTGGTGAAAAGTCATTCCATCATATCAGTCTCTCAATGGTCGATATGTGGCCACTCATGCGCTAGCCAGTAAACAAAAAACCTGTCAGCCTCTTAGTCGCTCACAATGCTACGCAGTCAATTCTCACTAGCATCTTAGCAACAGCCAGTAAGCGCACACTTCTCTCTTCCATTTTCCAAGTGATCAAATCAAGAGCTAAATAAATAAAAGTTAACATGAGGAAAATCATCAAGGCTCTTCATTGCATGCAGCATTTGTTTTTTTTATTTACACCCCATGTAACCATGAAGGAGGAACTTCGCGATATCTAAAAAGCCTACATGTCTCTAAAAGTAATGTGAAGGATAGAAATCGGATCAAAGCTGCTCCAAGCATAAGAAATGATTAAAAAAACAAAAATACATCTCCATTATGTAATTGTTCCTATTTCTCTTCTTCTTGTGCTACTTTTCTTCAAAATCTCCAACCTCCAAAGTATATTGCAGTCAAACTTTTATGTAACTCTCTCAAGCGCTAATCTAAATGTCAACATTTGGTCCTCTCATTGAAGTAGCTAGCTGATGGAAAATGGGGGCAAGGACTAAAAGAAGACTTTTATTTTGTGGCTTTCTTGCCACGAGACATCCCGGAGATGGTGGGAGGTGAATTGGCATACATCCTAGAGGTTCAATTCACCGAGAAACAAGAGGAAATCCCCAACCAATTATTTCACAACTCAAATTTTGTAATATCATTGTTTTTTTCTCATTCAAATACACTCCCAATAGGATCAACTCCCCTCTCAGTAACTTGTTGTCGATGTAGAAGAGGGGGAGAAGTATGATATGGAGACATACAGAGGGTACAAGCAGAGGCGGGTCCGCAATAGTTTCTCTAATGAAAACTCATCGGAGCAATCAACGTCGGCGAGGAAGACATTCTTAGCCTCTGCCTTCATTGGGGAGACCATGAAGGAGCCTCTCTCATCAATGTTTAAATTTCGGCATGTTTACACCTGCAAAGGTGTCATGAACTTGGTGGATCATCGTAGCATACTTGACGCCATGATGGCCCTTCATGAGGTGTTTGACAGCATCTACTGTTGTATATTCGGGAATTTTAGCAGATGCTACCTTCAGTGGTTTTCTAAGCTCCCCACGAGAAGCATCTCATGTTTAACAGATTAACTTCCTTCTCCAAGCTTGCTTTTCATATACTATATTTCTCTTACTCTTGTTCATGATCCCTATCCTCCAAAGTAGGTCTTCCAATCAAAATCTATCCAACTTTTAAGGTGCTAACATATAGTTTAAACGTTTTGATGCACCAAATGGAGTTCTAGCAACAAAATTAAGCACTTAGCGTAATTAAACGCATGCACACACACACATAAACAACAAAATTTCTTCTAGTAAACCACGCCTACAAAACATCAAACCTTTACTTTCTTTGATGGTTCGGTTCCAAAACCACGAGTTTTAGCAAAGCAGGTAAGGCCGAAAGTCTTCAATATTTCTGGATTAATACATTTCCTCGGATAAGCTACTACCAAATAAGCCTGCAATAATGGATTATTTTACAAAAAGAAGAACTTAAATCAACGGATACAAAAAAAATTCTACTTAATCTTTAAAATAAGCAATGGGAGGTGCTACATTACCCCCGTTGGGAAGCGGCAATCCATCGCGAAGAAGAGAGTAGAACCCTAACTTCAGTTTTCCCGGAATTTTTCTCCAAGAACGGCGAAAAAGCTGCTGGGGTTTGTTCTCCACCTACCGTTGCAGAAGAGAAGTCACGTGCCACGGGTATGCAGCTGCTTCACAAAAATTTAAATAGGATAATTATTTAAAGGGCGCTACTACACACCTAAAGTCTACCAAAAAGTGGGTCCCACTCCTCACAAATACACCCGGTTTCTCTAGGGTTCGGCTGAAAATCACAAAAAGTGGGTCTCACTCGGCACAAAAACACCCGACTTTAGGGTTTAGCGCAAAAAAAAACCCTAAAGAAGGGTGTTTTGTCTGAGTGGGCCCCACTTTTTGTGATTTTTAGGTAGAATTTAGGTGAGCATAGTATTATTCTTATTTAAAAAAACTATTAAGTAGGGGTAAAAATCATTTGAGTCCTGATTCAATGTCAAAATAGTTCTCGAGATTTTATAAGAACACCAGTTTTGCTTATTCGCACATCTATTTCTATGAGTTATTACTCGTCTTTTGAAAATAAGTCTTGTGTATGCATTTTTAGGAAAAATGTTCAACAAAAAAATTGTAGATCTCGTCGAGATCTACAACTTTCGTGTTGAACACTTTTCCTAAAAATGCATGTACAAGACGTATTTTCAAAAATTAGCTATAGTTACGATTAGGGAGACAATACGTCTTGTGTGTGCATTTTTAGGAGAAGTGTTCACACGAAAGTTGTAGATCTCGATGTGATCTACAATTTTCGTGTTGAACACTTTTCCTAAAAATACATGTACAAGGCGTATTTTCAAAAGGCGCGTAATAACTCATAGAAATTGGTGTGCGAATAACCAAAAGTGGTGTGCTTATAACATTGCCCTTTATATAAGTAGCCCATTAATGTATATTCTCAGATCAAAAAATAATAACAGTCCAACAAATCGATATTTGCAGCTGACATGATATTCGCGGCCCAAAACTTAACCTTTTTATAGTAATATAGTATACAACCATAAAAAACTAACAAAATTTAAGATAAAAATCCATAGTTCTTTACAAATAAAAATGTTAAACTCTCACAAATACAAAACTATCTAAATTACCGTAAAATTTGAATGATTAGTTGAATCATTACTTCTCACAAATAAATTATCTTTGCACAATCAAATTAAAAAAATTATTTTAATTAATAATAACATTATCCAAAATGGCTATGAAGCTATAATATACAAATATTGTTAAATGACTTACCAGACTTTTGCAAGTAGCACACATTGAAACTTCCTATATAGCTCTAAAAGACCCACAATTTGCAAGTTGTACATGTTGAATAGATTGAAATTATCTTGAGTCAATATTAATCATTGAAATTAAGAAAAAATAAATATGTATATCATTCTACTCTTGAAGTCGTGTTATGAAAGGTATGACTCATTGTTCTGCAACCTCTGTATGATACCTTGCCCAAAAAAAATACCATCGACTTCACTCAATCACAATTGTATGTAATAATTTTCAATTATAAAACGAATGCAAGTAATCTTTCGAGTCGCAAGATGAGTCATAACGAAAGGAAAGTAAACGATTGTTCAATTGAGGAATGCACAAATTAGACATTGTAGCAAGACGCAACTACAAGACTCATGTCCGACTTCGACATATTATATTTATTTTCAGGCTTTGCGTTAACCCAATGTTGTCATACAATCAAAAAATTATCATAATTTTTGCCACATTTGAAAAAAAATCCAATGTGTCAATATGTTCCTATTAATATGTGTTGGAACCAGTATTTGGCCCAACGAGGAGTTCGGACCCCTGTGATGGGGGGGCAGTTAGCGCTTATTGATCCCACTGAGGAACCTGACCGAAGACTTAGGACGAAAGACAAGCACAACCCTTGGCAACAGCGTGGAGGTCCCACCACACACCCGGAAGATCTTTTTAGCGCTTCCCCTCCCAAGCCAAGACTGTAGTTGGGCACCTTAGAGAGTCGAAGGGGCTAACCAAAGAGGTCCTGAGGAGAAACAAAGATCTAGAATGCCATCCAAAGGTGCCCTAAATGGTCTATTTATAGCCTTTCTGAACTGGTCTGCTAATAGCGGGCTTCCGTCTTTCGGTTTTGCTATACGCACCTCAAGTTGGTCTGTGAACAGCCAAACTCCGATGTTCTGGAGGGCTATTGGCAGCCCACCAAGAGTATCAGGGTAAATTCGCCTGCAGACCCCTGGGCGAGTGGCACCTGAAGACGTTACTCGCTGGCCTCCTTGTGAACTGGACTCGCGAGACCTTCTCTCGCGAGTAGGGGCGAACCCCCACTCGCCTCGCCTGAATGACACTACGAAACCTCCCTTGGCTCGCTTTGACTAAATGTGTAACATCCCCCAAACAGCTAGACCCCTAGAGTGGTTTTGTCATGACTAGGTCATGACAAAACCCTAGGAAGCTTGAAGAGATCACTTGGTCTTAGGCTTGAAGGAGAAGAGCACCTTGGTCTGCAAATAGCAATTTTCCAGTTACCAAGCTTATGGTTGAACTTTAGGGACTCACCTTGACCCTTTGACCCCACCATGGCACACCTAACCCTTTGGAGGGTCCCTTAGAGCATCTAGGACCCATTGGGGTCAACCAAAGAGGCCAAATTTGACCAAAGTCAACTCTAACCTTAAATTGGTCAAAGTAGCCTAATTATGGTCAATTGGCCTCCACCATGCCAAATTTACCTTTACCCTACCCTTATAAGGTTATTAGGGACTCAATGGACCAAAAAGCTCCATCATGGGGCCACCAATTTGGCCAATTTGACCTAAGTCAACTCTAGCCTGTTTTGGTCAAATTGCCCTAATGTGGGTCAATTGACCTCCACTTTGCCAAATTGACTCTACCTAGACCTTCCTAACCCTTAGGGGAGTGCAATGGGTCACTAGCCACCCATTGGGGCCAACCCAAATTGTCAAATTGACCAAAGTAAACTCCCCCCTAAATTTAGGTCAAAATGACCTATTTTGATCTAATCAAGCACAATCTACTTGGGCTTAGCCCAATTGGAGTAGCCCATTAGTCTAGGAGGCTGAGAATTACTTAAAGAAACATCCAATTTCTGTGAATGATGATTAGGAGAGAGAAACCCCATTTTCCCAAAAATGGTGGAGAGAGAAAGAGAGAAATAATGGTCATTCATGGCTTGGGAGGCCAAAGGCTTCCTCTCTTCACCTCCCATGGCTTGGTACTTTCCCCCTAATTAATTTGGAGGAGTTTAATAGCCAAGGCTGGCCACAAGGGGGCTGAATTTGGAGGATTTTCATGGTGGCCGAAAATAGCTTTAATGGCCATTCATGGCAAATGGAGGTTACACACTCCCTCTCCCTCAATTAAGCTATCTATCATCTTCAAAAGACTGAGAGGAGTGAAACCCCCAACATTCCAGAAGAAATTATGCATCCTAGTCTCAGATCGGCATGGCATCCAAGCTCCAAGGTCGGCCATGGTGATGGGCCAAACGGCAAGGCTTCAAGATTCCACTCAGGTCTGGTTCTTCTCCTCTCCCTCTAAGGATATCTCTTAGATCAAAATATGTGAGAAATCGGGCTCAATTGAGCCCGATCCAAGTGAGAAAAATCTGAAATTTCCATGGATTTTCTTCCCGTTGGGTTCGCCGGAATCGGCCCCTCCGGCGGTCGTGCCGCCGCCCGGCGATAGCCACCACCACAACGGAGGTGGTGGTGTTGGTGTCCGGCCAGGGAGGTGGCCGGATGGCCGGGAAATTGAGAGAGGAGGTGCTACAGGTCTGTGCAATCCTGACCCTTGGCTGGAGGAGGAAGATGACCAGCTGGCACCCGATTTACTTCAAGATTCTTGCTGAATCATTTAATATAAATCCTTATGAAATTATATTTTTTGTCACACTTTTTGCTGTACCTAGATTAATTTATGAACAATACTTAGGCCCCTCTACAGAAAAAGTGGTCAACACCAAAGTTGTAGTCCTTGGAGTCTACTTTATTTTAAAATTTATTTCACCCCAAAAGGAGTTCTGTAGCTCCCTGTAGGTCCATTTTGGTGGGACTGGTCCCTAGTGTAGGACAACCACCATTTCATGAATAACTTTTGATTGGGTCATGGTATTGACTTGAAAATTGAAACCTAGGCTACTTATATCAACCCCCTTATCATATCAAAAGATGGGAATTTTAGGAGAACCTTTTTCTAAGGTTTTGTAATAATTTCATAAATCAAATATTAATTACTTAGTGGGTCAAATGAACTCCAATGCCCTCCAAATTTTGGTGGGTACTTCTTAGGGTTATCACATGACCCTGGTAAAAATCTCAGCCCAATTGGGACTGATTTAGTTTGTAAATTGGTTAACCTAAGTTGGGTCTAATTAGGTCAAAATTAGGGCATGGTGTTTATCTTAGGGTATTGTGGTCAAATCACCTCACCATGAGTTGAAACCTTGGCCACTGGTTTAGGATCCCCTAAAACACTTTCATGAGTAAGATGGGGTGGTGTAGATGTGGATATGCCTTAGAACCCTAGTTTTACCCCTTGGGGTGCATATAGAGCTTTGTGAAGGACATGTGGTCAAAAGCTATAGAATGGTCATGGAACTTGGTGGATAAGTTCATAGAGTGCAAATAGGCCCTAGGTAATTTTATAAGAATTTAGGAACAATTATTCCCTTGAAATAGGTCATAACCCCTTTAGGGAAATTCCTTATAAGAGAAGTTTACATGCTTAAATGGTTTTGGATGATGATGAACCTTTGGTATTGTCTTTATTATCATAATATACACCTCTGGTAATTTTTGTGTATTTAATTGAATGATTTAACAAGTACTTCATTCACAAGGCATTTACTTTGTCTTAGGACTAAGAAAAATAAACGAGGTTTCAATACTCTCTGATAAATTGTGCAAATTGGTGATAGGACATTCAGGGCACTAGGAAGCTCTGTGAATTTTTATATAATTTTTTGGAGACTTTTATCAGTAGGCTACTTCACAACTTATCCCTATTGGGTTTTTCTTAAAGAATTCATTTAAGTGAGAAAATGATTTCCATAAATTCTACAATTTAGTCAGTAGACTTTTCTGTTGAATACAAAGGTTTGGTAATTTTCCCATAATTTTTCTGTAAGTATTTTTGGTGGTTCTTTCATAAATCTACAAATTTGGGTATAAGTTAAATATTAAAAGTAGAGGACATTTCCTTATTGTAAAATTGTGATATTCAGTATTTACTGTATTTTTGGCATGGTGGATTTATCTTGATTTATGGGGGTCATATCATAGGGATAGACTACACTTCATTTTCAATTTCATACTTGGCCAATGTTGAGGAAATTAAAAATAAATGTCAAATAAATAGGGAAAATTATGATTCTCTGGACTTAGTCATATGATATCATGATAGACTCCCAGTAATAATCTTGGGTCAATTGGATGAATATTTGGAGTACCTCCTCTTATGCAACTCATATAACTCATTTGGTCTGCGTATAGTAAAACTGTGAAATTTGAGAATCAAGTGGATCCTTAGGAGGGAATGAGGTGTAAGTGGTTTACCTAGTTTAGTTGAAAAGGTGTGATGGTCAACAAGAAGGATTGTAGATGGTAAAAGTGTGCTTGGTGAGTTAGAGGTAAGTTGCACTCGGGTCGACGAAAGATCGTCTTGGAAAGTCATAAAGCACTTAGGTTTAGCTTAAGTGAAATGATAAGAGGGGTGTTCTTATGGGTAGATACCAATAACACTAAGTGTCTTGTGAAAGGGAGCCTTGGGGTGTCATCCCATTATAGTTTCTAGTACCGTAGCGAGCCCCTTACAGGGTAATTCTCGGGAAGTCCAAGATTAACCATTAAGCGTAGGGATAAGTTGTTACGAGCGGTAGGCTCGGTGGTTGTAGCAGCAGACTAATTAGTCTGGTGAGCTTGTGACTCAGTAATGTTTGTTGGTACGGGCGGGTTAGCCCGGGGAGCTTATGGCTCGGAGATAGATAGTTGCATAGAGTCGAAGTATGTAAGTTGCACTTGTATGAACATAGCATAAACTGCATAACTCTGCATGTCATGGCATAAACATTGCATTTCGACCCCTATCCCTATCGTATAAGTCGGTTATGGGACTTCTTATACGATAGGCCTTGCTAAACGACCCCTTGGTCTATAGGATTGTATGGGCATTCTTATGAATCAATGGTTACTTTTCTATTATATCTGTCTTTACTTACTGCACTTTACTTACTCTTTACCTGCTCTTACTATGTTCTTTACTACTTCGATTACTTATGTACATATGTGTAGTGGTAGAAACACTTCATGTAGATTATGCCCTTGTCATCTGCTTTTTGATTATACCCCTTGTTGTCCTCCGCTTCAACCCTCCCGCACGGTGCCTAGGAGCCATTGGGGTGGGGTGAGGAACATAAGGTTTAGTCTTTTTGACTAACGGTCGGTGGACCATATCATTTTAGGGGATCGAGGAGACGCAACAACACCAGAGGCTGGTGCAGACGGAGGTGGGCCAGTCTAGTGCAGGAGCACCAGTTTCAGGATCAGGGAGTGATTAGTAGTTAGCTTCCGCGAGTGATCTTGTGGTGAGTATATGATGTACAGGGCATGAACCCTTTATTAATGTAGTCTTTTATTCAGTTATTATCTGTGGACATTTACCTTTATGATTTTATATTTCATGTGATGTGGTCTTGAGCTTCTTTATTTGTTCAAGTATACTTTTCTTCTTTGTGATCGATCTGGCCGACAGGATCGGTGTTTTGTAGTGGCGACCTTTCCGTGCGAGGGTGTCACCACAAATCGGCGGTTCTGGGCCTAAGACCCTGATGTTTGAAATAAAAATGGGGTCTTACAAAGTGGTATATCAGAGCAAACCTCGATCCGAAGAAAAGAAGTCCACAAACCCTGTGCCACCCCGCGCGAGTTTAGTTTGAGGACAAACTAAGCAGCGGAAGCAATGGTGTGCCCATATGGGGAAATCACATGAAAAAGTCCACTTTTAACTGAATCCTTTTGGCAAGTTTTCTTTTGTAGCCTGCGGCGAACCCTGCCCCCAGCAGGGAATACCTCCGGCTGCAAAGATCTCTTTAGATAGTCCTCTAGTCAACGAGTTAGATTTAAACTCCACTAGGACACGTGACTTACCATGATAATTTATACCACCCATGCCCTAGTTTGAAATAGACCGTAGGTATAACTTTGAGGATACCCCAAAGAAGCTAGAGAAAGAGAGATTGACACATAAGCAGAATGGTATGCGACTCATAGACTCAACCCTCGTATCCGTGACATGATTACATTAAGACGACCACCATGACAAACACCGAGGGTCGGATAAGAATTCAAGTGCAGAAGAGACCCGGTTGGGATTGGGTCACATGTGGACCTTGATAAGGTTGTCGTAGAAGGTACCTTAAAGAGTCTAAAGTATGGAGTATACCAACAAGTCTCAAGATAGAACCCCAAGTCTAAGGTTGTGTGCCCTAGGAATTGTTTTCATAATTGGGACGATTATAACATGGTGATATTGAAGATACTTAGCCCAAAATAGATAGTGGCTTATCTTTTGTTTATTGGGGCTTACCTTTTGTTTATTGGGCAAATTAATGACTGACTTGGGTGTCCCTTAGATCTAATTTAGCAAGTGCTATGTCGGGAACATGATGACTTTGGAGTCGATCATATTCAATATTACTTGAACAAAGATGAGATGGTGTAACAGTGTGTTCAGAATAATGATCTGTAGTATTACTAGGGCAATGGATAAACATCGTTGATCAAACAACAACTTGACCTTAGTCGAATCATTGGAAATGTAAAGTCCTCAGGATTAATCACTTAAGGATACCGATGTCCCATTCTAGAAGTTATGGACGGAAACTAGGTCATACATGTCATAGTTATATTTGAGGTTCTTGTGACTTGGGGCATTCAGAAGTGATTAACTCGTGACTTGTTAAAATCACGCCCTATTCTGGTAGATTTTTTTTAACTACAATAATAGCAGGTATGCCTTGGGAGCTATGATGATGAATAACCAGAGACCTTAGACGATGACTTATTGGTTTTAGAATATTGTGTTTGATTTTACTATGATAAGAACGATCTAAGTTTATCTTACTTTGGACCATTCGAAAGTGATCAAGACTAGCATATGTGGAAGTAATAGGAATTTGGTGAAATAAACATGAAGATATTTTCTTGATGAAATTGACTTGTGAAAAATCTTAAGGTTTCAAAAGATTCTACCCGTAAACCTTATGAATCAAACTCCACCTAGAAAGTGATTGGGAGTCATCTTCAAACACTGATACTAGTGTTGGTTGGTTAATATATGATCATAAGATCCATGTGTACACCCCCCTTAAATTCTGAGGATAATTGGGACGCTTGATGATGTGATCAGTCCTACTAAATGATAAGAATCGTTTAAAATCATAAAGTTGAGTTGGTTGATGACTCAGGCGTACTCGTAGGAATAAGAAGTTGATTATGTAGAGAAGTTTTTATAGAGTCGCTGCCTACCCACATAGATGAGAAATATAGTCACCGGAAAAATGGTGTATTGCGGAATGAATATTTCCTCGAAATGAAGAAAGACATCGTAAGTTTTGTGATGCACGGTGAAGGCCAAGTGCAAAAGTATTTGGAGAACTACCACAGTCACTGCCCGTGTTAGAGTGGAGTTCGAGAACATAACTATGGATTTCACACACAGGTTACCACTCCGAACACAGTCTTATTTGGAACAACGAGGATAGATTAACCATGGTAGCTAGGGCCACCACGGGCTGGAAGGACGCTCCCATTGGTCTTTGATGGGATTTGTTGAGCAGTTTGTCTGTTATCGTGGTGTGACCAGGACGATCGTGTCGGATCGGGATGAACGGTTTATGTCCAAGAAGTGAAGATCAGTCCAGGCTCATCTGGTCTTTTGGCTGACGTTCAGCACAGCTTTCCACCCTCAGAGGGACGGAGGCGCAGGATTCCACCATCTTGGACCCAGGATGAGGATTTAAGGAGACTCAGCTCTGAATTTGTGAAGGACATAGATACCCAGGTGCGGCTGATTCGAGTTAGGATGTTGGAGGCCCAGAGCAGCCGGTCAGGTATTATGATGCATGGTATCGTCAGGTAGAGTTCCAGGTTGGAGACCGAGTGTTCCGGAAGATACGTTCGATGCAGGGAGTCTTGCCAGTTCGCAGGCGGAAGAAGCTCAGTCTGAGATAGATGAGGCTCTACAGGATCCTGGAGTGGATCAGCCCATTGGCTTATAGACTGGAATTGCCGCCGGAGTTAGCGGGATTGCACGACGTCTTCTATGTCTCCTCCTTTAGAAGAGTTCTACTACGACCGAAGCAAAGAATTTCCACTATAGATGGCTCGGTAGGCTCCGCTCGATTGATTCACCTGGAGCCGGTCCGGATAGACGACACCGAGATGCGAGTCTTGTGGCGCAAGGAGGTCCCGCTGGTCAAGGTCCTGTGGAGAAATTATGGACAGGAGGAGCACACCTGAGAGCCACTAGAACTGGTGTGGCAGAGATAGTCGAGAGTTAGGAATAACTTCAATTCTTAGGGGATGTTACGTTCAGTCACTCTCGGTGAAAAACCCCGCAAGCCTAACCTGAATTTTGAGGACGAAATTATTATTTTTTTGTTTATTGGGATTTGTAACATCCCCCAAACAGCTAGACCCCTAGAGTGGTTTTGTCAGGACTAGGTCATGACAAAACTCTAGGAAGCTTGAAGAGATCACTTGGCATTAGGCTTGAAGGAGAAGAGCACTTTGGTCTGCAAATAGCAATTTCCAGTTACCAAGCTTAGGGTTGGACTTTAGGGCCTCACCTTGACCCTTTGACCCCACCATGGCACACCTAACCCTTTGTAGGGTCCCTTAGAGCATCTAGGACCCATTGGGGTCAACCAAATAGGCCAAATTTGACTAAAGTCAACCCTAACCTTAAATTGGTCAAAGTAGCCTAATTATGGTCAATTGGCCTCCACCATGCCAAATTGACCTTTCCCCTACCCTTATAAGGTTATTAGGAACTCAATGGACCAAAAAGCTCCATCATGGGGCCACCAATTTGGCCAATTTGACCTAAGTCAACTCTAGTCTGTTTTGGTCAAATTGCCCTAATGTGGGTCAATTGACCTCCACTTTGCCAAATTGACTCTGCCTAGACCTTCCTAACCATTAGGTGAGTGCAATGGGTCACTAGCCACCCATTGGGGCCAACGCAAATGGTCAAATTGACCAAAGTCAACTCCCCCTAAATTTAGGTCAAAATGACCTATTTTGATCTAATCAAGCCCAATCTACTTGGGCTAAGCCCAATTGGAGTAGCCCATTAGTCTAGGAGGCTGAGAATTACTCAACGAAACGTCCAATTTCTGTAAATGATGATTAGGAGAGAGAAACCCCATTTTCCCCAAAAATGGTGGAGAGAGAAAGAGAGAAATAATGACCATTCATGGCTTGGGAGGCCAAAGGCTTCCTCTCTTCACCTCCCATGGCTTGGTACTTTCCCCCTAATTAATTTGGAGGAGTTTAATAGCCAGGGCCGGCCACAAAGGGGCTGAATTTGGAGGATTTTCATGGTGGCCGAAAATAGCTTTAATGGCCATTCATGGCAAATTGAGGTTACACACTCCCTCTCCCTCACTTAAGCTCTATATCATCTTCAAAAGACTGAGAGGAGTGAAACCCCCCAACATTCCAGAAGAAATCGTGCATCCTAGTCTCAGATCGGCATGACATCCAAGCTCCAAGGTCGGCCATGGTGATGGGCCAAACGACAAGGCTTCAAGGCTCCACTCAGGTCTGGTTCTTCTCCTTTCCCTCTATGGATATATCTTAGATCAAAATAGGTGAGAAATCGGGCTCAATTGAGCCCGATCCAAGTGAGAAAAATCTGAAATTTCCATGGATTTTCTTCCCGTTGGGTTCGCCGGAATCGGCCCCTCCGACGGCCGTGCCGCCGCCCGGCGATAGCCACCACCTCAACGGAGGTGGTGGTGGTGGTGGCCGGCCAGGGAGGTGGCCGGATGGCCGGGAAATTGAGAAAGGAGGTGTTACAGGTCGGTGCAATCCTAACCCTTGGCTGGAGGAGGAAGATGACCAGCTGGCATCCGATTTACTTCAAGATTCGTGCTGAATCATTTAATATAGATCCTTATGAAATTATATTTTCTGTCACACTTTTTGTTGTACCTAGATTAATTTATGAAAAATACTTAGGCCCCTCTACAGAAAAAGTGGTCAACACCAAAGTTGTAGTCCTTGGAGTCTACTTTTTTTTAAATTTATTTTACCCCAAAAGGAGTTCTGTAGCTCCCTGTAGGTCCATTTTGGTGGGACTGGTCCCTAGTGTAGGACAACCACCATTTCTTGAATAACTTTTGATTGGGTCATGGTATTGACTTGAAAATTGAAACCTAGGCTACTTATATCAACCCTCTTATCATATCAAAAGATGGGAATTTTAAGAGAAACTTTTTCTAAGGTTTTTGTAATAATTTCATAAATAAAATATTAATTACTTAGTGGGTCAAATGGCCTCCAATGCCCTACAAATTTTGGTGGGTGCTTCTTAGGGTTATCACATGACAATGGTAAAAATCTCAGCCCAATTGGGACTGATTTAGTTTGGAAATTGGTTAACCTAAGTTGGGTCTAATTAGATCAAAATTAGGGCATGGTGTTTATCTTGGGGTATTGTGATCAAATCTCCTCACCATGAGTTGAAACCTTGGCCACTGGTTTAGGATCCCATACAACACTTTCATGAGTAAGATGGGGTGGTGTAGATGTGGATATGCCTTAGAACCCTAGTTTTACCCATTGGGGTGCATATAGAGCTTTGTGAAGGACATGTGGTCAAAAGCTATAGAATGGTCATGGAACTTCGTGGATAAGTTCATAGGGTGCAAATAGGCCCTAGGTAATTTTATAAGAATTTTAGGAATAATTTTTCCCTTGAAATAGGTCATAACCTCTTTAGGGAAATTCCTTATAAGAGAAGTTTACATGCTTAATGTAATCTTTTATTCAGTTATTATCTGTGGACATTTACCTTTATGGTTTTATATTTCATGTGATGTGGTCTTGAGCTTCTTTATTTGTTCAAGTATACTTTTCTTCTTTGTGATCGATCTGGCCGACAGGATTGGCGCTTTGTAGTGGCGACCTTCCCGTGCGAGGGTATCACCACAAATCGGTTGTTCTGAGCCTACGACCCGGATGTTTGAAAAGAAAAAAAATTGAGGTCTTACAAAATGCACCACAGAGCGGTCCATTATCACTCACTGAGTCGCCGCCGCTTGCCACTCGCAAGCGAGGTCCCTGATTCGCCTTGCCCCTAGCAGAATACTCGTCGCGAGTCGGCGAGAACTCCCCAAATCGCCTGTGATTGATTTCTCCGAGGGCCGGCAAGCACTATGTTGTACAATATGCACTCTACATAATATATGATTTGCTTAAGGAAAAACAAACTTGAGTACATTCATTAAAACAATCTCTCAGTCAGTAACAAAAATATTTGGCAAAATATTTTCATTAAAAATGTGTTTAAAACACTTCAATGCTCATTTATAACCACTTTCTGTCTCATTTGATAGGAATGCAAATAATGAGAAGAGCGTCTTATTTGTATAAGTAATGCCAACAATAAAAGGAGAGGCGATCAATAGTGATTGGTCTTGTACATATAGTCAATTATGAGCAGTAGTGAACAAAAAGCCCGATCGGGCCGGCCTGGACCGGGCCTGATCGGGCTTTTTCCTACATCGGGCCGGGCCGACCCGGTCCTCCCCTGGAATCGGGCCGGGCCGGGCAGGCAGCACTTATGTGCTGCCTGCTCCGGCCCTTCAGGCCGGGCCGGGCAGGACCGGGCCGGTCTCGGGCCCGATCCGGGCCGGCCCGTTTTTTTATTTATTTATAGTTTATATTTTTTAATTTTTATTTTTATAAATTATTAAATATTGAAAATTTGAACCAAAAATTTAAAAAATTTGAAAAAATTTAAGGTTAGAATTAGATTGTATTAATATTGAATAATTTGAACGAAAAATTTGGAACAAAAAATTGTATTAATATTGAAAATTTGGAACAAAAATTTTAAAAATTACAAAATTTAAGTCGTACAATTATACAAAATACAAAATTGAAAATACAAACCTACGAAGGCTACGATTCTTATAAAATTTAATTAAAAAAAATTTACATATATAAAAAAAGTACATTTAGGCTCGATTTAATCATCTTGTAGATTCAACGCGTCCATTTCGTCTTCTATCTCCTCTGAGCTATCCTCCAATGTTGTTATGTGTTGCTTCCTCTTTAAATTGTCCAAGTAGTCCTTGTAGCATATGCAAATCTAGAGTGAATCTTCGTTAAGTCGGCTCCTCCGCTCGTTCAAAACCCTGCCACTAAGAGAAAAAGCGGACTTCGAAGCTACTGTACTAGCTTGAACAGTTAACAAATCACGGGCCATATAGGCCAAAACAGGATATGTATTAGCTTTACCTTTCCACCAATTTAAGAGATCGAAGTTTTCGATCTCGTCCGAACTCATAAAATCGCTAAATTGAGTTTTTGTATATAATCCTAATTCATCTAAACTACCAGATGTGCGCGCTTTTTTCCTAGAAGCTAAATCTAAAATTTTATTTTTAAGACTATCCTTCGTTTTGGGTTGCGTTATTTCTTCGCGGGGTCGTGACCCGTATAAGTTATTGTAATAATTATAACTTTGCGTAAAAAAGTAGTAAAACTTGTAGTACTGACGTGGTCATCCTCATCATAATTATAACTCGTCCAAACGTCGCTCGTTAGACTCACACGTCCTTCGAAATTTTCAAAATACCTAATTAATTCTTGTTTTGCTTCTAAATATAACCTAATCGTGTCGCGCCTTAAAGTAATTCTACTAACCTTTGGTATTTGGGTTAAAGCCCCCCATGTATGTACTCTGTGCCGTCGTCATTGTCGAAGAAGCTGAATAGCAGCCCACGTTTGATGACGAACTTCGCATGCAGCTCTCGCTGTCGCATTTGATCGTACGTCCAAATCTGTCCGGCTCCAGAAATTTGGGCTTGACTTGACTCGGGAGGAGCTTGTTTCGACTCGCAAGACTTCTGGTGTCTAACGAGCGTCGAATTGCCGCTGATGGATAGCAACTTCGAGCACATCTTGCAGCGCACTTTTCTTTCGGTCCCGACTAGGACCATCTCGAAATGCTCCCAAATACTCGCTCTACGGTTGTGCTCCACCACCGAAGTCGTACTTTGGGAAGACGACGCTGGAGTTGTGGAGGACGACGCCATTGGGAGAGCTAAGAGAGAGAGGGAGAGAGAGAGAGAGAGGGGTGGGGTGTGAGAAAAGAGAGAGGGGAGAGGGGTATTTATAGAATTTTTTTGGATTTTTTTTATTATTAAAAAATAATTAAAATAATAATTTTTTATTATAATTAAAAAAATTTATTATTAAAAAAATAAAAGAGAGCAGACAACGGCTCTCTCTTGAGAGCCGTTGGCTGCTCTCATGGCAGCATGGCTGCCATGTGGCAGCCATGCTGCCATGAGCCTAACGGCTCTTAAAAAGAGTCGTTAGGCTCAATCGGGCCTAGCCCGAGACCGGATCGGGCTATGGCCGGCCCGGTCTCGGGCTAGCCCGATATTCGGGCTTTACCCGGCCCGGACCGGGCCGGGTAACAGCTCCAAACTGGGGCCCTTTCAGGGCCCCGGGTAAGGGCTCGGCCCGGTTCAGGCCTGAACCGGGCCTTGACCAGGCCGGGCTCGGGCCGGCCCGTCAGGCCCGATTTTTTTGTTCACCATTAATTATGAGAGTATTTAAAAACATATTATTCAATTTAACTACAGTTAGATGAGGAAAAAATTACTCTCTAAGTGATTAGTGATATCATTCGTTTCATTGTAATTAGTATAACCAGATTCACTAATGCATTTATACAAAAAATGAATCAAATAACTATCCATCAATTCATTTTTATAGATCTTTGTCTTCTCATTGTAAATTGTTCTCATAGATGAAATGTTTACAAGATTTCTCCTCTTCAATGTCGACAATATCTTTCTAGGTTTCATGCCTACATTATACATATCTTCAACAAATTGTTGTCTCATTATGTTCTAGTCTCCTGGCGTATGCATGCACTTCAAGAACCACCACATCATGGTTATGCACACCGCACATAACATCAACTATCCATTCATCAATACCTTCTCTATGGCCTTTTAGCAAACTTGCAAGCACAACGCTTAGAATTCGATTTCCGTAAGTTTCTTTTAACTCTCTTAATAACCCGGATCGATCACAACCTAGAATAACTGTAGGTTTTGCATGTGTATCATTTTTATGAGCCTTCATTAGGGATGTTCACAGATAGTATAGTTCGTGCATAGTTTGGGTTTCGATTCGTGAAGAATCGATTAAAATTCGTATTTTTCGAATTCGAATCTGAATCCGAATAATTTTATTCCCGTTCGAAAGATTTGTGGATAGTTCGCGAATAGTAAAATATATAGTTAAATAAATTATATATATATAATTAAATGTTATATATAATTATATTTAAACATTATAAAATTCGAATTTGAATTCGAATTCATGTTCAAATCCGAATCTGAATTCGAACCTAAATTTGAATCTAACATTTCTTGACGAATTCGAATTCGACTATGAATATTCGAACGAATCTGAATCTCTGCATTCTATGTTAAATTTGGATTCGATTGAATAACTATTCGATTTGATTCAGTTCTTGAACACCCATAGCCTTCATGATGATTATAACAAATCACAATTCTTTCTCAACAGTACGAGTCCATTCAGTCAATTTCTCCTTACTCAAAAAATCATATTCGTGATAAATTGTGCTCCAACATCTACTGACATTTCTTCGGTATACCTTCAACAATGATCATTTTTAACATGAAAATGTTGGAGCAAATTGAAATCCTAAATGAAAAAAAATGTAGACACCCTATTGACAAAATATTCCAACTATTTCCACTCCAAATGATAGAGAAGGTAAGAAACATTCATTAGGAGGTTGAGGTTAGGAAAAAGGGGCGAAATCATACCAAAAATTTCACTTTTAAGGCAAGATCTGGAAGGCCAAATAGGAATGGGCGGCTACCGACGTCATTATAGGTTGCGCCAGCGTGTTCCTAAACTCCTACGAGAAGCTGACGGCGGGAGAGGGCTAGTGAGAGCGTCGGGCGGAAACGAGAGTGAGGAGGAATACCGAATGAGGGATGTGTTTAGTGGGAGGAGAGAAGAGTTTTAGGTTTTAATTTTAATTTTTTGGGACTGCGAATATCGATTCGTGAACTGCTTATATAAATCTTCTTAACTTATGTCAAAGTAGTCATTCAACTTATCATAGGAGGACTCTTTTGAGTCATTAAAAGGGTAATATAGACCTTTAAGTGGACCTAGGTTAAGATTGGTCAAATGTGTTTTTGCAAAAAGTCGTCGGACACTTGGATAGGGCTAGTAAAACTTTGATTTTATTCTGAGGAAAAAAGTATAAATGTCACGTGTCATTAAAAAAAACTATGAAATGCATATAGGGGATGAGAAAATGTAATAAATGCACCGGGCTGAAAACAAGTTACATCCAACTTGATTCACAACAGCCAATAGTAGTAAAGAAACTGGTCACGGACATTGTCCGCTTCTCCTCCGGAGCACACCACGTAGGTGATACTCGCTACTCGCTACTCGCTACCGCGGGCTCTAGCCACTAGCGCTGGCGCTAGCTCTCAAGCTCGTTACTCGCAATCTCGCTACTTTTCGCTTCCTCCTCTTCTCGCTACCGCATGCGCTAACCACTAACGTCGGCACTATCTCGCGAGTAAGGAACTCTCTCTAGGTCGCTAGCCGAACTGACTCAGGGTTTGATGCTCGCTAGGTGGCACTGTGGTATCTCAAACTTGCTCAAAGTTGATGATACTCGCCATTATCTGAATGCATGCTCTTAGAGGGGGTCTACCCCTCCTATTTATAGGCAAGGGAGGAGGTCATCTAGAAGCTAAGCTAGCGCTGGCGCTAGCCCTAGCGCAGGATCTAGCTCATTTCAATTTTAATACCAACACTTCGGCGAGCCCGATCGGACTGCTCGGATTTGCCTGTGGGGTAAAGTTGTCAGGCCACTAAAATTGGTGATATGAGTGACATAAATTGGGCGTTTTCATTCGTCCGTCAAATAGCTAAAATAACAAAATTACATGTGCGCCCCTCTTAAATCTATAAAATGGGGCATAATCCCTCCTTTGAGGGGGTGGGTTGGAAAAGTTAGGACATCAGGAGTACTGATCATGCGCTCTTGCGCTACGACACAAAAAAGCCCCAAACAAAAATGGCTCTCATTCTCAAAGTGTTCATGTGCACACAACTCTTCAATGCACTCACGTGAACACAGACCCTCGAAACGTTCACGTGCCCCCGATTCTTCAGCATGTTCACGTGCACGCAACTCTGCAGCATGTTCATGTGAGCGTCACTCTCCCGTTCATGTGCGGGCAGCTCTCCAGCACATTTACGTACACGCAACTTTGCAACACGTTCGCGTACACAAAATTCTCCAGAACACGCCCCAGCGTATGTGGTTCCCCGGAGCATGCTTCACTCAACTAAATACACTCATTGTACAAACTGAACACACTTCAGAGCGCGCTCTGCTTAGGATTGTGCTCGACACTACACTTTAGTGCACCCCCGCGCTCCACTCTACAGATTGCTCGAGTGAAAGCTATGCTCCAGAATGCGTCCCTGCGCTCCGCTCTAGTGCACGCCCCAGTGCTTCGCTCTCGAGCCTGCTCCAGTGTATCCCACATCGCAACGCTCTACAGATTGCTCTAGTGGAAGCTTTGTTCAAGTATGCTCCTCGTCGCTACACTCTCCAGCGCGTGCCCCGTTGCTTCACTCTCAAGACCGCTATAATGCACTCCCTCGCGCTTTGCTCCAGTGCGCTCCCCCATGTTCCGCTCCAGTACGCGCTCCAGCGCATCACTCTCAAGTCCACTTGATGAATACTTTTTGTACTCATCTTTTAGTATAATTTTAATATAATTTTAATATGAAATTATGTTATTTATATAAATTATATCATTTAAATCTTTCATATTTTAATTTCATAAGCTAACTTAAGTTTATTTTGTGTTTTCAGGTTTTCTGGATATTTGGAGCAAAAAGTACATTTACACGCCCCAGGTCATGGGCGTGTAACCTGCGCGGTGTTCTAGACCTGCTTCTGCCACCCCAGGGTCGTTCCGTGAAGAGTTTGCCAAGTACACGCCCCAGGTCACGGGCGTGACCAAGGGCGTGACCCCATGTCACGGCCGCGACCTGCTGAGACAAATCAGAACCGCTGAGATCAAGCCTGCCACGTCAATTAAAATTACACGCCCCAGGTCACGGGGGTGACCATGTGGCGTGACATCCAGTACAAGGGCGTGACTCGCCCCGCGCGCCTTCCCGCCAAAGATTTCCCGCCAGCAGCACTTTTAGAGATTACACGCCCCAGGTCACGGGTGTGACCTAGGGCATGACGCGTCCGAAACGCCTGCATTGAAGCCAGAATGCGCCCTCTCCGCCAGCACCGATCACGCCCCCTACACGCCCCTGGTCACGGGCGTGACCAAGGGCGTGTAACCTCAATTTTGCAGCTATAAAAAGCCAGCTCCAGCAGATGTTTTGGGGGGAATATTTAGGACGAATTTTTAGGACTTAGACTCTTCTTTTCATGTTTTATTTCCATGTTTTAGTAGTTCTTATGCTCCTTCTTTCTTTCTGCAATTGTAATTTCATTTCAATAGTTGTAATTCTCAATTTCATAGCTTGTACTTTATTTTGCAATTCAATATACTTAGTTCCTATTTCTCTTATTCTATTCGCTTTTTCATTATGTACTCTTTTATTTCTTTCGATTCCTCCATCTCCATGAGTAGCTAAATTTCTATTAGTACTCGACCGAGATGATCCAAGGAAAATATAATTCATGATTTAATCTTTAGCTTCTCTTTCTCTTCCTTAGAATGCTTAAGATTTATCTTTGAACTTTATTGTTTTGAGATTATATTGTCGATACATAATTCACATTCTTGTTTTCGTAATCTAATAACCGAGAGGTTTTGAATTCGAATCGATCATTTCAAGGATAAAGAGAGTTGAATGCACTCCTCAAGCGAGGATGACATAATTCTCCCGGATTGGATTCAAATCCAATAGAGGGGTTCACTACGATAAAGCGAGTTTTAGGGATTTTGATTCTAGAACGAAAGTTCGATTGATCAAACTAAACTCAGTTGAGCGTATCCTCGAGAGAGGTGTGTTCATAAATCGGGAACCTCCACGGTCAAGTAATTTCTTAAGAGAATTAGAAGTTGTTCTTATTATATATATTTTCCAAGGTGATTCAAAATCGAGTGCTAGCCTTTTTACTCATTGCTTTAATCTTATTTTTATTTTCTTTTTGCAAAATCAACACAAAGTTTTAATTGTTAGAATAATAGAGATTTTCTTGAAGTAAGAGTACTCAACCGCCCCGAGTCTAATACGACCTTAGTTTTTATAACCTATACTACATTCGATACGGTACAGTTGCCTACACGCTCCACTCACTAGAGGATGCTTTGCTCTCCAGCGCGTGGTCCGCTCTCAAGTCTGCTCTAGTGTGCGCCAACACGCTCCACTCACTAGAGGATGCTTTGCTCTCATGTGCATTCTCTCGCACCCCGCTTTCCAGAAGGCACTCAGATCTCTATGAGAGACTTATGTCACTCTTCAGAACACAGCGCCCCAGACCGACCTCCGGGACGCGCCTCCACATGCAGCTCATTAAAGTGTCTCCCTCATATACGCGACCATCAGAAGACTTTTTTAACATTCTAAAACGAGAGGTGGTATGCCACCATCGTTAAATAATAAAGTTGTGCACTCTAACAATATTGCTGGTGAATTTGTCTGAACTGGTCCATTGGCGATTTGTGCGCTTTTTTGGTACTGCGCCATTGGCGGTTTGTGCATTTTTCCTTGTCATTGATGTCGGTCAGGGCGCTTGCGCGAGGCAAGCACAGTACTCCAAAATTTGTTGCAGAGTTGGGAACACTTTTCCACAGACGGAGTCAAACTGTTGTGGGTCGTCTTGTTTTTCTCCGGTCTGGAGAATCAGACCGTCTTAGCTCCAAGTTGGACCGAGCGCGTAAACAGCCAAAAGTAGTCCAAGCAGCAATGACACGATGCGTTTTAGCGTGGAAAACCCGGAAAGGAAAAAAACCACATGGCGGGTACGATGTCAGACCAAAATCCACTAGATTCCTCGAGGTTACAAGTGTTTGAGTTACCTGGAGGGTGACAGATCACCTCTCCATTTACAAGCTTTAAATGCGGAAAAAGGAGAAAAATGACTAAGTCCTCGGAGCTACTGCGATAGCGCCCACTAGAGCGATCTTTTGTGTCCTCTCTAGCGCTCGCTGAAGCTAGGTCCACAAAATTGATGTGAGAGTGCCTGATAGGGTCATCTGTCAGTCCTCTCTGGCGCTTGCTGAAGCTAAGTCCATGGAACTACTGCGAGAGCGTCCGCAAGGGTGATCTGTCGGTCCACTCTGGCGCTTGCTGAAGCTGAGTCCACGGAACTGCTGCAAGAGCGTTCGCTAGGGCGATCTGTCATCCCTCTCTGGCGCTTGCGGAAGCTAAGTCCACGGAACTACTGCGAGAGCGTCAGCTAGGGCGATTTGTCGGTCCTCTATGGCGCGTGCTGAAGTCAAGTTCATAGAACTGTTGTGAGGGCGTCCGCTTGAGCGTTGTACGTGAGCAGACTTGAGAGTGAGCTGAGCGGATTTAGAGCGAAGGAACTATCTGAGTCTCATGTCCTCGCCGGAAAACCACCGAACTCTCTCTTGTCTCTTGGATCTCTCCCCTTCAAATGATGGCCTAGGGGTCTATTTATAGCTTTCTTGAGGAGACGTGCTGGTAATTGTGTCCGGCTGAATCTGGAGTTGACGAATGACGTTGCTTGATTATGGTCACCTGCATCACCAATTTCCTGAAAATGACGTGTATGCCCCCCGGGTTTTCCGGGCGTCCTGAGCAGGTTGCCCGATTACAGTGGCGGACGGAGGAGGCGAAGGTGGCAGGGGGTGACCAGAGTTGCGGCGGCGGCTGACTTGCTTGAGCGTCCTGAGCACTGTTGTGAGGGGCGTGCGCGCTGCGCGCGCTTGCGAGGGCGCGTGCCCGCTCGTGCGCTGGGGCGTGCGCGGGGTGCCTTCGTGCCGTGTGCGCGGGTGTGTCTTTGGGCTGATTTTGGGACCCTTCGAGTGAGCACGACTCACTTGGTCGGGCTGACTTGCTTGAGCGCTTCGGTCCAGTTTGACTCGGGAAGCCTTAGTGAGAACCCCATCAAGTGTTTATGCTTATCTATGTATGTATGTGTAAATGTCCAAACTTTTATTAGTCGGGTGTCCTTGTATGATCAAGCACTTTGTGCATCAAAATTTTTTTCCCTATCAGTTATGATCTTGCGAGAGCACGAGTTCCATCACATCGCTCTTTAAACTAGTTTAGATGAACAAATATGAGAAAACTCATTACAAAGCTAGTCAATAATTCTAAAATTGTCGCCTAAAATTATTGTTACCATGACACAAATTTTAGAAAACGTCCGACTAACTTTCATGAGTACACATTAGCTATAAAATGTCAATTTGACAAATTGGTTGTCCTATCAAAGCTCCATGAAGACATTCGATTGAAGGGTCCATTTTATGATTTTTTTATACTAGTCCAACGCCTCTTACGAATTTGAATTTCGTTGAGCAACTGAGGAGAAATCAACTTTTAAAATTAACTAATTCATATGAGCTACAAAACATATATTTTTAGCGCGATAATTGAACCCGGGCATGTTGTCGCGGACTTGCCCTTTAACAATGTCGCGTGCGGCCTTAGCTCCTTTCCGCGCTCCTTCGTAGCTAGCTAAGTCAGCCTTCTCCAACATCAAGATGAAGATGAATAAGTGAGCACTTGAAAGAGAGAACAAGAGGATGTAAAGAGCAAGAATACTTAGATTGTTTGAATTCTTGGATGAATGTACAAATGTGGAGGCCTACCCCTTTTATAGCCCCAAATGACTTTCCCTCCAAAGGATGTAAGGATTTATACTAACTCATATCTAGATTATTCTACAACTATCATATATGTACATATTTTCTAAGTTCTTTAGAATGTTCTCATGAGACTATTCAAGAGTGCTTCTACACTTCTGCACAATACAATGTACAAAATTCTCTACATGCTCCTAGATTTCTCTATAAAACTCCAGAGGCTAACCCCGTAGAGGTTAAGCCGTGACAACGTACTCGAGTATGCTCGATCGTGAAAAGTTTCGCTCTTAATACTGAATAATCTTCTGGCTCATAGTCTCTTATCTTCCATGCTAAGTTCTTCCTCTTTGTGAAGAGACACGCGGAGGCTCTCTGATTCTCCTTGCCCGAAGAATCTCATGCATGACTGCTTGATGCCTACGCTAGGAGAGAGTTATGAGAGGTTAAATAACTCTCCTTAACCTGGCGCTAATACACAAGAGATAAGCAAATGGGTTGGTGATGAAAACACTACCCTTCTACTTGTCTTGGCACCAAAGTCTCTCTTTCTCCGGCAGCCTTTTTCTCCACTCCATCCAGGCTTGAGTACTAAGCAATCTTTTCAGTATTACAGGCAGCCTATCCATCTGCTGCTGTCCACGGGAAAATTACTCAAAAGCTGTATACAAAAAATCAAAATATTTACCCAAGAAGAGTGACTAGAAAAGTTACCAACTCGGCAATCATTATGATACCAAACTCTGAAATTAAAATCTTCTTCATTTGTGGTTCTTTCAGACCGTTGGGGGACCAGACATTTGAATTTGCAGAGCACTATGATTATTTTATCTATAATCTCTTTTAAAATATTGCTGTTGATGTAAAAACGTCGAAGAAATTTAAGGGAAAAGTTTTGAAAAGTTCCAAATTTTGTAAAGAAGTAAGAGCAGATGGTGAATTCATATACTCCACGATTTCTTCAAATCTGTGCTGTGGTTGGGTTGGCTCATGTGCTTAACACCCTCTACTTGACAAACAGAAAATGAACTTTATCAGTCCACGCTATCTACTGGTTTTTATACCTCTGTTTGTTGTGTAAAGAAACCCGGCCTTTTTGAAGAGCGGAAGAGGGAGAGGATTAGAGAGAAGTCAGGCATACGAAGAGAAAGTTTTGCAAGAAGAAATGCAGGAAGCGATAAGAGAAACGCAGCTGAAAAGCGCTTTCCCTTTGAAGGATTCTAGGCAATGCTTTAGCGAAAGCCCAATGAGCGAAGATAGAGAAGAGGAAGAGATGCCTAGATCCGCTCTCTCTGCATTCCGCGCAAAGGAGGAGGAGATTGAGAGGAAGAAAACTGAAGTCAGAGAGAAGGTTTTCTCTCAGCTGGGAAGGGCGGAGAAAGAATCCAAACGTTTGGCTGAAATCCGAGATGTAAGTAGAAATTTCCTTTTAGAAAAATCCAACAAAAATGTGATATGTTCAAACGAATGTATGGTGTGAACTTTTTTATAATGCAAAACCGCCATTTTAGGAGCTTGAAACCATGACGGATCCAACCAGAAAGGAAGTTGCAGCAACGCGGAAGAGGATTGACACAGTTAATCGTGAACTGAGGCCGCTTGGACAAAACTGTCTGAAGAAGGTTAGTGTTAAAAGTTTTTACCTTTCATGATTCTTTAGTACAACTCCATTATCCTTGATCTTTGTTATTTTTGAAGGAGAAGGAATATAAAGAAGCTCTTGATGCCTTCAATGAGAAGAACAAAGAAAAAGGTCAACTAGTCAGTAAACTGATGGAGGTACATTAATTTTCTGTTATACAAAGTTCCCCTTTTTCGATTATACACTAAAACAGAATTAAAAACTCAAGCAAATCGTCTTGAAACTCCTTCAAATAGGTGTTTTTATTTTCACTCGCTACTCTATATACCACAGTTTCGATTTTCAACCAGCCAAGCTGATATTTTTGGGGGAATTTTGTGCAGCTTGTGTGTGAGAGCGAGATGTTGAGGATGAAGAAGCTGGAGGAGCTGAGCAAGACAATAGACTCTCTCCGCTGAATCACTCTGATGTTATAGCAGAGGAACTAATCTTGTTTTCCAGATAACGATTGAATAACTGAATGTTTATTTTGTTTGATTTTATTTTTGCAGTAATATTTCTTCGTTTTTTAATCTGAACCAGAGTGATCCACTTGAATCTTTGTAGTTGACCAGAAAAAAAAAGAAGAGATATTTAACTTCGATTATTTGACTAATCCTGCTTCATTTTCTCGACAAACTTTAAACATTGGGATTAGGAAAGATTGCTTTAGTTCATTCGACAGATTGAGTATTTCTATCTTTTTGTATATTCCGGATAGATAAATAAAGGGCTGGTATGGGCTGTGAAGAAACTCGATTCGATTACTACACCGTGACTTGAAAAGCTATTATCTGTCCCGCTGGAAAATAACTTTGGCTTAATCAACATCTATGGGTCTGTTTGGGTGGATGGCTGCGGTTGGAGATGAAGCGATTGAAGACGGAGGCTCCGTTTGGTGCGGTGGTGGTGGTGGTGAACGCAATGGTTATAAATCATCCTTCATGAACGCCCGAACTCGCTTAAGTAACTTCTTCCATTTTTATGTTCAAAACTAGTTTTCTATTCTTGGAGGGGGTCATAACCGTTGTAATGCCAAACATACATTCTATGACAGTGTTGTTTTTGTCCAAACTCACTGGGGCAAAAAAGTCGCGTCAAACAGAGCTGAAGATGAAGATAAAACAATGTTTTTGAACGAAGCTCCATCTGAGGATGGAATTAGGTTAAAACGGCATTTTGGGTTCCAAATGGAGGTTATTCAAACAGACAACAAATAACACTTGTTTTTTTGAATAACGTATCGGAGAAAAAAATACTCAAATAAATAGAGCTTAAATTCGAAGTATGAATGTGATTATGGGATACCACGAAGGCATGAACTGATGCATAAGCATGGCAAGAGTAAGATGTTTTAGGAACGAAGATCGAAAAAAAAAACGAGAAGCAAAAAGAGCAAGCACACATAGATTTACGTGGTTTGGCAATTTGTCTACTCCACGCCCGCACTATGGTTTCTTCCTGCTATTACGATTACAAAGCGATATTGCAAAGAAAACCCTTTTATACTTGAAGCCGAGCGCAATCGTGAAACTTAAATGTGCAAAATTAACTGCTAAAATGTGGATCCTCGAAAACAGTGGATTTGTAATCTGTAAGATCAGACTACACATCTCGAACAAAATTTGACTCAGTGTTGACGCCAGGAGATTCCTGACCTCAAGATTCGGACCGATGCAACCGGAGGCTACTCGCCCAGCAGTCCAACGAGAGGGCTTGGCTGGCAACGACGACGAAACTAGAAGAGCAACGAACCGGACCCCAGGTGCTGCGGCAGGGAGGTCCCACCATGTACCCAGAAGCTCGAGAGAGTCTTCCCCTCCGAAACCAAAGTGTCCGAGCTAGGTACAGGGAAGACACCGACTTGGCTAAAAGCAAGGGTGACGGTCTCGAGAGTTCGGGATTCGGGGTCCAAAAGCTCAAGTCCAGGTGCCAATCCAAGTACCCCGGGGTCCTATTTATAGGAAAACCAAAGGGTAGGGGGGCTTTTTATAGCCCAGCCCCCAACCCGGCGACTATGGGTTACTCGGCGAGTATCATGCCATAGTCGCCCATCTGGCGAGTATTGGGTGCTGCTCGCACACGCCGGGCCAATACTCACCCAGGGCTTCTGCTGCTTCCTTCGCGTGTCGAGCTCTTCTGGTTGATACTCGCCTACCTGGCGAGTATTGTCTGCATACTCGCCAGGGTCTCTTCTGCTTCTGCCTTGGACTGCTTGTACAACCCGGGGTTCGCCTGACTCCTCCCAGGGATCTCGCAGAATGCCAATAGTTCTCGGCAGCCGGGATGAGGCGAGATCAGTGGCTTGATCTCGCTCTCTCCGAGCCCGGCAGGAGGGCCTCATTCCTAAGAATCATCGAGACCTTCGAGGTCGCAGATACAGCAGGGGCTCGCGCATACACTTTGGCGAGACCAGGGGGCGAGCAGTCCTCGCAGATCCCTCTTCCATGAGGCTGGAAGCTAGAATTACCTCTTTGCCCCTAAGGGTCTGCCAATAGCCACCCCGGACAGCGGAGTTTGGCTGTTAGCAGACCAAGTTGGGGTGCGTATAGTAAAATTGAGAGGCAGATTCCTGCTATTTGCAGGCCAGATCAGAAAATCTATAAATAGGATCCAAAGGGCACCTTTGGAGAGGCTTCCTCTTTGGAGCTTCTCTCTCCTCAGGCCATCCTTGAGCTCTCCAAGGTGCCCAGGCTTCAGCTTTTGGCTTGGGAGGGGAAGCGCTCTAAAGATCTTCCGGGTGTGTGGTGGGTCCTCCTAGCTGAGCCTAAGGATCAGTGTCCAACTCTGAGGCTCCGGTTTGTTCTCTCGCGAGATTAGTAAGAGTCAGTCGCCCCCCAACCCGTTGGGGGCCCCGAACTCCACAGAGACCGAGAAATCGGTTTCAACATTTTTGGTGCGGTGAGCGTGGAATGCGGCTAGTTCAAGAAAATCTCAGGGAAAACATGACCGGCGAGGACGAGCGGGATGCGAACCCTGGAGGCTTGCCACCCCCAGGAGCACCAGCCACAGTAGAGATGTTGGCGGATCTTAAGCGAGATCTTCTTGGAGCTTTTCAGAGCGCTCTCGCCACTGCGCTCGGTGGTTTCGCGACCCCGGCGCCCCAGGTGGCTCATCAACCTGGAGTCGGCGAGAGCGAGCCAGCTCATCGAGCGGGAAAAGAGGTGGCGGCCCAGGGAGGAGGGCGAGATCTGTCTGGGCGAGAGCTGTTCCCCAGCCCTGCTGGGGGAAGCGAGAATCCGACAAGGGAGACTCTAGCGGGAGGAAGCTCGGCCAGGGAGGTTCCGGCGAGCTGTCCTCTGGCGAGATCGGCAGGAGTAGGATCACCCGAGGAGCCAGTGAGAAGGGTGGAGCAAGTTCAGGGGGTGAGTGAGGGAAGTCCCTTCTGCGAGATGGTGCTCTCGGCACCACTCCCCGATGAGTTCAGGGAGCCTAACATGATGTTGTATGCTGGCAATGATGACCCCATTCAACACCTGCAGTGGTTCGAGGATATGGTCTCGATCAGACCCATGTCGGAAGCCTTCAAGTGTCGCCTCTTTGCTACTACCCTAATGGAGAAGGCGAGGGACTGGTTCCACCAGATTCCCTCAAGATCGATCTATACCTTCGAGAACTTGCCTAAAGGTTTTCTCTTACGTTTTTCCGCCATGAAGAAAAGAAAGAAGGATCCAGAGTCGCTTTTCGACATCAGGCAGAGGTCAGGAGAATCGTTGGCTCATTATCTGGAGCGGTTCCGAGAGGAGGTCCTCCTTGTCCAAGAGGTCCCAGGGTATACCCTCCAGCTCGCCTTTACGTTGGGGCTGAGAGAAGGCTTCTTCAAGATGGACCTCAAGAAGAAGGCTCCTCAATCTTATGAAGAATTGATGGAAAGAGTGGCAGAGGAGGTAGAAGGGGAGGCAACAAACCCCGAGTTTGCAAAAAGATTGGCACGGCTGAGCGAGCCGGAAGGGAGACAGCAAGAGCCAAGGAGGAGAGAGGAAGCGAGAGCCCCAGAGTTGGGATGGAGGCAGCAGGGTGGAGGAATGCAAGGCCCAGGGAGGGGTTTCCCCCATGGGGGAGGTAACTTCCAAGGAGGGCAGGGAAGACCTCACCAACTGGGGTGGAGACAGGGCCCGAGGCCATTCCCCCCCCCCCCCCCCCCATCATCAGGCAATGGAGATCGGTAGAGGAAGGGCAGGAAGAGGAAGAGGAGGGGGAGCCGGAGGAGCCGGCCCCAGAAGAAGGAACCGAGGAGTCGGGGATGAGGCAAGGGGGGTGGCGCTGCCGTACTGTGACTTCCATCAGGAGGAAGGCCACGCAACGGCCACCTGCCCTGAGTTCTTGGAAGTCAGAGGGGCGAGAGCCCCAGCACCACAAGCACAGCAAGGGGGAGCAAGGATAGAGGAGATTCTACCTCAGGGAGATGAGAATGAAAGGTGCGAGGATCGGACGGACGTAGGGACCCGAGGAGGGATCGGAGTGATCCATGGAGGGGTGGGGGTCGAGGCAACCCGGAAGGCGAGCCTCCATGCCATGTACCGTCGGAGTGTAGCTTCGACATCCCAAGCCCCACCCCCCGCGGAGAAGATCACCTTCTCACAGAAGGACCCGCCCGGTCACGAAGACCCATTCTACGATGCGCTGGTCATCCAGACAGCCATCGAAAACTTCACCGTTTCGCGAATCTTGGTGGACAACGGGAGCTCGGTCAATGTTATTTTCAAGAAGGCGTTCGACGGGATGCAGGTAGAGCCCAGGAGGGTGTTGGCCTCGGATGGCCCGCTGTTCGGATTCTCAGGAGAAAGGAAAGAAGTAGAAGGGGGGAGTAGGACTTCATGTGACCCTGGGAGGGCAGTCCCGGAACTGCCGCTTTGTGATAGTGGACGCCCCCAGTAGCTATAGCGCCATCTTCGGACGACCTCTTATCAGCGCGTTCCGGTGTGTCCCGTCCACTTTCCATCAATGCCTCAAGTTCAGCATGGGGGGAATCCAGGTCAGGGTCAGGGGAGATCCCAAGGTGGCGAGGCAATGCTATGTGACCGCCGTCAACACCATCTCTTGGATGGAGGAGGCGGAGGAGTGGGATAAGGTAATGAAAGAAGTGACCGCGACAGAAGAGATAGAGGAAGAAGTAGTTCGTGCCCAGGAAAGGGTCAGTGAGGGACCCAGGGCGGAGGATGAAGAAGGAGAACGGGGAGAAGATGAGGCCCTGGGGGAAGGGGCGGAGGAGCTAATGGAGGTATGAGAGGAAGGGGGAAGATAAGTAGTTCATACCCAGGAAGGGGTCGGCGAAAGTCTCAGGGCGGGGCAGAAAGAGGGAGAGAAAGAAGAGGAGCAGGGCCCCTGGGGAGCAGTCCAGGTTGGAGGCTGTAGAAGAAGTGGTGGAGGTGGAGATCACCACCAAGGCCGGGGCGATCGAGAAGATCAAGATCAACGGGGAGCTCAGCCCGGAGGATCGGGCGAAGATCTTGGCTTGCGTCCAGGACAATGTGGACGTCTTCGCATGGAGTGCTGCAGAGATGTCGGGAATCGACGCGGATGTGGCGTGTCATCGCCTCAACCTCGATCCCGGCGCTCGCCCCATCCGCCAGAAGAGGAGGTCCACGACGGACAAGCTGGAGGTGCCCATCCGGGAGGAGGTGAACAAGCTCCTCAAAGCTGGCTTTGTATCGGAGATCCAGTACCCAGGCTGGGTCTCCAATGTTGTGATGGTAACCAAGGGAGAGGGTAAGTGGAGAATGTGTGTGGATTTTTCCTTGCTTAATAAATCATGCCCCAAGGACTGTTATCCCTTGCCTAGAATCGACGCGCTGGTTGATTCAGCCGTCGGTTTTTCTGTGATGTCTTTTTTAGATGCTTTTTCAGGTTATCACCAGATCCGCATGCACCCTCCCGACATTAAAGATGTGTCCTTCATCACCGGGGATGGGTGTTATTGTTACAAAATGATGTCGTTTGGTTTAAAGAACGCGGGGGCCACCTATCAGCGTATGATGGATATGGTGTTTCGCGAGCAGAAAGGGAGGAACTTGGAGGTCTATGTGGATGACCTAATGATCAAGAGTCAAAATCTCGAGTCCCATCTCAGTGACCTCGAAGAGACTTTTGAAACCTTGAGAAAGTTTAAAATGAGGCTTAACCCTTCAAATGTGTCTTCGGGGCCAGTCGAGGGAAGTTCTTGGGTCATTTGCTCACCCCTCTTGGAGTGGAGCCTAATCCAGACAAGGTAAAGGCGATCCTTGAGTTGAGATCTCCACGAAGTGCGAAAGAGGTCCAACGTTTGACAGGAAAGTTAGCCGGGCTGAGCAGGTTCCTTTCCAAGGCAGGAGAAAAATGTTCTTCCTTCTTCAAGGTATTAAGGGGTAACCAAAAATTCGAATGGACTCCCCAGTGCGAGAAGGCTTTTCAAGCGCTAAAGGAACAACTGACCCAGGCCCCATTATTACAAGGGCCGAGACAAGGGGAAGACCTATACCTGTACTTGGGGGTAGGGTCGGAAGCGGTTAGCTCAGTGTTGGTTCGAGAGGAGGGGAAGAAACAACTCCCCATTTACTACGTCAGCAGGGTACTCAGGAAGGCCGAACTCAGATATCCTATCCTCGAAAAGTTAGCGTTTGTCTTGGTAGTGTCGGCTAGGCGGCTCAGACCTTACTTTCAGGCACACTCAATCAAAGTGGTGACTGACCACCCCCTTCGTGGCATCATGGAAGGGGTAGAGCACTCTGGGAGGTTGGCAAAGTGGGCGGTAGAATTGAGTGAGTTCAATGTCTCCTACGTGCCCAGGGTATCCATAAAGGCACAGGCGGTGGCAGATTTCATGGCCGACTACGTGACCGAGTTAGAGGAATCTGAAATACCCCACCCGGTGGCTTGGAAGATGCTGGTCGATGGTGCGTCGGGAAAGCATTCCTTCGGAGGAGGGGTGGTGTTGGTGAGTCCCCAAGGAACCAGGATAGAGCAAGCGATAAACATCCATTTCCCCCTCACTAACAACCAAGCCGAGTACGAGGCTGTTGTAGCAGGCCTCCGCCTGGCACAAGAATTGGGGGTGCAGGACGTGGAGGTCTCGACGGACTCCATGGTGGTGGCATGCCAGATCGGGGGGGGGGGGGAGTTCGAAGTCAAAGAACCAACTCTCCAACGGTACCTGGAGAAGGTTAAAGGTATAGTGGGACAGTTTCATACCTTCTCCATCAGACACATCCCAAGAGGAGAAAGCACCCAGGCGGACCTCCTGGCCAAGTTTGGTCCCCAGGCCGGGGGAACGGTGTCGGAGCTTTTCCGACCCTCCATCGAGGAGGGGGAGGTGATGGAAGTGGACCAGCGGGTGTCGTGGATGGATCCCTTCATCGCCTACTTAACAACGGGGAAGTTCCCTGAGGAAGGGACAGATAAGCGCCGGCTCAGGTATAAATCAGCCTACTACTCCTTGCATGCAGGGGTACTATATAGAAAGACCCTCTCGGGGCTCCTGGCCCGTTGTGTCCCGGAGGAGGAAGTCACAAGGGTCCTGGAGGAGATTCACTCAGGAGAATGTGGCAGCCACTCAGGAAGCAGGACTCTGGAAGGAAGAGTTCTGAGGCAAGGCTACTTTTGGCCCACCCTCAGCAAGGATGCGGCCGAGTTCTCCAGGAGGTGCCCCAAGTGCCAACTCTACGCTCCTCTGCAACTCCTCCCAGCTCCGAGGCTAAGAACGATCACGGCCCCTTGGTCATTTGCAATCTGGGGACTAGACTTGGTGGGACCTTTCCCCCAGGCAAGCAGTCAATGGAGGTTCTTGCTAGTGATGATCGATTACTTCTCCAAATGGATCGAGGCGAAGGCGCTGGCCAAGGTAACCTCCCAAGTGGTAAAGAATTTCATCTGGGGTGAGATTATTTGCAGGCACGGGCTTCCTCTAGCCGTTGTCACGGATAACGGGCCGCAGTTTGCCAGTGATGAGTTCGTTAGTTTCTGTGCTCAGCTCAGCATAGATCTCAGGTTCGCGTCGGTCCACCACCCAAGGAGCAATGGGAAAGTGGAGGCGGCGAACAAAATTATAGTAAACCTCCTCAAGAAGAAGATCGAGAACCTTAGAGGGAGTTGGGTGGAGCAACTTCCCTCAGTCCTCTGGGCCCTGAGGACCACCCCAAACACAGCTACTGGGGAGACCCCCTTCAAGCTGTCCCACGGATCTGAGGCTGTCCTCCTGGTTGAGTTTGAAGTCAAGACACCTAGAGTGGTCGCCGCAGGGGAAGGAGGTGAGGAATGGAGAGCGAACAACGAAGAAGGCCAAAGATTGTCTTTGGACCTAGTGGAGGAACTCCAAGACCTGGCCACCGTTAGGCAGGAGGAAGTGAAAAGGCGGATGGCCAAGTACTTTGACAAATATATTCGAGTAAAACATTTCCAGAAAGGGGACTTGGTACTAAAGAAGGTTGATGCGGCCGGAAGGGGGGGCACGGTAGGTAAGCTCAATCCCAACTGGGAGGGCCCGTATATTATAAGTGAAGTGCTAAAGTCAGGAGGGTACCACCTCCGGGATGTGGAAGGGGTACCCCTCGGTCGGGCCAGGAGTGGGGATAAATTGAAACGTTTTTATCCATAAAATTCCTTTTCTATACCAATTCTAATATATTATTTCTCATGTGCTGTTTCTTCAACTATGGGTCCGAGGTTGACAAATTCTTTTATGTTGGATTGCCCCGGACGATCCCGCTGCCGGGCTCTCACTAGCCGGTGGGTCAGGCTGATCTCGCGGAGAGGCTGCCGAGGTTGACAAATTCTTTTATGCTGGATTGCCCCGGATGATCCCGCTGCCGGGCTCTCACTAGCCGGTGGGTCAGGCTGATCTCGCGGAGAGGCTGGCGAGGTTGACAAATTCTTTTATGCTGGATTGCCCCGGACGATCCCGCTGCCGGGCTCTCACTAGCCGGTGGGTCAGGCTGATCTCGTGGAGAGGCTGGCGAGGTTGAAAAATTCTTTTATGCTGGATTGCCCCGGACGATCCCGCTGCCGGGCTCTCACTAGCCGGTGGGTCAGGCTGATCTCGCGGAGAGGCTGGCGAGGTTGACAAATTCTTTTATGCTGGATTGCCCCGGATGATCCCGCTGCCGGGCTCTCACTAGCCGGTGGGTCAGGCTGATCTCGCGGAGAGGCTGCCGAGGTTGACAAATTCTTTTATGCTGGATTACCCCGGACGATCCCGCTGCCGGGCTCTCACTAGCCGGTGGGTCAGGCTGATCTCGCGGAGAGGCTGGCAAGGTTGACAAATTCTTTTATGCTGGATTGCCCCGGACGATCCCGCTGCCGGGCTCTCACTAGCCGGTGGGTCAGGCTGATCTCGCGGAGAGGCTGGCGAGGTTGACAAATTCTTTTATGCTGGATTGCCCCGGACGATCCCGCTGCCGGGCTCTCACTAGCCGGTGGGTCAGGCTGATCTCGCGGAGAGGCTGGCGAGGAAAGGGAGTTTGGTCCTTAAGAGAGTTCGAAAGCGGGGATAACTTCTCGTCTTGGCGAGAGGGGGGGGGGGGGGGGTCCTCGGCACAAGATAATAATGAGAAAAGGGGTTTGGTCCTTAAGAAATATGGTCGGAAATTTAGGGTAACTTCTCGCTGGGCGAGAAACGGAATTCTCGGCATATATAAAATAAGCGAAACGACACAAAATTTCCATTCCAATGTAAGAGTTTAGTTACATTGGGCGGCGATTTCGCCAGCCCCAAAAATATACATTAAAAACAAAATGAAAATTGTCTCCTAAGCCTCGCTCAGAAACTCCTCGTCGTCGTTATCCTTCACCGGCGGGAGCGGCTTGAAGAGCTCCGGGACGATGTCCTCGACTGTCACGCTCTCGGCCTCGGGAACCAACAGTTCAGCCCCTTTCATGGCCTGGAAGACGAAACGAGCCGCATTCGTCGACTCTACGCGAAGCGCCTCGTCGCGGTCTCACCTCTCTTCCTTTAAACGGTGGGAATAAGGGGGGACTGCGGCGCGAGCAAGGTCGCGGTTGAGTGCCTTCAGCCCGGCGACCTCGCCCTCCAGGCTCAGGACCCGAGCATCCGAAAGCCTGGCCATCTCGGCATCCTGCGAACAAGAAACACGTAAGACAAGACAAGTTGGGGAGAAAGATGCTATAGATAAATGACTCACCACCCCGGTCTCGGCGGCAGCTAGCTCTTCCTTCAACTCGTCGACTTTCGCCTGGGAGGCCTTGTAGGCCTCGGCAAGCTCTGCATACTCGCGCTCCAGCTGCAGGCATCTTCTCCCCGTCATGTGGGCGAGCTCCATAGCCCGCAACTGGGACCTCGCACTTTCATAGGCGAGGCCCCTCGCGGTTTCTTCCTTATAAGCCGTGGCGTCCTCACGACCATACATGATGAAGGAGAAGTTGAAGGCGTGGGAGGTCGCGACGTCCTTCTCCACCCAAGTGGGAAGTATGGAGGAGACGTCGATCCGGTTGACCTCTTCTCTCCAGCGCACTAGGCGCTCGCCGGTTTCATCCCGGGCCCGCTCGCCAAGGCCGAAGTGCAGGTGATTCGACGAAAGGGGCGGTGCCGAGGTCCTGGCAGTGACTTCGACTGGCTCCTCGACTTCCAGATCCTCGGGGAGCACGGAAGTGCCGGCCTCGCGACCCGAGAGCTCGGCAGAGCGCTTCCCCTTCACGGAAGTACGCGAGCTCTCGCCCTTCTTGGGTTTCTTTGGAGTTGGCTGGCGGGAAGGTTTGCTACTCGGGGCCTCCGCCCTCTTCTTGAAAGTGGTAGCGGTCGCGGGAGTAACCTCTCAGCACGCCGCCGCCCCCATGGTAGCGAGGGCGAGGTCGGCGGAGGGTTTTATGTTACTCGCATAAGGAGGGTGGAGGGGGATGTCTCGCTCACCTGACAAAAGTTATGTTAGGAAGAACGCCGAAAATAAAAAAGAACACGAGTGGTGGGGCGAGATCCTTACCTTCACCGGGGAGCACTGGTAGTAGCTTGTCGACGTTGCGGCGGAGATGGCACACCTCGAAGTTCTTCTTCTGGAAGAACTGGTAGAGGTCGGCATCAGTGCCGCTGAGAACTGGAGGGCGGTAGACGCTATCGTTGTATTGGACAAGAGAGACGGGGATATTGCCGAAGTTCCCCTTCACGAGGAGGAACTTCTGAGCCCAGAAGTGGGCCTTGTTGACGGTCTCGACGACCTTGCACCCCGAGCCTACAAAGTAGACAGTACCCTCTGAGTAGGCGCGAAAGGAGAATAGTTTCCGGAAGACCGGGAGGCTAAACTCGATACGCTCCTCGCGCAGGAAGCATGCGAAACCCACGATCACCGCCATCGCATTAGGGGTGAGTTGGGCAAGGACTACTCCGTAGTGCCGGAGCACCTGGAAAACCACAAACAATGAAAACTATTGCGAGCGAGACTACTCCTGCGAGAAAAATGAAGAGGGAAAGGGAACGTACCTGCCGAATCTCGGGCCAGAGGGGAAGTCGCAGGCCCACCGCGAAATGTGCGATGGGGATGGCGATCTCATCGGGTCGGAGGGTGTTAATCACCTCATCCTCCCCCGGGCGGCGAGCTGTGAACTCGAGGGGGACAAAGTCGGCCAGGGAGGTGAGGTATTCGTCCTCGCTCATGTTGCAGCAGAAGAACTCGTGTTCGCAGAAAGCCCAGGCGCACTTTAGCCTACCTTCGCCCTCGCGGTCGTCCTTCTCAGTTTTCACCATCTTTAGTACCTGCGAGAACTAGAAGTGAGGAATGCGAGAACAGATTGTCGAGAGCTCTGCAGCTGAGAGGAAGGAATGCTCTAAGGGAGGCGGTAGATAAACGGCATTAATGAGAAGCTATTTATAGGAAAAGGAAAACGGCGGGAAGAAGCCCAAGCGCCGGAGGGTACGATTAGTCAAAATGTCACATCAGGATAACGCGCGAAAACAAAAATCATTCCGCCAATGACCGGCGAGCGAGATCAACCTGCAGGGTTAGTCCAAATAAACGATTCGCGAGCAGAAACAGTACTCGCAAGCGAAAATAAGATAAAGGATAGGCAGCAGTATAGAAGCTGCAAGCAATAGCACATTTAATAATTGTTCACAGCTCTTAGCGAGCGAAAACTAATAGAGGCCACACCCATGCGAGATTGTTCAGAGTAATAACACAAAAATAGCGGAAATGTTTCACGAAGGAAAAACTAAAGGCGCGAGATCAGTAAGGCAGCCACTGCCGCCTCCTCGCGGTCCCGTCCTCGGCGGCCTCCCGGGGTTGTGGAATTCAGCAGCAGCGCGGGCGTCACGATCAATCAGGTGGGCGAAATCTTTGATCCTCGCTATGAGCATCTCCTCGGAGGTCTCAGACTCATCGGGATCGCGAGGCATCGCAGTCTATCGCACTCATCCATCAGTGAAGCATATCTCTCCTCGGCAGCCTGCCTATCCACTCTCGCCCGAATGTGGTCCTGCAGCATCTGGTTTTGCTTTTGGAATAACTCCGCGGTCCGCTGTTTTATCACCTCAGGTTCTCGCGAATCGCCCAGGAAGTCCTCCACCTGCTCAGGAAAAGGGGACATTTCCTCGTCCCCGAGTTCGGAGTCGGTGTGTTGGGTCTCGCAGTCCGCTGAAAAGGGTTGAACGCGAGGTTAGGAGGGACAAATATCAGGGTAAATAGCGGAGACGCGAGAAGGCTTACCCGGGGGAGGGTGAAAGGAACCAGGCGGAGGATCGAAGGCGGTGCCATAGTAAGGGATGTGAGTCTTCCCCTTTCCAGGGGGTATTTCGCTGTACCTACAAGGGGACCTTTCGGCCGGCGCAAGCCACCTGAGTCCTCATTGGCGAGAAGGTTAAAGTTCGGTGTCGGGATGGTCGCGTCCAGGAGTTTAAGGGAAGGAGTTCGCTGATCCTGTTGCCTCGGTCTCGCAGGAGGCAGAACTGGAGAAGGAAAATAAAGAGGTAAGAGACATCAGCAGGTAACATGATTAAAGCAAAATTGGCGAGATCAAATAATGTACCGTCAGGATTCTCGCCAACGATATTCGCATTCTCCCGAGGAGTAATGGGGGGTTCTTTCGAAGGTCCGCCAACGTCTTTGTTGGCCTTAAAGACCTACAGAGGCGAAGCTTAGAAACAATAATCAAGTAGTCTCGCGTGACGGGTAATCCTTACCTTGTCAACGAACTTATCGCTAGGGGAAGACTCCAGGTCGACAGCATCGTCTCCCAGTCGGCGAGTGGCCTTCGCCTTCTTCGTTTTCGGCACAGGAGAGGGGGATGAGCGACTCATCCACGCCGGGGGCTTCATCATCATCGACACCTCGCGAGCCTTCGAAGATTTCAGGCGAGCCTCCATTTCCTTGGAGAGAGGCACTGGAAGATAACTACAGTAAGGAGAAGAATAAAGGAGAAAAGAAAGTGAAGACGCCCTTCAGCTCAAGTGGTATTTATAGCCTAACGGTGGGACCCACAGAAAGATTCCCGACAGGACAGCTGTCGCCAGGCGGACGCCCAGGGTTGGACGATTCTTTGCGAGCTTAGGATAACCTCGTAAAGAGCGGGAATTGTGTACAACCCGGGGTTCGCCTGGCTCCTCCCAGGGATCTCGCAGAATGCCAATAGTTCTCGGCAGCCGGGGTGAGGCGAGATCAGTGGCTTGATCTCGCTCTCTCCGAGCCCGGTAGGAGGGCCTCATTCCTAAGAATCAGCGAGACCTTCGAGGTCGCAGATACAGCAGGGGCTCGCGCATACACTTTGGCGAGACCAGGGGACGAGCAGTCCTCGCAGATCCCTCTTCCATGAGGCTGGAAGCTAGAATTACCTCTTTGCCCCTGAGGGTCTGCCAATAGCCACCCCGGAAAGCGGAGTTTGGCTGTTAGCAGACCAAGTTGGGGTGCGTATAGTAAAATTGAGAGGCAGATTCCTGCTATTTGCAGGCCAGATCAGAAAATCTATAAATAGGATCCAAAGGGCACCTTTGGAGAGGCTTCCTCTTTGGAGCTTCTCTCTCCTCAGGCCATCCTTGAGCTCTCCAAGGTGCCCAGGCTTCAGCTTTTGGCTTGGAAGGGGAAGCGCTCTAAAGATCTTCCGAGTGTGTGGTGGGTCCTCCTAGCTGAGCCTAAGGATCAGTGTCCAACTCCGAGGCTCCAGTTTGTTCTCTCGCGAGATTAGTAAGAGCTGGTCGCCCCCCAACACGTTGGGGGCCCCGAACTCCACAGAGACCGAGAAATTGGTTTCAACACTACTGGTCTCTGTGTTGATCCTTTGACCTTGACTTCTGTCTACGTGGCCTTGGGGGGGTCCACCCTCGGAGAATGAGGGTTGTACACAATCCCCGCTCTTTGCGAGTAAGGAAGTTGCTTGGAAAGAATCATCCAACCTTCATTCGACGAGCTTGCCTACTGGCGACTATTGACTTATACTCGCCGCCTCGCTGGCCGACGCTCGAGCTCTATAAATAGAGGGGCAGGGGTCTCTGATGGCACGTCTTTTCTGAACTCACTCAAGATGGCGCGCGACTATGCTGCAGAGGCTAAGGCGGCCATGGCTGGTCTTGTGGGCCTGTTTGACGGTCCTTCGCTCCCTCCACGCCTAGGTCCAGAGGTCGAGGACTTCCTCGCTACCAAGAAGAGGAAGAGGCTGGCAAAGAAGAAGAAGAAGGGGAAGAAGAAGGTTGCTAAGGACGATGTCGCCGCCCCTTTGGGCGACCAACACCAGCAGCTATTGGAGGAGTTGGGGTTGTCCAACGGCTCGCCGGTCCCTGATTCCTCTGCTCCAAATGTCGCCGAGGAGGCGAGCATGCCGGGGACCTCGACCCATAATCAATCGGAGAATCTCGCTCCTGCGCGAGGTAGAGAGCTTCCTATTCACCACTTTCTTTGATTGGCTTTGACTTGGTCCGTAGTCGCTAAATGCTTCTCGCAGATTCGTCCACCATCGATGCTCAGGAGGAGCCTCTGTTCGTGCCTCCTCTGAGATCGTCGCCCATGATCTCGCCTAGGGGTGGTGGGCGTTCGGCGCGAGTTCTCCACAGCTCTTTGCTGGAGAGGAGACCGATGAGCGAGCAACGGGCTCCTCTGGCGAGCAACGTGCTTCCACCTCCACCGCCTCTTGATTCTTCGGGGTTGGCGAGCATCTCGCAGCTGCCCGTGGGTGGGCTTCCGCCACCTCCTCCTTTTCCTCCTCCCGTCACGACTCAGGGCGAGCAGCGCCCTTCGACTTCTACCGCTCCCTCAACTCACCAGGGTGAATCCTCGCGCCGTGGCGGGACTGAGGGCCCTTCGGGCTTCTTTCCTCCGAGGGGGGGAGGGCGACCATCTGATAGTCGCGGTCGCGGGAACGCGCCTTCTAGCCGGGGTCAGACTGCTGGGTCTCATCCTGCTCGGCGAGGCGATCATCATCACAGCGCGTCTCCCCAGCGAGGCAGGGGCTCTCCTCGCCGTCATTCTCGCAGTCCTCGGCCAGGTACTTGGTCGCTATTTGTGATAGTCGCCACTATCTTCACTTGGTTCCTTTAGTCGTCAAAGCTCTGATATTTTTACCCTTTTTGCAGCTCGCGCTCGCACTCCCATAGGAGCCTTGATTGACGCCGTCGGGCTTCCTTCTCGCGAGTACCAGGAGAGGGCTACTCGCGCAATCCTGGATCTGGAGGCGAAATTAGAGCGCCTGGCGGTCAGCGAGCCTCATCGCTGCCTGACTGATATAGAGTCGCAGGTTGAGCGCCTGGTGAGTACGGATGCTCATCGTCGCTTGACCGAGCTGGAGGTGCGAGTATCACGGCTGGAAGAGTTCGATACTCGCCTGGCTGGTGCAGAATCTTGCCTTCATACTGTCAGCGATCTGGAGCATCGAGTTGCGAGGCTCGAGCATCGCCAGCAGCTGCATCATGACGAGATGGTGGGGATGCGCGCGAGCATGGGCTTGGTCGGTCGGCTGGCGAGGATTGAAGACCAGCTGCGGCAAGGCGAGGACGCGATGACCGTAGCCTTCGAGCATTTCAAGCGAGCTCGCAGCTTAGGCTGGGTTGGGCGACATCCTCAGCCTCCGGATCCTCAGGCGAATATTCAGGCGCCTCCTTAGATGTTGTCTTTTCTTTACTTTCTTCTTTCTATGTTATGTCGCCCTTGGCGAGCATCCCTGTAATTCTTGAACGCTTAAGTTTTTTTGATGCAACATTATTTGGCGAGTATTGGAAACTCGTCCTCTATTACCTGTTTTGCTTTCTCTTTCTGTGATGGATTTTTTGTCTTGATTTTTTCTATCTTCTATAATTTGGCGAGTATTGTCTGCATGTCGCCTATGCATGGCGAGCTTCTTTCATGCTTTTTCTTGCAGGTCTTCGCGCCTTGGAAGTCGACACCTTGTTGACGTGTGTTGCTGAGTTGGCGACTTTTGCTTAATACTCGCCACCCCCTTATTCCTAATCGCTCCGTCGTGCTCGATAAGCCAGGCTACCCGACTACTATAAATAGGGGGGTGGGTGAGTATTTATTACGCTTTCGGCGACCTTCTAACTCTTACGCGAGTATCTTCCGTCTTCTTCTCCTCTTCTGGTCTTCTTTGATACTCGCCTTTCTTCTCTCCTCTCTTCCAAGATGTCTGACGAGGCGACCGTTCGGCGTGCCAATCACGCCAAGAACTTCGCGGCGACCACCTTCAAGAAGCCCGTCACGATTGAGAAGGACTTGGAGATCTTCACGGCGAAGTACATCCCGCCCGGGTTTGTCCCTCGGCTTCCTCGCCAGGGCGAGCGACTAAACACGGTCCTGACCACTGAGCGGGTGTTCCCTACTCGCCACTTCGAGGTGGGCTTGCGACTACCATTGTGGACGGAGTTCTGTCAGATACTCCGTTACTTTGGGATAGTCCCTGCCCAGATCAACCCCAATGGGGTGGCGATGATCGTGGGGTTCCTCTGCTACCTGCGCGACCAGGGAATCTCCTTCGACCTTTCCGTCTTTAGGCGGATATTTCACTTCATGGCGACAGGCGAGGGCGTCGTCTTCTTGTGCAGCCATGTCTGCACGCTGGTCGGCACGGCGAAGAAGAACCACCGCTGGGGAGAGCGACTAGTCGTCATCGCTGGCGACTTCCATGCGATCCCCGAAAGGTCCTTCCAGCCGCCGGAGAGCGTCTTCGGGGTTTCCTTCCTGAACGAGGGTGGCGAGAAACTGCTCGAATCCTTCAAGAATCGCCGCCTTGCTGTGGTATTCTGGAGGAGGCGAGTAGACGAACTCGCTGAGGTGTTTCCGGGCGAAGGTAACCTATCGCGCGAGTATTCGCACTACTCGCTCTTCGTCTTCGTTCTGGCGACTAACTGGGGCTAACTCTCTATTTGTTTCAGCAGTCCATGTTCTGCCACGCGAGCTTCTCCCCGCGGTGGTGAAGGCGGCGGCTTCCACACAGGGAGGTGCGGGGACCTCTGTTCGTGGGGATGGGTTCTACTCGCCAATCGACTTGTCGCCAGGAGGCGATGAGCCCTTGATCGTCGGTGAAGGTTCTGGGCCTTCGAAGAAGCGGAAGGAGAGGGGAGAGCCCTCCGAGCCCTTGAGGAAGAAGAAGGAGGTCGCTCATAGGGACCTCGGCAAGAAGGCGGACCCTTCTGAGGCTGGCGAGCCTTTCACCCATCCGAACTTCAACCTGGGTGGGCGTGGCGAGGATCTCTATGGTCGCCCCTTGGTGACCTGGTCGGAGAGTGCCCACGTGGTGTCTCTAAGCTCCAACCTCCCGCCATGGTCGGAGGACTGGGAGGACAAGGGCGAGGGCTTCGATGTGCTCCACGCCGTCTATGGTCGCGAGGATGCCGAGAGACTGCAGGAGGAGTCCTCCGAGTATCTCGCTCACCAAACCTCGCGATCGCTGCTGCGATCTGCCGAGCTGTCCCATTCGACAGTAAGGCGATTGCTCGAGTATGAAGGGGTGATCAAGATCCAAAGTAAGAAGATGATCGTCATGGGGCTCAAAGAGAAGGAGCATGATGTACTCGCCTTGCTTCTATACTCGCTTGTGGGATACTTGCCACTTTGCCGAATAGTTTGCTTACCTTCTGCGTCTTCTCTTTTTGCAGGCCGCCGAAGTGGAGATGGCGAAGAAGACCTCCCAGCTGGAGAAGGAGCTGGACGACACCCGACTGGCCTTGGAGGCCGCCCAAGTTCGTATCGCCGAGCTGGAAACTCGGCCTGCTGAGCAACAACCAGCGGTGGCGGGCCCCTCCAGGGTCGGCAAGCAGATCAGGATACTCGGCGACGATAAGCCTCGCATTCGTCGGGAGATCGCGCGAGCAACGGGTCTGTCATCCTGAGCCAACTGAAGGCGGACGACCTTCTGAAGCCGGCGGCGATGGAGCTGACAGTGGTGAACCTCATCCCGGCGCTGCTCGCCGAGGAGTCCACCTCTCCCTTGCGAGCATCTTCCCAGCTGTCTGGTGACTCCGAGGATGATGACTCCGAGGACGAGGATGATGACGATGGCGGCGATGAACCAGATGCTGACATTGATGGCGAGGATGACGCCTAGTCGCCTGGGCACCCCTTTTTGCTCGCCCGGCGACCTTTTGTAAACCTTTGAAAGATTCTTTTGTAACTTATATCAAGTATATAAATGAAAAAAAGGGATAAGGTTTTGCTCGCCTGCTTCTTCTGCCTTACTTCCTGTCTTGAATGTCGCTTAGGCTCCTAGGCTCGAGGCGAGGTTGAGTGTTCGCTAGGCTCTTAGGATCAGGGCGAGATTGAGTGCTCGCTAGGCTCTTAGGTTCGAGGCGAGTTTGAGCGCTCGCACCTGCATACTCGCACATGCATGCTCGCATGTGTATACTCGCCCATCTGGCGAGTATTACCTACATACTCGCCTTCTCAATGGTACCTTCTGATTGAGTCGAGTCGTGAGGGGCACTTGGAGGGTCCCAAGGGACACATGCTTAACTCAAGGCCCTGCCCTGCACCTGGTGAAGAGTTCATTAGAATCACTTAATAATAATGAACTTTTTAAGGGGAAAGAGATAGGGAATGGCGGTCGGGAAGATTTGGAGGGACACATCTTCCCGAGGCCTCCATCCTACTTGGATGCCGGATGTCGACGAAGAATGACGTCAAGTAGGGAATGACGGTCGGGGAGGTCCAAGGGGATACACCATCCCGAGGCCTCCATCCTACTGGATGCCAGAATGTCTCCATTCTTTGGTCGGTCGAATCGGTCTTGCCCTTTCTCAAGTTGGAATGTCGGTTTCCAGACTTTTTCCCTGGTAATCTCTCCAGTCGGACGAGAAGTGCGGTCGGTGGGAACCGCGGCCAACGTGCAAGGGGGGAGTTGATCTCGGCCGTCATTGCAGAGGCTTGGACTTAAGGGAACGCACACCCGAGGCATTGTCCCATCATCCGTTCTGAGTTTTTACGAGGGTCAAGTCGGAGGCTCGTCTTCCAACTTGCGGTGTCGAATGTTGATGCAGGATGACGTCAAGCAGGGAGTGGTAGTCGGGGAGTTCCAAGGGGACATACCATCCCGAGGCCTCCACCCTACTTGGATGCTGGATGTGGATCAAACCTGCTTCCTGTTGCTCAACAAATTAGCAGGGAGTTAAGCACACTTAAGCACACCAACTCACATGATCGGACACAATAGTTTAGAAAAAACGGCTTGCTTCGCTGCGAGCTTTCAGCTCTCGAGGGTACACGACACCTTTATTCAAGGGTCCCCTGAGCTAGTTAAATCGATCATCTCTTCGCCGAATCGGAAGGTCGGCGTCCAGACTTTTCTCCTGGTAATCTCTTCAGTCGGACGAGAAGTGCGGTCGGTGGGAACCGCAGCCAACGTGCAAGGGAGGAGCTGATCTCGGCCGTCATTGTAGAGGCTTGGACTTAAGGGAACGCACACCCGAGGCACTGTCCCATCATCCGTTCTGAGTTTTTATGAGGGTTAAGTCGGAGGCTCGTTTCCCAACCTAGCGTGGAGATCGACTACACTGACCTTCTTCCTTAAAAGACTTTTCTGAGATAGGAAGGGCTGTCTCATCCCCTATTTCAGGGAGATGTAAATTTTTATTTATCTGAAAATGAATTTACAAAAAGAAGGGGGGCATGTACATTCCTTTTAGGGATAAAACCTTTTCAGGTCATCGCCGCTCTATGTGTTCCCTAGCAGCTCGCCTTCCTGGTTCTGCAAGCGGTACCCTCCGGTCATGAGAGCTTCCTGAATGATGAAGGGTCCTTCCCAGTTCGGGTTAAGCTTCCCGACGGCTGCTGACCTTCCTGTCGTGTCCACTTTCTTTAGGACCAGGTCACCTGCTTGGAAGTGCTTGAGGCGGACATTTTTGTCGAAATGTCTGGCCATTCGGCGTTTGATCTCTTCTTGCCTAGCTGAGGCCAGGTCTCGGAGCTCTTCTATGTAGTCGATGAAAGTGGAGTGTTTTAGTTCTTATTCTTCTTATTAAAAGATCTTGATTAAGTTTTCCTTTAAAACTTAAATGATATAAATATATATGTGTTTGCTGTATAAGTAATTAAAACAAACAATGTGAGTGCATAGCACAATCAAAAACATAAAACAATAAGCAAACCAAACAATCCAAATGACACAGAGAAATATAGTAGTTCCCCTCAACTGGGTACATCTACTCTTCTACCCACTGGTAGGAATCCACTATGAGGTTGTTGATAAGGTGCCCTCACACCAAGTGAGCTGTTGATAAGATGCTCTAACCAAACTGCAGGTTTTTGCTAAGGTGCCCTGTCACCGAGATTAACTTTTGAAGGGAGTTATAACCCTGTACAAGAGAGGTAAGAAAAAGTAATGAAAAACAGAAAATATAATGTTCTTCTCTGTATGAGAAGACTCTTAAAGATCCTGATATGGTGTTGAATGGATCTGAATATTATGTTGAAGAGCTCCCCCTGTCTGATATAGAAGGATGACAGTTCTGGAGGTCTCTCCTGTTGATTGTACACAGTTTCTTTCCTTTTGTGCAGTGATGATCCTGAGCAAGTAGTTGTGATTTGTGTCTCAGGATGTATGTAATCTGCAGGAAAGAGTTAGCAAAGAAAAGAATAGATTTTTGCTCTCTGTGTTTCGGTTGTGTGTGTACTTCATATCCTTGTTCTTTCTCCTTTCTCTTCTTCTTTATATAATCTGAGGACCCTTGCCCTTAATTTGAATTCTTCTCTCGGGAAGAAGGAAAGAGCTTAAGTCTCCATCAATGATTTGACTCCTCGAGAAGATAACCTGCCGTTTCTGTTCATTAAAGCTGATCTGCAACGGCTATAGTATTTATTGATCTGCAACGGCTAAGTTAAATATTATAAAGAAAGATAAAATATTAGTCGAGCTCTGGCTAGAATTTGTCGAGCACTGAACGACATTTGTCGAGCGCCTTTCTGAAGATTTGTCGAGCGCCTTTTGATGTGCTGAGCAATTGTCTTCACTTGTCGACCGCTGAGACTGGCTGGATTGAGTTTGTCGAGTGTCGTTCAGAGAATGCCTGCCCGCTCCAATTGTTCTGACTGGATTCGTCGAGCGCCGTTCGCTATTTGTTGAACGCTGTTCTGATGAATATTTGTCGAGCGCTGTCTGACTATTTTGTCGAGCGTCGTTCGACATTTGTCGAACGTAGAGAACTTATATTATTTGCTTAAGTATACTCTCTGATTCGATCGCATCATATTTAATTTGTGTTAATTTAGATTGATCTAAATTATTAGATTTAACAAAAGGATGGATCCTAACTCAAATCAAAAGCTATGGTTCCAACAATCTCCCCCTATTTGAGTTGGGATCAAATCAAAACTAGTGACCTGGTAATCTAAAAATGGTTTTTAGAATTTTCAGTTGCAGCAGCTTTTATACAGATTTAAGTCTTGTTTGAGATTTGTGTTTCTCATTTTCTCTCTCACTTGGCTTCTCTGATGTTCTCCTTTTCTCTCTCACTTGGTTTTACTTTTCAATTTTCTTCTGTAGACTCTGTAAATTATTTTATTTAAGCAACTCATTTGATCTAGATTTGAGTTAAAATGTTTTTAATATCTTAAATTGCTACAACTGTTAATGGATTTTAAGGAATGCTTTAGATTATAAAAACATTGCAGACATTTTCTTTCTCATAGAATCCCCTTATTAGAAGAGACTCACACTCAGTGCTATGATCAATACTGATCAATGCAGCTACAGTAGAATGCTCAAACTGACTTGGAGAAGTCTGTAAGAATACAAAGTTGTCTTAACATAATTTTTATGATGGAAACAATCCATGTAAATTTTAGATTTGCTGTTTGAATTGGAATGGAGTTTAATGGTGAGAAATTAATTAGAAAACTTCTTTGAATTTTATTAGAGTTGAAAGGTTTAGCAGTTTTAGCCTTTTTATTTCATTAAAATATAAATTTGAAAATTTTTCTTGAAATTGTTGAACATAATGAATTTGTTTTTCTTTAAAAAAATGTTCAAGTTTATGTTTTAAAAAGTCATTTTGTTCTTCTTTAGGTTTGTTATGTTCGGAAATCAAATGATTTATATTTGTTGACTTCTTTATTTTTATGTTACATTTTATTAAATTGGTAAAAGTTATTTTAAAAGAAGATTTGTAATTTTTAGAGGTAGGGTTTTGAATTGATATTACCTCATTTACCTTTTCTGATTTAGTTTCTGCATCTGGGATTTGATGTAAACCACCATATATGGCCATCATGCAGAAAGCTCTAGCTCTAAGTTCTTCTTCTTCTTCCTCTTCACTTAGGTTTGTTGATGGTTCTGCATCAAAAATATAATTAGTTGAAGAGATGAAAGAAGGTTTATTTACCATCCTGGAGAGGGAGGTCCAGATTCCTCTTGCAGAGGTGCAATCTTCAAGCTTTTGAAGAATGTCTTTTGACACTGACTGAGCCAAGATCTGCATGGCTTTGGCATCTGCTTCTGAGGATGGAGAAAGTTCTGTAGATGGGGAAGGTTCTTTATGTTTATCAGTTTGCCCATCATCAGTATCAGCTTTGAATTTATCTGGCTTCATTTTGCAAACACGGGCAGTGACATCAGTTTCTCTGTTGTCACGTTTTATTTCGGTAGTTTTCTTTGAAGAAGATATATCAGCGCCAACATAAACAGGCCCTGTCAAGATAGATTTGTAAATTTCTTCATCTATGGCATTCATATATAACTTAATTCTGGCTTGCCATAAAGAAAAATTATCCAAGTTAAGTATAGGTGGATCTGAAAACAGAAATTTTACTTGTATAAAAAAAACATTTTAGAGCAGATTTAAGAACTAAGTGATCTTTGTGATTTCAGGTGTTAACCTGTGTGACAAATCAACTTCTCTAATACTAATTGAAACAGGAGTTTTTAATTGAAAGCATTAGAAACTAGAAATTGAAATGGTAAAATCAACCTCCCTCTGATACCAATTGAAAGTGGAGTGTTTTAGTTCTTATTCTTCTTATTAAAAGATCTTGATTAAGTTTTCCTTTAAAACTTAAATGATATAAATATATATGTGTTTGCTGTATAAGTAATTAAAACAAACAATGTGAGTGCATAGCACAATCAAAAACATAAAACAATAAGCAAACCAAACAATCCAAATGACACAGAGAAATATAGTAGTTCCCCTCAACTGGGTACATCTACTCTTCTACCCACTGGTAGGAATCCACTATGAGGTTGTTGATAAGGTGCCCTCACACCAGGTGAGCTGTTGATAAGGTGCTCTAACCAAACTGCAGGTTTTTGCTAAAGTGCCCTGTCACCGAGATTAACTTTTGAAGGGAGTTATAACCCTGTACAAGAGAGGTAAGAAAAAGTAATGAAAAACAGAAAATATAATGTTCTTCTCTGTATGAGAAGACTCTTGAAGATCCTGATATGGTGTTGAATGGATCTGAATATTATGTTGAAGAGCTCCCCCTGTCTGATATAGAAGGATGACAGTTCTGGAGGTCTCTCCTGTTGATTGTACACAGTTTCTTTCCTTTTGTGCAGTGATGATCCTGAGCAAGTAGTTGTGATTTGTGTCTCAGGATGTATGTAATCTGCAGGAAAGAGTTAGCAAAGAAAAGAATAGATTTTTGCTCTCTGTGTTTCGGTTGTGTGTGTACTTCATATCCTTGTTCTTTCTCCTTTCTCTTCTTCTTTATATAATCTGAGGACCCTTGCCCTTAATTTGAATTCTTCTCTCGGGAAGAAGGAAAGAGCTTAGGTCTCCATCAATGATTTGACTCCTCGAGAAGATAACCTGCCGTTTCTGTTCATTAAAGCTGATCTGCAACGGCTATAGTATTTATTGATCTGCAATGGCTAAGTTAAATATTATAAAGAAAGATAAAATATTAGTCGAGCTCTGGCTAGAATTTGTCGAGCACTGAACGGCATTTGTCGAGCGCCTTTCTGAAGATTTGTCGAGCGCCTTTTGATGTGCTGAGCAATTGTCTTCACTTGTCGACCGCTGAGACTGGCTGGATTGAGTTTGTCGATTGCCGTTCAGAGAATGCCTGCCCGCTCCAATTGTTCTGACTGGATTCGTCGAGCGTCGTTCGCTATTTGTCGAACGCTGTTCTGATGAATATTTGTCGAGCGCTGTCTGGCTATTTTGTCGAGCACCGTTCGACATTTGTCGAACGTAGAGAACTTATATTATTTGCTTAAGTATACTCTCCGATTCGATTGCATCATATTTAATTTGTGTTAATTTAGATTGATCTAAATTATTAGATTTAACAAAAGGATGGATCCTAACTCAAATCAAAAGCTATGGTTCCAACAGTCGAGAGATAGTTTTTGCGCTTCTTCATTTTCTAATCGCCACTCTTCGTCTCCGTCTTCCGCGGCTACCACCCTTGGGCTTCTGACTTCAAACTCTACTGGAATGAGAGCTTCCGACCCGTGAGAGAGCTTGAACGGTGTCTCCCCGGTGGCTGAGCTAGGAGTGGTCCTCAAAGCCCAAAGGACCGAGGGGAGCTGGTCCGCCCAATTACCTCTCAGGTTCTCCACTTTCTTCTTCAGCAGATTGATGATCAGCTTGTTGGCGGCCTCCACTTGACCATTGCTCCTAGGGTGGTCCACAGAGGCGAATCGAAGATCAGTTCCCAGCTGTCTGCAAAAATCATCCAATTCCAAGCTGGCAAACTGGGGACCGTTGTCGGTGACGATGGCGAGAGGGATTCCAAATCTGCAGACGATCTCTCCCCAGATGAAGTTCTTCACGACTTGAGAGGTGGTCTTGGCCAAAGCTTTGGCCTCGATCTACTTGGAGAAGTAGTCGATCATGACGAGAACGAACTTCCTCTGGCCACTTTCTTGAGGGAAAGTGCCGATCAAGTCCATCCCCCAGATGGCAAACGACCATGGGGCGGTGATTGATCGGAGCTGCTGGGCCGGCTGCAACTGAAGGGGGGCGAAGAGCTGGCATTTCTGACACTTCTTTGAGAAGGTCTCGGCATCCTTTCGGATAGTAGGCCAGAAGTAACCTTGCCTTAGGATCCTTTGCTCCAAAGTGCGAGCCCCAGAATGGCTTCCACACTCTCCCGAGTGGATCTCCTCCAACACTCGGGGTACTTCGTCTTTAGAGACACATCTGGCCAAGGGGCCTGAGATGGTTTTGCGGTACAACTCTCCATTTTGCAGCAAATAGTACGCCGCCTTGTACCGAAATCTTCTTTGATCTCCTTCGCCCGCCGGGAGCTGGCCGCTGACCAGGAAGGCCACAAAGGGATCCATCCACGAAGGGCGTTGCTCGATCTCCATCATCTCTCCCTCTTCAATGGATGGACGGAATAGTTCGGTAATAGTTCCTCCAGCCCTCGGCCCATACTTGGCTAAGCGATCTGCTGCCGAGTTCTCCTCTCCCGGCACATGCTCGATGAAGAAGGACTGAAAGCCTCCAATCATCCCTTTCACCTTTACTAAGTACTTCTGCAGGATGATGTCGCGCACCTCGAACTCGCCTCGAATCTGTGACGCGACCACCATCGAACCCGTGAAAGCCAGGACATCACGGATCCCCAACTCCTTGGCAAGGCGCAAGCCTGCCACTATGGCCTCATACTCTGCTTGGTTGTTTGTGATGGGGAAGAGGATCTCGACGGCTTGCTCGATCCTTGTTCCCTGTGGGCTGACGAGCACGATGCCCACCCCCACAGAACTTTTGCCTGAAGCTCCGTCCACAAACATCTTCCATGGGATCGGATTGAGAGCTTCTTCTCCTGGCTCCGTTTCCAACGAGAAGTGATCCAGGAAGTCTGCTACTGCCTGGGCCTTGATCGCCACCCGGGGTGAGAAGGAAATGTCGAACTCGCTGAGTTCTACCGACCATTTCGCTAACCTCCCAGAATGTTCCACTCCCTCTAGGACATTTCGGAGAGGATGATCAGTCACAACCCGAATGGAGTGAGCTTGAAAGTAAGGCCGGAGCTTCCGCGCCGACACCACCAGGGCGAAAACGAGCTTCTCCAGGATTGGATATTTCAACTCCGCCTTCTTCAACACCCGACTGACATAGTAGATGGGTAGTTGCTTCTTTCCTTTCTCTCGGACCAACACGGAACTCACTGCTTCGGCTCCTACTCCCAAGTAGATGAGCAGGTCTTCGCCTTCCTTTGGGCTCTGAAGGAGAGATGTCTGAGTCAACTGCTCCTTCAGTCTTTCGAACGCCGTCTCACATCCTTCGAACCACTCGAAGCTTTTAGTTTTGCGGAGTGTCTTGAAGAATGGAGAGCACTTCTCTTCGGCCTTTGAGAGGAAGCGGCTAAGACCCGCCAGCCTTCCTGTCAACCTTTGGACTTCCTTCATCGTCTTTGGGATGGCATCTCCAAGATCGCCTTAACCTTGTCGGGGTTAGGCTCTACTCCGTCCGGGGTAAGGAGATGCCCCAGGAACTTTCCTCTTCCAGCTCCAAAGACGCACTTCGCTGGATTGAGCCTCATTTTGAATTTCCACAGCGTCGCGAAGGTCTCCACCAGATCAGCCACGTGTTCCTGGACGCTCTTGCTTTTGATCAAGAGGTCATCCACGTACACTTCCAGGTTCCTCCCCTTTTGCTCCATGAAGATGTGGTCCATCATCCGCTGGTAGGTAGCTCCCGCATTCTTCAAACCGAAGGGCATCATCTTGTAGCTGTAGCAGCCATCGTCGGTGATGAAGGAGACGTCGCGGCAATCAGGGGGATGCATCCGGATCTGGTGGTATCCTGAAAACGCATCAAGGAAACTCATCACAGAAAAACCGACGGCTGAATCAACCAGCGCGTCGATTCGAGGCAGGGGATAACAATCCTTCGGGCAGCTTTTATTCATCAAAGAAAAGTCAACACACATTCTCCAGATACCCCCCGTTTTCTTCACCATTACAACATTGGAGACCCAGCCTGGGTACTGGATCTCCGATACAAAGCCTGCATCGAGCAGTTTTTTTACCTCCTCCCGGATCGGCTTGGCCAAGATGGTGGCGGTCCTCCTCTTCTTCTGGCGGACGGGCTGGACCGCGGGATCCAGGTTGAGGCGATGGCAGGCAACCTCAGGATCGACTCCTGGCATCTCGGCGGCACTCCAAGCGAAGATGTCGACATTCTTTTGCAGACATGCCGCCATCTCGATCTTCTCCTCCGTCTTCAGCGACCCGCCGATCTTCAGTAACCCAGGTACTCCCTCTGCGGAGAGTACCTCGATTTCTTCAACTTCTTCGGCCACCTCCAGCTTGACCGGGATCTCCAGCACCCTTCCGAACTCTTCTGCGTCAGCCATCCAGCTGATGGTACTGACGGCGCTGAGATAGCACTCTCGAGCGGCTCTTGGATCGCTCCTGATCCTCACCTGGACATCTCCCTTGCAATACTTCAAGCACTGATGGTAGGAGGATGAGACGGCCTTGAAGGCATTGAGAAGCGGCCTCCCGAAGATAGACCTGTAACAGCTCGGGGCGTCGACGATGACAAATCGACAGCTGATAGAGGTGCCACCGAGCGTTACAAGGAGATCTGCTCCTCCTTCTACTTCCTTCTTCTCTCCGGAGAAGCCGAAGAGGGGACCATCAGCTGCCCGAACCCTGACTGCTCTGACTCCCAGTCCATCAAACGTCCCCTTAAAGATGACGTTTACGGAGCTACCATTATCGATCAGGATTCGATCAACGGTGAAGTCCTCCACTGCGGCTTGAATCACGAGGGCATTATGGAAGGGTTTCTCATTCCCTAGCATGTCCTCCTCAGAAAAGGTGATCTCCTCCATCGGGGGTGGTGCTTGCGAGGTCGAGGCGACACTCCTGCGGTAGATCTGATGGAGGCTCCCCTTGCGGGAAGCTTCCAGCCCCGCTCCCCCATGGATTACTCCGACTCTGCCTCCCTGAACCAGGTCTCCCCGACCTCCCTGGTCGACCCGGTCCTCATTTCTCCTTTGAACGACGGCAGCCTGCCCTGCCTGAGGCTCGGCAGGGGCCTCTATCCTCCACTGCTCCCCTCCACCTTCTCCTGCTGCTAGCCTCCTCCGGGCTTCCCAAAAGTCTGGGCAGGTAGCCATGGCATGCCCCTCCGCCTGGTGGAAGTCACAGTAGAGGGGAACCCCTTCTGCTTGATGCCTCCTCTGCTTCTGCTTCTTCCTTCCTTGACGGCGGCCACGCCCGGCTACCGCCATCGCTTCGTCTCTCCTCCTCTCCTGACGCCTCTCTGGCTGGCGAAAAGGTATTCTCTCTGGGGATCTCCCCCTTTGATCCCGACGCTGGTGCCGTCCAGCCGGCCTCCAAGGTGGCCGGTTGACGGGGACCTGATAGCGCCTTTCCTCCTCCTGACGTTCCGGGGACTCGACGGGTCTCCTCTCAACGCTCCTCCTGGCTTCCTTCCTCCTGGGCTCCTCCCTCTTCTTCTCTTCTCCCCTCCTTGCTTCGTGCCGCTCCAGCCTCTTCTTTTCCTCCCTCCGGGGCTCTTCTCTCTTCCTCTTCTCAGGGATCCTATCCCTCTCTCCTTCAACGCCTCCGGTCACCTTAGCAAGTCTTGCCAAGAAGTCAGGTTGGAAGCCTCTCCTCGGACAAACTTGTTGGCCCTCTGAATGAGGTTGTCGTAGGAATATGGGGGATTCTCACTGAGCTCCAACTTGAAGAGGCCTTGACTTATACCGAACGTCAAGGCCAGCAACAGGATGTTGCTATCTACCTCCTGGATCTGCAGAACCTCCTCCTGAAAGCGCTCGATGTAGGGTCTCAACGCCTCATCCGGCCTTTGCACCAGATAGAACAGGGTCGTTGCCTCCTTCTTCAGCTTCCGGGCCGTGTCGAACCGGGTCGTCACTCCACGGCACAGGTCTTCAAAGCAGTAGATCGAGCCGGCGGGCAACTGGTGGAACCAGTCCCAGGCCTTTGCATGGAAGGTGATGGCAAACAACCTGCACTTAAAGGCATCCGACATGGTTCGGATAGAGACTATATCCTCGAACCACTGGATGTGCCGGACAGGATCCTCCTTCCCTGAATAGTAATTCAAGACGGGCTCCCTGAAACCTTCTGGCACTGGCGCGGCAAGGATCTCCTCGCAGAAGGGGCTCCTCCCTCCTACCCGGCGACGATCCTCCACCTGGCGAGTATCACCACCATACTCGTCATATGGGCGAGTATCCTGGTATCTCGCCTGCTCGCCCGGCTCGCGGAAGCGAATCCCTTGCGAGGTCGGCTGGTAGGACTGCGACCTCCTTGGTCGCTCGGTCTCATCTTCCACGTGCTCCTTTCCTGCTCGCCGATGGGGACTCCCTTCCTCGGTTGGAACTAGGCGATGCGGCGAGGTCGCCGTGACCTCGGCGCGCGGCTGAAGCGCTGCTCGCATGGTTCCCTCTATGCGCTGCGCGAAGGCTTCGAAAACTGCCAACGTCACGAACTCGTCACTCGCCGACGATTTGCCGACTACCTCCTCATGGTCGCCAACTACGACCATCTCACATTCTTACTAGACTTTCTTCCAATGACTACGGTCCACGCTCACCGCACCAAAGTGTTGACGCCAGGAAATTCCTGACCTCAAGATTCGGACCGATGCAGTCGGAGGCTACTCGCCCAGCAGTCCAACGAGAGGGCTTGGCTGACAACGACGACGAAGCTAGAAGAGCAACGAACCGGACCCCAGGTGACGGGCTCGAGAGTTCGGGAATCGGGGTCCAAAAGCTCAAGTCCAGGTGCCAATCCAAGTACCCCTGGGGTCCTATTTATAGGAAAACCAAAGGGTAGGGTGGGGGGGGGGGGGGGGGGGGGGGGGGGGCTTTTTATAGCCCAGCCCCCAACCCGGCGACTATGGGTTACTCGGCGAGTATCATGCCATAGTCGCCCATCTGGCGAGTATTGGGTGCTGCTCGCACACGCCGGGCCAATACTCGCCCAGGGCTTCTGCTGCTTCCTGCGCGTGTCGAGCTCTTCTGGTTGATACTCGCCTACCTGGCGAGTATTGCCTGCATACTCGCCAGGGTCTCTTCTGCTTCTGCCTTGGACTGCTGGTCTCTGTGTTGATCCTTTGACCTTGACTTCTGTCTATGTGGCCTTGGGGGGGTCCACCCTCGGAGAATGAGGGTTGTACACTCAGACTCCTTGATTTTCTAAGAAGTGACCATTAATTTTTTTTTTATCGTAAAAGCTCTATCAACCACTATAAATAATAAGATGCATGAAACTAGGGGTGCAACTCGGATCGGTTCAGTTCCACCCAAAACCAAGAACCGACAGCATTTAAATGAAATTTGTCTTTGTATTACAAATAATGTATTACAAAGACAAATTAAGATGCATGAAAATATTTTGCGAAATTTCTCTGTCCGCTTCCCGTAAAGAAACATGACAAATTAAATGAAATTTCGCTGCGCAGTTTTTGACTGTATATGGCAGGCTCCGCTGAGCGCAGATTGCTATTGGTCTCGGACGCCAGCAGCTCGTACACAAAAACTGTTGGGAATGAGTAATATGTACTCAACCCACGATATCTAGCCTTTCCAGGAGGGGTGAAGATTTTCTTCGTTTGAAATTAAATGGATAAGTCAATTTCACGGCCAAAATTAACTTTTTAGATAAGCAAAATATTTCAGTGTATATAAAAAATAAAAATAACGAACCTACAAGATAAAGGAAGATTGTTTCAATTAATTTGCCTCCAAAATGAAAGACGGATGGATCCGTTATTAAGTTGGGTGATCAAAATATTTCCTGCATTGAGTATTTTAAATATCTTGGTAGTTGAAAAAGACGGAGATGTAGATAAAGATGTGATACATAGAATTCAAACAGGTTGGTTGAAGCGGAAAGGCGCACCGGTAATCTTGTGTGATTGTAAAGTACTATTAAAACTTAAAGGCAAGTTTTATCGTACTGTAATTAAACAAGCGATACTCAATATATGGTTCTGAGTGTTGAGCGGTGAATTGTGTACATGAGCAAAAATGGGAGTTGCGGAGATGAGAATGCTTACGTGATAAAATTAGGAATGAATATATCAAAGATAAGACATGAGTGACACTAATTGCAAAAAAAAAATGCGGGAAGATCGACTAAGATGGCTTGGACACATACAAAGGAGACCATTAGATGCACCTGTCAGGCGTTGTGAGAATTTAATTAGTCAATGGACATGTTAAACGGGACAGGGCACAATGGCGACTACAGATCCTTATAGCCGATCCCACTATAGTGTGATAAAGGCTTGAGTATTGTTGTTGTTATAACATTTGAGATGTCACCAACAAGGACATCTTAGATATGTCGAAAACTGACACAATTTTTCAGGTTTAACTTTTTTGTGCGCTCGACATATATGGAGTATGGTGCGCCGAATGCATCTGCGTCGTTCATCAAATTGTGTTTTTGTTTGATGCACCTTGTGAATGAAGAGGCTCCGAATTCCTCCAAGAGAGGCATTAGTTGTTGCATAAAATACCAAACCGAACATTTGCCCTTATTATATCCACGAAGCGGCCAGACGGATCTCCTTCTCACCGACGATCTTGGGAGCATTCGTCGGCGCAAGACACGTGCGCCAGCCATGCCCCACACGCGTTCCACACTCCAGTTGCAGAGCTCAGAACGAAGGCGTTCCGTCCACATGCATGCGCCCTCTCCATATATATACACAAACGCAGAGCCTCTGATGATCAAGTACTAAACAGCAAACTATTAGAATGGAGACTGATCTAATCACCAGGTTTCTGAATTTCGCCATTCCGCCCACCGCCGTCGGCGCACTCCTCTTTCTTCTCCCCCCATTCTACTTCTTCAAGTCCCTCATCAACTTCTTCTCCTCCGTCTTCCCCGAGAACATGAACAACAAGGTCGTCCTCATCACCGGCGCGTCCTCCGGCATCGGAGAGGTTATCTACTGTCCTCGCCCTTCCCATATTTACGGCGTTCTGCATCCTAAAAAACAGAGCACGTACGATCTTAATTATTTGCACAGGAAATGGCCTACGAATATGCGAGAAGGGGAGCGCTACTGGTTCTAGCCGCTAGAAGAGAGCAAAGCCTTAGAGTGGTCGCTGAGAACGCGCAAGATCTCGGATCCCCGGAAGCACTCGTCGTCCAAGCCGACGTCGCAAAGCTTGAAGATTGCCGGCGTCTGGTGGAGGCGGCCGTAAACCACTTCGGCCGGCGTAAGCAGTTGACTAGTCAAACACACTTTTTAAAAAAATTAAGATAATATATATTCATACTTGGAACAGTGGACCATCTGGTCAACAACGCTGGGATCGCGCACCTGTCCATTTTTGAGGAAGCCGGTGATATTACCAATTTGAGGCCGGTGATGGTAAGCAAATTACTGAATTTAGTCAAACTTGTTTGGACACGTGTCCGCATTCTTTTTCTACGAGTTATAACGTGTCTTTTGGAAATATGTTTTGAGCGTGCATTTATAGGAAAAATGGTTATCACAAAAGTTGTATATCTCATCGAGGTCTACAACATTCGTGTTGAACATTTTTCCTAAAAATACACGCACAAGGTGTATTGCCGCCCTGATTGAAGCATGTGCGTAACTTTAGCGAATTTTTAGAAATAAGTCTTGTACATGCATTTTTAGAAATAAGTCTTGTCGAGATCTACAACTTTCGTGTTGAACATTTTTCCTAAAAATGCATGTACAAGACGTATTTTCAAAAGACGCGTAATAACTCATACAAAAAGAGTGAGGATAGCCAAAACTGTAATGCGGATAACAGTCGTCTTTTTTAAGGATGTTACCAGAGAGATATTTGTAGCCCCAAATATAATTTAATTAATACCTAATAACTTCATCTATTTGCAGCCCCTTTATTCCTCAACTGCGTCTGTGAAATGATCCCCTGCTTTGTCGAAAAAATTTCAAAAGAGGTCACGAAAGGTCGCATGGCGTAGGGAGGCAGTGTGGATGGTTTCCACGTGGTTGGAGTCGCCGTAGAACAGAAGTCATTTGCCATTGAGGCAGCGCCTGGTGGAGGATGTGTCAAGAGGTGGAAGGCGCAGTGGGTGGAGTAGACGGACGACGCTGCTTGCCCTTTGTGAAAGGGCGGGTTAAGAGAGGGAGAGGTGAAGCCGAAGAAGCACACATGGAAGGAGATTTGGGGGCTGCAAATATCGAAAATATAACCGCACCTTTTTTTTAATAAAATCACGGAAGGCTGTAATTACTGGATTAATAAATAAAATAAAATAATTGATAGTGATATGCAGGATATAAATTTTTGGGGAGCTGTTAATGCCACACATTATGCGATTCCACATCTGAAGAGAAGCAACGGTCGGATTGTTGTAACTTCATCTTCCGCGGGATGGACATCTTTGCCTCGAATGAGCGTCTATAATGTATTTAATTTATTTAATTTCCCTATTTTATATTCTAATTTTTATTTTATTTTCCTGTTTTTAAACTTTATTAATTATTATATTTAAAAAGAAAGAACATCTCTGTTAAATTGAGCAGGCAAGCAAGGCAGCCCTAACGAGCTTCTACGAGACGCTAAGAACGGAGCTGGGGCAGGAGGTCGGCGTGACCATCGCCGCTCCCGGCTGGTTAGAGTCGGAGATGACGAAGGGGAAATTCCTCTCCAAGGAAGGCGTTTTGCGGGTGGACCAAGAGATGCGAGATGTTCAGGTAGGGTTGATGCCGGTGGAGAGCGCGGCGGAGTGCGCGAAGGCGGTCGTCGACGGCGCGTGCCGCGGCCAGCGGTACGTGATCGAGCCGGCGTGGTTTTGGGTGATCCAGCTGTGGAAGGTGCTGCTGCCGGAGGTGGTCGAGTGGTGGCTGCGGTTTTTCTACGTGGCGAGCTGGGGCGGGTCACAGAGGGAGATTTTGAGCAAGAAGGTGATGGATGCGTCTGGATTGAGGGGACTGTTGTATCCTTCTTCTGTGCATTCGCCGGAGATTAAGAAAGTGTGAGTGAATCTGTTTTTGGGGATACATAGTTAGTTCTGCTTTCTGCTCAACTCTCTGTTTTTGGGGATACATAGTTAGTTCTGCTTTCTGCTCAACTCTCTGTTTTTGGGGATACATAGTTAGTTCTGCTTCTGCTCAACTCTCTGTTTTGGAGGATATACATAGTTCTGCTTTCTGCTCAACTCTCTGTTTTTGGGAAAATATGTGTGCGTGGGTGTAACATGCTGGCTTGTGGTAAGGAATTAATGTGTTTTCTATGTATGAATAAAGTATATGTTTATATTATCTCTCACACGAAGCCTCTGTTTGGCACGACTTATTATCTCTCCTTAGATGAGGTCCGGCGTTCACGAACAATGGTTCATAACAACCTCCGCGCCAAACAGAGCCTGAATATCTTGGATTTGATTTCTCAGGCCGCATCACGAACAATAAGACTGCTTCTACTCCGTTTGAATATAAATCTCAAACTTTACTTCTGCTGATGAATCTCCTCTTGATATTCCCACTATTTATCGTCAACTTGTTGGGAGTTTAGTCTATCTCATAATAACTCTTACCTGATATTGCAAATGCGGTCAACTAATTAGTCAGTCAATTTGTTGGAAGTGCTACGTATGGGCACGCGACCTCACTATCACCTCCTATCACCCAACACTCAAATTGGCGAGCATCTCTCCGTCAAACACTCTTCCATAGGCGAACACACCTCTACTTCCGCGAGCACTACCCCACGGGTGAGCACACACCCCTGTGAACACACCACTTGCAAGACTCCCTCCTTACTCCGGCGAGCTGCACACTCCGGCGAGTTGGACCGGCGAGCTGGCGGCGGCGAGAGCTCCTCCAGGCGAGTGCGGGCTGGCGAGCTCAACTCCGACGAGTTGGCGGCGGCGAGAGCTCCTCCGCGAGATGCCCGGCGACTTGGGGTGGCGAGATGAAATGGCGAGCTCACTATTCCTGTGGGAATAAGAAAACTCTCTCTCTCTCTATGTTTTCTTCCGAAAACTTTTTAATTCCAAACTTCAAAATCCATTTATCATTTAATTCCAAACTTCAAAATCCATTTATCAAGAGAACAAACAAGCCTGTACATAGGCAAGAAAAAACTCATACTCTCTCTCTGCAATAAATGCACTTTCTCTCTCTCCTCCTTTTCAACTAATACAAAATACATATAAACTTAAAATAAGATAAAACAAGTTGACCAAGTAAACATGACTAAAGCCAACAAACTCCCCCTCAAACTTGGCAGCATATGCCAAGTTTGCCTTTGAGTTTTGAGAACGTCTCCACCTTCAACGCCTTAGTGAAGATATCTGCGACCTGCTCTCCAGTGGGGCAATACACCACATCAACCGTCTTCTGCTCCACCTGCTCCCTAAGGAAATGATACCGGGTCTCGATATGCTTGCTCCTCCCATGCAGCACCGGGTTCTTCGCAAGCTGGATGGTGGATATGTTATCCACTAACACTGTCGTTGGTTCATCCTGCACATGATGTAACTCTTCCAGAAGATTCCTCAGCCAGATAGCTTGACAAGCACATGCCGCAGCTGCAATGTACTCTGCCTCACATGATGATAAGGCTATCGTAGCCTGCTTCTTTGAACTCCATCAAAACGCCGTCGTTCCCATATGAAACACATATCCGGAAGTGCTCTTCCGGTCATCTACATCCCCTCCGAAGTCGCTGTCCGAGTAGCCAACCAACTTCAATTCTCCCGCAGATGAATACTGTTGGGAATATTGCCCTCAATATTCCTTTGATTTGAAGAGGCATCACTCACAATGCTAAGTACAAAGTTGTATTTGATAAAGCTATATTTGTGCAAGAAATACAGGCTCAGGTAACTCAAGAGAAAGGGCCAATCATGCCCTTAGTTCAGGAGAAATCAACTCCTGAGAGATGAAGAATTGTCTCAGCAGAACCGCTGAGACGAAGGGTCAAATCCGTTGAGAAAAGCTCACTGTCTCATCGGATCCGCTGAGACGGGAAAGGAGCTACTGATAGAAGAGATCTGGCGTGTTCGTCGAACGCAGAACACAGTTCGTCGAACGCAGAACACAGTTCGTCGAACGCTGAGACGTGACAGAAGAAACAGCTGAGACTTGGCGTGATCGTCGAAAGCAGAACTCAGTTCGTCGAACGCTGAGACGAGACAGAAGAAACAACTGAGACTTGGCGTGTTCGTCGAACGCAGAACTCAATTCGTCGAACGCAGAGACAGAACAAAAGCAAGCGCTGAAACTTGGCGTGTTCGTCGAACGAAGAATGAAGTTTGTCGAATACAGAGTATGGTGAGTTCGTCGAACGCAGAGTCTGACGAGTTCGTCGAACGCAGAGTCTGACGAGTTCGTCGAACGCAGAGTCTGACGAGTTCGTCGAACGCAGAGTTTGGCAAGTTCGTCGAACACAGTATGTCGTGTTCGTCGAACGCAGATTGCGAGTTCTGTCCGTGGCGCAAGCTGCAGAATGGCAGTGTGGGGTCCACCAGTCTCTCTCATACTTGTTAGAAGGACGACTGAGAGTCGTTGAAGGTCGGGGATGTATAAAAGAAGAAGTTAGGGCACTTTGGAAAAGTGCTGGTCGAGCGCTAAAACAATTTCACTATTCCATTGACGGCAAGAGCTCTCGTCTTTCTCCTCTTGCTCACTGAACAAGCAAGAAGAAGAAGAAGAGAGAAAAAGAAAGCTCCTCTACTAGAAGGAGCAAGGTGATCTTCCATCCTTCATCTGAAGAGGAAGATCAGAGTGTAGTTGTCATCAACATCTCCAGCTACAAGGAAGCACCAGGTGTGCAGGAACTACATGAGACTTCTTCTGCTGTCTGCTGTAGTAAGCTTCAACATAACTTTTACTGTAGGGCTTTTGCCTGAGTTTGTAGGGCTGAAGGCCTGAGTTTGTAAGGCTGCTTTTGCCTGAGTTGTAGGGTTTTATTGCCTGAGCTGTAGGAGGAGGATTCCTCCGAGGTAGGACCTGGAAGAGGTCTGAGTTGTAGGAGGTGGATTCCTCTGAGGTAGGGCTTGTTGGCCTGAGATTGTAGGACCTGTTGTGGTCTGAGTTGTAGGATCAGTGACTGATCTGAGGTAGGGCTGCTGTGCCTGAGGTAGGGTTGGGAAAACCTGAGAGATCCTGAGGGATCTGTATTGTAAGCTATTTTAGCTGAGTTCTGAGGAGTTGGCCCTGTCTAACACACTGTTAGAAGGGTAAAGGGGAAAAGTGGACTACCCATAGACACCCTGTCTTGAGGAACCACTATAAACATTTGTGTGTTTTCTGGTTGTGTTTGATTACTTGTTTAGAAAAATCTTAAACATCTAAATAAAACAAGTAAAAATCAAAAGACCTATTCACCCCCCCCCCCTCTAGGTGAATTAGATCATATACCTATATAATCTTTCAAATACTTCAAGCCATGGTCCCTTGTCTCGTTCACATATCTCAGGATCCTCTTCGCCGTAGTGAAGTGGTCCTGCTTGGGCTCTTCCATGTACCTGCTCACGACCCCAACCGCATACATGATGTCGGGTCTGGTGAAAGTCAAATACCTTAGACTCCCAACCAAACTCTTGAACATCGTTGGGTCCACACCTTCTTCCTCCGGGTCCTTCCTTAGCTTCGTTCCGGGATCAGCGGGGGTGGAGATAACCGATCGTGCGGTGCCGCGGGCCGTGCGTGGTGCCGCGTGGCCGCCGCGCGGTGCCGCGCGGCCGGATGGTGCCGCTCGCCCGTGCGCGGTGTCGTACGGGCGTGGTGCCGCGCGGCCGGGCGCGGCGTCGCGCGGCCTTGCGCGGTTGCGGTTGACGGTTGGCGGATGTGGCGGTTGCGGTTGCGGTTATGGGCGGTTCGTTCCCCTCTTTTGCCCACGCTTCCACCATCTTAGTGGGGGAGTGGGGCTTTTTGCTTAACCGCAGCCCAGATTTCTCTACATAATGTATGACAACCCATCAATTACAATAACAATTAAATTACTAATAGAAATAGAAAAATTTGATTATTGAACCCATTCAAACATTTAAACACATTAAATTATGAAATCATGAAATGTGTTGTTTCACAAACCTGAAGCATGGAATTGGATTGCTAAAAAGTGGAAACCCCTAAATTATCTTAGGCCTCAATTTAAGTAAAAGCCGAAAATTGCAAGATCCAGAGTTAAAAAACAAGACCGTATTCAAATTGGAAAATCTAAACAAAAATGTGAAAATTGAAACACAACCCTGTAAGGAAGAACTCGAAATGGAAAGAAAGGAAAAGAGAGCCTAGACATCTGGTCTGGAAACTTAATCGGAACAAGAACCTTAAAGTCCAAGAAGGAAAAAACTTAATTCATTGTATAAAGAACATTAATTCTGATTTCTGAAGCCTGAAGCTTGGAAAATCTAGGGCATAAAGGATACAATTGAGAAAAGATGAACCTTATTATGCTCACTGATAGAATGCAGGCTGCTCAAACAACATTTTAATAGTCCTAGGAAGTGAACAAATGAAAAAAAAATATGGAGTCTATATACTTAGTATAATCCGATTAATGAACAACCATATCGTCACCTACCAAGTGACCAAGAATGTCTCAAAGACTCCATCAAAATATGAAAAATACCAAAACTGAAGGTATATGCTTCGGTTTATAGGAAACACCGAACACCCCAAGTCCTAAATCTGATTGAAGAGGTACCATTTTTGTGTATCCATATCAACCTCATTCTAAATGTGTAAGGACTTTGGCGATCCTTGCGATTGAACATGGTCAAAATTACTAGTTGAGGCATTTAACCAAACATCTTGAGTTCAATTTTCTTTAGCAAAAATGTCATGTGCCTGCTAGAAATGGTCTTTCCTCGTAACTATGGCATCCAAACCTGTTTCAAACAAAAAATCATCACAACAAACAGAAGGATCGAGGGTACCTTTTAAGTGAAGCGAGTGACTAGCCTCTTTCATTGCTAAGTCTTCTCCTAGCTACCAGCACAAGCAGATCAAAAATATCATCAACCTCAAACAAGCCAGTTAACCCAAAAATCGTCGGACAAACGCGAACAGAGGTGACTGCGCCGATAGATGAGAAGAGCTTGAAGAGGCCAGCGTCCGTGATGTCTCGATGCAAATCCCCAACGTACAACGCAGGCATCGCCGCCGGCGCCGTCTCCGTCTCAGTCTCAGTCCGATTCAGTCTGATTTAGCCGTATTCTAGAAGAGCTCGAGAGAGAGCGGGGGGAGAGAGAGAGAACGGGAGAGAGAGCGGGAGAGAGAGAGAGCAGGGGGAGAGAGAGAGCGGGAGAGAGAGAGAGATCAGGGGAGAGAGCGGGAGAGAGAGAGAGAGAGAGCGGGAGAGAGAGAGAGTAGGAGAACGGGAGAGAGAGAGAGAGAGAACGGGGAGAGAGAGAGAGAGAGAGCAGGCGAGAGAGAAAGAGAGAGAGAGCAGGCGAGAGAGAGAGAGAGTGAGTGAGAGCGGGAGAGAGAGAGAGCGGGGGAGACAGCTGCGAGAGAGAGGTTTTTTTATTATTATTTTAGGAGAGCGGGGGAGACAGCAGGAGAGAAGTTATTATTATTATTTTTCAGTCATATTAAATTTACCAGAGTGAGGCCCGATCGGAGCCGCCGGGTTCCACTCTGGTATGAGGGAGAAAAAAGGGGGGAGGGGGGGAGAAAGAAGAAAAAGAGGGGGAGGAGAGGGAAAGGGGGAGGGAGAAAGAAAAAAGAGAGAAAGGAAGAAAAAATGAAGGGAGGGAGGGAGAGAATGCGGCCACAATTTGGGAAAGATAGACATTTGGCTCTCCGCGGAGATCCAAATGGCTCTCCGCGGAGATCCAAATGGCTCTCCGCGGAGAGCCAAATGGCTCTCCGCGGAGAGCTTTTTGCTCTCCGCGGAGATCTTTTTGCTCTCCGCGGAAAGCCTTTTGGATCTCCGCGGAGAGCCTTCTGTATCTTCACTGATTTCATTTAAAGCTATAATTTTGACCCATTTGAAAACGGTATTCATCCATGAAACAATTGTTATTATAGACAAACATTACAAATGTACACGAATAATGTTTCTTAATTTACATCAATCAACCACAAAATTTTTAAAGATATCTGCACAGATCTGGGCTCTAAACATAGGCATATTTTTCTGCCAGTCTACGCAACTCTCCCAGCTCATCAGCCCTTCCTTCGCTATGTGCTCCATATACTTCATAACGAAGACACCGCAGTCCACGGAGTTCTCCTGCTGTGGTATACCAGCAGTCAAGTCGAGTTTCCAATTGGAAAATCCTGCGTGAACTTTTTTAACGGTCGCCTTCTGGAGCGCAGAAATCTGCATTAACACAAATTTGTTCGTACATTAGTAACTCGTAATGTACAATACTACATTGCATGTCAATGAACTGTACTTACAGCTTCTTTAGCGGAAACTTTTCGTTGGGCATTACGCAGAGAGTCATGTATAAGCCACTTCTTCTCTTTAACCATACCCACCAATAAATACCAGTGTTGACTATAACATACTGGCATTAGAATCATTTTGATATTGAGGAGATTCTCCTTGGTAATGCCCTCAAGGAATGCAGCTACAAGCTTAGATTCTCCGTCATTGGACCTTGGGAAGTGCAACTACATAATTTGTAACATTTTTTAGCAATGCAAACAGAATTATTAATGTATAAAGCACTGATAGGGAGATCATACCAAAAAGTTCGGACTGATGTACATAAACGGATGATACGGTTCTTTATCCCGATCTCTACGCAAAGTCAAGATCTTTGCGTAGGCATCAATGTGACAATCTTCGACGTATTTGTCCGTCAGAAGAGCATCCATGCCATCTCGAAATCCGACTATATTCCATTTATTGAATGCTTGGTCGTTCCTGAAACATTAGAAAGCCATCGTCAATATCAATGTGCATAGATCAAAATTTTGAAAATATAAAAGTGTATAATGTCAAAAGGGCACCTCGATGGTATGACGCTCATACGCTGATGGATGATATCTCTATCTTCTTCAGCTATTAGCGGTCTCCCCGGATAGTCAACGGGGTACACATCAATTTCATCCGCCTTTGTAGTTTTAATGTCTCTTTGTCCCAATGGGGAGTCTAGAATATCAGTAATGGAAGTATCGTGAGGGGTAGTGAGGGTGGTAGCGTTTGTTTAACGCCCCTACAGGCGGTGTTAAGCAATTTCTAATGTGCTTTTTCTGCGTCTCGTGGCAAGATAGAAGTTTGGTCGTCACAATGCGCTTCGACGGTGGCACATCATTCTCGTTTTCCCAGTTTTTAATTCGATCCAACAATGCATCAAGTTCAGCCTCAATGATGGAGCCTTCCCGCATTGAAGCATGTCCATTGCCAACAATGATTTCGGCCACGCCAGCCATAAATAGTTCCTGCCGAGCTCGATCCGTGCCGCTCGAATTGTCCCTATACCTCGTGATCAGGTGATGATTGTCTAGGAGAACAATGATGTTGTCGAAATCTTGTAGCCATTCTCGGTTATCGCAGCACTTGTCAAGGTACATGATGAGCAGAGAAGTATCAATATTGTAAGCATTGTACCGGTTCTGCAAACCCCGTAGTCGATGTGAATTGATGGGAGAGAATTTGTTGGCGCTCGTTCATGACGGAGTGCAATCCTTCAACGGGGGAAAATTTCCTGCCATTGAACTCGTCCGTCAATTTCATGCGTCCCAGCACGTTGTGATGATGGTCAGCCTAGAGATGAGTCCCGGTTATGGCGCCTTCCATTCGGTTGAAGAAAGAAAGTTGGCGAGCAATGCAGTCATTGATTAGGCGTGATAGCGTTGATTCCACTGGACCAAGAGTGTCATTGTACCTGTTACAATGCTGAAAAAATGATGGGAAATCAGGGAACACTGCTGGATCCTTCTGCCATGACGTTTGCCCAATTGCTGCATCCCATAAACGCATATCCAAATACCACGACACGTGACCACGATATAGTGCGGCTTGACGCATGTATCGAGTCGTTCGTGCACAACGAATCACCTTGGCTGCATCAGCAATGCCGGAACGGGACGTGTACAAGTCGTATGCCATTTGAACAAGACCGACGTCGTGTGCGCTCTGTTCGAAAAGCTGCACAGGATAGTTAAGGATGATGGCTGTCGGGATCAACTTCTCGTTTTTTGCCTCGTCCATGACCTGGAACGTGGCACCACAGCCGCCGGAGGTGTTCGACTTCTTGCACATGTATCTAGCACTGATAGAGAATGCAGTGGTGTCGATGCAATTGACAACTCGCGGGGCACTTAATTGCTTGCGGGAAAGAAAGCCGACTTTGTTGCAAGATGGACATGCACCCGCTGTCACATTGACGTCGTACTGCCGTTCCGGATCAATCACGAACAACGGTTTCAAAAGATACGCATTCAGGTCAGGTCGCTTGTTCCACAGTGGCACTAGCGGATCGATTCGGATGGGAAGGCGAATGCCATCCTCCATCATTTTCACTTGGATCTTGATCCAATCTTCCTGAATTTTGTTCAACGTGCATGATTGCTTCCCACAAATGCACGGCTCAGTAGTGGGGCGGTCGAAGGCTGACGAATAGAATGGAGGCGTTTGCGTCGGAATCGATTCAGGTAGAATTTCAGGGCAGCGATGAACGAGGGTCTCTACTGATCGTTGTGTTTTCGCAATGTCCCGCAGCACAATGTCAACACCATTCATTGCCGATAAAGACAAATAGTCAAATAATCTAGTCACCAAACCCAAAGGTTAGATTAGTAGCCATAATACTAGGATCCTATTTTGAGTAACTATAATTGGTTATAGTAGCTTGCCTAGGTTATTTCCTACCTCACCTTCCAAATTATATGCTAATTATAATTTATTTCCAAGGATTGTCATAGAAGAATGAACAAACAAACGTATTTCCTAAAAACAGAAATTAAAAATTTTGGGCTCTCCGCGGAGAGCAAACGGCTCTCCGCGGAGAGCCAAACCGCTCTCCGCGGAGAGCCAAACCGCTCTCCGCGGAGAGCCAAACGGCTCTCCGCGGAGTGCCAAACGGCTCTCCGCGGAGAGCCAAACCGCTCTCCGGCTCTCCGCGGAGAGACAAAGGGCTCTCCTCGGAGAGCCAGTGGATCTCAGCGGGAGAGTCGTTTAGCTCTACGCGGAGAGCCATTCTATCCTCACGACGGATAGCCATCAGCGGAGAGCCAAACAGATGCGATACGCGGAGAGCCATTCTACTCTCCTCGGATAGACATCCTTCTCTACGCGGAGAGCCATTCTACTCTCCTCGGATAGCCACTGGCTCTGGGTAGAGTCGTTTATCTCTTGGGTTCGAACATGATAATAGTGGATGCGATACATACCTTGCGGAGAGGAGGATGGGTAGGCTGCGCCGGAGAGCTCTTGTGTATAATCGGATTGGAGATGGAGCGCCGGAGAGCTGTGTGATTACGGCCGGAGACGACGGGGGAGGCTTTGCCGGAATCAAACCCTAGAACGCCGAAATGCGAGAGAGAAATCAGCGAGGAGAGCGAGGTGAGCGGAGTACGGAGAGGAGAAATGAAGGGGCGCGGGATTGAAGCTATGAAAATCGTTATATTTTATATTTTTTTATTGTGGCGCTGAATATAATAATAGTATTCAGTCGGATTCAGTCTACCAGAGTGAGGCCCGACCGGGAGGGGGGGGGGGGGGGGGGGGGGGGGGGAAGGAGAAGGAGTGCGCGGATGTCAGTGGGCGGAATAGCAAAGTTTAGAAACATGATGATCAGGAAGCGAAAGTTCTCCATATTCATCATCCTGAAAGGGAGCTTGAGACCCGCCTCTGAGGGTCACTTGGCGTGGTGGTTATAAATTGTCGTTTGTGCACGTCCGATCTCACATCTAAAACTGTGCTCTCGTTTATTTTCATCTGTTGAACTAGAGCAAAAACATCATACTAAACGGACCCTTAGAGGACTTGATCACCTCGGATTTGTTCTTTTATGAGTTTATGAATGACAGTACCTCCGCTAATTTTTATCTGTTGTTCTCGGGCGCACTGGCTTCAAACGAAACATTTCAACCGCTCACAGTCCCTCCCGAGTGCAGTAGAAAATTGAGTGACAGTCAGAGCTGTGCTCGGGCGGAACTGCGAGCGGGCAGCGACGGAGCCAGAAATCGGAAGTTTCTTAAAAAACTTATCCATCTTTGTAATTAGAAAACCACTTTAAATGTGCCCGTGGTGATTGGATTCCCTATACAATGACCATAGTCCGTAACAATTAGACCGTGCTGAGATATAGAAGGGCTATGCGAACAAACAACATGAACTAAATAAATCCACGCATACATTAAATGTCTGCTCATAATTAGCTCAAGTTTAAGTTAAAATCATTCAAAATAGACAGAATCGGACAATACCCACCAAAAAGAAAACCAAAATCTTCATCTTAGGTCAATTTCAAACGATAGACCGCTGAATCCCTAAAGGGAAAAAGTATGAAATGAATTTACTAGATCAAAGGGAGCTGTACCTCTGCAATAAAAGAGATCCAAAAATGGAGATTAGAGAAGATAAATTCCTGGATGACTAGATCTTCAAGAATTGGGATGAAGAAGGTCCCTCTTCTCGAGCCTCGTGTCGTGCCCTCGAGGCAAGAACTCGGCGGCGAAAAACCTACGGAAACTAATCAGGGATTCCGCAGGCCGTAGGTGACGCCGTGACGGGGAGGAGGGATGTCGGGTCGCTGAAGCCTGGAGCCGGGAGCCTGGAGGAAAAGGGGGATTGGAATCGCTGGAGCCTGGAGCCGGGATGCTCGGTATCGCGCCCGAAGAAAATGAAGGGATAAATTCCTGGATATAAATTAAACCTAATTGATATGCAATCTCGGCCATTGAATACAATCCGAGGGTTTAAAAAAAAATAGCAAAATGAAGGGAAGGGGTTTCGATCCCGGATTAAAACCCAAATCACCCAAAAATTCTTCCACTGCACCGAATTAAAATTTATGTATATTTCATATATTTATTTATATATATAATAATTATATATATTAAAAAATTAAAAACTCATTTCATAACCCCTACTTTGTTGAAAATTTCGCAAAATCCAGGGTGGGCAGATGCCCACCCTGGCCCCTATGTAGGTCCACCCCTGCGAGCGGCGGAAGTGTCATTGTGTGAAGCCCGCACGATCGAGAGCAGATCAGCACAAGTTCAAGTATTGTCGTGGCAGAGGTACTGTCGTGATCACACGGGCCTCGGTGCACTGTCACTCGTACTACATAAAAAAGTTTATTTTGTCCCAATCATTTTACGAGGGGCCGAGCTCCAATTTATTTAAAGCCCATCCAATCGTCTCTCTTTAATCCCATTCATTGGTCGTAGTTCTTCGAAGCCTGGTGGGATGAGAGGGGCCTGGAAATTAAATTCTTCATATACAATAATTTTATGATTGGTTTCAAAAAGATTTATCATTAAATTTCCTATTATGCTTATTTCATTATAAGTAAAATCCTTTCCATTTAAGATTGATGCGCGTAGATCGCCGATTGGGGCTTGGCAATCGGCGATCACCGACCAAGAGTAGAGATTGTTGATCGTCGACCTGGACGTCAATCCCCAACCAGGAAGCAGTGTGTGTTTGTATATACCATCAGCGCCACGAGAAGGGCAAAACCATCATTTTGGGCGGCACGGACGCGAGTGAACAACAAAACTATCACAACAAAACTACAAGGACTACCCGACTACGACCGGGAAGAAGTGTCTGGAATGAAAACCTAAGGCAGAAGGAGTGACCACTAAGAGCCTCCTCGATCATAAGCCAACCATTCCTAGAGCATTCGCACTCGAATCAAGTATCTTCAAGGGAACAATAGCAGACTAACGAGCATGAGCGGATTCAGGGGGGTGGGGGGGGGGGGGGGGGGCAAAGGGACACTGATACTCCCAAATTTTTTATAATTTATTATAAGCAGGCTAAAATTTGCCTATTTTCAAACAAAAACCGATTATTCGCAGACCAAATTAGGCTATTTGCACACCAGACTAAGCTATGTGCACCCCCAAAAATAATTTCCAATCAATGACCCATGGTCCGCCTACTCACCCCCGCTCAATGTAACATTTTATGTAGTATTGTGTTTAGAAAAAAATTATGTGCACCCTCATTTATAATTTTCTGGACCCACCAGTGCTAATGAGAGCATACTTGTTATAAAGATAGAATATATTTCCTTGTTTATTTACGCTGAATTTGTGCAATATTTATACACACAATAGAAAACTCTAGAAATATTTCCAGAATATGTGTGCCTACATAACTATAGACACCAAATGCATTGTTACATTGGTAACATAATGAAGAATGAAGTAGCAATCAATCTCGATATATTTAGTATGTTCATGAAAAACATCATTGTGAGCAATTTGAACAACACTTATATTGCTGCAATGAAGGATGATATCTGAAGAGGAAGTAACACCCATGTCTTAAGTAATCGAGAAAGCCAAACTAATTATGCAGTAGAATCAACAAGAACACGATATTAGGATTCGGTGCTAAAACGAGCAACGACATTCTGCTATTTACTATGCCAATAGATGGGTAGAACTACACGTGAATGAGAGGAAAAATAAACTACATGGAATAGAGTTCCTTTATTGCACCGAAAGATACGAGTGCCAGTTGTCAGATGTGCTGAGCGAGTGGCGGCGTGAATTGTGCTGGCTTTATTGCAGAGAGAGAGTAGGAGTTTTTTCTTGCCTATATATAGGTTTGTTTGTTCTCTTGATAAATGGATTTTGAAGTTTGGAATTAAAAAGTTTTCGGAAGAAAACATATATATATATATAGAGAGAGAGAGAGAGAGAGAGAGTTTATAGAAAGAGAGAGTTTTCTTATTCCCGCTGGAATAGTTAGCTCGCCATTTCATCTCGCCACCCTAAGTCGCCGGGCATCTCGCGGAGGAGCTCTCGCCGCCGCCAACTTGCCGGAGTTGAGCTCGCCAGCCCGCACTCGCCTGGAGGAGCTCTCGCCGCCACCAGCTCGCCGGTCCAACTCGCCGGAGTGTGCAGCTCGCCGGAGTAAGGAGGGAGTCTTGCGAGTGGTGTGTTCGCAGGGGTGTGTGCTCACCCGTGGGGTAGTGCTCGCGGAAGTAGAGGTGTGTTCGCCTATGGAAGAGTGTTTGCCGGAGAGGTGCTCGCCAATTTGAGTGTTGGGTGATAGGAGGTGATAGTGAGGTCACGTGCCCATACGTAGCGCTTCCAACAGTTGGTATCAGAGGCGAGGTTACGAACCATGGAAGAAACTCCGAAGACTTGAAGAGGTGAAGAGCTCGTCGTGATGGAGATGAGCAGTGCCATGTCAGGGCAGGTTCCCAAGTTGACGAAGACGAACTACGATAACTGGAGCATTCAGATGAAGGTGCTACTAGCGTCGAAAGAGTTGTGGGATATAGTGAATAATGGTTATACTGAGCAAACTACTGAACAAGAGGCGGCGTTGACTAACGCCCAGAAGACGACACTTAGAGAAGCAAGGAAGGCTGACAAGAAACATTGTTCTTGTTGTATCAAGGGTTCGACGAAGCGACTTTTGAGAAGATCTCAAACGCGAAAACTTCTAAGGAGGCATGGGAGGTGTTGCAACGCTCCATGCAAGGGGTTAATAAGGAAAAGAAGGTGAAGCTCCAGTCCCTCCGTGCGTAATATTAAGTAGTGAAGGTGCAGAGCACCGAGAAGGTCGGTGACTATGTGACCCGTCTGCGGACGCTCGCAAATGAGATGAAGCGCAATGGGGAGACGATCGATGATGTGAGCCTTATGGAGAAGTTGTTGAGATCTATGTCCAAGAAGTTTCGTCATGTGGTGGTAGCGATTGAAGAGTCGAAGGACCTCACCGTGATGGCCATTGACGAGCTTGTAGGCTCTTTGCAAGCCCATGAGTATAGGATGCTGCAAGATGATGAAGTGGCGAGTGGCTTGGGAAAAGCACTCCAGACTCAGTTGAATTTTGGAGAGAGATCCGGAAGAGGAGGCGGCCAGCGTGGCCGAGGTCACCAAGGCAGAGGCAGAGGTAGAAGAGGAGGTAGAGATCAAGGAAGGAACCAAAATTTCCAGAGAGAGGCGGAGCGACCTCAAGGAGGATGGCAAGAAGGAAGAGGCCGAGGAAGAGGCCGTGGTGGTATGGCCCAAGTCCAATGTTATAACTGTAACAAGTTTGAGCACATGAGCTATGACTGTTGGGCTCCGAGGAAGAGAGAAGAGGCCAACCACTATGCAGAAGCAAGCAACACTGGTGGAGACCCTATGATGTTCCTAACATATATAGGAGCTGAAGGAGGAAGGAATGGGGTGTGGTACATGGATACTGGAGCGAGCAACCACATGTGTGGAGAGAAGGAGCTATTCACTAACCTTGAATCAAATGCGGGTGAGGTCAGTTTTGGAGACACATCGAAGATCTCAGTGGAAGGTAGAGGGTTGATAGTGGTGATCCTAAACTGCGAGAATGTGCATCTAAACGATGTGTTCTATGTGCTCGGCTTAAAGAGTAATATCTTAAGCCTGGGACAGCTGGTGGAGAAAGGATATTGTGTTCAGTTGAAGGATGGTTCATTGGCGATGAAGAACCATAAAGGGGAGAGGTGGTGAAGGTGAAGATGATGACGAATCGTCTCTTTACGCTGAAGATGGATGCTCAGGAGACGGTGTGTCTCGCAAGGACGGAAGAAGAAGAGGAAGCTTGGTTATGACACCACGGGATGGGCCACCTAGGCTTCTCTGGATTGAAGTTGCTATCTCACTCCAGGATGGTGGATGGTTTGCCCATGATCTCACCTCCACTGAAGGTGTGTGAGGTGTGTACGAAGGGAAAGCAAAAGAGGCAACCATTCGAAGGAGGAAAGTCTCAGAGAGCAGAGAGACAACTTGAACTAGTTCACTCGGACATTGCCGGTCCGTTTGATACTGCCTCAGTTGGAGGAAGCAAGTACTACATCACCTTCACCGATGACTTCAGTCAGAAGTGTTGGGTGTATTTTTTGAAGGAAAAATCTAAAGCCCTTGACAGGTTCAAGGAGTTCAAGGCGATGGCTGAGAAGGAGAGTGGTCAGCCACTGAAGGTGCTGAGGACAGATAGAGGTGGGGAGTACACCTCTAGGTTGTTTGATGGGTTCTGCAAGGAGAACGGGATTTCTCATCAGTTGACAACTGCATACTCACCTCAGCAGAATGGAGTGGCGGAGAGAAAGAACTTGACCATCATGAACATGGCGAGGAGCATGGTGAAGGGCAAGGGGTTGCCAAAGATGTTCTGGGCTGAAGCAGTACAGTGTGCGGTGTACTTGCTGAATAGGTGCCCAATGAAGAGTGTAAAGTTCAAGACTCCGTATGAAGCTTGGAGTGGATGGAAGCCAAGTGTGAAACACTTGAGGATATTTGGGTGTGTAGCTTATGCTCACATTCCTGACCAGAGAAGGAAGAAGCTCGATGACAAGAGCGAGAAGTGCATTTTTGTGGGCTACGCTCCGATGAGCAAGGCTTACAAACTATACAATCCAGTGACGGAGAAGGCAATAATCTCAAGGGATGTTGTATTCGAGGAAGATAGCTGCTGGAGCTGGGATGAGAAGGCGAGCAGCCTCAAGGGTATGTTCTTTGAAGATGATGAAGAGGAAGGTGGTCATGAAGCAGAAGCTGAGGGTGGTGGAGTTGATCCACCATCACCACCTAGTGGAGATTCAGGGGGAGCTTGCACTCCCTACTCAAGTGGAGGCAGTTCTAGTGGAGCAAGCACTAGTGGAAGCAAAGCTGATCGTCCTCAACCTAGGATGAGGAGGTTGGAGGAGATCTACAAGGAGACGGCACCGACACTTAACAATTTTTCTTTGTATTGTTTGTTGGCAGATTGCGAGCCGCACTCCTATGATGAAGCTGCTCAGGAGAAAACTTGGAGGAAGGCAATGGATGATGAGATATCATCCATCAAGAAGAATGACACTTGGAAGCTGGTCAATCCACCTGCTGGCCACAAACCCCTCGGGGTGAAGTGGGTCTACAAGGTGAAGAAGAACAAGGAAGGAGCTGTGGAGAAGCATAAGGCGAGACTCGTCGTGAAGGGCTACAGGAAAGTTTAAAGAGTGGACTATGACGAGGTCTACTCCCCAGTGGCGAGGATCGACACCATCAGGTTGATCATCGCGCTTGCAGCTCACCATGGTTGGAAGGTCTCACAGATGGATGTGGTGTCGGCCTATCTCAATGGCTATTTGGAGGAAGATGTGTACATCGAGCAGCCTCCAGGGTATGTGGTGAAAGGTCAGGAGAGGAAGGTGTGCAAGCTGAACAAAGCTTTGTACGGGCTGAAGCAAGGAGCGAGGGCTTGGAATGGAAGGATAGATACATTCCTCCAGAAGCATGGTTACATAAAGTGCCTGTATGAGTACGCTTTATATATAAAGATGGAGAAAAATGGTGATATCATGATCTTATGCCTGTACGTGGACGACATGATATTCACCGGGAACAACCCGACTATGTTCGAGGAGTTCAAGAGGATGATGAAGAGAGAGTTCGAGATAACGGACTTGGGAGAGCTCAACTACTTCTTGGACGTTGAGGTGCGGCAGAGAGAAGACGACATCTTCATATCTCAGAGAGAAGCGACCGCGCGGCACCACGCGGTGGCGCGGTACCGTGCGCGGCACAGCGTGCCAGGCACCGCGCGGTACCGCGTGCCCGGCACCGCGCGGTGCCGCGCGCCTAACGCCGCACGGTACCGCGCGCCCGACACCGTGCGCCTAGCGCCGCGCGGTACCGCGCGCCCGGCACCGCGCGGTACCGCCCGGCACCACACGCGGCCGGGCGGTGGGCGCGGTGCCGGCCGGCCTCCCTCGCCGTCGGGCGCATCCTCCGGCCCCTCTCGTATCATCCCCGGTCGGCCTCCCTTGACCAACGGACACGCTCGCCCGACCTCTCCCGCCTCATTCGGCGGAGAAAACGAGGACGATCAAGGTAAATCTCGCTAAACCTGTAACCACCCATCATGGGGTGCAAATAGTGAAACTCCACATCATGGAGTGCAAATAGTGAAAATCCTCCAACATGGGGGTATAAATAGTAAAAACCTTAAATACGGTCTGCGTCTAGCAAATAATATGGTTATGGTGTGCACGTAACCATATCCGTCATATGAATACATATCATCACCAAACTATACAAATTGGTGTGCGCATAGTCGTATTCATAATAAATAGGCATACGGTCTGCGTCTAGCAAATAATATGGTTATGGTGTGCGCATAACCATATCCGTCATATGAATACATATCATCACCAAACTATACAAATTGGTGTGCGCATAGCCATATTCATGACGAGTGGCATCCGGTCTGCGTCTAGCAAATAATATGGTTATGGTGTGCGCGTAACCATATCCGTCATATGAATACATATCATCACCAAACTATACAAATTGGTGTGCGCATAGTCGTATTCATAATAAATGGGCATACAGTCTGCGTCTAGCAAATAGTATGGTTATGGTGTGCGCATAACCATATCCGTCATGTCAATACATATCATCACAAAACTATATAAATTGGTGTGCGCATAGTCGTATTCATAATAAATGGGCATACGGTCTGCGTCTAGCAAATAGTATGGTTATGGTGTGCGCATAACCATATCCGTCATGTCAATACATATCATCACCAAACTATACAAATTGGTGTGCGCATAACCATATTCATGACGAGTGGGCATCCGGTCTGCGTCCAACAAATAATATGGTTATGGTGTGTGCGTAACCATATCCGTCATATGAGTACATATCATCCTAAAAACTATACAAACTAGTGTGCGCATAGCCATATTCATGATAAATGTGCATATAGCACATAAATTGGTTATGGTGTGCGGGTAGCCTTCCTAACCACCATAACCACCATAACCACCCTCAAAAGCTATAAAAGGAACCTCAGGGCTTCATTTCAAAGGACTTGGAATTTTCTACACGGGAGAGAGCTCTCTGGAATTTCCTCGAAGATCTTCATCAGCATTCGAAGATCTCCTTCGGAACTCGAAGATCTCCTTCAGCGCTCGAAGATCTCCTTCGGAACCCGAAGATCTCCTTCGGAACCCGAAGATCTCCTTCAATGTTCGAAGACCTTCATCAACACTCGAAGACCTCCTTCAACCTTCGAAGAACTCCTTTGTCGCTTGAAGACCACCATCGTCGCTTGAAGATCTTCTGCGGACTTTGAAGACTTCCCGACCAAGAAAAGTACTTAGTTTTTCTGAGAGGTGGTCTGTCACCCTCAGAGACATTCATTCAACTACAATTGTAACGGGAGCGGCCTGTCGCTCCCGAATCTCGCACCATTACTTGTAACGCTCCACCACATAGTGAAATTTGGTCGGCGCTGATCCGACCACGTGGTTTTTCACCCTTTCCGGGTTTTCCACGGAAAAAACGTCTTCTTGCCACCTGTTCGTTCTCTCTGTGACTGCTTGCGCGCTCGGTTCACTCTCGGGCTAAGACGGATCGATTCGCCCGGTCTGAAAGAACGTTGAGCGACCCGCAACAGTAATGATTTGTCATATCTTGCATGTCAATTGGATGTTTAAGCTATGTATTTGATTGATACTAAAATTTGTTTTAATTTGTTTGTAAATTATGTATCTAAACCGTTGTTGTTTTTTTTTAATTTGAAATTATAGTGCCCGGGCTAAGCGGAAATCCTAGTTCCGCCACTGCCGGCGAGGGCATCTATTTTGCGGCGAAGAGCGGGCGGATGTGCGCGAAGGCGATTGTGGAGGAATTGGCTGAGGGCACACGATGATCGACGAGGCCGACCTGCGAAACTACTTGAAGAAGTTCGACAAGACCTACTGGGCCACCTACAAGGTGCTCGACGTATTGCAGAAGGTGTTCTACCGCTCCAATTCTGCACGGGAGGTCTTTGTGGAGATGTGTGCGGCGACGACTATGTGCAGAAGATGACTTTTGACAGCTACCTCTACAAGCGGGTTGTGCCCGGTAACCCCCTGGATTATCTCAAGCTCGCCATTAACACTGTTGGGAGCTTGGTCAGGGCTAGCGCGCTCAAGAGGGAGATGGCCAAGATTGCTTCCTGAGAGGTACTGGGCTTTTTGCTCATCTCTGCGACAGGCTCAAGAGCTAGCCATGTAGAGTTCTAGAGACCTCAGATCAAGTTTGTCAGAATTAATTGGATGTTTTAATTTATAGCACTATTTATCCAAATAAATCAGTTAAAATATATGAACATGATTGATTCAGTTATAAATAGAGCTGCTAATTACTAATGGATTTGACGAGGCATGATAGTCCGGGCCAAAAGTTTAGCCGATATATCCAATCATTTTTTCAATCTCATGGATCAACATGCATGTATGTGTGCTAAATACTATATTTTTTGAATTCATTAACATGTTTATATAATTATGGACACATGCATGCACAATTTGATCAAATGTGAAATGGTCTCTTTAATCTGACTGCTTTGGTTTGAGCTTGTTCACTGCTAAAAGACTCCAAATTTTGAATGATCTTGATATCACCAGTCTACAACACCATCATCTTTCTTGGCGGAGATCCAGAAGGTTCTCCGCGGAGATCCAGAAGGTTCTCCGCGGAGATCCAGAAGGTTCTCCGCGGAGAGCCAGAAGGTTCTCCGCGGAGAGCCAGAAGGTTCTCCGGGGAGACCCAGAAGGTTCTCCGGGGAGACCCAAAAGGTTCTCCGCGGAGACCTAAAAGGTTCTCCGCAGAAAATCATTTGGATCTCCGCGGAGACCTAAAAGGTTCTCCGCAGAAAACCATTTGGATCTCCGCGGAGAGCCATTTGGATCTCCGCGGAGATCCAAATGACACTCCGCGGAGATCCAAATTATCGCCGCGGTGATAAGAATTGTCGCTGCAAAGAGCATTCCTCTCTTCCTCCATCCATTTTTTTCTTCCTTTCTCTCTTTTCTCTTCCTCTCTCCCCCTTTCCTTCTCCTCCCCCTATTTTTTCTCCTCCCCCTCTTTTTCTTTCTCTTCCCTCTCCCCTTTTCCCCCCTCATACCAGAGTAGAACCCGGCGCCTCCCCCCCCCCCCCCCCCCCCCCCCCGCTCTACATCTGCAAGCTCTTCTTCAACTTCTCCTCTCTTCTCCGATAATATGAACAAAAAGATCGTCCTCATCACCTGCACGTCATCTGACATCACTACAAAACGTCATTTTTTGTGACCGCACCCACCTTCTTCCATTTCCCACCGCTCTATTGCCAACGCTCTCATTCTCATTGCTCCAACTCTCACAGTCAAAATAGACAGACCCAAAATTCCTTTTGAAATGTAGGATGGAGCTTCAAGTTTCTTTTCAAAAAGTAGTTAAATTTTAGGCGGACATCGGAGAACTACCACACCGGAGCTTAAGCGGTTTCCCATACATCGTCTTTTCTTCAGTAGCAAATGGAACATCCGATACCGGAGGAAAAAAACCCTCCCAAATAAGAGAGATTTTTGAGTCCGATGCCCGATTATAATCGAGAGATATATACACCATTCAAGTACATAGTGATAAGAGTCAGAATAATCAGGTCCATTCAAAGGAAAAAACACGTGGCATCATATGAGTGTATGCGGACAATCCGGGCTAAAGTGGACGCAGACAATTTCAATTTTGCTATCAACTTCAATTTCGCTATCAACGAGGAAGCAAGTACAAAAAAACTACCCACAACTAGATATTACAACTTCACTCGATCTTTACACTAGAGCTCCTATCCTCCTGCTGGAGATCACCAAGTGAAGAATGCAGCTAATCGCTTAACAGAATAGTCGTGAATTGCAATTCACAAACCACTTCTTCTAGTCGCAACTTTCTACCCGCAACCTTGCTTCTTGAACTGTTGTTCCGTGTAGATGACAAGGGTATGAACCTCTATTTATAGGGGAGAGGAGAACCATCGAGCTTTTGGGCTACCGTCGGGCGGTAGCACTACCGCGGGAGGTAGCACTACTGCGGGTGGTAGCTCCATTATTTCTAACAAATAGTGCCGTAATCATATCAATTGAACTTAACATGTGGCTTGCTTATGTCATGTTGATGTATGCTCCTTTCGTTTGGATCCAAAAATAACGTTCTACGCATAGGAAAATACTTAGGTACGCATAACATACCTAAAGGATGGTGCGCTTATTGTATTTGTAGGCCAAAATATAGTGTTTTTAAAAAAATAAATTACAGAATATTAATTTAATAATTTTTATGATCATTTTAAGATCTCATATGTATATGTTACGGTCTGAAAATACACGTGTTAAAAAGTGATTTTTTTTTAATACAGTTACAATTGTAAATTACATATGTTTTTACGGCTGTAAATATAACTATGAATACAGTTACAGTCGCAATTTCAACTAAAAATACTGTCTCGTACCATCCTTTAGGAACGTTACACGTACAGAAAATTCTCTCATATGCATAATTCCAGCAGATGGAATGAATTGAAGTTGCGTTCCAAAATGTCGTCCTATCTTCTTTTCTAGCCGCTCGATCTCCGATCTTCGACCAAAAAAATGACAACATTCTAATCGAAGTACTTATATTCACTGTGAATCATTTGAAGATATCATCAAACGCCATAACAAAAAAAAACTAGTAAGTATACGCAATACAAATCATTGAATATAATAAGAGACTCCTCCAGTATAATAACCCATGATCAAAATTTATAATTATTTATACAGTATAGGATTCTTATATTTACATCATCAATAATACATAAAGTGATACAACTAGATTACACCATAAATACACTGTACACCATCATACATTTCTAATTATCCTGGCCTAGCTTGGATTATTATTAGGGGTGAGCATACAAAACCGATTTGATTCCATGGAAAGTTTAATGAGCGAAGGCCCTATATAAATACATGTATTCGAAGCAGGAATGATTTAAAACAGTATTTTTTGGTCTTTGTTCGAGATCAAACCTAGTCCGCACGCCGACTTAGGGGTATAGATCTAATACCTGACCCACCACAACAAGGTATTGTTCATTTTGGTTCCACTGACTGCATGTTTTGTCCACCAAAAGAAACCGGCATGCGTCTCCCCGCTTTCAAAAGCTATCTTTCGCCCGCTTGAAGAAGACATTAGCAATCCTTTACATACATCACTAGATCTTTTCTTTCTTCACCGATATGACACAATTCCAAGGCACCCATAACTTCCTCACAAGTTCCGACAGCCTTTAACCAGATTCGACCTCGAGCCTAGCCCATGTTTGAACTTATGAGATATCGACATATCGTCGACTTTAGTTCCACTAAATCGCATGATTTTATCATCAAAAGAATCCTTTTCATATAGTACCAAAACAATATGGAACTAAATTTCAATGCCCTCATAGCTATGTTGGACTTGCACTTTAACACTTTCTCACATGCCCTGCTAACCTTCAACATAGTTTTCCTCAAACCTAGCTCACACTCAGACTTGAGAGGTGCGGCTCTAATACCAACTGTGCCAACCCGACACAACACGATGAGGTATTGTTTTCTTTGGTTCCAATAAAACACATGGTTTTGTCCCTAAAAAGCGTATATATCAAATGATATTTTCCTCCCATGACGATGTGACGCTAAATTTAAAGGCCCTCCCGATTATGTTGTAGTTTAGTGGAACTAAAATCGACGATATCTCAGACTTAAGGTATTGTTCCCTTTTGTTCAACTGAAGTGTAGTTTTACCCCCAAAAGACGCTTTACCATCAACATCGTTGTCTCCGCAAAATAAAGATCAACAAGGCGGCCTTGACAACGTCTCTATCCCTGAAAGCAGGTGGTTGTGGTGAGGGAAAATGCCTCCCTTCATAATCGAGGTTGTTGAATCCTTCAGGAAAATGCCTGTTAATTACAACAAAAAAACATCAACAATTGAGAAACCCTTTCAATCTTTTTAGGGAAAATGTCTGTAAGAGTATTCACAACCTTGCAGGTATCCAAAATACCATTAATAACTAATTTACAAGCAAAATAAAACATACTCATCATGCCTGGAGGCTGGAGTTGATGAAATTTGAGCTCAAACAGCATTATAGGACAAGAATATTACCATATTTCTCATATATTACATATAAACACCAGCAAGTTCCAAAGAATATTCAATTGTAAGATAGCGGCATAATGCACCTTATAAAGGCAGTAATCAACTGTAGATATACTTTCTTGTTTGTAGATGCAGATCAGGCCTCCACCATTGATGAATACCGTGCGCCCGTTTGAAGTCTGGGGAAGGGCTCAAATTGACCGTTAAATTTGCCGAAGGGAGAAGGTGCAGCGACTCAGATTCCTTTCCAAATGCCCTAAGAACCAAATCGCCTAAAGAATTTCGTGTCGCCAGCTTCTCAATGATCCCAACTCCCAAATCCTCCATATTTTTTCGATGCTCAAAGTACCCGACATACTCCGAGCATATATGATCCCTCGGATTCACAAAAAGATTCGGCACCCACAAAGATAGAGCTGCAAATGGATCCTCCAAGGAAGACCCCTCCCGTTTGCCTTCAAGAGCGAAGCTTAGACCCGCCGTGACCAAACTGCTTGCGATTCGAATTCCATGTCTCACCTTTTGATCTCTGATCCTCTCAATTGGAGCCGATAGGAAGGGCGGATTGAATAGATAGGTGTCGAGAAGAATACCGGTCTTGGCCATGTTCCTTCCGGCAAGAGAAGCCACCGCCGATCCTAAAGAATGGCCGGCGAGCCAGATTCGTGAGCTGCCGACGGCGGAAATCGTGCTCCGGACAGCTTGCATCCCAATTTCGAATCGCGTGGTTTGATGGAGCGAATTCTGAATCAATTGCAAGTCCAGTGCGATATCTCGGCCAACTGTTTCCTTCTTTGTCACGGTGCCTCGGAAGGCGATGACGAATCTTGGTGCATTGGGAAGAGAAGCTGGGGGGATGGAAGGAGGAGGCTTGTATTCGAAAATAGCGCCGAAGATAGAGAGGTCAGCATCATCGACGAGCTTTCGCGTCAATTCAAAATGGAAAGCTTCCCACCAAGAAGGCGCGAGTGTTGCTTGTCCCTCGCGATGTTCCTGCCGGTCACGCTCCAAGATATATACAGCCTGAACCAAGCATGCTGCAATAGATCTCCTATGGTGAGCACATTCCCTATTTGAGACAGGATAAAATATATCACCTTCTGATGCAGCAAACCAAGGAAGAAAATATGCCCTAATGACTAGATGATTGTGAGTTCTTAAGCTGTGTGAAACTGTGGTAGTAAACACAGTGGTGGCGGTATACCAGTGTTTTGATCACACGTGTAAGGTTATGGTGGCGTTTTGGCCTAAAACATTGTTTTGAGAAAAAAACGTTTGTGACCACAGTTACTCAAGCACAATCTACGTTTTTCATAATTGCGCTCACAACTGCCATCACTCTCCCACCGCTCCCCATCTGTTTCTCAAGAGATGCTGAAGCAAGCAGTGCAATTTGAAGTAGAGTGATGAGTTCTTCACCTGGATACTCACAATACAGTATATATCATGTATGTCTCAATTTAGACTAGCTGCAGCTTAAAAGAGATAGAACTATAGATTTTATGCATCCCAGAATGAGAGGATAAGAATAAAATGAGTATTTTTCCTTCTTCCCCTTCCATTACAAGGTCTCATATTTGGTAAGATCTACTCAATTCATTTCTGATGATCTTTATACGCATATGACAGAAATTCCGAAACAACTATAATTAAACGATCACACCTGATTGAGTTAATAAATGTAAGAAGGAAATCAAATTATAAAATAAATATGTTGAATCCAACCAGTTATTACGTGATAACGGTAAAGGGCAGCCCGGTGCACAAAGCATCCCCGCGCAAACCTTACCCTGCATTTTAGCAAGAGGCTGCTTCCAGGACTCGAACCCGTGACCTCAAGGTCACACGGGAACACCTCAACCGGTGAGCCAAGTCTACCCTCCTAGGTGATAACGGTAGGAAAATAAATAAATCTAGTTATGTAAATCATCCTCCTAAGCAAGGTTTTGCTACTTATGCATCATTTCTTTGTCATCCATGTCTGAGAACTATATTTAAGAGAATATATAATGGTTTTAGAGTGTCAAAGGCTGACCAAATTTGCTAAATCCTAAATAGAGTGTAACAAACAAAAATACTTATAAATCTTCTATGAAAATCAACTGCTCAAAGTGGTACAAAATTCTAAACACAAAGCACCAACAGGGGGCAGAGAGGGAGAATATATTGTGCGGGAATCGGACACATCTGTCCATCCACGCCCAATGGGATGACGCCATGTGGGAGGGCGGTCCAACCGCATGGCGTCCAAACAGGTAGCCCCAGTGCCCCACCCCGCACATAATAATTTCTCGTGGAGGGATTGGTAACACGCAATACCAGTTTAGAGACGAGGTCAAATGGACGGGCCCCGAGATGCCGAACACATCCCTCTCAGATATCATCTCCATCGCAGCGATCTCTTAGATGTGTACTGAAAGGCTGTAAACCAAAAAAGAGAAACAACCATTGTCAATAGATGTGCTCATTCCACTTCTAAATGCAGATATAAGCTAAAGAAGTTTGTTTTAAAGATCTATTCCTGGAACTATAGAATAACCAAGCTTATGACTACATGACTACAAATTCACTAAATTCAATTGTACCGCTTTCCTGTTTGTCTACTACAACAATCATGTCAACAATTTGCTCTTTGGAATATCAAATCCCAAGGATTTCGTGGCATTATTTAATTCTTTGGTAGCAATAGTTCCAGATCATTATCAAATAGCCCAAAAGATTCTTTGATTTCTTGCCTCTTCTATAGAAATAAACCAGTGACAACCTTTTGTGTTGTATCTCTTGGAGCTTGTCCTAGGATGCAAGGTTTCCTGTTCATGTTCAACTTCCCTACTGGATTCGTTAGCAACATAAATATCCTTGTGCTCATAATTTTTGTTAGTCTTACTATCATAACCACATTTCTTAGTATCATAACCACCTGAGCGATGCGGACGGACGATTTCGCGCCTTTAAAAAGGGCTCGCATTTTACAGGGCAAACTGATCAAAACCCATATAGGTGGCTGGAGCAAATATTCAAGAGCTATCCAAGGCTTTCAATGGTCAATGGCTATGAAGATTGAAGAGGGCTATTCCAAATTTATTCCATTCAATTAGGAATCATTGAAGGAGGTATTAAAGTTTATTTCAACTCTCTCTCCATAAATTCCTTCATCCTCCCCTTCAAGAAGAAAAAGACCTCTGGAGAACCAACAATGGCATTCAATGGTATAACTAGCTAGAGAATAAGATCTCCCCCGGTTCGTTCAAGTGAAGATTGGATCCATATTCCATCATTCATCAAGCTTTGGGATCCACTGATGGGGAGATTTCGTAGATTCATTTTTATATCTACCTTGTGTTTGTAATCTTCTTTTTTTTACATTTGGATTGGCTAACTGATCTAAGTAGAGACGAATAGATTGAGGATGATCTAAGGCGGAAAACCGCCTTTGGATAAGGAGATCGGTAAGCAAGGCAATCCGCGGGGGGATTGATGCTAGCCGATCGCATTGGGTGTGATCCAGGGTAAAATTAATTACAATTAAGCAATCGCCCTTTGTCTCAGTGCCATGAGACATTCCAAGCATGTAATCAGATTTGTTTAATCACGTAATAGAATGTTTTATTGTTTATTGAATTACTAAAGTGTCTTTTGATTACTTAATTGTTTACTCCGCTGTGTGTTAACCTCTGAATCTACGATAATTTGACATGATCCTTATTCACCCCTCCAAGGCATAATACCAATCCAACATAGGTGCATATTTTCGTGGGGCTACAAGAGAGACCTCGTATGGATGTGGAGTCTGAGAAGTCGCGGAATTTGATCACGATCATGAATCTGGCCCATATTTGTGACAAGCAATTACAGTTGGATCTGGCACTGGGGAATCGACGGCCAGTTCCGCTGCAGTGGGGAGCTCCCAATCCCAGGGACCCATAGCCCCTACAAGCCGGGGTAGCGATCAAGGAGAGGGAAGTAGCAAGACCCGCCTTCGTCAAGAGACTCGGGGCTGGTTTGGCGGGGCGGACCCCTTGCGGACCGACCCTAAACCCTAATCCCAGGGACTCCTTGCGGACCGACCCGCGTGGTCGCAAATTGTTTAGCGGGGTCGCGATCACACGGCGGAATCTTCCCCGCTCACAAAAAACCAGCTGACCACCGCAATCACGGTGGCCTCCGCGCAGATGGGTTCCGCGGGACATCCGCTAAGCCAAACCAACCCTCAATCAGTAAGGCATGGACGACCGGCGAGCCATATATCCGTGATTCAAATGGGATGAGCCTTACGTGCTTGGGCATAAAAGCAAAAAATTATTAGCTCAGAATTGATAGATGAAGAAGTGGAGGAATTGCAGGAAGATAAGCAGGACCCAAAAATTTCATTAAATGTTATCACGGGTGTCCAAACCCCAAGGACTATGCAACTTTTTTAGTGATTGGTGGGCAATGTGCGATGGTTTCGATCGACACAGGAAGTATCGTCAATGTCATCAAGGAGGGCGCCACTAGGCGCTAATTGGTTGGGCTTTCCTGTGAAATTAAGGGCGGGAATGCAGGTCGCAGTTGTCAATGGCAAAAAGGTGCAGAGCCCAATAATTTGTTTACGAATTTAGTTGTAGGTGGACAAGGAGTATTTCTCTACCGATCTTTATGTGATTGCCCCCTAAGTTGGATTCGACATTATATTGGGCGTCAAGTGGCTGAGCACACTAGGGGGCATCATCTGGAACTTTAAGGCTCTTACGCTGACTTTTCACGCATGCCAGCCTTCTCATTAATGGTCCAAAGGAGGCAACAATATGATGGGTTACATTGGGAACTAAAGTACAAGGAAGGCGATTGAGTATGGTTACATCTACGACTTTATAGACAGCCATACATGTCCAATGGAGGAACACGTAAACTATCACCACATTTTTACGAGCCATATCAGATCAGTGGATGTGTCGCATAGGTGGTATATCATTAATAACTTCCTGCGGATTCCATGATTTACAGCGTACTTCTTGTTTTGACACTTAAGCAGTTCCAAGGGACTACGCCGACCGAATTTCTACAATTACATGGCACCGCGGAGAAAGGAAGCAATTACACCCAATTTGATTACTCTGCACTAGAATGGTCGAAGGGGTAAGGGAAGTGTTAGTGCAATGAGAACAACAAACAAAAGAAGCCACATAGGAGACGTGGGAGAAACTTCTTTGGGGCTTTGATTGATCCAAGCTTGAGAATAAGATCGCTTTAGAGGGATGAGCCATGTTGCAGATAAACTATGGATTCATACGTACTCGCAGAGAAATATCGAAGAGATGACTCTGGATGTCGTCGACGGGGAGTGATCAAATTATTCTCCATTTTTATGTTACCGCGCATTTTACTTTTGAAGTGTCTTTAAATTTTCCACAATTAGTTAAATGATGTATTAGGGTTTAGGGCAAAGATAGAGTATATGGAACTTAAATTTGGCAGTGTAAGAAAAACGGATGACTTCTTTATTAAGTTGGGTGATCAAGATATTTCCCGCAGTGAGTGCTTTAAATATCTTGGATCGATAGTTCAAAAAGATAGAGGTGTTATAAAGATGTGATACATAGAATCCAAGCAGTTTGGTTGAAGTGGAGAGGCGTGTCAGGAATCTTATGTGATCGTAAAGTACCACTAAAACTTAAAGGCAAGTTTTATCGTACTGCAATTAGACCAGCGATGCTCTATAGTTTTGAGTGTTGGGCAGTGAATTGTGTGCATGAGCAAAAAATGGGAGTTGCGGAGATGAGAATGCTTAGGTGGATGTGTGGACACACGAGACTGGATAAAATTAGGAATGAATGTATAAGGGATAAGACATGAGTGACACCAATTGCAGAGAAGACGCGAGAAGCTCGACTAAGTGGTTTGGAGACGTACAAAGGAGACCATTAGAGGCACCTGTTAGGCGTTGTGAGAGTTTAGTCACTAAGCATGTTAAACGGGGGAGGGGTAGACCAATAAAGATTTGGAATGAGACTATAAGGAAAGACATGATGTACTTAGGCATTAGTGAGATTATAACTAAAGATAGGGACCAATGGCGACAAAGGATCCATATAGCCGACCCCACTATAGTGGGATAAAGGCTTGAGTGTTGTTGTAGTTAAATGATGTATTATGATTTATTTTGAAGTATGTGCCCCCACCCACACACACACAAAAATGGAGGGACTTTTTGACCGAAAAAGTGTTTTCCCTCTCTTCTCTCCTCTCTCTCCCATTCACAACCCTTTCGGTCGGCTAGGTAGGGACGCCATAGTGGGTGGTGCTCCCTTTATTCTTCTCCAAAACTCTAGCGGACACCTCCTTCATCATTATTAAGGGATATCAGGGAAATCGTGGTAAGAAGTTATTCACTTTCAGCTTTGATCCAACACTCTCATGGTCGGTGGCGTGATCCTACTCTCGGGTTTGCAACAAAGCATAAGGGGTCTCTCCCTACCACTTGCAGGACCCACCTTTGAATAGAACCCCATTGTACAGGCTGACCGTAGAATAACAGAGCCTGATGCTACAAAATCAATAAATAACACCGTCTGTAATGGGGGAAGGGCATCTGTTGGAGCTATCTCTCCCGCCCTTAAAGTCTTGCCACGCCAAAATCTTTCTAGTTTCGGAACGAGAGTTCCTATACACACTCATGGGTTAGCGGTGGGACCTCCGACGTGTAACCATACTTTTTTCTCGCATATATAAAAGACCTTGTGCATTTCTTTTTCTTTTCGCTCTTTTTCTACTATTTAGGTCGAGGGGTTTTTGGCCATCCTGATCCAAACTTTTAACAAGCTGGATCAGGCTTCAACAAGCAGGGTAGATATAATAAGAGATCTCATTACTTGCCTTTTGACAAATCCCTTAGGGGTCTACCTATAGACTTTTACATCTATCACAAAGCCTCATGAGACTCAATGTCATCTAAATCAACTTATAAATCCATTGCACATGGATCATTAGTATAAACAAATTGGATATAGGAGGTATTAAATTATGTAGAATCACAATTCTTTATACTAAGAAACACCACTAAATACTAGATTTCATGAACTTGCATATACTAAAGCAAGTTATGAATTTTTAAGCATCAATTTTATTTCTTGGTATCTAGAATTTGGTGAATAAAATTAAGGGCAAAAAAACCTTCAACACCTACTTTTATAGGACAATTCCATAAAGCAGGTACAAGTATAAGAGGCGTCTTCAAAAAAAACAAGAGAAATACAAAATATTATCACAGAAAGCTTTATTTGTCAATACCTTAGCAGTGAAAAGAACCCCCCAAAAGTTTTTTTTCTTTCAATTTTATAATTTCAATCGCTAAAACAAGGCGACAACGAAGCAATCAAAATCATTTGGAAAGAGACAGAAAAGAGAAACAAAGTAATGCTGATAAGTGATATCAAGAAACTTTTGCATGCCGAGAGTTTGAAAGCAAAGAAAGTCAACTTTGGATCTGATTTTCCGCCTCCTCGGCAACTTCTAGATCTGTGAATCTGACCGTATCGATCACATATCAAGAGTAAGACAGCAATTAATGGGAGAAATGCGCAAAATATTGATCACAGCAAAAATAAATATATGAACCAAATTTCCTTTTTCTGAAATTTCGAATTCTTTGATCGGAGCTTCGTCCCAGGCGAAATGGGGAAATAGACGAAGAAGAAGAAGAAGGCATGACTAGGGAACTCGGCATTTATCGTTGGACGGAGAAGAATGGATCAGATTGCAGTTTTTCTGTTCTTACCTGCCAAGAGACGGGAAGAGTTCCGGCGAGAAACTCGACCTGTCGGCCAGCCGTGAAATCACAGAGAACGCTTTTTTTATATGCGGGGCATGTATCCAAGGAAATTCATGTTCCAGTCATCCAGTGTTCCACCGACTTTCAGCGTGAAACGAAGTTTTATGCGGACAGGTTTTGAAGGAGTCTTTTTTTTTTGCCTAGGTTAATGATAATCATATCTCTAATATAGCTATTTGTATTTTTTTGGGTGTTGATAATCATACATCATATTTGACTATTTATAATTCACTATTATTTGTATCTCGCAAAATTATAATTGCACATTGCAACGTTATTTGTATTCAAAATGATTTTTTTAAAATTAAATTTAGAGATTAAAGTAGGTATATATATTAAACATATTTCCCAAAATAATAAAAATGTTCCAAAAAATACACTTAAGTATATTTTCTCATTCTAACATCGATATGATCTATAATATCAAATAGTCGCCGTTTGTTGAAGTCAGTCTCCAAAAAAACATAAATAAGAAGAAAACCTAAAATCCCTCTTGGCCGGCCGGAAATCATCCCTGTCGGCGGCGGAGTGAGGGAGTGCGGTCGTCGAAGGAGTTCACGAATGGAGGCGGGTGAGGGTTTCGTTAAACAGTGAAAGGCGGTGTGAGGGACAAAGTGGGTACAATTAGAGTATTTGGAGGCTTTAATAATGCCTCTTTTAAAAAAAGGTGTTTATATTGACAGCCCGCAAATGGCTATTGGCAATCCCAATAAACTAAATAAAACACATAAAATTTAATTTAACTCTTTTCTAATAGCAGTTTCACTTAAAGACTCATCATTTCAACCCGTTTTTCCCGTTCTCGTCGAAATCTCCCGAAAATTTCTCATTTCTCGCCGCCGGTCGCCCACAATCGCCGGAGAAGAACCCTTCGACATCGTCGAACTCCTCTGGATATTTTTTGTCGACACCGACTGTACAACCCTGTATTCGCCGAGTAGGTCCTCGAGACGCTAGATATATTTTGGAGCGTTATCGTTCAACTTTAATCCAGGGTAAGGAGGGAGGAGGGCGAGCGGTGGAGGTAGAGACCTCCCGCTCGCCCCCACCTCCAGCAGGAGGGGGCGAGAACCCCAGGTAGTGGGGGGGGGGGGGGGGGGAGCCCCACTCGCCCCCACCCCAAAGTAGGGGGGCGAGCTCCACTCGCCCCTGCCCAAAGTAGGGGGGGGGGGGGGGGGGGGGGGAGCTCCACTCGCCCCCGCCCCAAGTGGGGGTGGCGAGCTCCACTCGCCCCCCGCGCCCCCAGCCCAGGAGGGGGCGAGACCAGCAGGGGGGCCGCCCCTGGCTGGGTCTCGCCCAGCCCCAGTAGGGGGCGAGACCAGCAGGGGGGCCGCCCCTGGCTGGGTCTCGCCCAGCCCCGGCAGGGGGGCGAGACCTGCGGGGGGGGCCGCCCCTGGCTGGGTCTCGCCCAGCCCCAGGAGGGGGCGAGACCAGCAGGGGGGCCGCCCCTGGCTGGGTCTCGCCCAGCCCCGGCAGGGGGGCGAGACCAGCGGGGGGGCCGCCCCTGGCTGGGTCTCGCCCAGCCCCAGCAGAGGGGCGAGACCAGCAGGGCCAGCCCTGTAAGCAAAAACCAACCGAACCGCCAAACCGAACCAAACCAAACCAAACCGCACGATTTGGTTCGGTTTCAGTAGGTCGCGGTTCGGTCACGGTTTTGAATTTAGAAAAACCATACGGTTCGGTTCGGTTCATGGTTTTACGTGGCAAACCGAACCGAGTCGAACCGAACCGAACCGTGTATAAAAACATTTATTTTATTAATTACATTTCATTAAATAACTAATTACATCTCATATTTTTTTATATATTTTAATTTTTGCATAAGACATTAACTCATTAAGAAATTAACTATTTAACTAATTACATTTCATTCACTATTTACAGTTTTAAACTTTACAGGGATGCAGAGTGCGGCAGTGGATTGGACTGGATGGGCTGGACGCCTGGGCAATTGGGCATAAGACATTAACTATTTACAGTTTTACACTTTACATTTTAATTTTTATATTTATCGTTGTTATAGAAGTATAAACGCCAGAAATCAGAATACGAGTGAGGTATTCCTCCCGACGCTGGACGACCTAGGTATTCCTCCTGACGATTTCTCCTCATCCCGCCGACGCCGAGTCGCCGCTCCTCATCCCGTCGGGCGCCGGCCACCGCACTCGTCTCAGGCAAGCCCTCTTCCTCTTCTCTGTTATCAGCCCTCGTCCACCGTCGCAGGCAAGCCCGTCCATCCGCCGCACTCTGCATCCCGTCGGGCGTCGGGCACAACACTCGTCGCAGGCAAGCCCGTCCACCGCCGCACTCGTCGCATTCGCAGGTGAGCCCTCTTCTTCTTCCCTGACTCCCTGTAATCATCTTTCATTTTTCAGATCTTAGTAAGCCCTCCATTGCATTCCCTGTAATCAGCTTTCCCAGTAATCAGCTTTCATATTATCTTCAGATTTTTTGACTCATTTCACAGCAAGCCCATCCAGCAATTGCTACATTATTTTAATAAGTTCAGATCTTGGTAAGCCCGTCCAGATCTTGGTGGCTTTTTTTTTTGGTGAGTTCATACTTCATACATTATTTTAATAGGTTCATTTTATCTTACATTCTTACTCATGCAATTTTTAAATAAACTTTGCTACTTTGCTTGCATTCTTTCAGGCAACTCAAGGGACTCAATCAAGTATAAAAGAAAATGATGTGCAACCTACTCAAGAGAGTCAACCAACTTTGCAAGACGTTCAATCTAATCAAGAGACTCAACAATCCAATCAAGTTGCATGTGTTGAATCAAAAATAGAGGTAAAAACTAAAAAATTTAAGTCTGAAATATGGGAGCATTTTCAGAAAGTTTATACAAAACCTACTGACAAGAAGTATCATCATGCTAAATGCAAGTATTGTACGGATGGAGTGTATGGACACAATACATCAACTGCCACTCTTTTTAGTCACTTGGATAGATGTAGATCATATCCTCTTAATAAAGTTAATAAGAAGCAGAAGACACTAGAATCGTTTACAAGCGGAGAAGGGGAGAACACGTTGATTTCTTGGAGGTTTGACCAAGCAGCATGTAGAAAGGCTATCGCTAAGATGATTATTACAGATGAATTGCCATTTAGTTTTATAGAGCATGAAGGTTTTAAGGAATTTTGTAATATTGTTGTGCCTAGATTGCAATTGGTATCTCGTGTCACAATTGCGAAAGATTGCTTAAAATTTTACGCAGAGTTGAAGAAACAATTAAAAATTGATTTGTCATGTAATGCTCCACGTGCGTGCCTCACTACAGATACTTGGACTTCCTTGCAAAATTTAAGTTACATGGTGATTACCTCACATTTCATTGATCCTAATTGGAATTTGCACAAAAGGATTTTGATAATGCATCATCTAATGATACAGCAATTGCTCACATGAAGAAAAAGCTTTCTAAAAAAAATGGTTTTGTTTTAGATGGTGAGTTTTTTCATGTACGATGTTGTGCTCATATTTTAAACTTAATAGTGAGGGATGACATGAAAGAGGAGGGAGGTTCTATTGAGAAGATCCGCTTAGCTGTGAAGTACATTAGAGGATCTTCACAAAGAGTTGAACAATTTAGAACTTGTTGTGAATTAGATGAAATTCCATACAAGCACAATTTAGTTCTAGATGTTCCGACTAGGTGGAACTATACTTATCTTATGTTGGAAACTGCTTTGAAATTTCAAAAGTCATTTGAACGATTTGAAGAAAAAGATCCACATTATCATCTTGAACTTAGAGAAAATATGCCAGGAGAAGCTGATTGGAAAACTGCTCGGATATTTTGCAAGTTTTTGAAAACATTTTACGATGTTACCAATCGACTATCCGGTTCTCTTTATGTAACAACTAACTCATACTTTCATGATGTGATAAATATTCAATCAACTATTAAATCTTGGTCCACTAGTCATGATTACATTTTGAAGAATATGGCTACCAAGATGAATGAGAAGTTTAATAAATATTGGGGAGATCTTGATAGAATGAACATGTTGCTTCTAATTGCCGTGGTGTTGGATCCATGCTTCAAGTTGAAGTATGTCACATACTGTTATGGAAAGCTCTACTCCAAAGATGTGGTTGATAAGGTGGAGAATAAACTTACAGGAACATTGACTCGCTTGTTTGCTTATTATGATAGTGAAAGACGTAAGTGTAATGCTCAATCGAATAGAGTTGATGGCAATTTGAACTCAAATGAGATGGAGATAGATCACATTGATTGTGCGGCCGATGAAGGAGTTGTGTCATTCGAGAGTGATTTTCTAAATGAAGAAGATGTTGTGGGATCTCCGATGTCAGAATTGGAGATGTATCTTACAGAAACGCGTATTAAAAAAGTGGTTGGTGAAAGTTTTGATATTCTGAATTGGTGGAAAACAAATTCTACAAGGTTCCCGACCATGTCATTAATGGCACGAGATGTGTTGGCTATTCCAGTTACTACAGTTGCTTCAGAATCTGCATTTAGCACGGGAGGAAGGGTCCTTGATCAATTTCGTAGTTCGTTAAGTCCCAAGGTAGTTGAGTGCTTGATTTGTGCTCAAGATTGGTTGCGGGCTTCGCCAATTCCACAAGAAATTGAGGCAAGAATAACTGATGTGGCCGAGCTTGAATCATGTAAGATAATAAAGATTTTCAGTTAATGTTTTATTATTTATTTTATATGTTTTATTAATGTTATATCTAATTTTTTTTAACTTCTATGTTTTCAGCTATTGCAGAGGATCCTGGACTTTGTGGTGCTTTTGCGTATCAATTAAATTGACTATTTGTGCTTACATGAAAATGTGAAAGGTATGTAAGTTTGCTTATCGTGGCACATGATAGAGTGATTTTTGTCTTATGAATACTTCTCTAATTTAGATCTTTCTCCAAACAAACAATATTGTTGATGAATATTTCATTTTCCATTCATGTTTTCAGCTTGAATAACAATGCATCTAAGTTGTTTACTTTTTATATAAACCACCAAAACAGAACCGAACCGAACCGAACCATTCGGTTTGGTTTGGTTTGGTTTCAATGTTTAGGCGGTTCGGTTCGGTTCCAAATTTTTGGAACCACATGGGAGTGGTTCGGTTTACGGTTTTACTGAAAAACCGAACCAAACCGAACCGTTACAGCGCTAAGCAGGGGGGCCGCCCCTGGCTGGGTCTCGCCCAGCCCCTGCAGAGGGGGCGAGACCAGCAGGGGAAGGCCATCCCCGGGTCTCGCCCCACCCCAGTTAGGGGGCTCGCCGAGCCCCGCGAGGTACCCCCTCTCGCCCAGCTCCGGGGGGAGGGGTTGGTCTGCGATTAGCGTCGTGGAACAGCGGGATTTGGCTATCTGCAGCCCAATCCGAGGGTATTTCGGTAATTTCGCGGACCGGTTTCTGGCTATTTGCAACCCAACTTCAGAAATCCAATAAATAGGACCAAGGGGGCACTATTTGGAGGGGATCTCATTCTCGGCTAGCTCTCTCCTTCTCTCTCTCCCTCCCCAAGTCTCTCTAGGGGGTGAGGAGAGCCTCCAGTGGTGCCCAAGCCTAGTAGTGACTTGGGAGGGGAAGTTCCTAAGGGACTTCCGGGTATGTGGTGGGACCTCCCCACTAGGCCCTTGGTCCAGTCCTCAGTTCCGACACCTTCAACCTCGAGCTCTCCCTTGGGGGGAGTAAGTGTTGGTCGCCCCTCAGCTTGCTGAGGGCCCCGAACTCCACAGAAGCCGAGATATCGGTTTCAACACCGACGAACCCTTCCAAAATTTCATATATTTTCTCCTACTTTTGATTTTTTTTTTGAACCTCCTAAATAATATTTTTCATTTACTTTATCATTTAGTGGGAAAATAGATGAATTTTTTTCACTAGATATGGTTTGTTTGACTTAAATGTTATTTTCATTTTGGGCTGTCAATATCCATCGAGCAGCCAATAGCCATTTGTGAGCTGTCAATGTAAACACCTTTTTTTTTTAAACATTTGAATAAAATTTATAATATTTTTTCTTTTAAAAATATTTTGAATTATTGAATGAGAGTTGTTGGCATGAAATCTACATTGCATCTCTGCATTCCATGCCTTCCCCAAACTTGTATCACATTTACATGCTTCCATTCGCTCAACCATTTTTTCTCCTTTATTGGATGAAGTCTCTGTGAAATTTTTGGGTTGTTAATTTTTATATATGTCCAATGAGTATTATGCGGCAAATTCAAATTTATGTTATTTTTTTTTCCACAAAATAAGTCACGGAATATTGATCTATGTATTTTTATGGATATTTTAAATACTCATATGTATATATTTTAGGGTGAAAATATAATTGTAAGAAAGTAAAAATTTTGAATTATTTTTACGACTGTAATTTACAGCTGAAAATACAGTCCATTTACTACTGCAAATGACGTTACAGTTGTAATTTTGCACTAAAAAATTTCCCGTAGGATCTTGTATATGCGCTGCATTGCACGTACAGAAAAATCTCTCGTACAAGTTCTGGGCACAGATCTGTGCTCAGAGCTCACAGGATGTCGACGACATGTGGATGAATTTTTGTTTACCGGTTGCTTCACCTCCATCCCCCTTAAAAGAGTAAATAAGGAAAATGTTGTTCTGCTTCGGTAATGAGTCGCCAACCACGAAAAATGGCTGCGTATGAAAGACGGGTTAACAACGACTGCACGACATTGATGGGAATGATTGGGAGGCGAACCGGAGAAGCGGTGGGAGGGAAAAAGCTCTGCAAAGCACCCCCTGTAGATTATTCATGTATATGTTTTTGAAAACTAAAAAAAAAAAAACATAAATCACTGGAAAGAAGATAATCTTTTAACTTATTATCCACTATTTACTATTTATCCTTTTAATTTCTCAGAAAAAAAAAAGTAAAAGTCATTTCTACATAGAAAGCTCTATAAATTAGGTATGCTGAGGTTTTGAACAGAATTTGTAAGTTGCTGAGAAGAACATGACCTTTAAGATATCAAAAATGAAACCCAAGATATTATTCTCAATATCTCAAATATCAAAAATGATACCTTAGGTATTGTAAGTTTAGATGAAATTGAAATTAGATATTAAAATTGTCATTAGTTTCAATTCTTCTAGGAATTAGAATTAGTCTAATTTAAATTATAGTGTTCGCTAATAAATAGAATTGAGGAATATTGTGAAATTGATCAATTTTGTTGTTCGTTTGTTAGATAAAATTCAATTTTAGAATTGCGTGCGCTAAAACAAAAAATACGCACCCGGGCAAAACAACGCGCGTCTGGGTGGAAAATGCGCGCTCAGCCGGAAAACGCGCGATCAGGCGAAATACGTGCGCCCGGGCCAAAAATGAGCGCGCCCTGGCCAAAATGAGCAATGCGGCGAAAAAAACACACCCGAGAGAAAAAAAAACATATCATGGTGAAAATGCGCGCCCGAGCAAAAAAAACGCGCCCAGGTGAAAAACTGCAAGTTAAGGCAAAAATCATGTGTGGGTGAAAAAATGTGTGATTGGGCAAAAAAATGCGCACCCGGGCGAAAAAAACATGCACGTACGAAAAAAGCGCGACCGAATGGAATACGTGCGCTTGGGCGGAAAATGCATGCACTGGCGAAAAAAATGTGCCCGGGTGAAAAAACGCAAAGGCGAAAACGCTCGCTCGGATGAAAAATGCTCGTCAATGTTAAAAAATACTTGTCCCGGGAAAAAATGCGTCTCCGGCCGAAAAAACAAGCCTGAGGCGATAAACACGTCTCGGCCGGAATTTTCAAATTATTATATAGATTGAAAAGAATTGACTATAGTTCAAAATGAATTCTATGTAGTTCATTAAATTTTCAATTCCAACAGCAAGCGTGCAAATGAACAACAAAATTGAGATTAGACCTTCAATTCTTATTTCAAGATCTCAATTCCGTCCAAACGAACGAACCCTGGAGATATCGTTTTCAATATTTGAGACAAAATTTATCCAAAATTGATTTCTTCTACCTAAAGAGATCCCAATATCCTAAATGACATGAGAAATGTCATGAATATCTCAGATATCATCTTGGACATTTAAGATATCATTTTTTAGGGAAAGAAAATTTAGTTCATATATCGACATCCTCGTGAAAAAAGACGGAGCGGGATCGATAAGTGGTGGAATACATCAAATTAAGGAAATCAGTTCCTCAACTCCACCTACTTTATGAAATCAGTCTCAATAATAAATCACTAATTCAATCCATCAAGTCTTCTCCTTTTTCAAATCAGGCTATCAAGTTATATTTGTATGAAATCAGTCCTCAACTTTTAAGAAATATTGCAATCAGTCCAAGTTAATGGAATATACTAACGGAAAACAGTTTATTTGATGATCCATAGATCTAAAATTTAACAAAATAGCAGCATATTTGTTATTTTTGATTTGGATCTAAACTTGGAAACGCCACGTATGAAAATTTCATGCATGAAAAACCCAGCCTATTAATGGCGTTAGATTGCGGATGCTAGAAAATGAGTTATATATATAGTAATATATTTATGGACAAAACCATAACCGTGAATCGCCAGCCACTCTTGCGTGGTTTTTTTTTGCCTTGGAATTGCGGCCAGGGAGAAATAAAAAAAAAAAGAGCAATGTTAAATACAGGCCGGTTTTAGCTATATAAAAATTATTCCTGTAGGCCAAATTTCATATTTACATACTATATTCAAAAATTAAATTAATATTTTCCTAAATAAATCACCAAGCAAAATAGCATTCATAAAATAAGTAAGTAAAATATCATGCGTGCGAGGAGAGAGAGAGAGATCGCCGCCATCGCCGACGTCGCCGCCATCGCCGACGTCGCCGCCATCGCCGACGTCGCCGCCATCGCCGACGTCGGCGCCATCGCCGACGACGCCGACGCCGTCGCGATCGTCGCCATCGCCGACGACGTCGCGGACGCCGCCATCGCCGACGACGTCGCGGACGCCGCCATCGCCGACGACGTCGCGGACGCCGCCATCGCCGACGACGTCGTGATCGTCGCCATTGCCGTCATCGCCGTCATCGCCGCCATTGCCGACATCGCCGTCATCGCCGCCATCGCCGACGAAGTCGCGATCGTCGTCATCGCCGCCGTCGTCATCGCCGTAGCAAATACCCATGAATAGTTTTAGGCCAGTTGTAAGTTAAAAACACATCGGACTCGGACAAACGAGTAAACTCTTTGGGAACACGGTTGCATGGAGAAAAAAAACATATAAGATTAAACTACTCAGAATCATTTTTCTGAAGTTTTAAAAGGAAAAATGATATTTTTTTTTAAACTGTGGCCTGCATATAGCTAAAACTGGTCTGCGTTTAACATCGTTCTTTTTAAAAAATTGTGGCCTGCATATAGCCAAAACTGGCCTGCGTTTAGCATCGCTCTAAAAAAATAGGGAACCGCCTGTTTCGAGACATGAGTTGAGTCCGCCTGGATTAATTGGTGGGAAGCCGCCTGGAGGAAATATTATTACCGTTCTTGTTCACGGAGGGTAGAGGAGTATTGCCGCCCCGGACTCGTGTTGAAGTAGAAGCCACCGCGTGAAGGAGTTCGCGCCACCGCCGTCGCCGCTGTCGTCTTACTCTTGGTGCCGCGAGGGGTAGGAGACCCCTGTAGAGATTCCGCCGGTGGTTGTCATTGGTGCAACACCGTGCGATGGCGGCGAAGTGAGGAGATAATGGCGGTGCGGGCGTGGCGCGAAGGCTTGCGGTGGTGCAGTGGGCTTGACGGAGCTTCTCTCTGACGGTGCGGGCGTGGCGGCGAAGGCATGCGGGAGTGCAGTGGCCTTGATGGTGTTTCTCTCCAGTGGTGCGGCTTGGTGTCGATGGCGTGCGCGGGTGCAGTTGACCTCGACGGTGCTTCTCCGGTGTTGGTGCGGTTGAACGTCGGACGTCGACGTTGAAGGTTCGGTGAACCTTGTGCGTCCGCTGTGCTAGCGGATTGCAGTCCAGATTATTATCTCTCTCGCGGATCGAGCGAGTCCGGCTCTCCGCGGTGTATTCTGTAACGGACGTCGGTACATTTCTTAGTATTGTTTTTGCAGTTATATGATTTATTTATGCTGCGTTTCTTGTTCGATTTCAGTTCTTGCATACCCTGTATTAAATTTGGTTGTGCCTAGGGGATAGTTTCCGAATTATATCCCAACAACATTATGTTAAATTTTTTAAATAGCACCATATTATTACAAAATTATTAACGGCAAAGGAATATTACAATACGGCTAAAATTTTTCCCTATATCATATAAATTGTCGATCTTCTTCCTAGAAATTACATGACGGCTACTAGTTGCCGTTAATCATTCCCCAATTTTCTAATATATAGTCAGGATTTCAAAATTGCCTTCGTAGTGGCTTTCGCAATTTCATTCTTCAGCTTCAACTCTGATTGCTCCAGTTTTGACAAGATTTAACCTGATTATTAAACCTGAACAATTTTGAAAAAAAAATGTAAGTACTTCTCCAATTTTTTTTGAGAAATATTATACCTCCAAGGCGGCACCGACTTGAAATCTGAAGTTTGGGTAGGAGTTTCGGGGATGTCGTCGGAGAAAGGGGCAGGAACTATGAATGTCAGGGAGGAGCAACGGAAGTCGGACTTTATTCCACCTGGAGGATGCTCATCGGAGAGGGAAATCTGGAGGTCGGGGAGGAGGAGGCTCGTCGGAGAGGGAAACCTGGAGGTTGGGGAGGAGGAGGTTCGTCGCCCTGTTCCGCCTAGAGGAGGCCCGTCACCCTGTGTGGAATGCTCGGGCCGAGAGAAAGATAAATCTTAATGTTTAGGCTTAGGTTATTCTTAAAATAATAACAAATGTACTTTTTTGCCACTAAAATTGGAACGGAAATATTAAGCGGGACTTAAATCAGAACATAGGCAAACTTTATGGACCAAAATCAAGAGATAATAAGTTAAGGGACTTTTTTCAAAAAAAGAGGAGAACTTGAGGAACTGATTTAATGATTTTGACTTTTTATAAATATATATATGACAAAATAACTATAAATCAATCCCTAAAATTTGGGTGAAAATTAAAATAGGACTCTAAAATTTAAAATGATTGAAATTAGTCCTAAAGTCTTTTCCGTCCAGGTCGAAGAAGAGAAAGCTGTCTGCCTCCTCCTTCCTGCTCCTCTGTTTCCTGTGGTAGAAATACTGTTCTGCCATTAATTCCATTTGATGAAATTTGACCTCTACACTTTTTCAACCTATAAAACCTACAAGCAACAGAGATAAACACATGATCAAAACGAAGCCATAAATCATAAAACTCGCTTGATTTAGCTAAACCTTCGTGTCTGATACCCTTTTTTCGCTCACCAACAAACATAATTGTTGCGGGTCGCTCGAGTGCTTTGGTATACCGGTCGAATTGAACCATCTTAGCTCGGAAGCGAACCGAGCGCGCAAACAATCAGTTAGAGATTCATTGAGTACACTGGGACTTTTTAACGTGGAAAACCCGGAAAGGGTAAAAAACCACGCGGCCGAGCTGTGCCAATCAAACTTCATTATCTTCTGAGAGTTTACAGTTAGGTACTTAGAAATCGAGCGCGACAGGCCGCCGCTCATTACAATAATAGAGAGAGAGAGAGAGAGAGTTCTGAAGGTGACAGGTCACCTCTCAGAAAACTAAGGCTTCATTTGGGGCGGCGTTTCGCCGCTCCGTTTGGGGCAAACGCTGCCGGAAGGCGGGTAAACAAATGCCTTCCGACAGCGTTTGCTCCAGTTCGATCCGCCGCCTCCTGAAAAACGCAGCAAAAAGCTGCTAATCGATCCGCCGGTGCCCCCCTCCAGTTCGATCCGCCGCCCGGCTCCTCCCGCCCCCGCCTTCAAACGCCGCGCCAAACAAAGCCAAAGTTTTTTTCCTTCTGAGAATGTTGGAGACCAAAAGTGAGAATGTTGAGTCGCCTTCCGGGAGAACAAAAGTGAGAATGCTCAGTCACCTTCCGGGAGAGAGGAAATCTTCAAGTCCACGAAGGAGATCTTCAAGTCCACGAAGGAGATCTTCAAGCGCCGAAGGAGAATTCCGTGGAAATCTTCAAAGGAGCTCTCCCGAGTGCAGAAGGCCAGACTTTTTTCAAATGAATTCTCTGGGCTCCTTTTATAGCTTTGGCCGGGGGTAGCCCGGTAATTTCACCGTTGTAACCACCATAACCACCTGGCGGACGAATCACGTTTTCCGGTTCGGAGCACACGGATCGCCATTTTTCGTAAATGACCGTCTCGCCCCTGGGCAGTTCGGGCAGCTTTGTTGAAGGCGAAAAAGGCGACAAGTCGTTCCTGCAATCTGAGAAATTAGAAAGACAAAAAGTGAGCGTGCCCGGAATGTGAAAGTGCTCTGAGCGCGCTCAGAAGCGTTCTGAGCGCGCAACGAACGAAGAAGCAATCTGAGCGACTGGGGAGGCGTTCTGAGAATGCTCAGATGCATTCCGAGCGCGCATGAGCGCGGAAATGTTCTGAGCGCGCAATGAGCATGGAAGCGTCATGGTCGCGCTGTGAGGCGTTCTGAGCGCGCAACGAGCGCGAGAGCGTTCTGAGCGAACGGAGAGGCATTCTGAGCGCGCAACGTGTAACGGCCCAAAATGTGAAATGACCCAAATGGATAATAAAATTTCAATAAAAAGTTTGTCCCCTATGATGAAAAACAAATCAGTGTCAACTCGGCGTCGCGTCGAAAGTTGAATATGAGTGTCGTTAATACTTTGCGCCATTCGAAATGTTTATTTAGTAATATGAACTTTACCTATATTTTATATGTTGGTAAACTACATAAAGATTTGGGTGTGCTAATAGAGGTTCATCATAGTTGGATTTGGGTGCTAATAGAATATCGGCTTTATATGAACCTATAATGTGGGTTTAACTTCATATTGAGCTGCTATTAATGCTTGGTTGGCTGGTGCTTAAAATTCTTAAACTATTTCATTTGATAAAGATAAAGCAGGTTTAATGAGAGGCGGTGGGAGAGGATAACTCACGAGAATTTCTAAGTGTTTATAAACACTGCCGCCTTACTTCTCTCTCGCTCTCGTTTTTATTGCGGCTAGGGTTTGCCCGATTTCTCTCTGATCTGCTCGATCGTCTTCCTCCCTCTCGTCGACTGGGCTGGAAGAGCTCGACAAGGACTGGTGGTTAGCTCTTGGTGGTGCTGATGTTGGGTTAGTAGGAGTTGAGGCCTCGACCGACGTCTTTCGTCTTCCAATATATCACTGCGAGCTTCCTTGTCCCCTTTTCTTTCCTTTACTTCTGTGTTGATGAAAGATTCATGGGGAGATAAGGGATATCTCCTTCATTTGTGATGGTGCTCTGTGCTCTACTATAGCTGGCGGGTTGAGGATGTGATTTTGATAGTTGGACTGAGCAAAGATTTGCATGTATTTCTCATTGTACGCCCTCCTCTTTCCTACTTCCTTTGTCGACTGTTGTATTGAGTTTGATTTCTGAATTGGGCCCTATCCTATCTACTTAAGACCAGCTGTTGTTTTGGTTACTTATTTTGGCCGTTAAGAAGGTTATTTGGGGGAATTTCTATACCAATAACTGATTTCAAAAAGGGGATTTTCTTATGAAGCTTCAATACTCTCCTGCATATTGAGTTGGGTATAGATAAATAAACTAGGACCAGTAAGGTCATTATGAAGCTATTGTTAGTAAATTGGGACAGGGAATGTCTATGAATGTTAGCTGATTTTGCTTTTGGGTTTTCTGGCCGGCTTCTACGATGGATATTTAGAGTAACTATGGGGGATTTCAGTTAACTGCTCTAAGTAGTGTTTTTTTTGGAGGGGATTCTCCTCACTGTTCATGGCTATTATTATTGTTAATGGAGAGTTCTCCCTCCAATTAGCTGATGTTATAATTAATAAATTCAAAAAGCAATATGGTTTGATGTGGGTTGGACGGCTATCTTTATGAAATTGGGACAAACATAATTAGAATGGTAAAGGTTGAGTTTTTGTGATTGTTTTGGGCTTGTACCTTTTTCAAGATTATGCAAAATAAGGCTAGTGGAGTAGCTTCCAAATGATGTTATCATCGAAGACAATATTGTAACTATAACGAGGTGCAACCCCGATATAAATGACCCTAAATGATACGATTCTGATACAGATACCACGGAGGATGGCACCTTAAAATAGACATGACAATGCTATGAACACTGATACTGATGGTGAGAGCTACCTGTTTCATTTAAGTTTTATGGATTTACTATTCTTGTTACATATGCACACTTATTATACTGAATGTTTAAATGCATAGTTGCTATCACTGATAATTCACATCGCTATATGTATGGCCCTGATAAAGGCAAACAGACGAATTCTTTCTGAGGGGATATAAAATGAATAACTCGCAAGTTATGTAAACGTGTCGACACGAGGTTATATTACGGGCGAATTGAAGTGCATGCATATGAATGAAATGAATATGATGAATTGCCAAACCAGTCGAGCCGAAAGGCACAAAAGCGGGTTGACCGTACTGGTTTTGGAAAATGATGACCCTTCGGGGTAAAGGAAAAAGGAAAAAGGATTCAATCGCCTTTAATATCACCTAAGGAATGAAAGATTCATAGAAATACTGAAATGTAAAGGTTATTTACACGAATACATTGAAACATGAAATACAGAATCATAGAAATACTGAATGATACACATGAAAACTGATACGAAGGTTAATGTTTTATAGCTGCTTATACTGTTCACCATTATCGCCATGTTCCTACTGTTATTATGTTCTTTCACAGATACTAATACATAGAAATACCGATATACTGATACACTGATATCGAAATATTGATATACTGATACACAGATATAGAAATATTGATACAAGAATTTATTGCTTACACTGATACATGGATACATTGATTTAATGTTACATTGATGTTTTATTGATACTAACATGTTCATATAGTTGTATGCTTCATGAATTCATTGATGAGACAGAAAAACGGTTAGTATGGTAAATATGTGTTGAATTGCGTAAGTTTATTTTAATTGAATATAACAATGATAGAGGTATATCCTCACTTAGTCATATTTTTATGACTAAGTCCGTCGTCAAATTTTGTAGGTAACGGATATGACTTTGGATACGCAAAACCAAAAGAACTGATTATGGTAGGACAGAAAAGATTCAGCGAATAATGCAAGGTATGAAAGTCAATTTATTATTATGTGTTTTTATTTTGTATTCACTAGCTGCACTTCAACCTGGGACACATGTTATGAACATAGTTTAGATACAAATGTATGTGGGGTCTAAATGGGGGTCTCACACAACGAGCGCGAGAGCTCTGAGCGAGCAACGAACACGAGAGCTTTCTGAGCGAACGGAGAGGCGTTCTGAGCGCTCTGAGCGCGCAACGAATACGAGAGCGTTCTGAGCGAACGGAGAGGCGTTCTGAGCGCGCAACGAACGCGGGAGCTCTGAGCGCGCAACGAACACGAGAGCGGTCTGAGTGAACGGAGAGGCGTTCTGAGCGCGCAACGAACGCGGGAGCTCTGAGCGCGCAACGAACACGAGAGCGGTCTGAGTGAACGGAGAGTCGTTCTGAGCGCGCAACGAGCGCGGGAGCGCTCTGAGCGCGCAACGAACACGAGAGCGTTCTGAGCGAACGGAGAGGCGTTTTGAGCGCGCAACGAGCGCGGGAGCTCTGAGCGCGCAACGAACACGAGAGCGTTCTGAGTGTGCTAGGAGACGTTCTAGGCGGAATCCGGAACCCGAAGAAGCGGGCGACGAGTCAGAAGAGGGGGGATTTGCCCTAACCCCGTTACGGGGGAGAGTGGCTCGGTCGCACCCTAATGGGGGCGCGGTGCGGCCGCACCCGAGGGAGGTGTGGCTTGGCTTGGCCGCACCCAAGGGGGTGCGGCCTGGCCTGGCTGCACCCCAAGGGGGTGCGGCCGGGCCGCACCCCATGTGGGGTGCGGCTGGGCCGCATCCCATGGGGGTGCGGCTGGGCCGCACCCCACACGGGGTGCGGTTTGGCCCCACCCCACACGGGGTGCGGCTTGGCCCCACCCCACACGGGGTGCGGTTTGGCCGTACCCCCCACTATAGGGGTGTGGCTATTCGCACCCCAGTAGTGGGGTGCGGGCTAATCACACCCCAGTAGTGGGGTTCGGCTATGGCGGCGTGCTTCGTGCGTTCTCCCGCACTGGCGATTGACGACAGAAATGGCGGGTTCGGTTTCTTCAACTCGGACGATCATGCGTTGACCTCTCCTCCCTTTAGTGGAGTTTTCTTTAGACGCACTCCAAGACCTTTATGGATATATAACAATAACCATTTTTTTTAAAACTAAGCTTAACATTTAGAAAAAAAACAGCATGAATTGATGCCAGGATGCGACAACATTACAGGAAAAGCATGAATGCTTGAAGAGATCATCAACTATGTTCAATCATTACAGCATCTAAGTCGACCTATTTTTTTACTTAAAAAAATAGGCAGAGCTTGAGATACTTGATCTGTCGGACAGATTTACTAATTTATCCGTTGCTTAAAACAATTTCTTACTATTCTATTTGTTACTTCAGCGGGGAGGCTGCCTTTCAGCCGATTATACGATGGCGAGCAGCCATTATGGCGGCCAGGAAGGAGGAGGTGGACAACTTCTTACTGAAAATCTAGTATTCATAGATGATAGCTCCGAATAAGCATTCATGGTGGCCTAAATTTTCACTGCTTCTCCCCTTTGATCAGAAAATGAGCAGAGAGGTCTTCTCCGACGACGAGCAGCCATCGTGGCGGGCAGGAAGGAGGAGACGGACGGCTTTTTCGTTTCGACTTGGAAGGAAAAGTGGAGAAGTCATCAACATCCGTTCATTAGGACTTATTTAGAATATTTAGAAATTTTAAGGACTTGTTTCAATCATTTTAAATTGAGCACCGTTATTGGCCGACCAATTTTAGCTATGGGCAGATCATTGTTAATGACAGATCAAAATAAAAAATCAAAGAGACCTGTGAACCCGTAAAGGCGGTCTGTTGATAGCCATTTTTTCAATAGCACAGGCTGTCAATAGTCATATGTGGTCTGCCATTAATTTTTCCTTTAAATTGGCGATTGTTATCCGCACTGCAGTTTTGGCTTTCCGCACTCATTTTGTATGAGTTATTACGCGTCTTTTAGAAATACGCCTTATACATGCATTTTTAGGAAAAGTGTTCATGAACACTTTTTCTAAAAATGCATGTACAAGGCATATTTCCAAAAATTCGCTATAGTTACGCACATGTTTCAATCAGGGCGGCAATACATTTTGTGCGTGCATTTTTTTGGAAAAGTGTACAACACGAAAGTTGTAGATCTCGATGAGGTCTACAACTTTCGTGTTGATCACTTTTCCTAAAAATGCACGCACAAGACGTATTTCCAAAAGACGCCTAATAACTCATAAAAAAAGAGTGCGGATAGCCAAAACTGTAGTGCGGATAACAATCGCCTTTAAATTTTAGGGACCTATTTCAACTCCGACCCAAACTTCAAGGACTGGTTTAGGTATTTCTGCTATCGATTCCTTTTGTACAGCTGTGCATTTGATAGACTCTCGAGCTAAGCTGAACTTATCTACCGAACCGTGTTGCGCGAGGTTAATCGGACCGTGGCGCCACCTATTCGGTTCAAAATTTCTAACCCAAGCGGGGCCCAAAGCATGCATGATTGGTCACGTGAGCATGTCTTGCCCAGGGAATCAATCATCTTCCGATCCAGGGGTGAGATCATCACAGCTCTCGCTCAATAATGGATGTTAGGAGAATAACTTCTCTCCATTAATGCAGGAGAATAATATATATATAGGAGTGCTTCTCTCCATTAATGCATTCGAGCGGGCTGCGCTCGTATTCTAGCGGACTGCGTCTGCATATGAGAGGGTTGCGCCCGCCTATAAGTGAATTGCGCCTGCATATGAGCACTAACCTTTTATTCAAAACACATACATATGACTACTTAAAATGATCGTAAATAATTTGAATCAATATTACTATTTTTATTTTCTAAGTAAATGTAAATTTTTACCTAAAAATTCAATTTCTCTCTCCCTTTTTCTTCTGTCCCCCTCCCTCCTATCCCTAAATATAGGTATTCGCCCGGCCGGCGACGGCGGGCTTCGCCCGCCCCAGCCAAGCGCGATAGTATCTGACCCGTGATGGCGGGCTACGCCAATAACGCTCCGGGCTGCGCCCACATTCCGCCCACAACATATACATATGAGTACTCAAAATGACCGCACAAAAACTTTAATTAATATTTTATAAATATTTTTTTTTCAAAACATATATATTTTAACAAAAAATCATTTTAAAGTAAGTCTAAGAGGTCTAATGATTATCTACCATATTAGGTGTATGAGCTCTACTAAAAACTTTTGGATTTTATGAATTTTCACCATTATTTTTATTATAGGGATATTGTGTAATTACACAAATAGTCATTATATTTTATGAATTTTCATTTTTTCATAATATATATTAAGTCATTGAAGTAAAAGAATGAAGCTATATTTGGCAATTTGAATGTTGCACCAAATGCAACATCTAGTATATAGTAGTTAAATACATACGAGTGACAGGGCACGGGGGCCCCCCCGTGCGGGCGACAACATTCTGCGGGGGCGGCGATATTTGGCGGGGACGACGACATTCGGCGTGAATGGCATTCGATAGGGGCGACAATATTCAGTGGGGGCGACATTCGGTAGGGGCGGTGATATTTGGCGGGGGCGACATTCGGCAGGGGCGGCGACATTCGGCGGGAGCAGTCTATATTTATATACATATATATAAAACCTAATTCAATGTTATTCAACAAAAACCATATGGTGTGATGGTTGTCGTATTTGCTTGACATAGAAATCTGGGTTCAAATCTCACAATTGATAATTTTTGTGAGATTAAAAAACGCGTCATATGACTCTCCTTTTTCCAATAAATTTAGGGGTAAAATCATAATTTAATGTTGTACGGTACCTTACACCTTCATAGTTTTAGGCCACCCCCTAGTAGGTTTACGAGATCTATGAAAAAGTGGAGAGAGAGGGAGCAGTTTGATCCGACGGCTGATGAAATATCATGCTAGATTCGACGACCGTAATCATTTCAACGACTTTAAAATTCACGGATTTGATATTTCTTTATGGGAATTGATAAATAGACACCATATTTGGCTATTTGGACCCCAATTTTAATCGGACACCATAAAATTATAATTGTACACCACACCGCTATTTGTACCCAAAATAAATAAAAAAATTAATTGATTTTATAGATAGAAGTAGGCATAATATATAACAATCTTTCTCAAAAAAAAAACATTGAAATATGTATTTGCAATCTTAAGAAGTTCTGATTCAGAATATGAAGAAGTTGTCGATTGTTGCAGCCGTTTCTCAAATCACCTACAAAAGAAGAAGTGAACATCAATTAGCATATACATAAGTAAATATATTTATAACAACTTTTAGGAAGCGGTGCATACCCAATGACAAAATTCATCCAAAATTCAAAAATTCTTCAATCTTTCATCATGCGATTAAAATTACAGTGAAGGATTTCGAAACCTACAATAACATTTTCATGGCGATTTGAGAAATCTAGGGTTAATAGTAGAGTTTTTTTGAAAGAAAAATAGTAAATAAACTCACCGGAGATCAAGGAGTAAGCCTCAGAAGTTGAAAAGGAGGGAAAAAACCTTCTCACCGGCCGGCAAAAGGTCCGGCGGCGGCGGAATAGACGGCCGGGCGGAGAGAAGGAAGTTCGGTCATGGCATTCGCGTGAACAGTGCTCGGGCGGCTGGAGGAAGAAGAGGGTCCAAATAGCTATTTAGAACCTACAAAAAACCCTAATTTTTAAAACAAATGAGTCCAAATAGCCAAATAGGGTGTCTATTTATCAATTCCCTTCTTTATATATGATATATATATATATATATATATATAATGCTACTACAGTCTTTGAGGATATATAGCAGCATATCCGCATGTGGTTGCCCCGCACCTTAAAATATCTACAGGATTCCTCCTTATTTTCTGATGGATTTCACGCTCTAAATTGCTCTGGTTTCATTTAGATCGCCCTTTCGTCTCATCTCTCCAAGACCGCTTATGGTGATTGTTCGTCGACTCGATTCACGGATCTTCTACAATCTCAATTGTACGGTCATCGTGGAGAGAAATCAAATTTATCGTATCATTCTCAAATTTTCAAGAAAACTTCATCTCATAGCACAACCATTGTTCGTGTTCATGGTTCGTCAATCCAATTATTGAATCTTCGACGATTCGAGACTTTGAAATAAAAGGCTTTCATAGGGAGCACACCAAAGAGAGTAATAATTTTCTTATGTAAGTAATATATATTTTATTTTCGCAAAAGATAGTATTTCCAAAACCTAATTCACTCCTGTAATAATTAAATCGACAAATTTCATATCTATTTACGCTGTTAATATTAAATGTATTTAATATTATTCTTTGCATATTCTGTATAGTCTCACACCGTCTGTGGTGTTTACGGACTCTCCTCTTGCTCTCTATGTAAGACCCCAAGGGTCTGTAGAAAGTATTACAGCTAATGTTGATTTTGCAGGAGGAAAAGGAAACAAAATGCCAGATGATTCTTCATTGATTAAAATGTTTGAGTACAGAGATTTAAAAAGACCAAAAGGATGCTTCCGGAAACAGTAATTTAAAGCAATAATAAAGACAGGTGGCTGGTAAGTGGCTGTTAACCCATTAAGACAAAATTTAACAGCACACCATTAATATATTTTCTAACCGCGGCCTACATTTATTGGTGCAGATTTCAATCTCCGCTTATACCCCCTCTAAATCTGTACCTGTACAACCATGTATTCGTCGAGTAGGTTCTCGAAGCACAGGAAGTATTTTAGAACATCGTTCTTCAAGATGAACCAGAGCAGGGAGAGAGGAGGGCGGGCGGTGGAGGTAGAGGCCTCCCGCTCCCCCACCCCCAGCAGAGGGGGCGAGCTCCACTCACCCCCCGCGCCCCCAGCAGCAGGGGGCGAGACCCCAGGGGGGGCGAGTCGCTAGCGCCGGCGGTAGCAATATCGCTGGGCGCTAGCCCATTTCTCGCCCCGCCCCAAGGCAAGGGGGGCGAGCTCCTCTCGCCCCCGTCCCCTCCAGGGGGGCGAGCTCCTCTCACCCCCCGCGCCCCCAGCAGCAGGGGGCGAGTCGCTAGCGCCGGCGGTAGCAATACCGTCGGGCGCTAGCCCATTTCTCGCCCCGCCCCAAGGCAAGGGGGGCGAGCTCCTCTCGCCCCCGTCCCCTCCAGGGGGGGGGGGGGGGGCGAGCTCATCTTACCGCCTGCGCCCCCAGCAGCAGGGGGGCGAGTCGCTAGCGCCGGCGGTAGCAATACCGCCGGGCGCTAGCCCATTTCTCGCCCCGCCCCAAGGCCAGGGGGGCGAGCTCCTCTCGCCCCCGTCCCCTCCAGGGGAGGGGCGAGCTCCTCTCGCCCCCCGCGCCCCCAGCAGAAGGGCGAGACCAGCAGGGGGGCCGCCCCTAGCTGGGTCTCGCCGAGCCCCAGCAGAGGGGCGAGACCAGCAGGGGGGCCGCCCCTAGCTGGGTCTCGCCCAGCCCCAGCAGAGGGGCGAGACCAGCAGGGGGGCCGCCCCTAGCTGGGTCTCGCCCAGCCCCAGCAGAGGGGCAAGACCAGCAGGGGGCCGACCCCCGGGTCTCGCCCCACCCGGTTAATAGGCTCGCCGAGCCCCGCGAGGTACCCCCTCTCGCCCAGTTCAGAGGGGAGGGGTCGGTCTGCGTTTAGCGTCGTGGAACAACGGGATTTGGCTATCCGCAGCCATTTCCAAGGGCATTTTGGTAACTTCGCAGGCAGTTTTTGGTTACTTGCAGCCCAAATCCTGAAATCCTATAAATAGGACCAAGGGGGCACCATTTGGAGGCAGGCTTATCCTAGGCTAGCTCTCTCTCCCTCTCCCTCCCCAGGTCTCTCTCTAGTGGGGTGAGGAGAGCCTCCAGTGGTGCCCAAGCCCGGCATTGGCTTGGGAGGGGAAGCGCTCTAAAGATCTTCCGGGTATGTGGTGGGACCTCCTCGCCGAGCCCTTGGTCCAGTTCATAGTGCCTCAACCTTCAACCTAGAGCTCTCCCTTGGGGGGAGTAAGTGTTGGTCGCCCCTCAGCTTGCTGAGGGTCCCGAACTCCACAGAGGCCGATGCTTGTTCATCAAGTTGCCGGTTTCAACATTTTTGGTGCGGTGAGCGTGGAGTGTGACCGATTCAAGAAACTCTTAAGATGAGCTCCATGGACGGAGGTAGAGGAGGTTCCGACCCAAGTCACTCGCACCCCCCGGTGGCTGGGGTGACGTTGGAGATGTTTAAAAATCTCAGGCGGGAGGTCATGCAGACCTTGCAGGTGGCTTTCGCCTCGATAACCGAAAGCAGGAGAGAAAGTGGACAGGAGGTCTCGCCTCAGCAGATTGGCGAGAGCACCCTCGGGCAGCCATCCAGGAAGGAGGTGCCTGGAGGGGGCGAGTGGGGAGGCGCCAGGCCCCCACTCGCCCAGCCCCAAGGGGGCGAGTGGGGAGGCGCCAGGCCCCCACTCGCCCAGCCCCAAAGGGGGGCGAGCACGGGAGGTCCCTTTTGTGAGTTGATCCTCTCGGCCCCGATTCCGGAGGGGTTCAAGGGGGCGAAGATGTCTCACTACTTCGGCAAGGATGACCCCGTCTTAGACATGCAGTGGTTTGAAGACATGGTCTCCATCATGCCCATGTCGGACGCTTTCAAATGACGACTCTTCGCGACAACTCTAAAGGAGAAGGATAGAGATTGGTTCCACCAGCTCCCTGCGGGATCCATCTATGCCTTTGAAGACTTGCGTCAAAGCTTCCTGCTACGCTTCTCGACGTCAAGGAAGAGGAAGAAAGATGTCGAAGCACTTTTCAAGATCAAGCAAGAGCCAGAGGAGTCGCTGGCTCACTATTTGGAACGGTTCAGGGAGGAGGTTCTCCTCGTCCAAGAAGTGCCCGGGTACACCCTCAAGCTCGCCTTCACGGTGGGGCTGCGGGAGGGCTTCTTCAAGATGGACCTCAAGAGGAGAGCTCCTTTGTCCTTTGAGGAGTTGATGGAAAGGGTGGCGGAAGAAGTTGAGAGTGAGGAGGCCAACCCGGAGTTCACAAGAAGGCTGGCCAAGCTGAGTGAGCCAGAGGCAAGGCAGCATGGGAGGAAGGTAGAGGCTCCCAAGAGGAAGTTCGACCAAGAGGAGGACAGCTTTCAGGAAGAGGGGGCCGACCTCCCAGGGTGGAGGCAGGGACCTAAGGCACCCTCTCCACCACCCCAACAAGCCATGGTGATCGGCCACAGAAGAAGAAGGAACCGCGCAGGAGGAAGAGGGGGCGTCCGAATGGAGTTACCTTACTGTGACTTCCATCAGGAGGAGGGTCACGCGACATCCGCCTGCCCTGAGTTCTTGGAGTTAAGGGAGGCGAGGTGTCCGAAGCCGCATCGTCAACAACCAGAAGAGGTCGAGGAGGACCATGCCTGGGAGTAGAAGCCCGAGTTCCGGTCTCCGTGCTTAGTTTTTTCTTTGAGTCCATGTAGTAGGATGGAGTGTTTTCATACTTAGTTTTTCCTGCATGTAACCGGATGACTCATGTAATAAAAGTTCTTTCCAAAATATTTTTCCCCTCGGATGGTTCCGCTGACCGGGCTCTCACTGGCCGGCAGGCCAGGTTGACCTCCCAGGGAGGGTAAGTGATGTTCCCCTCGGATGGTTCCGCTGACCGGGCTCTCACTAGCCGGCAGGCCAGGTTGACCTCCCAGGAAGGGTAAGTGATGTTCCCCTCGGATGGTTCCGCTGACCGGGCTCACACTAGCCGGCAGGCCAGGTTGACCTCCCAGGGAGGGTAAGTGATGTTCCCCTTGGATGGTTCCGCTGACCGGGCTCTCACTAGACGGCAGGACATGTTGACCTCTTAGGGAGGTAAGTGTTTTTCCCCTCGGATGGTTCCGCTGACCGGGCTCTCACTAGCCGGCAGGCCAGGTTGACCTCCCAGGGAGGGTAAATGATGTTCTCCTTGGATGGTTCCGCTGACCGGGCTCTCACTAGACGGCAGGACAGGTTGACCTCTTAGGGAGGTAAGTGTTTTTCCCCTCGGATGGTTCCGCTGACCGGGCTCTCACTAGCTGGCAGGCCAGGTTGACCTCCCAGGGAGGGTAACTGATGTTCCCCTTGGATGGTTCCGCTGACCGGGCTCTCACTAGCCGGCAGGCCAGGTTGACCTCCTAGGGAGGGTAAGTGATGTTCCCCTCGGATGGTTCCGCTGACCGGTCTCTCACTAGCCGGCAGGCCAGGTTGACCTCCCAGGAAGGGTAAGTGATGTTCCCCTCGGATGGTTCCGCTGACCGGGCTCTCATTGGCCGGCAGGCCAGGTTGACCTCCCAGGGAGGGTAAGTGATGTTACCCTAGGATGATTCCGCTGACCGGGCTCTCACTAGACGGCAGGACAGGTTGACCTCTTAGGGAGGTAAGTGTTTTTCCCCTCTGATGGTTCCGCTGACCGGGCTCTCACTAGCCGGCAGGCCAGGTTGACCTCCCAGGGAGGGTAAGTGATGTTCCCCTTGGATGGTTCCGCTGACCGGGCTCTCACTAGCCGGCAGGCTAGGTTGACCTCCCAGGGAGGTAAGTGTTTTTACCCTCGGATGGTTCCGCTGACCGGGCTCTCACTAGCCGGCAGGCCAGGTTGACCTCCCAGGGAGGGTAAGTGATGTTCCCCTTGGATGGTTCCGCTGACCGGGCTCTCACTAGCCGGCAGGCCAGGTTGACCTCCCAGGGAGGGTAAGTGATGTTCCCCTCGGATGGTTCCGCTGACCGGGCTCTCACTAGCCGGCAGGCCAGGTTGACCTCCCAGGAAGGGTAAGTGATGTTCCCCTCGGATGGTTCCGCTGACCGGGCTCTCACTAGCCGGCAGGCCAGGTTGACCTCCCAGGGAGGGTAAGTGATGTTCCCTTTGGATGGTTCCGCTGACCAGGCTCTCACTAGACGACAGGACAGGTTGACCTCTTAGGGAGGTAAGTGTTTTTCCCCTCGGATGGTTCCGCTGACCGGGCCCTCACTAGCCGGCAGGCCAGGTTGACCTCCCAGGGAGGGTAAGTTATGTTCCCCTTGGATGGTTCCGCTGACCGGGCTCTCACTAGCCGGCAGGCCAGGTTGACCTCCTAGGGAGGTAAGTGTTTTTCCCCTCGGATGATTCCGCTGACCGGGCTCTCACTAGCCGGCAGGCCAGGTTGACCTCCCATGGAGGGTGAGTGATGTTCCCCTTGGATGGTTCCGCTGACCGGGCTCTCACTAGCCGGCAGGCCAGGTTGACCTCCCAGGGAGGGTGAGTGATGTTCCCCTTGGATGGTTCCGCTGACCGGGCTCTCACTAGCCGGCAGGCCAGGTTGACCTCCCAGGGAGGGTAAGTGATGTTCCCCTTGGAAGGTTCCGCTGACTGGGCTCTCAATAGCCGGCAGGCCAGGTTGACCTCCCAGGGAGGGTAAGTGATGTTCCCCTTGGATGGTTCCGCTGACCGGGCTCTCACTAGCCTGCAGGCCAGGTTGACCTCCTAGGGAGGGTAAGTGATGTTCCCCTTGGATGGTTCTGCTGACCGGGCTCTCACTAGCCGGCAGGCCAGGTTGACCTCCCAGGGAGGGTAAGTGATGTTCCCCTTGGATGGTTCCGCTGACCGGGCTCTCACTAGCCGGCAGGCCAGGTTGACCTCCTAGGGAGGTAAGTGTTTTTCCCCTCGGATGGTTCCGCTGACCGGGCTCTCACTAGACGGCAGGACAGGTTGACCTCCTAGGGAGGTAAGTGTTTTTCCCTACGGATGGTTCCTCTGACCGGGCTCTCACTAGCCGGCAGGCCAGGTTGACCTCCCAGGGAGGGTAAGTGATGTTCCCCTCGGATGGTTCCTCTGACCGGGCTCTCACTAGCCGGCAGGCCAGGTTGACCTCCCAGGGAGGGTACGTGATGTTCCCCTTGGATGGTTCCGCTGACCGGACTCTCACTCGCCGGCAGGCCAGGTTGACCTCCCAGGGAGGACAAGTACTTCCCCCTCGGATGGTTCCGCTGACCGGGCTCTCACTAGCCGGTAGGTGCAGGTTGACCTCCCAGGGAGGACAAGTATTTTCCCCTCGGATGGTTCCGCTGACCAGGCTCTCACTAGCCGACAGGTGCATGTTGACCTCCCAGGGAGGACACGTACTTTCCCCTCGGATGGTTCCGCTGACCGGGCTCTCACTAGCCGGCAGGTGCAGGTTGACCTCCCAGGGAGGACAAGTATTTTCCCCTCGGATGGATCCGCTGACCGGGCTCTCACTAGCCGACAGATGCAGGTTGACCTCCCAGGGAGGCTATGTTCTTTTCTCCCGAGGTGGTCTCGCTAGCCGACAGGGTTGAAAGACCACTCAGGGTGGCTGTATGTTTTTTCCCAATGTGGTGTTGCTAGCTGGATCCTCGCTAGCCGGCAGGGTTGGAGGAACTCTCGGAGAGGCTATATATTTTTCCGAGATAGCACCGTTAGCCGGATTCCCAGCGACACTCATCGAATATGCAGGGTTGGACATTTCTTTCCGAGCGTGTGCCTCGCTCGAAAAGAGCGGGGATTGTGTACAGCCCTGTATTCGCCGAGTAGGTTCTCGAAGCACAGGAAGTATTTTAGAACATCGTTCTTCAAGATGAACCAGAGCAGGGAGAGAGGAGGGCGGGCGGTGGAGGTAGAGGCCTCCCGCTCCCCCACCCCCAGCAGAGGGGGCGAGCTCCACTCACCCCCCGCGCCCCCAGCAGCATCCGCTGGGCGCTAGCCCATTTCTCGCCCCGCCCCAAGGCAAGGGGGCGAGCTCCTCTCGCCCCCGTCCCCTCCAGGGGGGCGAGCTCCTCTCACCCCCCGCGCCCCCAGCAGCAGGGGGCGAGACCCCAGGGGGGCGAGTCGCTAGCGCCGGCGGTAGCAATACCGCCGGGCGCTAGCCCATTTCTCGCCCCGCCCCAAGGCAAGGGGGGCGAGCTCCTCTCGCCCCCGTCCCCTCCAGGGGGGGGGGGGGGGGGGGTGGCGGGGCGAGCTCCTCTCACCCCCTGCGCCCCCAGCAGCAGGGGGGCGAGACCCCAGGGGGGCGAGTCGCTAGCGCCGGCGGTAGCAATACCGCCGGGCGCTAGCCCATTTCTCGCCCCGCCCCAAGGCAAGGGGGGCGAGCTCCTCTCGCCCCCGTCCCCTCCAGGGGGGCGAGCTCCTCTCGCCCCCCGCGCCCCCAGCAGAAGGGCGAGACCAGTAGGGGGGGCCGCCCCTAGCTGGATCTCGCCCAGCCCCAGCAGAGGCGCGAGACCAGCACGGGGGCCGCCCCTAGCTGGGTCTCGCCCAACCCCAGCAGAGGGGCGAGACCAGCAGGGGGGCCGCCCCTAGCTGGGTCTCGCCCAGCCCAAGCAGAGGGGCGAGACCAGCAGGGGGCCAACCCCCGGGTCTCGCCCCACCCGATTAATAGGCTCGCCGAGCCCCGCGAGGTACCCCCTCTCGCCCAGTTCAGAGGGGAGGGGTCGGTCTGCGTTTAGCGTCGTGGAACAATGGGATTTGGCTATCCGCAGCCATTTCCAAGGGCATTTTGGTAACTTCGCAGGCAGTTTTTGGTTACTTGCAGCCCAAATCCTGAAATCCTATAAATAGGACCAAGGGGGCACCATTTGGAGGCAGGCTTATCCTAGGCTAGCTCTCTCTCCCTCTCCCTCCCCAGGTCTCTCTCTAGTGGGGTGAGGAGAGCCTCCAGTGGTGCCCAAGCCCGACATTGGCTTGGGCGGGGAAGCGCTCTAAAGATCTTCCGGGTATGTGGTGGGACCTCCTCGCCGAGCCCTTGGTCCAGTTCATTGTGCCTCAACCTTCAACCTAGAGCTCTCCCTTGGGGGGAGTAAGTGTTGGTCGCCCCTCAGCTTGCTGAGGGTCCCGAACTCCACAGAGGCCGAGGCTTGTTCATCAAGTTGTCGGTTTCAACAGTACCGTCCTTCATCCCGAGCATATCTCTGAGTGCAGCGAAGCGGATTCTGGGGACAGGTTTCGTCAGGATGTCGGCGATCTGTTCTTCAGTAGGGCAGTAGATAATCTCCATCTTCTTCTTCTCAACAATTTCTCTGATGAAATGGTAGCGAATGTCGATGTGCTTGCTTCGTCCGTGAAACACTGGGTTCTTCGATAACGCAATGGCAGAGGTGTTGTCGCACATGATCTTTACCTTGTTCTTCTCTTCTTCTTCTTCTTCTTTGGCCTTCCAGATTTCCTTTTTGAGCTTCTTTAACCAGATGCCTCGCATGCCGTCGAGTTTAGCGCCATATATTCTGCTTCGGTTGTAGATAGGGCTACAGAGTGCTGCTTCCTTGAGCTTCAGGAAATGGGGCTTGAGCCGAGGAAGAAGATGTAGCCGGAGGTACTTCTTCTATCTTCAATGTTGCCGGCCCAATCAGAGTCAGAAATCCCTATGAGCCTTTCATCCTTTCCCTTTGAGTAGAAAAGTCTGCATGCCTTTGTGCCCTGCAAGTAGAAGTATCTTTTTTCCTGCTAAAAAATGACTTTTAGAGGGATTACTCACGAACCTGGCAAGGATGTTGACGGTGTTTTCAATATCAGGCATGGTGTTCGTGAGATAGATAAGAGAGCCGATCAAGCTCCGAAATTGTTCAATATCTGTGGCCTCGTCTTCTTCTTTCTTTGCAGTAATTCTTTCACTTGCTGCCATGGGAGTTGCGGTGGAGTTGCATTCTTCCATCTTGAACTTTTTTAGGAGAGTTTTGTTGTATAGTTCTTGTGAGATGAACAAGCCGCAGGCAAGGTGCTTGATTTCGAGTCCCAAAAAAAATTTGAGATGCCCCAAGTCTGTCATCTCATATTCCTTCTTCATTTCCTTTTTAAATTTATTTATGTAGTTTGAGCTTGTCCCAGTGATGATGAGGTCGTCTACATATAGACTGACCAGGATGCTTTCGCCTTCTTCTGTCTTGACATACAATGTGGGCTCATTGGTGCAGCGAGTAAAACCGGATGTGAGAAAGTATGAGTCTATTTTTTGATTCCATGCCCGTGGTGCCTGTTTGAGGCCGTATAAGGCTTTATGAAGTTTATATACCTTCTCTTCCTCTCCCTCTATTTCATATCCTGGTGGTTGCATGACAAACACTTCTTCTGTGAGTTCTCCATTCAAAAATGCCGACTTGACATCAAGTTGGAATATGGGGTACTGATTTTGAGCTGCAATGGCAAGGAGGAATCGTATGGTTGTCATCCTAGCCACTGGAGAAAATGTTTCGTCGTAATCAGTCCTTGGTTTTTGACTAAATCCTCTTGCCACAAGTCGTGCTTTAAATTTTATAACCTCCCCCTCCTCATTCTGTTTAGCTTTATAGACCCATTTTAGCCCGATGATGTTTCGATTTGGTGGCTTTGGAACAAGAGACCATGTCTTATTTTTTTTTATGGAATTCAGTGCCTCTTGCATTGCATTTCTCCATTTCTCTTCTTTGCATGCTTCAGTATGAGTCGTTGGTGTTAACACAGTCATGGCAGATTCTGTACATTGGTAGATATCTTGCAGAGCTTGTGTTTTAATGGGCGATGATGAATCCAGATCAGAGTCTTCAATTATAGCCTCATTATCACTTATATTGTCATGGATGGGGTTTGGAGGAAGCTCCTGCTCAACCGGCAATTTAAATGGTGCAGGTATCTGATGAGGTTGCTCCTGGACTACTGATGCCCAATCCCAGCTTTCATCTTCATGAAAAATCACATCTCGTGAAAGAAGTAGTCGTTTGCTAATTGGTTCTAAAAGCCGATAGGCCTTGCTTTCACTACTGTATCCAAGAAAAATACACTTTATACTACTCTCATCAAGTTTATCTCTTTGTTCTAATACCTTATGAGCATAGGCAATTGATCCAAAAGTTCTAAGGTGAGAGACTTCTGGTTTATGCTGGTATAAGGCTTCATAAGGGGTCTTATCTTCTAGGGCTCTTGTGGGAACACGATTTAAGATATATGTGGCAGTGGAGACAGCTTCTCCCCATAGAAATTTAGGGCATGATTTGTGAATCAGCATAGCTCTAACCATCTCAACAATTGTTCTGTTGCGTCTTTCAACGACCCCATTCTGCTGGGGAGTCCCGGGAGTGGTAAGTTCTCGTCTAATTCCAGCAATATGACAGAGTTTGTTGAAGGCATTTGATACGAACTCTCCACCTCTATCACTCCTGATTGCCTTAATTTTCCTATCAAATGAGTTTTCAATCTGAGCCTTGAATTTTTCAAAGTACTCAATTGTTCAAGATTTTTTAGCAAGATGGAAGATCCACATGAATCTGGTAAAGTCATCGACAATCAAGAGGTAGTATTTTTTCCCCCAAGGGATTGTGTGCTGGCAGGACCCCATAAATCCATATGAAGGAGATCAAGTGGTTTTGTTGCTCTTGAATTTGAGTTTTTTTTTTGGAAAAACAAGTCGATGGCTTTTCCCTTTTGCACAAGTCTCACAATTTTGGTTTGTAATTTGGAAGCTTGTCATCCCATGTACCAGTTGCTTGTTTTGAATGGTGTGGAGGGAAGAGAAGTTTAAGTGGCCAAAACGATGGTGCCATAAAGATGCTGGAGATGTGGTGGAGTTCAGAGAACAAGATAGGGCAGAGGGTCTAGCAGGTGGTAGATAGAGAGTAAAGATGTTATTTTCATTCACAGGAGCTGAGAGTATTGTGGTTTTTGTTTTTGGCTCTTTAATCAAACATGCCTTTTTATCAAAGATAACTTGGAAGCCCTTCTTTAGCATTTGCCCAACACTAATAAGATTTTGTGAGAGGGTAGGTACAAATTGCACATCAGAGATATACTTGGGTTCTCCTTCAGGTGAAATCACTTGGATAGTTCCTCTTCCTTCTATTTTCTTTTCCTTCCCATCACCCAAAATAACAATAGATTTGTATTCTTCATCAAGAGTGGTGAAAAATACTTTATCTTTTGCCATGTGTTTTGAACACCCGCTGTCAATTATCCAGGAATAGGAAGAATGGGAGAAATCAGGGAGGCTGCAGGTCAGGAGGAAGGAGTCTGGACTGGTTTCAGTCATTCTTACTTCTTCTTTTGGTTTATATCGACAGTTTCTTTCTGAATGGTTGAGGTTTTTACATCTCCTGCATCTCCAGAAACAGTCTTTCACTTCATGGTTTTGTTTTTTGCAAATGATGCAGGGGGGTAAGTTTTAATTGCTGCACTGCTACCCCTACCATCTTCATTTTTCTATTTTTCTGGTGTCTTATTTTTGAGATTCATTTTGGTTTGAAAGGCTTTGTCTAAAGCTGGTTCATCCTGGAACAGAAGGCCTTCATGGGTTTGTAGTGAACTCATAAGTTCTACTACGGTTAATTCATCGAGATCATGGGCTTCTAGGATAGCTGAGACAATATGTTTGTAAGTTTTTGGTAAAGATATGAGAATTTTCTCGACAATTTGTTGTTCCTCTAAAACTCCCCCCAAGCTACGAATTTGGTTTACAAGGCTAGTAATTTTAGCAAAGAAATCTCTTGATGATTCATCTTCTCCCATAAGAATAGTGTCAAACTGACGGCGAAGAGAATAGATTTTGAGTTTAATTACCTTTCTCGAGCCCTTGTATTCATTTTCAAGTCTTTGTCATGCTTCTTGAGCAGTTTTTGAGCCCATGATACGAGGGTAAATGGAGGTGGAAATGCCTTGTTGAAGCAAATGAAGAGCTTGAGCATCACGCATTAGTTCTTCTTTGCTGAACTTGGGAGTTTCACCTTCAGTTGCAGGTGTGCTGAGTTGTGGCCCATTCTTGACCACGTCCCATAGGTCCTGAGATCTCAGCAATGTCTCCATCTTGTCGCTCCAGAAATCATACAACTCTCCAGTGAAAATTGGAATGGAGGAATGGGCGTATAAGGGAATCGAAGAGGTAGATGATGATGCCATGAGGAAGGTGTTTGAGAAAAATGTGAAGACACAAAGATGGCTCTGATACCACTGTAGAAAGTATTACAGCTAATGTTGATTTTGCAGGAGGAAAAGGAAACAAAATGCCAGATGATTCTTCATTAATTAAAACGTCTGAGTACAGGGATTTAAAAAGACCAAAAGGATGCTTCCGGAAACAGTAATTTAAAGCAATAATAAAGACAGGTGGCTGGTAAGTGGCTGTTAACCCATTAAGACAAAATATAACAGCACACCATTAATATATTTTCTAACCGCAGCCTACATTTATTGGTGCAGATTTCAATCTCCGCTTATAGGGTCCTCCTATTCTTTCAAGAAATACAATTACTTGATTTTCTCTCAAGTCTAACATGGTGTCAGAGCTAGGTTCTGCCTAAATTTTTTTCGCGCGAACGCTTGCTCGCATCTAGTCTGTTGCCTGTTGTCCGCTCTACCCGTGCTCTGCCCGCTGTCTGCTGTCCGCAGTGCCTGCCCGCGCGATCTGCCCTGCCGCCCTGCTCGCCAGACCGCCCTGTTCGTCAGACCGCCCTGCTCGCCAGACCGCCCAGCTCGTCAGACCGCCCTCCTCTTCAGACCGCCCTGCTCGTCAAACCGCCCTACTCGCGATCTGTCTGCGCGATCTGCCATGTGATTTGCCCTGCTCGTGAATCCTGCCCGCGCAATCTGTCCTGCCGCCCTGCTCGCCAGACCGCCCTGCTTGCGTGATTTGTCCTGCAGCGCTGCTCGCCAGACCGTCCTGCTCGCTAGGCCGCCCTGCTCGCCAGACCGCCCTGTTCGCGAGACCTGCCCGCGCGTTCTGCCGCCCTGCTCATTTCCCGCCAGACCGCCCTGCTCGCGCGTGCCCGCGCTTCTCGCGATCTGCTTCCCTGCTCGCTTCCCGCCAGCCCGCCTTACTCGCGCGACCTGCCCACATCTTGCGCGATCTGCTGCCCTTGCTCGCTCGCGAAGCCGCCCAGACCACCAGCGACCTCCAGACCGCCAGATCATCAGCTCCCGCCATATCGTCAACGACCTCCAACATCCTGCCTGACCTGCTTCTGTGTCCTGACCGCCAATCCCCCAATCGCAAGACCGCCCGGCTCCATGGCGGCCCCATTGATCACGCCACCTCTGAAGGCCACATCCTTCCAACTCGCCACTGCCAGCGACTGGTCAGACTGAGCTCTAACTGTCGAAGCCACCCTCTCCTCCCGTGATCTCTAGGATCGCATCACTGGTGCTCCTCCCACCACCACTGCGACCTCTACCGCCACTGCCAACTCTGACAAGACCACCGTACCTACCACCACTCCAGATGATGACACCATTTGGCGGCGTGGCGATCAAGACATTCGGGTATACGTACTGGAGTCTGTTGCTCGTCCGCTCCTCACCTCCATCGGTCGTCTGTCCTCAGCCCGCGCCATGTGGGAATATCTTCGGGATCGGTTTGTCCCCCGCAGTGGAACTTGACGTCATCATCTCATCTGCGACTCTCAGTCTGCTCGACAGGAAGGACGATGCATTCAGGACATTTTCACCATGATGAGCACTCTCTGGCACGACTTGGACTCCATGACCCCCCTCCCATGCGGTTGTCCTCGTTCCTTAGAGTTTCAGCACCACGTCTCTGAGGGCCATCTCCATCAGTTTCTCGCTGCTCTGCATCCCGAGTTTGCTCTTCTTGCAGCCCAGCTCCTTCATCGGGTTCCTCTTCCAAGCTTGGATGAAGCCTTGATTGCACTGCTTGATGAAGAGACTCGTCTCCGTCCTCCCGTGGTCCTTCCACCTGCTCTTGGGATCGACATTGCTCTAGCTATCCGACCACGCGACGACCTTGTTACTTGCAACTACTGTAAGAAGGCAGGGCACATGAAGTTCGAATGTCCTACTCGCCCCCCTCGTCCTGATGAGCACAGACGGCGTGACAACCGTCGTGACGGTCGTGGTCGGGACGTGGTCCCGGATCACCTGCCATGCCTCCTCATCCTACAGTTATTGCTGCAGATTTACTCCTTCAATCTCCTCTGCTTCAGCCCGCCACTCCCACCAGCTCTTCTGACGCCACTAGCCTGACAGCCGCCTATGGTACTACTGTTGTTCGGGTTTCACCAACTGCGCCTTGGTATTTTGACTTTGGGGTCTCCTGCCATCTTACCTCCGACTCCAGCACCCTCACCAACTGTACCTCCACCCCCTCTCACCTTTAGGTCACCACTACTGATGGGAGTTCTCTCCCTATTTTGCAGTGTGGATCGATCACCCCGACATCTGGCCCTCCAGGTCACCTTACCCTCTCAAACATTCACCATGCACCTCGCCTACACATGAACCTTATTTCTGTCAGCTCTCTTTGTGACCTTGGCCTGTCTGTTTTATTCTCTTCCTCTGCTTGTGTTGTGCAGGATTCACGGACGGCTCAAAGGATTGGACAGGGCCGTAGGACTGGTGGCATGTATCAGATGGAGTATCTTCGAGATCCACCCGGCCACCTCATCTTCGCCAGCTTCTGCTCTCTCTGCTACCTCTGATGCCGACTTGTGGCACACACGTTTAGGTTATTTTTCTAGTGACCGACTCCGAAGTGTTATCCGTTCAGGAGTTTTTGGTCGGGTCTCCTCTTCCCCCCTCTCTGTTTGTACGAGATGTCGTTTGACAAAACACCTTGCTCTACCTTTTTCCAGCAGTGTTTCTCAAACGACAGCCCCCTTTGACTTAGTTCACTCTGATGTTTGGGTTCCGGCCCCGATTGATTCTCATTTTGGCTATTTGTATTATGTGAGTTTTATTGATGATTCTCCCGCTGGTCTTGGGTTTATCTTCTTCGACAACGGTCTGAAATACCAACTGTTTATCGCATGTTCACCACAATGCTTCACACTCAGTTCGGCCGTCGAATTAAAATCTTTTACTCTGATTGTGCTCATGAATTTCTCTCCTCCATCATGCGCGACCTCACTCACTCTCATGACACCATCCATCAGCAGTCTTGGCCGCACACCCACGAACAAAATGGGGTCGCTGAACGAAAACATCGTCACATCATCGAAACTGCTCGTGCTCTTCTCATCTCTGCCTCTGCTCCTCACTCCTTCTGGCCCGAAGCTGTTTTCACCACTGTTCACCTTATCAACATCACTCCCTCCTCGGCCGTCTCTGGAGTCAGTCCTTATGAACGACTATACTCACGCCCACCTACCTACGCCTCTCTAGTCTCTCCACATGTTTGGGTGCACCTGCTTTGTCCTCCTCCCTTTTACTGAACGCACCAAACTCTCTGCTCGCTCGGCTCGATGTGTTCACTTCGGCCTCAGTGCTTACCACAAAAGATATCGTTGTTACAACCCGGTGACTCGCCGCATCCGCATCTCTCGCCATGTCACCTTCCTTGAACATGAGATGTTCTTCTCCTCCCCGCCAAATCCAACATCATTTCCCGCCCAAACCTCCTCCACTCCACCGCTCTCTCTTCTGCTACTTCCCCCTATACCCACTCGTCCTAGGACCCAAATTTCCCCTCCTACCCCGGTCCCAGCTCGACCTCCGGCCGAGGATCCTCCATCCTCCTCAGCTCCTCCTCCGACCATGGAACCCCCTTCCACTACTGCTCTCGCTTCCGCTCAAGCTCCTTTTGATACGGTCTTGTCTGACGATCCTCCGTCCGTCTCTCCGAACGTGGATCCCGCACCTCCTCGACGTATTGATACGCCCAAAATGGATTTATGTTTTAACGCAAGTGCACGTGTCGAATCAAGTAATATAAAGTGAGAAAAGATCGTTCCATCGGAGAAGTGATTAATTTAGTGCTCGAGTACTAGCTCTACCTTTTCTTTAAATTCAAGTGGAATGATTAAAGTGAGTTTTTAATAATGAAAAATTACTTAATACTAATAACAAAACTAAACAAGAATTACTTATAAATACTTTTATCAACTTAATTGGAGAAATATCAGTTTGGGAAATAATCTTGTGTATTGTTTTCCTTTGCTTATGGTGATGATTTTTATGATGGACCTTTATGAAATGCTTGATTAATTATCTTGCAACGATTTAAAAGTGGATGTCATCATCTCTCGATCTCTGAAATCCAACACTCTAATTCACCTAGTTATCTCTATCTTAGATGGAAGAGATTAACATAAAACACACAAATCAAAGTTGTACAACCCGTATTCGCCGAGTGGGTCCCACAGGCCAACTGGCGAGACCTGGGTCAACCAGATCATTCGCCCCGGCTCAGGCCGGTGAAAATACCCCCGGGTTAGTGGGGGTAAGCTGCAGGAGAGGAGGAACAAGGCGAGTGGTGCCCTCGCGGACCACTCGCCCGGAAGTGTAGGCATTCGCCCAGCTAAGCGGGTGCCCAGCGAGTGGTGCCCTCACGGACCACTCGCCCAGGATGATTTGAGGAGGAAATGACCATAATACCCCTGGTGGGCTGCAAATAGCCCTTCAGAACTGTGGAGTTAGGCTGTTAGCAGACCAATTTGGGGTGCTGTTAGTAAAATTAAAAGGCGGATTCATGTTATTTGCAGACCAGCCTAGAAAAATCTATAAATAGACCCTTAAGGGCACCTTGGAGGAGATTCGATTTGAGAGAATCCTCTCCTCTAGGCTAGTTTTTGGTCGGCTGTTAGTGCCCTCCAAGGTGCCCGGTTGAGCTCTAGTTTAGGAGGGGAAGCTCTCTAAGATCTTCCGGGTGTGTGGCGGGACCTCCTCGCTTCAGCCTTGGGTCTATTCCTATTCTCACATCCACCATCAAGAGAGTCTAGTGAGGGAGAAATAAGCATCGGCTACACCTCCAGTGGGTCCGAACTCAGGAGACCAGTTGCTGGTTTCAACATTTTTGGTGCGGTGAGCGTGGACCGTAGCCGGTGAAGGAAAATCTCGAATTAGGTTCGATGACAGGAGAAGGAGGGAATGGTTCTTACTCAGGCCACTCGCAGCCACCCGCGACAGGGGAGTGGCTGGAGATGTTTGAGAAGTTCAAGCGAGAAGTCCTGCAGACAGTTCTCGCAGCAAGGAGCGAGTGCGAGACCCCGGCGGTCCCCGTGGTTCCGCCCCTGCAGATCGGCGAGAACGCACCGGGGCAGCGGCCGGGGAAGGAGGTGCCAGCAGAAGGAAGTGCGCGAGATCTCCCGGGGCGGCAGCTGTTCAGCAGTCCGGCGAGTGCTGAGGTGTGCGAGTTGGGTCCGCGCGAGAAGACCATTCGCCGAGCAGGGGAAGGGAGCCCCTTTTGCGAGATGATCCTCTCGACCCCAGTGCCAGAGGGGTTTCGTGGGTCGGAGATGTCCTACTACACCGGCAAGGAGGATCCAGTCGTGCACCTACAGTGGTTTGAGGACATGACATCAATCCTTCCCATGTCGGATGCTTTTCAATGCCGATTCTTCGCAACCACCCTGAAGGAGAAAGCAAGGGACTGGTTCCACCAGCTTTCCGCGGGTTCCATCTACACGTTCGATGATCTGCGCCGAGGCTTTCGGCTGCGCTTCTCGACGTCAAAAAAGAGGAAGAAGGATGCGGAGGCTCTCTTCAAGATCAGGCAGAGGGAGGGGGAGTCCCTGTCACATTACGTGGATAGGTTCCAGGAGGAGATACACCTTGTGCAGGAGGTGCCGGGATTCGCCCTCCAGATGGCATTCATAGTAGGGTTGTGAGACGGGTTCTTCAAGATGGACCTGAAAAGAAGGCCTCTTTCATCCTTTGAGGAACTGATGGAGCGAGCAGCAGAGGAGATTGAAGGGGAGGCGGCCAACCCAGAGTTCTACAGGAGGTTGGCAAAGATGAGCGAGCCCGAGGTGAGGCAGCAAGAAGGAAGATGGCGAGATGAACCCAGGGGTCAGGGGTTCGAAAGACCGCCTCAGAATTGGAGGAATCAAGAGCCCAACAACAGGTTGGGCTGGAGGCGCTAGGAAGGACCGGCGAGAGGTCAGGAAGAGGGGTACCAAGGAAGAGAGGCGGGAGGAATGAATCCGGGGTGGAGGCAGGGTACCAGACCCCCTCACCCCCCAAGGGAGCAAGCTATGGCAGTAGGCCGAGGAAGAGGAGGCAGAGGAGCAAGAGTAGGGAGAGGAAGAGCAGGAAGAGGGGGCAGGGTGGCGTTGCCTTATTGTGACTTTCACCAGGAAGAAGGTCATGCGACCGCCACATGCCCATAATTCTTGGAGATGAGAGAGAGAGGTCAGCCACGGCGGCAGCAGGTCAGGATCGAGGAAATGCTCCCGGAGGCGGAAGAAGACCGATGCGAGGACAGGGCAGATACAGGAACCAGGGGGAATCGGGGTGATTCACGGAGGGGTTGGGATAGAGGCCTCTCGCAAGAGGAGCTTCCAGGCGATGTTCCGAAGGGACGTCGCGTCGACTTCCCAGACCCCACCCTCCTCGGAGAAGCTCACCTTCTCCTCGGAAGACATGCCAGATTATGAGGATCCATTCTGCGACGCCCTGGTGATTCAGACGACGATTGAAAAATTCACGGTCTCCCGGATCCTGGTAGATAACGGGAGCTCAGTGAACGTGATCTTCAAGAAGGCCTTCGACGCAATGGAGGTGGAAAAGAAGAGGGTGCAGGCCTCCGACGGACCGCTATTTAGTTTCTCAGGAGAGCGGAAGGAGGTCGAGGGAGGTGTTGGTCTCTAGGTGACGCTAGGAGGAGTCCCAAGAAACTGCCGGTTCGTCATTGTAGACGCTCCGAGCAGCTATAACGCCATTTTCGGACGCCCCCTCATCAGCGCCTTCCGGTGCGTGCCCTCATCGTACCATCAGTGCTTAAAGATCCATAGTGGAGGAGTCCAGGTCCGCGACCGAGGAGATGCTAAGGTGGCGAGACAGTGCTATGTGACTGCCGTCAACACCATCTCTTGGATGGCGGATGCTAAGAAGATGGATGAGGAGATGGCGAGGCCGGAGGGGCCAAGAGAAGAAGTGGAGAAGAGAGAAGTAGGGGGAGGGGGCGATGCCCGAGAGGAGAATATGGAGGTCGCTCAGGAGGAGCAGGAGGTCGAGCCGGTGGAGGCGAAAGGAGTCGCAGAGGAAGAGGCCCGGGTAGAAGGGCGAAAAGCAAAGGGCCAATGGGAAGAGCCAGCCCGGCTCGAGGCGGCAGAAGAGGTGGTGGAGATGGAGGTCCTCACCCAGGAGGGAAGGGTGAAAGAGGTGCGGATCAGCGGGGGTCTCGGCCCGGAGGACAGGGTGAAGATGCTGGAGTGCATCCAGAAGAACGTGGATGTTTTCGCATGGAGCGCAGCTGATATGCCAGGCATCGAGGCGGACGTGGCTTGCCATCGTCTCAACCTCGATCCAGAAGCCCGTCCCATCCGGCAGAAGAGAAGGACCTTCGCCAGCAAGCTCAAAGGACCCATCCGCGAGGAGGTGGCGAAACTCCTCGAAGCAGGTTTTGTATCGGAGATCCAGTACCCAGGCTGGGTCTCCAACATCGTAATGGTAAAAAAGGCCGATGGCCGCTGGCGTATGTGTGTGGATTTTTCATTGTTAAATAAGGCCTGCCCTAAGGATTGTTATCCCCTGCCTCGAATCGACGCGCTGGTTGACTCAGCCGTCGGTTTTTCTGTGATGAGTTTTTTGGATGCTTTTTCAGGTTATCACCAGATCAGAATGCACCCCCTGGACGTCAAAGACGTCTCATTCATCACCAGGGAGGGATGCTACTGCTATAAGATGATGCCCTTCGGGCTGAAAAATGCAGGAGCAACCTACCAGAAGATGATGGACTGGATATTCAGGGAGCAAAGGGGAAGGAACCTGGAGGTCTACGTGGATGACCTTATGGTGAAGAGCAAGTGCGTGAACTCTCACATCCGGGACCTCGAGGAGACCTTCGCCACCCTACGCAAGTACAAGATGCGCCTGAACCCCCTGAAGTGTGTGTTCGGGGCCAGTAAGGGGAAATTCCTGGGGCATCTTCTCACCCCTTGGGGGGTAGAACCTAACCCGGACAAGGTTAGGGCCATAATGGAGCTGGGGTCGCCGCGGAACGCCAAGGAAGTTCAGCGCTTGACCGAAAGACTCGCGGGGCTGAGCAGGTTTCTCTCCCGAGCCTGGGAGAAATGCTCCCCCTTTTTCAAAACATTACGAGGTAACTAGAAGTTTGAATGGACAAAAGAATGCGAGGAGGCCTTCCAGGCCTTGAAGAGCCAACTCACCAAGGCTCCACTGCTCCAAGGTCCCAAAGAGGGGGAGGATCTATATATATATCTTGGGGTCGGGGCAGAGGCCGTAAGCTCCGTCCTGGTTCGGGAGGAAGGCAGGAAGCAGCTGTCCGTCTACTACGTGAGCAGGGTCCTGAGGGAAGCAGAGCTCAGATACCCGATTTTGGAGAAGTTGGCCTTTGCTCTGGTCGTCGCAGCAAGGAAGCTCAGGCCATACTTCCAGGCCCATTCAATTCAAGTAGTGATGGACCACCCTCTCCGCCAGATCTTCGAAGGAGTGGAACACTCGGGAAGGCTCGCAAAATGGTCGATAGAGCTAAGTGAATTCAACATTACCTTTGTCCCTCGACTATCCATGAAGGCGCAGGTGGTGGCTGATTTCATGGCAGATTATGTGGCCGAGATGAAAGAAGATGGAGCCCCTCGTCACGTTCCATGGAAGCTGCTGGTGAACGGGGCTTCGGGCAGGAGTTCCCTCGGAGGAGGGGTGGTGCTGGAGAGTCCCCAAGGAGTAAAGATCGAGCAGACACTAGTGGTACACTTCCCCATCACCAACAATCAGGCGGAGTATGAGGCGGTGATCGCCGGTCTACGGTTGGCCCAGGAGCTCGGAGTCCATGACGTGGAGGTCCTCACCGACTCGATGGTAATAGCCTCTCAGATCAGGGGAGAGTTCGAGACGAGGGAGCCTGCGCTCATAAGGTACTTGGCCAAAGTGAGAGGTCTCGTGGGAACATTCAAAAATTTCTCCATCCGGCACGTCCCTTGGGAGGAGAGCACCCCGGCGGATCGGTTGGCCAAATCCGGTCCTCGAGCCGGGGGGACCCTGACAGACCTATTCCGCCCTTCAATTGAGGAGGGAGAACTCATGGAAGTAGAGCAGCGGCCCTCCTGGAAGGATCCCTTCGTCACCTTCCTTGCAACGGGAAGGTTTCCGGAGGAGGTTCCGAACCAGAGGCGTTTCCGATATAAGTCCGCCTACTACGTGCTCCACGAGGTGGACTTGTATCGGAAGACCCTCTCGGGCCTCCTGGCCCGATGCGTTTCAGAGGAGGAGGTCCCAAGGATCTTGGAAGAAGTTCACTCCGGCGAGTGCGGCAGCTACTCGGGGAGCAGGATGTTAGAGGCAAGAATAATGAGGCAGGGGTACTTCTGGCCAACCCTAAGTAAAGACGCGGCAGCCTTCGCCAAGAGGTGCCAGAAGTGCCAAATGTTCGCTCCACTTCAGCTCATGCCAGCTCAGAGGCTAAAGAGTATCACGGCGCCCTGACCATTCGCCATATGGGGGATGGACCTGGTAGGACCCTTCCCCCAGGCTAGTGGGTAGAGGAGGTTTCTCTTAGTCATGATCGACTACTTCTCGAAATGGTTGGAGGTCAAGGCGCTGGCTAAGGTCACCTCTCAGGTGGTCCGCAACTTCATATGGGGGGAGATCATTTGTCGACATGGGCTTCCACAGGCCATAGTCACGGATAATGGTCCACAATTCGCAAGTGAGGAGTTCATCAGTTTCTGCGGCCAGCTGGGGATAGACCTCAGGTTTGCATCCGTTCATCATCCCAGGAGCAACGAGCAGGTGGAGGCGGCAAACAAGGTCATCGTGAACCTGCTTAAGATGAAGGTGGAAAATTTGAAGGGCAATTGGGTGGAGCAGCTTCCATCGGTCCTGTGGGCTCTAAGAACTACCCCCAACACAGCCACAGGGGAGACCCCTTTCAAGCTCTCGCACGGCTGCGAGGCCGTCATCCCCATAGAGTTCGAAGTCATGACACCACGGGTAAAGGCCGCCACAAATGGAGAGGAAGGTTGGAGAGCTGAGAACGAAGAGGAGTTGCGGCTCTCTCTCGACCTCATCGAAGAAGCTTGGGATCTGGCAGCCATTCGCCAAGAAGAGGTCAAGCGACGGATGGCCAAGTACTTCGACAAACACATCAGGGTCAAGCAATTCGAAAAGGGGGACCTAGTACTCAAAAAGGTCGATGCGGCTGGAAGGTCTGTCGTAGTGGGAAAGCTTAACCCCAACTGGGAAGGTCCCTATGTCGTGGAAGAGGCACTAAGGTCTGGGGGGTATCGCCTTCAGAACGTGGAGGGTCAGCCTCTCAGCCACACATGGAGTGGTGACGATCTTAAGCGCTTCTATCCCTAACACTATGTAATGACAATATTTTTGAATGAAAGTATTTTGTTTAAACCATATGTATAAGCATGATGCTGCAGCATGTAGGTAGAGCTCCGAAAGCTTCAGAAAGTGGCCCCGAGCAGACCCGCTGTCCAGGCTCCCATCTAGCTGGCAGGTCCGAAAGCTCACTCGGTGGCAGGTTCTATGTGGAAGGCAAAATGGCCCCGAGCAGACCCGCTGTCCAGGCTCCCATCTAGCTGGCAGGTCCGAAGGCTCACTCGGTGGCAGGTTCTATGTGGAAGGCAAAATTGCCCCGAGCAGACCCGCTGTCCAGGCTCCCATCTAGCTGGCAGGTCCGAAGGCTCACTCGGTGGCAGGTTCTATGTTGAAGGAAAAATGGCCCCGAGCAGACCCGCTGTCCAGGCTCCCATCTAGCTGGCAGGTTCGAAGGCTCACTCGGTAGCAGGTTCTATGTTGAAGGAAAAATGGCCCCGAGCAGACCCGCTGTCCAGGCTCCCATCTAACTGGCAGGTCCGAAGGCTCACTCGGTGGCAGGTTCTATGTTGAAGGAAAAATAGCCCCGAGCAGACCCGCTGTCCAGGCTCCCATCTAGCTGGCAGGTCCGAAGGCTCACTCGGTGGCAGGTTCTATGTTGAAGGAAAAATGGCCCCGAGCAGACCCGCTGTCCAGGCTCCCATCTAGCTGGCAGGTCCGAAGGCTCACTCGGTGGCAGGTTCTATGTGGAAGGCAAAATGGCCCCGAGCAGACCCGCTGTCCAGGCTCCCATCTAGCTGGCAGGTCCGAAGGCTCACTCGGTGGCAAGTTCTATGTTGAAGGAAAATTGGCCCCGAGCAGACCCGCTGTCCAGGCTCTCATCTAGCTGGCAGGTCCGAAGGCTCACTCGGTGGCAGGTTCTAAGTTCTCAAGGGATGATCTACAGAGCATTCACATAGAACACGCGCCGGAGAGGGGATCCCACCCCACTTTCATGACTACCTAAGCGAAACCCCGTGATGCGCGAATGGTCCGAAGGTTCACTCGGTAGCGAGAAGTCGAAAAGGAGCGACCGGCCTAAGTCATCTTCGAGCATTCGCTGGGTGGCCAAGACAGTCGCATCACGACCTAACGTTCTAAGGAGCCTAGCGAGGTATAGCGGTGAATAAGAAAGAATCAACGTCCTAAGGAGCCTGGCGAGATATAACGACGAATGATACAAAATTGAGATACCACAAAAATTGTAATTGATATACATATATTTTTCAAGGACATTCGCCCAGTTCATGATTACATCCAAAAATGAAGAATAAAAAAGAGAACAACAAAATACAAGGAGCCCATCTCATGGGTCGGCAGGCTTCTCGCCAGAAGGCCCACCGCTTTCACTCGAATCCTGCAAGAGGGCGTCTTCTCGCGGCTCACCATCCTCATCTTCCGGGAAGGGGATAGGAATGTAGAGCTCGGGGACGACCTGTCGGGCAGAGAGGCATTCAGCCTCCTCCTTCAGGTACCCAGCCTGCCGCAGCACCTGCAGCGCGTGCTTAACGGCGCTCTGGGCGTTCTTCTGCATTAACTGCTCCAATTCGTGGTGGGGGTAAAAATGCCCCCCACTCCCCAAGGCGAGTGCTGAGACCTCGGCTTCTCGCGACCGCTGGGCCTCGGCCTTAACCAACCGGACTTCATCCTCAAGGCCGGCCACCCACGCACGAAGCATCTCGGCGACTGTGGTATTCTGAAAAAGAACAACAAAAAAATATGTATACATATATATATAGGTGGTAAGAAGAAAGTGCATCAATCGGCAACAAGTCACTCGCGGGGAGCGAAAGTATATACCTCTACAACGGGGCGGATGCCGAGAAGGGTTTCCGCAGCTGCCAACTTCGTCCTGAGTTCCCGCGCCTCGGTAGAAGCAACATTCTTGGACTCCTCAACCTCCGCCAAGCTCCGCGCCAGTTTGATGCTCCGGCGCGAAGACATATGCGCGAGTTCGAGCGCCCGCATCATGGCCTTGGCACTCTCATGAGCGAGAATCTGAGTCGTCTCGGCATCATAGACTTCGGCGTCTTCCCGGCCATAGAGGGCATACGCGATGGCGTAAGCCTCACCACTGGCGAGGTCGCTCTCTATCCACGACGGATGGAGTGTGGAGAGCGAGACCCTGTTGGAATTCCTGTCCCACTTCACCAGGGGAGCCCCCGAGGGGTCCATGTACTTCTCGCCGCTGGGGAAGTTCCGGTGGTCCCTGGGCAACGAAGGCGGAGGCAACGACGATCTCGCCTTGATCCCAGTCCCGTCTGGCGCACCCGACCCTAAGGTTTGGGCCAGCGCATCTGTCCCCTGGGTTAGGGCCGGCGCGCCCGTCCCCAGGGTTTGGGTCGGAGCACTCGCCCCTGGGGTCTCGTCCAAGATTCCCTTCCCCTTGGTGGAAGGACTTTTCGGCTTCTTGGAGGAAGAGGAAGTGAGCGCTCCGGGTTTTCGTTTCCGACCGCTAGGTTTGGAGGAGGAAGGATCCTCCCGGCAGGCATCCGCGGCCGCCTGTGCGAAGGATACGGAAACCCCAGGAGGTCACGGCGGGTGAAGGGGGAAATTACGCGCACCTGCATAAGAACGCGAATGGTTTAGCGAATGAGGTAAGATCCACCAAGCCGAAACGAATGCAGAAGGTCTCGAAAACTTACCCTCGCCCGGCGGAATGGGCGGGAGCGAGTTGACATTTCGCCGGAGATGGACGAGGTCCATCCCGTGCTGAAGGATGTATTGGTGCAGCTTGGCCTCGTGCCCCCCTAAGGTCGGGGGGGCGAAAGGTCGCCTCCTCCTCCTGCACCGGGGCGAGAAGGGTATTCCCTAGGCTCCCGCCGACGAAGATGAAGCGGCGGACCCAGTCGTGGTTCTTGTTCGGGAGACCATAGTGTTTGATAGGGTTTTGACCCGAGAAGAAGGAGATGCCGTGCGAGCAGCGGAAGGTGTACAGTTTGCGGAAGATGGGTAGCGAGAACTCGATCCCCTCCTCTCGCAGGTAGCATGCGTACCCGACCAGCATGGCGATGGAGTTGGGATTGAGCTGGGCGGGCACGACCCCATAGTACCGGAAAGTCTGGCGGAGTTCCGGCCAGATGGGAAGGCGAAACCCCACCTCGAAGTGCTCTAGCGGGATCGCGAGAGCACATGGCGAGAGGGAGTTTAGACGCTCCTCCGGCTCGGGCTTTCGTGCCTCGAACGCCGGCGAAACGTAGTCAGCAACCGCGGTCAAGAAGGCCTCCTCGGAGAGGTCGCAGGAGTCGAAGACATGGTTGACGAATGCACTGGCACACCTGGCCCTACCTTCAGCATCGCCACCCATTTCGCGAATGCTGGAGAAGACGGGAGCAGCAGAGAAGGGAGAAGCGCGAGTGCTAGCGCAAGGAGAGAGAGGGAGCGGATGGCAAAGTAATTAATATGGTGGTTGAACGGCCTATTTATAGAAGATCAAAAAGACGCTTGGGCTTTCGAGGCAGCGGGTGTGCGGATAGCAATCGCGCCTCCCCGACGCCTCGAAACCCGAGCCGATCCCTCTCGCCCATTAATGGTGAATGCCCTGTGGCGATTCGCTCGACGGCCACGCGAAAGAGTTAAAAAGCATTCAGCAATATCATATCATTCGACATATTCCGGCAAGTGGCGAGAAATATAAACAAAAATAGAAATAAAGCATTCACAAAGCGCAGAGTATAAAATTATTACAGACACAAATAGTCCAGCATCAGGAACTGGGTAAAAAAAAAGAGAAAAGTGCAAAAGGAGGCGAGTGGGGACCGGACTAGCGCTCCTCCCAGTACCACCGACCATGCCCTCGCGGTCCAGCCTCCGGAGGCATTCGCGGGCGATAATACGCAAGCATGGAGGTGATCTCGTGAGACGCCAGCTGGAGTTGATCCCGGGCGCGCGCGACATGTCTCCCAGGAGACAGCTCCCCTCCTTCACCTCCCAGGCGCTCCACCACCGCGAGAAGGCGCGTATAGTCCTTCTGAAGGTCCCTCAGCTCGCGCGTGACCTCCATCCGCACGTCATCCACCTGGCCGGCGATGTTCCGTTGAATGTGGATGAGCTTCCCCAAGACCTCCGCAACTCGCTCCTTCAGGGTCGCATGATCTGAGGAGTCGCCAAGGAAGTCAGCGAGATCCCCGGGAGAGGGTAGAGGCGAGAGCATCCCATCTTCCCCCTCGTGGTAGGATCCAAAGGGAGAGGCTTCTCGATAGCCTGCGAGATCATAGACTGGTCGGTCGCGTTAAACTAAGCGAATGAGCTAAATGAAGTAGAGGTCGCTAACCTAGTGAGGGGTCCCCGTGAGCGGGGGGACGAGACGAACGGAGGTGCGTTCCAAACAACCCGGCGGGAGGTAGGACCTTTCCCTTTACGGTAGGGTTGTGAGGTAGGAGCTGGAGCATCCGCAGGATCATCCGCGCGGCCCTGCTGACCGGGTCCCTTCTGGGGAGATACCCTCGGCTCATCCGCAAGCACAGAGGGGTTCGGTCGAACAGGGGAACTCGGAGGAGTAGAGCTCCGCAGCGGAAGGTCGGGGTCGAGGGCTGCAAAAAAAACAGTGGTCAGCAACGAGCAGCATTAAGGGTGAATCTAAAAGGGTTTACAACTTACCGGACTGCAATGTGGTCTCGCCCGGAGGGGGTGGAGGAGCAAGGTCCAGATCTGGAGGCCTCTCGTTCGCGAGAGGTAGCACCGCGACACTGCTCGAGACGGCCCCGTGGCCGGTCTCCGACACCAAAGCCCCCTGCGAATGGTCAGAACAAATGCAGGGTAAGGGACAGAAACTAAACAGAGACAGAAGGAATCCTCATACCTGCATCGCAGGGTCCGGAAGAGTATCCGCCGGCGGAGTGTTCGCCGGTGGAGTATTCGCCGGAGACTCCGAGGCAGTCTCGCCTCTCTGACGATTCAACCGAATCGCCTTGGCTCGACGCGAGACATAGAGGGCGCTCGGATCCCGCTTAGACATCAGCCAGGGAGCAAATTTGGCTGCCTTGGGGGCAGTTACAGCTTGGGCTGCAGCCAGGCGCTCGATCATCTCCCGCGAGAGGGGTCTCGCGGAAGGCTTGTGGGAAGACATTGATTTCGGTGAAAGGCTAGGGGAGCGAAGAAGCTCCGAATAGAGGGATGAAAGCGTTCCAGAAAAATCTGACATGAAGAGATATATATAGGGCAACGGTGGGACCCACAGAATCTTATGGATCCAGTCAGCCAGCACTCACCGAATACCGGGTTGGACTGTTCTTTCCGAGCGTAGGAACCGCTCGCAAAGAGCGGGGATTGTGTACAACCCGTATTCGCCGAGTGGGTCCCACAGGCCAACTGGCGAGACCTGGGTCAGCCAGATCATTCGCCCCGGCTCAGGCCGGTGAAAATACCCCCGGGTTAGTGGGGGTAAGCTGCAGGAGAGGAGGAACAAGGCGAGTGGTGCCCTCGCGGACCACTCACCCGGAAGTGTAGGCATTCGCCCAGCTAAGCGGTTGCCTAGCGAGTGGTGCCCTCACGGACCACTCGCCCAGGATGATTTGAGGAGGAAATGACCATAATACCCCTGGTGGGCTGCAAATAGCCCTTCGGAACAGCGGAGTTAGGCTGTTAGCAGACCAATTTGGGGTGCTGTTAGTAAAATTAAAAGGCGGATTCATGTTATTTGCAGACCAGCCTAGAAAAATCTATAAATAGACCCTTAAGGGCACCTTGGAGGAGATCCGATTTGAGAGAATCCTCTCCTCCAGGCTAGTTTTTGGTCGGCTGCTAGTGCCCTCCAAGGTGCCGGGTTGAGCTCTGGTTTGGGAGGGGAAGCTCTCTAAGATCTTCCGGGTGTGTGGCGGGACCTCCTCGCTTCAGCCTTGGGTCTATTCCTATTCTCACATCCACCATCAAGAGAGTCTAGTGAGGGAGAAATAAGCATCGGCTACACCCCCAGTGGGTCCGAACTCAGGAGACCAGTTGCTGGTTTCAACAAAAGTTGCTAGCAAAAGATGAAATCTCTTTATACCTTTATGCTATATTGAAATTCATGATATACTTTCACCGCTCCTCTCTCGAATCTCGCAGTGTAGTATAAAAACAGATATTTGGTTAATGATTTACGCGGCTCCTCTCTCGAATCTTGCCGCATAATATAAAGCAATCATCTAGCATGACTCCTCTCTCGAATCTTGCCAAGCAAATTAAAGATGAACTTAAGCCAAACTTTCCAAGAGTAAAATCATAAATTCAATAAAGATAATATTCCAAACATCCATAAGAAAATTAAAATCAAACCATCACAACAAACAAAGTACTAACAACACACAAGATCTAAAAGATTAGTTCATGATGGAAGGAAGAAACCAAATAAGAAAGATCTTACTAGACATGCTTAAGAGAGTGAAAAGATGCGGGAAATTCCACTCAAAGATGTGATCAATCCTATGCCGTTGAAGATCCGGTCCGGTCTTCTTCTTCTTCACTAGGATTTTCGCAAACCCTAGTTTTCCTCTTCTCCAAAACTCCCTCTCCCTCTCCAATTTTTGTCCTTTGATGGTTATTTTCCTCCCATAAAAACGAGCAGCCCACTCCCAAGAGATGTGTCCTTTCATATTTGAAAATGGGGCAAATTCGGAATTTTAAATTTGAAATCCATCCAAAAATGTTATAACATTCAAAATTGGATGTTATAACAATATTGTGCAGGCCAAAATATTTAAGTCCAGCTTTTCTTCTCTGAGTCGATTTCTTCGGCGTTTCTAATAAGAAAACATATAATTTTAATTAAATGATCCATAATTTAAATAAACATGAATTTATTTATATTTTATATTCATTTAGATCATTTATTCCATTTATAATAAAATAATAAGTCAAAATAAAAGTCTAGATAACTTCTTTTTAGAAAGTTATCACACCTCCACACTTAAACTTTTGCTAGTCTCTAGCAAAGATCATTCAAATTACATGCTTGAATGAAAAACTAATAACATAACATAAATTCAAATGATCTTTCATCCTTGCAAAAAAAAATTTAATCAAAGCATACTATTGAAATTCGCTTTACTCAATTGATAAGCCTACAATCAACAAGAGTTCAACCATTCATAACTTCATTAGCTTGAATAAAAGATAATGCTCAAATAAGAATTTTAGTGCGGTGAGTGCTAAAAAGAAATTTACTCCCATGCAATATTTCTTTTTGAACCTCTGCATTTATTAGAAAGGGTAAGAATATGCTAAGCTATTGATTTTAGTCTCCACATGTGTTAGTAGTTTAATTGAATATCGGAATGACTTTGGCTTGGTTCGAAATTTATGGATAACTTTGATAGTGGAATGACATTCCCTAGTTAGTACTTTTAGCAAGTTTACCAAAATATGGGGTTTATCAACATTTTTTTTTCTTTTCATAGTAGGGATCATTTCAAGTACAAATGTACATACCTAGGCCACATATCACTATGATGCTCTTTTCTCTTTTTTTTTTTAATATATATCACAGTTGTGATCATTCCAAGTATGTATACCAATACCTAGGCCACATATCACTATGAAATTTAACCATTTTTTTAATTTTAAATTTTTTTCTTAGATTAAACACTCATAAATGGCTAACTTACTAGGATACAACTCGTAGGAACATAGGGAATTTAAGCATGGAATAGTGTATATCTAAGTGGTAAGGATAAGGCTCAAAGTATTTAGTGGAAGCTCGAAATGGATTAACTTCCTAAACTCAAGTCTTGACGTACATCGTTAACTCAGTTCTTGCTCACCCCTCCCTAGTATTTGCAGAAGTCAATATCAGAAATTATCGTGGTTGTAAACAGAAATTTTGTGCAAAAAATAATTGCCTAAATGAGCATTATCCAAAAAAAAATCTTACAAACTTCAAATTCATGAATTGAACTCCTAAGATTGTAAAACCATACCAATTAATTATCATTAAACACTTAAGTAACTTATTTATTAATAAAAACAAGAATTAAGATCATAAAATTCATGTAAGGTTGATTTAATCTTCACTCAAGTGGTAGGGGTTATATTACCCCCACCTCCACACTTAGGCTTTGCTAGTCCCTAGCAAAGAGACTATATCATGCAAATTTTTGAAGCTGAGCAAAACACCAAAAATAAGGAGAATTTAGAAATTAAAATCAAGTTAGGAGACTCCCCTGAATTGAATTGGATGTGCTGGAGTGTATGTTCAAGATTTCTTGTTTTCCTCCATGGTACTCCCACCTCCACACTTAATCATAAAAACCAGGCCTGCATTCTTATAATTTCTAGAATGGATAGACATTAAAACATGAGATATAATTATAGATCATCAATAGTAAATGCAAATATCATTAATCATAATAACATGTGGGCAGCAATCCTTAAGCAACACCTCAGAATAAAATCATGATAATAAATATCATTAATTATAAATCACAATAAGCAGGCCTCGGGACTCACCAAAGTGCGCCAATCATAGATGAAATAAAATCAACAACAACCAAAATGCATCACGGCTAATATCATAGATGAAATAAAAGGAAATATCACAATAAGAAGCATTCAAGTTAGTGTAGTCGATTAGATAATAGCAGCATTATAAGTCATAACATGTAGTCAAATAGGCAATATCCAAAATATAACCACGTTTGCAGATAAAATAAAAAGAGACCGAGACGACTAATCTTCCTCGTTGACTTCCTCAGATTCACCATCTTCTTCTTCTTCATCATCATCTTCTTCGTCGCTGATGTTCGATGACCTCCTCGCCGAACTCGCCTGCCGCTGCTCGCGAAATGCCCTTCCGCTCCACGAGATCGCCCATCGGCCGCCTTTCTTCTCAGAAGCCTGAGCGAGACGAAAATCTAACCTAGCCGGCGGTTATATTATATATGGAATTGGGTTCGACGAAAGTCTAACTAGTAGCCGGTCAGATTGCATTAGGAAATAAGTTCGACGAACGTTGAACCAATCGGTGGTTAAATTAAGATCCGATTCGACGAACGTCGAACTCATGCGGCGGTTAAATTAGAATCCGGTTCGACGAACGTCGAACCCATCCGGCGTGCGAAATATTGAAGGAATTGCACAGAGCGAGCAATGTGATAACATTTTATTTTCTGCGTTGTAACAATTTTGTGCAGCAGTGACAATGTTGTAACAATTATTTTCAGTTGTTGTAACAATTTTGTGCAGCAGTGACAATGTTTTAACAATTATTTTCAGTTGTTGTAACAATTGCCTTAGACGAATTTGACTTAGAAAAATTTTCAGCCTACTTTCATTTCTTCCTTTTCTTAGCCGATTTTTTTTTCTTCTATTCCTTGATGGTCATCATCTTGTGGCTTTCTTCCCTCCACTCACATATCTTTTACTAAACTATAAGCATACAAATCTTATATACTTCATATTAGATGGGTTGCCTCACACTAAGCTTCTAAATTATTGCAGGAAAAAAATACAGGAAAATTAAAACACAAAATGCAGCAAACGAAAGATAACTACTGGGTTTATTGTCTCCCCAGTATGACTTATTCAGGCTTTAAAAATATTCTAGATTATTGGCCTGTGAAAGATAAAGTGAACATGTAACTGACTTAATATCCGTTGCGGTAACGGGTACCGATACAGAGATAACACAGTTACTCCCTCTCCTGAATAATATAATACATGAATTTCATAGGTAAGAGAAATAGAAAGTAAGAGGAGCAGGACATCTGCTCCTCACTCATCTCATCAACATGCATATGCTTAGATGGAGGAAGATGTTTAGGAAATAAATTAGAAGAAAGACATAAATAATTAAAAAGTGGGAGAGTGGTCCCAGTCTCACTCTCAGCAGGCTCCAAATCTTGTACACTACTGTCGACATTCAAAGCAGGGCAAGGGATATCAGAAGGTATATGAGTCACGCAAGCAAAATGGACATCATCAACAAGTGAGGAAGTGGATACTTCCTCAACCAATGAGATGACATCATCAAACTCTTGCGACTCGACTACAATCTTTGTAACCTCGCACTGCTGGATGGCTAAAGCAGAATCAATGGAAATGAGTGTAGAAAGTTTATGCAAAGGAGGAACTGCGTCAATCGCAATGTCAGAGAACATATGGATTGGTTCCTCGTGAGGTGAATCCAAAAGAGATGATGATTGTGTGTGTAGAGGAGGCACAACCATGTCATTGCCCAAATCATCGGAAGGAAAATCCGCAATACTCCCCCATAGACAAGGTGGTATTGTGTATGGATCATCAGAGGTCATCAGAGGTAGAAGGAACGTCAAGTGTGTGGAGAGAATCCGCAATAGCCCCCCGTAGACAAGGTGGATAATCAGATAGACTAATTTCAATATACGGTTGTTCATTCTCCTCCTCCCTTTTACGTTGAAATGCAGCGCACTCTTTTAATACGTGGTCGGTGCTATGACAGAATATACATTATTCCCCGCTTCTTTGCGGCCTTTCAAGGGTCGTGCTGAAATAAGGGAACGACACTTGTTGTGGAGGTGTGTAATTATAAAAATTAGGCTCGTCATATGACATATCATATGATATTGGTGCTCCGTAAGGTGAGTCATATGACGTATAACCATGGTCTCCTATATAACAATCATCACTATTATGATTATAAGAACCGCATCATCGACATTGAGAGTAAGAAAACATGATGATGTATGAGTGGATTCACAAATTAAAATAATGCATAAACTAGCTGTACAAATACAAAACCACTATGGAGGCCCGCTCAGAAAATTTAAAATAACAATAAAAAGAGAATAAAAAAAATCAACTTCATAATTTATTTCTCAAATAAAACAACAAAAACTTGAGCTCTAAATACTCAGGGTTTACTAATATTGCAAGAAGAGAATAACTAAATAGTTGCACTTCCCCGGCAACGACGCCAAAAACTTGATACGCCCAAAATGGATTTACGTTTTAACGCAAGTGCACGTGTCGAATCAAGTAATATAAAGTGAGAAAAGATCGTTCTCTCGGAGAAGTGATTAATTTAGTGCTCGCAAGTACTAGCTCTATCTTTTCTTTAAATTCAAGTGGAATGATTAAAGTGAGTTTTTAATAATGAAAATTTACTTAATACTAATAACAAAACTAAACAAGAATTACTTATAAATACTTTTATCAACTTAATTGGAGAAATATCAGTTTGGGAAATAATCTTGAAAAAAAACCCCTAGTTTTCCTCTTCTCCAAAACTCCCTCTCCCTCTCCAATTTTTTTTCTTTGATGGTTATTTTCCTCCCATAAAAACGAGCAGCCCACTCCCAAGAGATGTGTCCTTTCATATTTGCAATGGAGCAAATTCAGAATTTTAAATTTGAAATCCGTCCAGAAATGTTATAACATCCAAAATTGGATGTTATAACAATATTGTGCAGACCAAAATATTTAAGTCCAGCTTTTCTTCTCCGAGTCGATTTCTTCGGCGTTTTTAATAAGAAAACATATAATTTTAATTAAATGATCCATAATTTAAATAAACATGAATTTATTTATATTTTATATTCATTTAGATCATTTATTTCATTTATAATAAAATAATAAGTCAAAATAAAAGGCTAGATAACTTCTTTTTAGGAAGTTATCACGTAACCCTGCTTGCCCTCGCCACCCGCCTGCTCGCTACGACCACAGTCCTGCCAGGTATAAACCTTCTGCTCTCACCACAGCTGTCTCCTATTCTCCTGCCTTTCAGGCCTTCCTCACCGCTCTCCACTCCCACCGGGAGCCCCAGTCATACCGAGAGGCAGTTGCACATCCTGAATGTCAGCAAAACATGACCGTTGAACTTCATGCTTTCCACCGAACTCATGCCTGGGACTTCGTCCCCTGTCCCCTTGGCGTCACTCCTATCAGCTGTAAATGGATATTCAAGATCAAGATTAGCCCAGATGGGTCTATTGACCGACACAAAGCCCGCTTAGTTGCCCGTGGGTTCCTGTGGGAGCATGGGATCGACTATGATGAGACCTTTGCACCAGTTGCTCGTATGACATCCATGCGCACCTTACTTGCAGCTGTTGCTGCACGCAATTGGCCTCTCCATCAGATGAATGTTATTAATGCTTTTTTTCATGGTGATCTTACAGAGGATGTATACATGACTCCTCCCCCGGGTCTCTCTGTTCCCACTGACCACGTCTGTCATCTCTGTCGGGCTCTCTATGGTCTCAAACAAGCCCCCCGTGCCTGGTTTGAGCGCTTTCGTACTATTGTTCTCAAGGCCGGCTTTATTGAACGCCAGACTCATGCATTGTTCACTCGCACTTCTGGTCAGGGTTGTGTCATCCTTCTTCTCTATGTGGATGATATGATTATCACTGGCGATGACCATGCAACTATTGCCTTTCTTCAACAACACCTCCGCAGACAGTTCGAGATGAAGGACATGGGCCCCCTTCGTTACTTCCTTGGGTTTGAGATTTCTCGGTCCAAACATGACATCCTTGTCTCTCAACAGAAGTATATCTCTGACATCCCCTCTGTTGCCGCTCTCACTAACACTCGGACAGTTGATACCCCCATCGAGCTCAATCTAAAACTTCTCCCAACTGACGGTGAACCTCTCCCGGATGTTTCCCGCTATCAGCGCATTGTCGGGATGTTGGTCTATCTTACTATGACTAGGCCTGACATTGCCTATGCCGTCAGCTTTGTCAGTCAGTTTGTCCAAGCTCCTCGCTCGGCTCATTATGCCGCTGTCCTCCGGATTCTCCGCTATCTCCTCACATCCACCAACCGCTCACTGTTTCCCTCCGCCACTTCTCCACTCACCCTTCGAGCATTCTCTGATGCTGACTGGTGGGGGCTGCTGCAACTCGTCGCTCTACCACTGGCTTCTGTATCTTCCTGGGTGACTCTCTTATCTCCTGGCGCAGCAAGAAACAAGACTCCATTGCGCGCTCCAGCACTGAAGCCGAGTATCGTGCCATGACTTCCACCACTGCTGAGATCGTTTGGCTTCACCGACTACTCGGTGACCTTGGTGTGTCGATATCCAGATCCACTCCCTTATTCTGTGATAATCGAAGTGCTATACAAATTGTCTCTAATCCAGTATTTCATGAACGGAAGAAACACATCGAGATTGATTGTCACTTCACTCGCCAGGAGTTCCTCGCCAACACTTTCTCTCTACCATTCATTGCTTCTGAAGAACAAGTTGTGGACTTCCTCACCAAGCCTCTCACATCTGCAAGATTTCGATATCTTATTAGCAAACTCTCGGTTCATGATCCACTGTGAGTTTGAGGGAATGTGTTAATATTAAATGTATTTAATATTATTCTTTGTATATTCTGTTTAGTCTCACACTGTCTGTGGTGTTTACGGACTCTCCTTTTGCTTTATATGTAAGACCCTAAGTGTCCTCATATTCTTTCAAGAAATATAATCACTTGATTTTCTCTCAAATCTAACATACGCTATTCAATGTCTGGCCCCACAAAAGAATTGAAATGCTACAAATTTAAATTAACCTCAATTCCAATATCGTGCCACACAACATGCCCTTATATGTAGTGAATTCCAAGTTGATTAAAAATGAATTCATCATTTTCTTACATATAATTTATTGTAACATGCAATAATATAAGCGTAACACCCGCAATTCATCTACCAATCAGATCACACTTGAGCATCTAACGTGGATGTACGTCTGATGCTCGTGTTTAGGGCTCCACATGACTTGTGTTTCTAGGACTTTACTATTGGATTTTCGGATTCCTTATTTTTTTTCTTCAACATCCATACTTGGATTTTCGGATAAATTTTTTTTTAAAATTTACCGTGACATTTAATAAAAATTAATTTTTTTTTTCATTTTGATGGAAAACTGTGGGAGGAATCCGAAAATCCAATAGTACAAATTTAAAAATGGAGCGGTTAAAGGCATCACAATTTTGGACAGTTACACCGCTTTTTTAAAATTATCGCTCTTTTTTTAATGGTTAAAGACACCCCTACTTGTTAATTACACTATAATTTTGTTAAAGACACCTCTTTTAATTAGTAGAGATAGATGTCGAGTTCTTCTTGTTCCTTTTAAACAAATCACTCGGGCATGACTTCATTAAGAAACCATCACTCGGGCACGACACCGCTTTTAGTAGAGATAAGTGGTGATTATAACAGTTTAGGAGTAAAAAAATTATTGCTAGAATTCAACAGATAAAGAGGCAAAAACATCATCGATTTATCAAATCGAGGGGCAACAGATGTATGTCGGAAGATAGATTGAGAGGTGCAGAATTTACCTTGGATTTAAGAAATCGTACCCAAAAAAAGTCGGAAAAAAGCACTGGTGGTGGACAAAAAGGGCAAACACTACTCAGGAAGCAACTGAGACATCTCCGTTCGTTCTTCCGCAGCGCTGAAACACCCTCCGTTGGAGCCGGTATCGGAGGAGTGGAATGCTCCACTTGTTGAAACCGAGACTTGCGAACAAGACTTAGTCTCTGTGGAGTTCGGGGCCCTCAGCTAGCCGAGGGGCGACCAATCCTTACTCCTCCCAAGGGAGAGCTCTAGGTTGAAGGTGTTGGAACTAGGAACTGGACCAAGGGCTTAGTGGGGAGGTCCCGCCACATACCCGAAAGTTCCCTAGGAACTTCCCCTCCCAAGCCACTACTGAGCTTGGGCACCACTGGAGGCTCTCCTCACCCCCTAGAGAGACTTGGGGAGGGAGAGAGAGAGGGAGAGAGCTAGCCTAGAATGAGATCCCTCCAAATGGTGCCCCTTGGTCCTATTTATAGGATTTCTGAAGTTGGGCTGCAAATAGCCAAAAATTGGTCTGCCAGATTACCAAAATACCCTTGAACTGGGCTGCAGATAGTCAAATCCCGCTACTCTTGGGCGCTAAACGCAGACCGCCTACCCGGCTTGGAGTTGGGCGAGCCGGAGGCCTCCCGGCCTCCCCGGCTCGCCCCTACAAGAATCTGGACGAGCCGGAGGCCTCCCCGGATCGCCCCCACAAGGCTCTGGGCGAGCCGGAGACCTCCCAGCCCTCCCGGCTCGCCCCCACAAGGCTCTGGGCGAGCCGGAGGCCTCCCGGCCCTCCCAGCTCGCCCCCACAAGGCTCTGGGCGAGACGGAGGCCTCCCGGCCCTCCCAGCTCGCCCCCACAAGGTTCTGGGCGAGCCGGAGGCCTCCCGGCCCTCCCAGCTCGCCCCCACAAGGCTCTGGGCGAGCCGGAGGCCTCCCGGCCCTACCAGCTCGCCCCCACAAGGGTCTGGGCGAGCTGGAGGCCTCCCGGCCCTCCCAGCTCGCCCCCACAAGGTTCTTGGCGAGCCGGAGGCCTCACGGCCCTCCCGGATCGCCCCCACAAGGGTCTGGGCGAGCCGGAGGCCTCCCGGCCCACCCAGCTTGCCCCCACAAGGGTCTGGGCGAGCCGGAGGCCTCCCGGCCCTCCCAGCTCGCCCCCACAAGGTTCTGGGCGAGCCGGAGGCCTCCCGGCCCTCCCAGCTCGCCCCCACAAGGCTCTGGGCGAGCCGGAGGCCTCCCGGCCCTCCCAGCTCGCCCCGACAAGGTTCTGGGCGAGCCGGAGGCCTCCCGGCCCTCCCAGCTCGCCCCCACAAGGCTCTGGGCGAGCCGGAGGCCTCCCGGCCCTCCCAGCTCGCCCCCACAAGGCTCTGGGGGAGCCGGAGGCCTCCCGGCCCTCCCGGCTCGCCCCCACAAGGCTCTGGGCGAGCCGGAGGCCTCCCGGCCCTCTCGGCTCGCCCCCACAAGGTTCTGGGCGAGCCGGAGGCCTCCCGGCCCTCCCCGGCTCGCCCTCACAAGGCTCTGGGCGAGCCGGAGGCCTCCCGGCCCTCCCAGCTCACCCCCACAAGGGAACAGTCCTGGGATGCGCCCCTCAGACTCGACTTCCTCCAAATGCTCACCCCTCCTCCTCCCGAGGTCGCGCCCTTTGGAAATATTGGGCCTAAAAATCTCTTGGGCCTCGGGGGCCCACTCGACGAATACAGGGTTGTACACCACTGGTGTTGGTTCCTTCAGAAGTCAAACATCATAAATTAAGATAAACTGAAGTGCCAGTCAATGCGGCGCAACTATTATTTTATGAGGAGTAATTTTAAAGATTACATTATGAGAAATTGATGTGCGACTAGCCAAAACTGTGATGCCTTTAACAACTCCCTTAAAAAAACACATTCAGTGCCCTAAACACTAGCCGGCTATTGTGAAACCTATTTTTCGATCAAAAACACCAGTGACGCCGCCGGCTATTGCGAACCAGTGAGGACGAAAAACGTCATTTGTGTTCCGATGTATTTAGTTCATTTATTGTATTATGGAGGATGAGGCGGAATGTGTAAAGTCTACCGGGTTAAGGTATATTGTTATTGATTCATCATCCATATCAATCACTTTGTCTAACTCAAGAGTTGTGTTCCGGTGCATCTACTTCGTTTTGATGGTTTGCTAATAATAAAAAAAATTTGCTAATAGCCATTTTCAAAATAGATGATTTGTTAATAATCATAATTTGCTAATAGCATTATATGGTTTGCTAATAACAACGCACTGTAATTGTTATAATGGTTTACAAAAAACAATAGCTTCAAATTATATTCATAATTGTGGGTTTGATTAATAAGTAGGCTGATGAATTAGATTAATTATTTCGAACGCTGAGCGGATGCATCGTTACAAAAAATTATTTGGGACTGAGGTGACGGTGAAAGAATGTCTATTTGCACCGACTTTGTTGTTTTGAATGTGTTTGGATTGAGGATGGTGGGAAAAGTGCTTGTGCCAACAATGTTTTTGAGATATTTTAAAAAGCAGTGAACTCTCCTACTTTTAGAAAAGCTAAATCAAACACAGCGGAGCACTTTTCAGCACATAGTATATATTTACAATTACAGGGGCTGGGCTAGTGGGCCATGGGCCAATCCCAGTCTTGTCCATTTATCAGCACTTATTTCATATGTATCAGATAAGCACTTCACATGAGTATACTGTCCGACAGTCCGAAGAGAAAATTCCTGCATAATTACTTATATTCCCTAAAAATTTAGGAGGGATGTTCGCCTTTCGTTCCGTTTCCGCTAAACGCACTGCCACCGGCATCGAACATTTGATTTGCCGACTTCCTGGTCTTCGTTCGGAATGTCAGGGCAATTTCACAAACCACGTAGTATCGCCCTCTCCGAATCGAGCTCCCTCCCTCGAGTCGGCCTTCGCGGCGGCGTTCCGGGCCTTTCTCCACCGCACGGCGCTCCCGCCGGCCTCCCAAACGAAGCCTTAACATAAAATATGTCCGTTCAAGTGCATGCGAAATTTTTGGAACTGGACTCCGTTTCCAAATCTAGGCCCGGGTGAAACAACAACGCGGCACTTGTCGCAATCTTGAAAGCCCGGAAATTTCAGCGTTTTCCTTGTCTAAAGTGTGCAAGAATGTGATTTTCTTCTCACTGGAGACCCAAAATGATCTCCCGGAAGGCTCAAAATGATCCTCGGGAGACCTAAAATGATCTTCCGGGAGACCCGGCAACGAAAACTACTCTAAAATAATATAATATTAGTGGCCTTCCGAGATGACGACACATGCCAAGACCTACCGGACTTGGGCTTCATTTGGCGCGGCGGTGGTGGGCGGTGTTTGCGGCAAACGCCACCGCAAGGCGGGTAAACAAACGCCCGGCGGTGGCGTTTGCCGCGGTTGCACCCGCCGCGCCCTATGAAATGGAGCAAAAAACTCCGTTTCAAACCCTGCCTCCTCCCCTCCGTTCCCAATCCCGCAGCTCCACCTGCCCCTTCCGCCCGCCACCGCCGTGCCAAATGAAGCCTTAGATTTGAAAAGAGAGCCTATTCCAGAAATTTCGCCCAATGTAGACAGCCAATCGTACGGCCTGGTTGCTGCCACGCAATTGTCTAACCAGTCGACAACTCATTCCTCGGCGGGCCCACCACGTTGGACCTTGCCACGTCACTTTCGCCCGTCGTTTCGGCGATCCGCTTGATAGCCCAAACGACAAATCCAGCAATACACGCATACTTTTTAAGCAAGTTGTCCGAGAGAAGAAGGAATTGCGTGCGGGCATGTCCTCGCCACGTCAGCGACACGATCCAATACAAAGCGCTCCCCCCACAAAGGTGTCCATCCAGCTGCTTTTCACAACGCATCACAGCATACATGTGTCGAATGTGACACGTGGCGCAACCTCCATTGTGGCAGACGAAGGGGGACATCCAATCTGCAAAGATGACCGTTGATCTAGGGATTGGATTACATTATCCGTCCCTTTCTCTCTCGCTTTAATTACGTACCGAACCACTGAAGCCATTTACAGATAAATATCAATCCATCCAAATCGTAGGAAGCTGAATCATTTATATGCTCCTAATATTCAAATTGTGGCGCCTACGCTGCCCGTTACCACATTTTCGGCATTTCTTTTTATAGGACAGCTGTATGTTATTAAGTGGCCCCAACGGATCGGGAAATTCTATTTATATATCCACCGCAGGCATTTTGTTTAGGGTGTGTTATATATAGGTCAGTTTTGACTGTATACAGTTCAAGGATAAATGCAGTTCAAAGAAAAAACTAATTCAAAAATTGACATGCACATAATCATTTTCAAATTGCGCCAGTGCATATACTTGAAGTCGGCATGCATAAAGTTATTATCTTTATTTTTTGGCAATTGTTATAGGCACGCCAGTTTTGAAAATACGTCTTGTACATGCATTTTTAGGGAAAGTGTTTAACACGAAAATTGTAGATCTTGTCGAGGTCTACAACTTTAGTGTTGAACACTTTTCTTAAAAATGCATGCACAAGGTGTATTTTCAAAAATTCGCTATAGTTATGATCAGAGCGACAATGCGCCTTGTGCGTGCAATTTTAGGGAAAGTGTTCAACAGGAAAATTGTAGATCTCGACGAGATCTACAACTTTCGTGTTGAACACTTTTCCTAAAATACATGTACAAGACATATTTTCAAAAGGCACTTAATAACTCATAGAAATTGGCGTGCCAATAGCCAAAACTGGTGTGCTTATAACATGGGACTTTTGTGAAAATAGCCGCCCCTCCCACTTCTAAAAAATTAAAATGAGTTTTTCGCATTTTTTTTTATTAGGGAGCGATGCAGCGTACCATGTGCATGGAAATTTTTGCCCTAATACAGGCATGATTCAAAAGATCATATACTAGTGTTTTTGCTTTTTAAGATCTTGCATTGTTTATAAACACTGTGCCAAACATAACTTAGGTTTTGTTTTATACTTCATTTTATATTCATTACTGGTCACCAATTGGAAAAAATATATTATGTAGTCACTAAATTTTAGCTCCAACCCAGTAGGAAAGAGCAGAATCTTTATTCGAGCTCTATCGGTACTACCATTTTCATTGGAAATAGGAGCGGACCCATGTTGGGTTCAGTGTGGGCGTCCGCACACATTGAAATAATATTTTTTATGTAGTGCAATTTAACTGTGAAGTCAAGTAAGTAACTTTTTTATTCTTCAGCTCTTCGCCCCGCACGAACGGCTCCCAACTACTACCCCATGAAGGGCCTCAAACCTAGTTCCTTTCGTCCAGAGAGACCGAAAAATTACCTCTTCCACATTCCCACATTCGCATTAAGGTCCGTTCGGATGCATGAAATTGGCTTTTTCGGAATTGACTTTTCGATGAAAACCAATATACATTTAAATTGGCTTTATGTAAATTCAAATTTTGTTGTTCGACTGAAAGATTAAAGTATGTGAGCATAACAAGAATTGAGCTAAAATGATGTTCAACTGCAAGATGGAGATAACATTGTGCATAATTCCAATCAAATTTTGAAATAGAGAAGAAAGAATAATTGATTGAACAGAAATCATTTAAGGCACAAAAGAGATTGCTAATAACAGTTCCAAGATTTCACTATTACTTGTACAAAATCAACATGAATTTATTCGTCGAAAGAGGAGATAAAGTATCTCCTTTGCGTCCTGGTGAACAGATCAAGTAGCTCCGACGAGGGATTTATTCCTGCGGAGCAGCGTCGACGATTCCTGCGCCGCTCCAGCCATAGCATTCCTCCTAATACCCCCTGGAGATCCGACGCATCGCACAAATCCAACCAAGCATAGATCAGAGAAGAAATTGAATGGCCAGGAAGTAGAAAATGAAGAAGAAGAGGAGGTGGAGCAAGAAGAAGAGGCGAAGGAGGAAGATCGGCTACAACATTGTAGGGAGTTCACATGTTGTTTGCTGGAGCGAAACTGAGTGAATATCCAGGCGGGGTAAGAATTATGCATCACTTTTTAGGTCATTTTGAAAACCTACGGAATAAGAGCAAAACCAATTCCTATATAGCCCAACACAAGATTTTATTCATTAATCTCCAATGCTAATTCTCCAAAGCCAGTAACCGCGTGCGTGCCACACGGGCCCTTAAATATTTCAAGGGTTTGTAAGTTTAATAACATTACACTTGTCGCTCAAAGAAAACTATTTTAATTTCATAATTTGTCCAACTAAGTGAGTTGTCGTATTTATCTGTTAATTTTATTTTTAATAATTTAGTACAAACAGGAGGAATAATTAGGTACGGGAACTGTATCATACTTATGGTCCGGGTCCATCTCAGCTGTCCGATCACATATTGGATGTGATCGGACGGCTTGCAAAATTCCTTTAAAAAAACACAGCCGAAATCCACTAAATTGGTCTGCTGATCGGCTGCCCGAGCTATGATCGGATGGCTAGAAATTTGGGGACCAAAAAAAACCTCAAACAGACCCAAGCTAATACCAACAAAAAGTCTTGGAATTCAGATAATTAAACAATGTTTTTTTCACAATTTAATTATGAATCATTTGCATAAAAAAAATACTTACAAACATCTCAAATTTCATAATTAATAATTACACATAAATACAACAAATTACAAATGGATGTCATAATACATGAAACCAACGCAATTAAGCAGATCAAGAGATGTCGAAGAAGGAAGGTATCAAATTAACAAAAATAGATTTTTTTTTAAACACGCATACATACATAAATAAACACATGAAAAAATATTCCACATTGAAACAGAAGATTTAAAGACAGAATAATTAAAACGACAGCACCATGATCAATCATGCATTGGGAGCCTCCTCTCCGCCGTCCGGCTTCACCGGATCCACAGCCGGCGCCGCCGGCGCCGGCTCGCTTGGGAGAGCTTTCTCTTCAACGGAAGGCGGCGCTGTGGAATTTGCCGCCTCATCCACTTTCTTCTCGGCGTCCTCTGTTTTCTTCTCTTCCTCAACCACGGCCACCTCTCTCTCCGTTACGCCGGCATCCTCCGCGACGGCAGAAACCTCTTCGACTGGTATAAAGGTGGAGACTTTCTCGAGAATGAAGACTACGGGAGCAGAAACAGAGCCTGCGCCGAACTTGGAGACGGCGTCGGTTATGTGCTTCGACCCGGGGAAATCTGCGCAAGTAATCATATTTTCAATGTAAATTGAAATTGATTCTAGAAATATTTGAACTAACAGCTGATGTAAACGTCGAGAATCAATAAGATTACCAATCTTTACGAGCTCCGCCAGAAACGTGGTGACCACCGCCGCGTTCTTCTGGACGCCTTCTTCGGTATGTTCCTTAACTAAAGCCTGCTATAGAAACTCAACTCTATTAGCTTTCTTAAATCACTTCGAAAAGAATTTAAGTTCCACTTTGAAATGCTAAAATGCAAAAAAAAAAGCTCTTTTTAACGAGTAAGAGCCATGAAACAGAGCACCTCCAACATAATGGTGATGATGACGGTGACAATCTAAAATTTTCAACCGCCACCGCTGTGCCAAACAGAGTCTCATAGATCTAATTAGAAAGCAATAAAACAGAATTCCATGACCTTGATCTCAGTAGATGAAGCTTCATATACTCCAAGAACCTTGGGGTGGAGCTCAGCCTTCTTCTCTTCCAACTCCTTATTAATCGCCTCCTGCATGAAATTCATTCCAATATATTTTCACATCAAGAGAGAGAGAGAGAGAGAGAGAGAGAGAGAGAGAGAGAGAGAGAGAGAGAGAGAGAAGGTGACCTTGGAGTCGTCAAAGGCCTTGCTGGCCTCTGCAGCAGCCTTCTTGCTGCCGTTCTTGATCTCAAAAACCTTCTTGATCTTCGGAAGAACCTTAGTTTTCCAATATCCCATCTTTAACTTCTTCTTCTTCCTCCTACTTCTCTCTCTCTCTAAGAATGTCTAAATGGCAAGTATTTCTCTCTCTATAAACGTTTAATAAATTCTCCTCCGACGTACAGAGCTTTGTCGAGTAAACAAAGGAGAAGTTCCCTCCGAGGCAATTATAGATTAACTAATCTCCAAATCGCCCTTGTTTCACAAATAATTACGAGAATACCCGGACCTAGGTACAGCCCCGGGCTTCTATCACAGCTGTCGCTGCCTTATTCCCCCGCTGGGGCTCACCACATCGACGGCTCACGCTCGCTGTCAGGCTGTATTTGATTCCTCGCAGCGCTTCGTGTGGCCGCCCCTGCGCCGCTCGCCGGAGTTGTGGTTATTTCGGTAAATAAACGCGGGAGGATGGACGATAGGGAGAGATTGGCGGGAAGGACAGCTGGCGTGGGGTGTGAGGACGCTGCGTTGGTTTGCAGGTGAGGATACCGGCGCATGTGGTGTGTTCACTCGCGGGGATGTGTCCCACGTGGCTCAGCTGTTAAATTGTATCGGCGCCGCGGTGTCCGCTGCTTATTACTGTTTGTTTGATTTCTGGAAAGCCGCGGTGGGCTCTCAGATTTGTCAATTTTATATTTTTCCTTTCAATTTAAAAAAAAACACTGAAATATTTTTGTGCATAAAATAGATAGATGACAGCATGAGGATAAGCTGTCATGGAAGAGCAAAATTTCCGTCCGCAACTCGGACGTAGAAAACGGTCCGAGACCAATGACATATAGGAGAAGTGCCCTGTATCGTGGGGCCCGCGGTGCATAGTAAATCTGTGCACATTTGGCACAACTATTTCGCTTATTTTGATTGGCATCTAAATTTAGCACCTTAAGGAGTTGGATTTACTTCTATTTGTGATGATTAGTATAAATTTGAAGTGGAAATAGGCATATTATTATATGCATTGTGGGTCTGTTTGGTGCGGTGGTGGCGGTCATGAACACGGTGATTACGAATTATTATCTGTTTGGCAAGATATTTTGATCCGATGAGTTTATATGTGATTTACAAGACAACGGCTATGATCATCACCATGGAAAAAAGAATTTTTGAACATAAAAATGAATAGAGTTCCATAGGTGAGGTCTGGCGTTCACAAACGACGGCTCGTAACTACTGTGTTCACAACCGCCACCACGGTGCCAAACGAACCCTATATGTGCTATGACTCAAATTTTAACTATTTATAATTATTTCGTATAGTTTTTATGGTGTTTGATGTTCACGCTCTACATAAGTGATGTGAAAAGTGCAAAATTATTCGACCACCACTTTCTCCCAACAACCCTAGCAAATCACGGGAAACCACAACACTCAGCGCTTCGTGCAATAATATGATAAAGTGTCAAATTTAACAAGCATGTTCTAATTCACGAGTTTAGCATCTAAAGAAAGGGACCTGCTATATATGCGACACGCATGAAAGCAGGGCGACCACGCGGAACCGCTAGCTCTAACACCGATTACATCATATATCTCTAGCCCTCCGTGGCGCCGCTACAGTACTATGACCATGACAGTGTTGCGGCGCGACGACGGTCTCGCGCTCGCAACCCCGGGAGGAGCACGTAAAAAGTAGTAGAAACATGGGCCGATTGTTTGATTAAGGCGTTGGATGCTATGACGTGCATGGAAGTTGCGAACCCGGCTCAAGTTCAAAGCCACAGTTGGGCCGAACCTGCAGATAAATTCCGGCTGTTAAGACCGGCCGAAACGAGAAAGAAAAGCTCAGGGGCGTTTCAATAACAAGCAATCCATATAACAAACTTAAAAAAATAAAACTTATTCAATAAAAAAAAGTGTGATTTTAAGTGCAAATTCATTTTGCGTGCAAATCAAATAAAAACATAAAAAAAATTTAAACAACACTTTAATTTTAGAAATCACCACAAACAAATACAAAAATGAGCATTAATCCAAAACTTTTTTAAATACAATTCTTCCGCAAAATATAATTTTCTCATTTTTCATACCTAAAATATCATTATAGATGTTGAAGCCAGTAAAATCCTAGCTCCAAATGTTCGGATCAATGCAACCGGAGGCTACTTGCCGAATGACCCAACCAGATGGCTTGACAGGCAACAACGAAAAGGCTTGAACAGCAATAACAGGACCCCAAATGCTGCGGCAGGGAGGTCTCACCACATACCCAGATGCTCAGAAGTGACTTCTCCTCCACAACCAAAGATGGCCGAGCATGGTACGTGGGAAGCACCAACTTGGAGAGTATCTAGGATGACGGTCGAGGGTGACTGTCAAGATCTCACGGGGACAAGTCTTCGAAAATGGGGTTTCGAAAGCTCAGCCAAAGGTGTCAATCCAAGTACCCATGAAGTTTTATTTATAGGAAAATCAAAGGGGAGGGGAGTCTTATTTATAGCCCAGCCCAACCCGACGACTATGCAACACTGAGGGGAATCTCACCTGGCTTTGGCGAGTATCTTCTATGGTCGCCCACCTGGCGAGTATGAGGGGATGCTCGCACATGCTTGCTCATACTCATCCAGGCCTTCTACTGCTCGTACCGGCTGAGTTGTCTTTGATCTCTAACTTCTGGCTTATTCTTTGACCTTTGGCTTTGACTCCTGCCGATGTTGCCTGAATTGGGTCCTACACTCGAAGAATATGAGTTGTACAATAGAGTTACTAGCTACCTGCATTAACATATGAAATGATGTTAGACGCCATTATAATTTTATAACTTGATACTTGAAGTTAATCAATTACTTAATTGTATGCTTTGAACTCGATAAATTAGGTACAAAAATTCACGTCATGTAATGCATACTATATGGAGGTTGTGTGGGTGAAGCCCAAGCGACCGAAAATCTACATTCCGGTGATTCCATGATCCTGCGGTGGAGACGAAAAATATTAGGGCAAGCATAATCTTCGAGTTTATGGCTTTTTTTAAGCATAATCTATGAAAAAAATGCGTACTATATATATCTATATTATATAAAGTTCTTTCGTTTTTGGCAGGCGACAAAACTCCCTCGCAGCTCAACATTCCGGCTAGGTCATTCCGTCGCCAACATTCGCATTTTCGCCGCTTCCGTCTGCAACGGCGCCGTCTCCGTCGCAAAACCTTCGACGGTGTGAATATCGCGTGCATGTCTCCTCTTCGTCGTCTCCTGCGCAGGTGTCGTGCCCTAATGTCTTCTTCGCTGCCGCTTCAAATCCATCGCCCCTCCACGATTTCTTCTTCTTCTCCCCGCTCTGACCCTTCCCTCGCTCCCTCGCTCGCTTCCATTTCTACCGCCGCTCAGCTTTCTTCGGCTCCCACCAGTTCGTTCTTCCTCTCCGTCGACAGGCATCGGCGGTACGTACGACTTTCCCTCGCTTCTAATTTCGTTCTCTGCTTCCTTCGCTATCGCCAATTTCTCAATCCCCGTTCCTGCTACTTCCTCGCCGTCTGCTTGCGCCTGCGGCTTCTCCCACGCAGCTGCTCGCAACTCTTCGCAGCTTCCGCTCGGTTCTCCCTGCTCTGCTTCGGTCGGTCTCCCCAAGTCCTCCTTCCTCTCCGTCGAAACCCATTGCAGGTGCGCGCTATTTACTTCTGATTTTCATTTCCTTCTTTGTTTTGCTCTTATGTCTGCAATTTCTGACTTCAACATCGCCGATGCTTCTACTTCGAATGCGTTTTGCAGTTTCGGTCTGTTGCTCCTCACGCACATCTACTCGCCCTCCCTCCCACCTTCCGGTCGCTGCTGCTCCTCAGCTCTGTCGCACATCTACACATACACGGTATATTACGATCTTCAGAATTACAATTTCAATGATTTCTTTTATTACTTACAGTTTACAGCCATAAGCATTTGGAGTGATTTTTTTTTGTTTTAAAGCTCTCACATGTCTTAAAGCACTTTAAATAACCGTCTGTCAGTTCAACCTCATGTAATCACTAATATAATACATGAGATATAATAATGGAAATTTGTTATAAGCCATGCCCTGTATACATTTAGGCTTTGAGCTCAAAATGCATGTTCATTTAATTTTTGTATAACACATCATCTCGAATGTTGGCGATGTGTTGGCTCGATGATTACTGCATTGAGAAATTGTATGGTGAAAAGGTAGAGATTTCCTCTTCAAGTAGAATGGCAGGTATATTTGTGATACAATGCAGCAAGCAGATGCCTACATAATTAGATTATAATTGTCCAGACCTGTAAAGCATCTGCATTGCCACTGGAACATAATTTCAGTTTCAGAGAGCAGAGCTTCACACTGCCGGGCGTCCAATTATAGGTTATTCTTTAATAGAGTTTTCTCTCTTTATTGTTATCTTTACTTGCTTTGACTCTTCAATTCTTCACCCTTCTCGATCTTCTGTACTCGATTATCATCAACATTCTGTTCGCCCTTCCTATCTTTAGTAGTAAATCTTCCTTAATTTCACTGCACATTTTTTGCTTATTTAGGTTATGCTTTGTTCTTTCATACTTGATTGGTACTCACTACATTTTATCTCACAAAAAGTTTTCCAATATACTATATTCAGTGCATTTTCTTTCTATGTAAAATAGTCAGACACATTCACTCTCCACATTTTATCTCACTCATTCTTTGTTTATGTTGTTCACTTAATTTCTGATGCACTGAAGCTCTAGATTTTATTTATACAGCGTGCGTTTGTACGCCGGATTACTAAGTTTTTCGCCTACTTTCTGCCATCCAAAAAAATTTAATGGCATTCCGGTAAAGTTGCATTACAGGCCAGGCATTGTGTCGTAAACCTTTTTTCAAAGATAACCATTTACATTTACATGGTTAGAAACTGCATCTGCATATATGGCATCAGGTGTTTTTTCAAAAATATGTTTATATGATAAACTACAATCTTATTTGGTTTCTTCTTAATCTGGACGCTCTCTGCTTTCATACCTGATCTGCACTCATTTTGTCTTCACTGTGCTCGCAAAGATCGCACGTCTCGCAGGCTCCCAATGCTCTTCAATCAAATCTCCCGCGAAGTTCTTACCCTTTAAAGGCCTTTTTGCGGACATACCTCCAGCCATCTGCTCGGAATAGTCATCAAAGTGAATTCCTCATTGTCTTACCCTTTAAAATGCTTAATCATTAACAACTGCTTTGCTTCCTTACTCATAAAACTGAATTCCTCATTCTATATTTCTTCAGCAACACACGATTTCTATCTTCAGATCTTCCACTGCCCTTTGTTTGCTCCTTGCTTACCACATATTTCAAATCAAACTACAATAATCAGCATCTATTTTTCTTGATCTTCATGTTCTTTAACTTCATATTTGAAAATTGGGTTGCTATGCTCTATAAATCATTGTCATTTATCTTACATATGCTCTTTCACTCCAACGTATCCTTATATTTACAATCATACCACATATTTCAAACAACCTTGCTGCTCTCTTTCGTTCGGAGGTTGCACGATCACCTGCCAAATTTTGGGTTTGTATACTACTTCAAATAGCCTCATCCACAGATGCTCATCTTGGAAGTTATGTGCATCCTTCCATTCTCGATGGTATGCACTTCAGTTTCTGAATTCTCTCTTCCAAACGTGCTCTGCTGTTATTTGATGTTACGCGTCTCTGATTTTTATGGATTTTAAGTTCATTTGGTTTTCCGTGTGCTCACCTCTTTGCATAATGATGCAGTTGTACGCAAAGGTCAGACGCATTACTATTGTGATCTTTAGGGGATAGTATGTACTCATGATTAATACAATTAGGGCTCATAATGTTGTGAGGTAATAGTGTCCTTGCTATAATTCATCAGTACAGGAATTACCTGCTGTGATCTTTAGGTGATGATGTTAATACAAATAGTTAATCAGGATTAATACAATTAGGAATGATAATGTTGTGTTTAGGGGATAATGAATTACAACATCTTTTATAGTTTTTGCTCCAAACGTGTTTGTACAACCCTATATTCGCTGAGTAGGTTGCCGGGACCCAAGAGCTCATTTGTGCCTCGTTTGTAGTATGATCCAAGACAGGGAGAAAGGAGGGAGAGCGGTAGAGGCAGAAACCTCCCGCTCGCCCAGCAGGAAGAGGCGGAGAGAGGGGAGGGGGGGTCTCGCCCCTCCCTCTCTCGCCCAGCAGGAAGAGGCAGAGAGAGGGGAGGGGGGGTCTCTCCCCTCCCTCTCTCGCCCAGCAGGTAGAGGCGGAGAGAGGGGAGGGGGGGTCTCGCCCCTCCCTCTCTCGCCCAGCAGGAAGAGGCGGAGAGAGGGGGGGGGGGGGGGGGGGGGGGTCTCGCCCCTCCCTCTCTCGCCCAGCAGGAAGAGGCGGAGAGAGGGGAGGGGGGGTCTCGCCCCTCCCTCTCTCGCCCAGCAGGTAGAGCCGGAGAGAGGGGAGGGGGGTCTCGCCCCCCCCCCCCCCCCCCCCCCCCCCCCCCCTCTCTCGCCCAGCAGGTAGGGGCAGAGAGGGGGAGGGGTGGTTCGCCCCTCCTCTCGCCCAGGGGAGGCCCCCCTCATCCAGTTTACTATTCGCAGTCCAGTTTGGCTATTCGCAGTCCAGTGGTCTGCATTTAGCGTTTCAGAACAGCGGGATTCGGCTATCCGCAGCCCAATTTAGGGGTATTTTGGTAATCTGGCAGACCAGTTTTTGGCTATTTGCAGCCCAACTTCAAAAATCCTATAAATAGGACCAAGGGGGCACCATTTGGAGAGATCTCTCATCCTAGGCTAGCTCTCTCCTTCTCTCTCTCCCTCCCCAAGTCTCTCCAGGGGGTGAGGAGAGGCTCTAGTGGTGTCCAAGCTTAGTAGTGGCTTGGGAGGGGAAGTTCCAAGGGGACTTCCAGGTATGTGGCGGGACCTCCCCACTAAGCCCTTGGTCCAGTTCTTAGTTCCAACACCTTCAACCTAGAGCTCTCCCTTGGGGGGAGTAAGGGTCGGTCGCCCCTCAGCCTCGCTGAGGGCCCCGAACTCCACAGAGACCGAGATATCGGTTTCAACAGTGCTGCTCTCTACCTTCCTTGAGTCTCTATGGTGAGGACTCTTCTTGCGTCTCCCTTTCAGAGCATAATTGCTAAATTCTCAAGGAGGATCATCTAATTTATAGACGGATCAGAAATTATTCTTCATCTGATTTCAGTCTCTTCATTTCGCAACTTGATTTGCCACCGTGAAACCCAGTCAGTTCCAACCGCCTGCACACCTACGGTTAAATTTTCGTTGGTTACTTGCTTCGTATAAGAGAAGAGCGCTTCTTTGGGGCTCAAAATAGAGGACTGCGCGACCACCCATTATGAATTCACCCCCCTCTACCTTCACGGCCTCCGCATCCCAAGTCTACCCACAACTCGGCCAACATATTTGCTCCCAACCCCAACGGAACAACTCCACCACGCAGCAAATGTTACGTACTTACTCCCTCACATCTCTTCGTTTGATTTAACTCTCTGAATGTACCTCCTGAATGTTTTTGTCAATATACATTACGTTGCTACTACTACGTTTGATTGCTTTGTTTCTCCCAATAAGCAACAACCGTCTCTTTGGTGGCTCATATTACAAAACTCTGCAATTAACCCTTATGAATTCACCCCCCTCTCCCTGCACTGCCTCCGCATCGCATTTCCGGTCACACTTCGGCCACGAAACTTATTTTCAACCCCCACCAAAACTGCTCCACGCACGTTCATCCTGCAACATAACTGCTGCCAGTACGTACTTACTCCCACACCTATCTTCATTTCCTCTCACTTCTACTTACTACACATTGTGGCTCCTCTTTCAGCATACATACTCTTTTGATTTGCTCTTCAAATGAGTTACACCTCTGACTTTACCTCCTGCTTTTGTTTCTTAATATAGAATATATCTGTACTATTACGCGTACATACTCTTTTTACCTGTTTTTTAACTGAATGCACTCTGCGACCTTACCTCCTCAAGGAAATTACAATAAGTTTCATATCTACTATATGTGCACTGCAGCTTGCTGAACTTGCTGTGCCGTGCAGTGCACATTTGTGCACTTGCTGTGTCTCCCTCTTCCTCTATGCCTCCTGTCATTTCATTTCTTCGTTTGATTTAACTATCTGAATGTACCTCCTGAATTTTCCTCTCACTATACATTACATTGTTACTGCTACGTTTGCTTGCGTTTATTTGTCGCAATAAGAAAAAAACTTCTCTTTGGTGGCTCATATTACACAACTCCCCAATTAACCGTTATGAATTCAGCCCCCTCTCCTTGCACTGCCTCCGCATCGCATTTCCGTGTACACCTCGACCACGAAACTTAATTTCAACCCCCAGTTGAACTGCTCCACCAACCTTTATCCTGCAACATAGTTGCTGCCCTCCCCCTGCACTACCTCTGCATGCGACTTCCACCTACAATTCATCCACCAAATGTGTTCGCATCTTCCAACAAAACAACTCCACCACTCTTTATCCTGCAACATTGCATCAGTCGCTACGTGCTTACTACTTTCTTCCATTTGTTTCACATCGGTGTACAAACTTTGTCCTTACCACTACACATTGCTAATTTCTTCTGTTTCTCCTGATTTGTGTAAACCAGTTTCCTTAAAATGGAACTGCGCTCTACTACAAAACAGTTAGGTGAGACGTCTCAGCCTCATTTTCGTGCTCGAAAGCGAACAAGAGAACCATCTATGACAGATGAAGAACATGTAGCACAACGTATATATAATCAATCTTACACATCAAGAAGAAACACACGTATGACAGAGGCACAACTTGATGCTCAACGATCGCATAACCGTGACCGTGCATGAGAAAGGAGGGCACAAATGACAGAAGAACAACTTCAAGCAGACCGCGCATATAATCGATGTCGGCAAAGACTCAGACAATCTCATATGACAGAAGCACAACATGCCCACCAAAGAGATATTTGGCGTGCTGCTTATCAAAGACGTCGTCAACGTTTACTACAACAAAATGAGCAATTACTGCATCACAACATCGAAGCTCCTATGCCACCACTTCAGACTTCTGCTGCTGCCACAGCCTCCGTCCATGAACTGACAACCTCAAATATAACGTGGGGTAAGTACGTAATTTCATTCCTATGCATTTGCTTATGCTTACAAATACTATCATTGATTACGATAATACAAATCTACTGCTTTGGTAAAGTAACATCAGGAGAGAATGGTATTGTGCACACATATGCATTGACAACGATACCATCATCAATATGCTACGACGAAATGCGGTCATCCGAAATTGGACAGCCATCTGCACCTCCTGCAAATACTTTAGCAACACCTTCCTTTACCGTCGCACCTGCACCTTCGCGAACAGTCAACCCCAATACAACAACCGCTGCAGAAGCACAAGAAACCATACATATATCAACAAATTCTGTCCCCGAACATGAAAGCACAGGAGATGAAAGCTCTGCTGATGGTGCTCCTGTGAGAATTTGTCGCGCCACAAGCCACAACATCGCTCATATTTCTCCAAATTGTTTACTTAGAACTCCAGCCGCCTCACTTCTGTTATCACTGCAACGCTAAATTATTTGATGGTGAGACATCAACAATGTGCTGCAGCAACGGAAACGTACACATCCCAGCTATACCTACTCCACCTGATCTTCATAATATACTTATCAGTGACTCTGCAGAAAGCCGCGATTTCCGGCGATACATTCGTTCATATAATCATGTTTTCTCATTTACTTCTATGGGTGTTAAGCTAGATGAATCAATAGCAGCAGATCAACATGCCGTTTACACATTTCGAGCCCACTGAGCAATATATCACCGAATTGGATCTCTGTTGCCTTCTGCAAACAGAAGGCCTCGGTACTTACAACTCTACATATATGATACAGAACATGAGCTTGATCATCGGTTGCAAGAAAATAAAGAACTAGATCGTGTTTTGCTTGAGAAGTTATCGAGAATCTTAGACAGTTGTAACCCGTTTGTATACATGTTCCGACGATTATCTCAGCGAGCAGATATCAACATATGCAGATTAGTTATCAAGGAGCGCCCTACTGCTGAACAACAGTACACATTACCAACTGCATCACAGGTTGCTGCTATAATTGTTGGTGCTGATGAAAATGTAGAATCAAATGAACGAAATATAATTATTGAAACAACAGAAGGTGCTTTACTCACTATTCAAGAATACAGCGGCTACTACGATCCACTTCAATATCTGCTACTTCTCCCATATGGCACATACGGTTGGTTTGCTGAGTATAGAGACCTAAATAACCGACGCGTTAGCTGTTGCGACTACTATTCATATTTACTACAGGTTCGTAAAAATGTTTGTCAGCACTATACACGTTGTGTGCTTGCATTCAACCTATATGTCATCTCATACTCATCTTACTGCATGATCGTGCACCTCATTTGTCATTACCGTTACAGGGTTGTCGTTTGCTACTGCAATACGTCGTTGACACTTACATTAAAATAGAAACTCAAAAACTGCGTTGGATAAAAAACAACCGACAAAATATTAGAGCTGAGCTGTACAGCGGCTTACAAGATTGTCTGACTGCTGGAGAAAATAGCGGAGGTCCGTACATTTCTCTGTCCATACCGTGCAATTTAAACTAAAACATTACTTTCTAATGCAACCTTCCACAATATATATTTTCACTGCAGCAAATGTTGGTCAACGTGTAATCTTGCCGTCATCTTTTATTGGAAGTCTTCGCGATATGTACCAACGCTACCATGATGCAATGTCTATTGTGCAACATTATGGTAGGCCAGATATATTTTTGACAATGACATGCAACTCCTCCTGGCCTGAAATCACAGAGGCGCTGTATCCAGGACAAACGCCGCAGGATCGTCCTGATTTGGTTACTAGAGTATTTAACGCTAAATACAGAAAGTTAAAAAAGGACATATTCCATAAACATGTTCTGGGTAAAGTAATTAGCCATGTGCACGTAATTGAGTTCCAAAAACGAGGGCTGCCACACGTTCACATGTTAATTATTTTCGATGCGCGTGATAAGATGATGACTCCAGATGAATATGACAAGATTGTTAGAGCTGAGCTTCCTCATGTTGAAGATGAACCTGAATTACACAATGTTGTTGTGCGCCATATGATTCATGGCCCATGCACATATGTTAACTCTCATGCACTGTGCATGAAGCATGGTAACTGCAAAAAGGGTTATCCAAAAAATTTCGCAAACCATACCTTGCAGGGAGCAGACTCCTACCCAATATATCAACGCCGTAACGACGGCAGATCATTCACTCTACAACGTGCTCAGGATTTTGTCGTTGACAACCGATGGGTTGTTCCATATAACCCATGGCTTCTTCTAAAATATAACTGTCATATTAACGTTGAAATTTGTAGCAGTATTAAAAGTATAAAATATTTATACAAATACATTCACAAGGGTCCTGATATGCTTGGATTTCAGGTTCATTCCCATCCAGATCATAATGAAATATCACATTACGTAAATGGTCGTTGGATCTGTCCACAGGAAGTATTCTGGAAAATACTCAAATTCAACATGTACCAAACCTATCCTTCAATCATCCATTTGCAGATCCACCTGCCTAACAAGCATCAAGTTCGTTTTCGCACTACTGATTTACTCAATAATATTCTTGCGAATGAGCGAAATTCCAGAACGATGTTAACAGAATTTTTCCGCGTTTACGATAGTCAGCCGGAAACACACAGCTACCTGTACAGTGATTTTCCTAAACACTACAGATGGAATTTAGGTTCTAGAACTTGGACTGAACGAAGACGTCGCCAGAAAGTTATTGGTCGCATGTACTCTGTTCATCCTTCTGAAGGTGAAAGATTTTATTTGCGCATGCTCCTTAATCATGTTCGAGGACCCACATCTTTTGAAGATTTACTGACAGTTGGTACTACTGCCCACTCAACTTTTAAAGAAGCTGTTGAACATTATGGTTTACTAGAACGAGACAACAGTCTACATAATTGTATGCGTGAGGCCAAAGAATTTCAGATGCCGTCAGCACTGCGAACTCTATTTACAAACATTTTACTATACTGTAATCCCACAGAAGTTAGACGATTATGGGATGACAACTATACTACAATGACCGAAGATTATGTCAGCTCAAGAAACATTAGTGCATTGTATGTGCTGAATATGCTTCTTCGTGAGATAGATTATATTCTTCAGCAACATAACAAAAATATCACACAATTTGATATCCCTCGAATGTCCACAATTTTTGAAAGTATTGGCACCTTCTCCAGCTTAATCGAGGATGAGCTGTCGATACCTATCTCACATATAGATATAAACTCCATCTCTTCTTTCAATCCCGCACAAAGTTATACCTTCCACACTATTACTGCAGCTGTTCGTCAACGAGAAAGTACTGTTTTCTTCATTGATGGTCCTGGCGGCACCGGCAAAACATTTTTATACAAAGCAATTCTTGCACATTTACGACGTGATGGTCATATTGTACTTGCAACGGCATCATCCGGAATTGCTGCAACTCTTCTCCCAGGTGGAAGTACAGCACATTTAAAATTCAAAATTCCAATTCCTCTACAAGCTGGATCGTTCTGCAAGTTTGGTAAGCAGTCTGATATACAAAAACTGTTACAACAATGCTCTGCTATTCTATGGGATGAAGCACCAATGTCACACAAGCATGTTTTCGAGGTCGTTGATCGGTCATTGCGAGATGTTCTAGAAACAGACCTACCTTTTGGAGGTAAAGTTGTAATCATGGGAGGCGATTTCCGTCAGGTTCCACCCGTTGTGATCAATGGATCAAGAGCACAAATTATCGATGCCAGTATAGTTGAATCACCTCTGTGGTCAACTATCAAAATACTTCGTCTGACTGAAAATATGCACGCTTCAACCGATCAACAATTCTCAGAGTTTCTTCTGCGAGTTGGGAATGGCGATGAACCAACATTTCTGGATGATATGATCTGTCTACCTGATTCAATGATTATTCAGTGGGAAGGTGACCATTCAATCGATTTATTAATCAGGACCATATTCTCTGACATTATAAACCATATGAACATCCCTGACTACTGGGAAAACAAAGCACTGCTGACTCCACTAAACGATGATGTTACTCATTTAAATGAAAACTGTCTTGCACTGTTTCCAGGGAATGAGGTTACATACTATTCGTTTGATTCTGTTGATGATGATAGAAATAATATATACACGCAGGAATTTTTGAATAGCATCTCACCGGGTAATCTGCCACCACACAAGTTATCCCTGAAAAAAGGTGCCCCCGTTATGCTTCTGCGAAATTTAAATCCTCGGATTGGCCTTTGCAATGGATCACGACTTCTCTGTCGACAATTCTCAGACAATGTTATCGAAAGCGAAATACTTACTGGGCACCATAAAGGGCAAACTGTTTTCCTTCCCCGTATACCACTGAAAAATGCTGAAGATCTGAAAATGCCTTTTCAGTTAACTCGCAAACAATTCCCAATCCGTTTAAGCTTCGCTTTAACTATAAACAAAGCTCAAGGTCAGACAATCAAGGATGTCGGTATTTACTTACCATCCCCTGTTTTCACTCATGACCAACTTTATGTAGCTTTATCGCGAGGAGTTGCTTCATCACATACAAAAATTTTAGTGAAAGCTGGTGCCCTCACTGGATACCATGACACTTACACAAAGAATGTTGTATTTAAAAATTTAATTTCGAAAGCTTTACTTCAGGTGCGCTCGATACATCCCCTTCCTACTTTTCTCCACTTCCACATGTACTGTACTCCCACTCTGAATTCTTCAAGTGCCTTTTAACTGCACAGTCTCAGCAGAATTAATCAGCTTCAACTACATTCAGTGTGACACTATGCTACAAATTGTTATGAAACTCACAACGACATTTACTGCTTCAATGAACTTTTCTGAGGTACTATAATTTCTTCAAATTTCCCCTCACAGTAAGCATTATTAGATGATTTGATGTTATACGCTCTGTTTAGCAACAGATGCTTGCCTACCGTAAGTACATCGGTCTTTAAAATGTATATCCTCAGCTCCACATACATGCAAGTGGTACAGAATATACTATGCCACCATACATGCAGATGCATACTAATCAATCGACTTAATTTAACTCTGTCCCGCCCTGCATCTACATTCTTTTAATTTCTTTATCCTTACGTAAGGTTGCTGCTTCTACTCAGTTTGTTACTTCCTTTAACTGTATCACTTCCTATCATCACTGACATAATTATTTGCCATGTTTTTTTTAATTGTGTTTCTCCTTTCGTAGGCCTTCGCTGTCTGCTCCATGCACATCAACAAACATCCCTACCATTTCACCCGTTTCGCAAACGCCATAATTCATCTGTGCCTTCTGCATCTCCTACGCCAACCAGCTTCCTGCCTCTGGGCTTTCCGAATAATTTTTATGTCCGCTCCTGCCTCATGATCAAATATGACACTTACACAGCGCGAGGAAGTTGCGTACAGCCGTGATGTGCCACCGGAGATGCGTGATTACTATTACTTCTCCGTACTACTGAACGGCCTAAATCTTGCCACCACTACAGATACTTTGAAGTCCATCTTTGCATCTCTTCCTGGATTCCTTCACGCTGTTGTATGCCCCCTGACTACTGCTCAGTAATTATATTATTTTCACCGACTCACTATCTACTTCGCTCTTATTTAAAATTTGTTTGCAAAGGTCGATGTAAACACGGACGGTGAGCCACTGGGTACGGGCGAAGTAGTATTTGCAGATAAGGTCACAATGATAGCTGCCGCAGATCAGATGGAGGGCTCTATGATTGACGGACGGAAGATAACTGCGCGTCAACTTGCGTTGTTTGATGTTAATCCAGAGTACTTTCTACGGGAGTGCTACTGATACAACAACACACGACAAACTTTGCCTCAATTTTGTTATGTAGCTACGCCGACCTTTCTTCAACCTGTATTTCTTTCATACGTTAGCATATTATGTCGTCATGTACTATGTTCTTTGTTGTCTGTATATTTCACGTTTCCTTTCGAGCATTTGTTCACTGCTTCATCTGTGCTATAACTAACTGTTGTTGCTTCTACATGCTATTATTGTTACTATATTTTCTAAGAAAGGCAATGACGATTCATAGCTAACCCATGTGCAATGGTGCTGCTATTGAGGTTGTCACACTGCTTACATGAAATTAGAAAACATGGATGCCAAGTAATGAGATGCACCTTCTCATGGAAGATTTTCGAGAATATCTGAGCCTTCCTTTCTGTAGATTGGATTTACTTTACCATTCATTACGCTCTAACATCTACTGAGAACACATCCTATGGCATGCTGATATTTCCCCTTGCGTGTATGAAAAATGCAGGGTCTCGCAAGGCCACTGAACAATGCATATTTGCGTTTTGATTGTTGCAGCAAAATCTTACGAGCGTATTTGCATATGTGCTCAAGTGCAGCGTTAATATACACTACGACTTTGTTTTGCTATGTTCACTTCATGTCTGTACATGTAATAATGTTTTCGTTTTACCACGACGTTGCTTCTACATGGTTCTGATTCTCTGTACATCCTTACACAGCTGTTATATTTGCGTTGCTTTATCTGCATTTCCATAATCACCCGTTTTAAAGCACCACGCATGCGGGCGTACTTCTATATCATATCAACTGCAGAAGTATGTTTCTTTGTAATTTATACTTAACTCGCTTGCTCTGCTTCTTCTTGCAAGGATAAACATGCTATACTGTACAAAGGTGAGTCCTTTAAATCAAACTATAATTCTCACATCATTACTTATATCAAAGGTGAGTTCTTTAAATCAAACTATATGTTGTCGGCAATGCGTGCTAACTTTTAACCAAATGGTGCTACTCTGCTTCTTATGGCAGTTCTTCCTGGTAAGTTTATCCACACTTTTGGAGGAGCTGAAAACATTCATGATGTGCTTCATAGGGCTTGAAAGGTATGCTTCTGTTACATGTTTGATGATCTTCATTTCTTATTTATTAGATTCTATTTAATGGATATTTTTAATTAGTATTCAAATTACTTATAATGTTCCATGATTACTTTCTCTACGGGTAATGCTCTATATCTACCGTATTGATCTGCAATCAAAATTAATGTGCCGCTACTTATAATTACTCTTACAAAAATATTAATTCTTTTGCCCTTTTATTTCTGAATGCAAAATTTTGGAAATTGTCGATGGATTGATTTTCTGCTCAATTGCTTTATCAGTTGTAATGCTATAGTTTCACTAAATTTTCTCTTATTACATGTACGGGTACTCAAATAAGAGTATAAGTACGGATGATTTTAAACGGAGTACTTGAGGCCTTGCTTTCGATTTCGAAATGCGAGTATAATAAGGCTGCGTTTCTTTCATCCATTTTCTAAAAATACCACACCACCACCTATCAACCATAACACCAATAATATTTCTAGATTTCTACATACTGTTCACCCACAGTTTGTCAAGGTGAAGGACTCTGTGCTTACCCACAAGCATTCGTTTGGTAGCTTTAATGTTACATAAGAAATATTTTAAATTTGTGCATGGCTGGACTACTAATGCTATACAATTATTTTATTTCCTCTGAACTGTATTGCCAGTACTCTGCATAGTCCAGGCTCCAGCTGACATTGAAGATGTGGACAGAGGATCTGATGGACAATTACCACTGATATCATGGCATACAACGACTCAGCCAACATATACGTATCGCGGTATTCGAATTCTCATACCGAAGGTACCTCCGGAGTTATCAGGTCTTCACTAATGTGATTTTGTTTTTCGCGAATTTGGGGTATCTAAAAACTTTCGCATACCAAAGTCGTATGATATGTCGAAAATACAAGAAATTCTTCACAAACATGGATTCACTGGTACGTATTTTTCTTCCTGCATTTCAGAAATATTTCTCACTTCTATGTACTTCTTATTTTGTTTCAAAATTATTATTCTTAAATTTCATCTTCTGAATTTTACATTACCCAAAACCCGTAATCTAACATTTTTACATTACCCAAAACCCGTAAAATTACTCTTCCTACCTGACATTTCATTAAGCTTCACAACATTTTTTTGGCATCAGGAGAAGTTATTTTTTGGCATCAGGAGGAGTTATGTATGTTTCAATTATTTGTTTCTTTCTGTGCTTCAATTCCTTATTAACTGCAGTTATGTATGAAATAAGAATGCCGTTAAATTTTTTTTGACTTGAGATGGCGTTTCTATGAATATATAATCACATGTCATAATATGCAGCAAACTGTCATTTGCCTTTGAACCCAGTTTTACTTGATTTCAACAGTTCAATGCTTTAGGGTCTATGAATAATATGCAAAGCAATTTTCCTATCTATGGTGTAGAAATACATTTGGGGCTCAGTAAATTATATGATAATATACATATATACATATATATACACACATATACGACTTGCACTCAATCGTGATACCGGTTGTTACTATCACAATTGGCCTTCTTTTCAGCAATGCACTCATTACTCAACTGCGTTAGGGCACAAACCATGATAACCATTCTCTTTTTCATCTTCTGCAGATTGTTTGTTTTCACTCATGCGCATCACACCTTTCAATCAACAGCGAATAGCGGTGAGAGGCGGGCGACTACCGCCGAGGGCCGGGCGAACCCCGCCGACATCGACGGGGCGGGCGAAGCACGCCTTCAATGCCAAGCGGGCGAAGCCCGCATAGATGCGGCCGAAGGCCGCCCGAGAGCATCGAGCACGGGCATAGCCCGTGCGAAGATGCTCGTATATATATATATATATATATATATATATATATATATATATATATATAGGTGAATATAGCATTCTCCACGCTCTTACCGTGCTTTCATTTTCCACCGTTGAATCTTTCACATGTTTTATCCAAAACATATTTAATATACAAAAATAAAAATAAACTTCCCGAAAGAGAGAGAGAGAAAGAGATGAGAGAAGGGGAGAGAGTGAGTCACAGAGGAAAAGAGAGAGGAAAAAAATAAACTTTTTAAGTATATACATATTTTTTTGTACAAAATAAATATTATAACATTGATGTATATTTTTTTACGGTCATTTTGAGTACTCATATGTATATGTTGCGGGCACAGCCCACAAACGCATCGAGTACGGGCGAAGCCCGCCTGGATGCGGCCGAAGGCTGCCCGACAGCATCGTGCCGGGGGTGGGCGAAGCCCGCCGTTGCCGACTGGGTACTGTCGTGCTTGGCCATAGGGGCAGAGCCCCGTGTCGAGCACTCGTGTGTGTGTGTGTGTGTATAAACTGTAATTGTAGTTTTTCCGGATATATACACCAGCTTAAATAGTCAAACAAGTAATTCGGGCTTTGTTTTTAGGCATGTATTCATATACTTTTTCTCACATTGACACAATGGAACAGTTATGCCTTCTAAACATAGTATCCATGTATCAATTAAACAACTTTATAAAGCAACTAAGGCTTCGTTTGGCGCGGTGGTGATGGTCGTGAAAGTGGTGGTCATGAACTATCGTTCGTGAACGCCCGACCTCACCTAAAAAATTTCATGCATTTTAGGCTCAAAACTAGTTTATTTTCTTGGTGGCGGTCATGACCTTTATCATGCCAAACATACATTCTATGATAATGTGTTTTTGACTAAACTCATCGGAACAAATAAATCACGCCAAACGAAGCCTAAATGAGTTTTTACTGCCCAAATTATTCAAATACAACAAAATTACCATTTCCACCATAAAATGTGTTAGGCGGCTCCGCTCAAAGTATTCTACAAATACACTATCAAGTATGGAATAAGTATTTATAGTACCTCCAGCGTAGAGCGATATCCTAGGACGACACGAAACCCGCGAGTCCCTATCGGGTCAGTCTCGACACGTGCAGACATACACGAAATATTCAACAATCTCCTCCTATGTCCGTCGTAGACCTGACTTCGATACAGGTGGTTGATGCATTGTTCAAACACACATGAATCATTCACATTAGTGTCGTAAACATGTCAAACAATATTAGACTAAAAGAAGAATTGTATGCAGACATAAGAATATAATAAATTCAAAGCAGCATCACAAACTGTAATGATAAAACTGTAGCACATAGTCCAGCACAATAAAGGCACAATAAAGTGTCTACTAATCACCAAAGTACAATAGTCCAAAATAGAACATGAAATAGGAAACAACAACTCTAAGTAGAGATACAAGAAACCAAGAACATAAAGTAAAACACTCGATACTGTTATCGTCCTCAGTTGTCCAGTAGGTCGTCCTTCTCAGGATCCCAATCAGCAAATGCTCCTCCATCGTCACCATCTCCTGTAAATTTCAAACAGAGAATTTCATGTCAAAATGATTTCAAACATTTGAAAATTACAAGTATCTAGTTCTACTATAAGAACTTAGTACTACATGATTAAGCAAGGAGAACACCTACACATAGTATTTATGTTCCAGGTTTAGAATCCATTATCTATTTCACAAAAGATGATATTATGGACTTTTACTCAACTCAGCTATATTTGTGTTTCAGTTTGGAATGTCACGGTCACTGTTCCCCTAAAGTTAAACAGATATCATCAGAATTTGGAATGATACTATTTAACAAAAGAAAAATCAAACCCAGCTGGATTGTGTTATCAAAATTTGGAATAACACTTTCTTTCCAGGTAAGAAAGAGAATCTAGGTTGAGTTATAAGCATCAAAACTGGAATGAAACAACTCACCAGATTCAAGATCAACAACCACGAGCATCAGCGAGACACAATATGCTACTAAATGACAAAGGAAAATCTGAAAAACATCAAAATATTAAACTAAGGCTGAACTAAATCGCCTTTAGTCCCATTTCCCCCACTGTTTTGATCAATCGATCTTTAGGCATTCCTTTCGTCAGTGGATCAGCTAAGTTATCTTTCGATCGCACATCAATCAAAGTGATAACTCCTTGTTCCTTCAAATAATTCAACAGAGCATGTCTCAGTCGTAAATGTCTCCTCTTAGTGTTGTAGAGGGCATTTTTAACGACTTGGACAGCTGCTTGATTATCGCAATACAAGCTCAAAGAATTGACTTGTAATCTAGATAAGGGAACATCCAGAATTAAATTTCTGATCCAGTCTGCCTCTTCACCAGCTGAAGCTAAGGCAAACAATTCTGCTTCCATAGACGACAAAGCTATGCAAGTCTGTCTTTTGGGTTTCCAGGTTATAGCAGCTCCACCCAAAGTGAATATATATTTACTGGTGGACTTACTGTTACTGATTTCTGAACACCAGGAGTCATCAGAAAATCCATCCACTGTAGGAGGATGACCAGTATAGCATAAAGCATGATTTTTGGTTCCTTTCAGATATCTCATCAGTCTATCTAAGGCATCTCAGTGCTCTTTGCTTGGATTACTGGTGAAACAACTCAGCATGCCCACAGAAAAAGCAATGTCTGGTCTCATACAGCTTGTGGCATACATGAGACTACCGATTATTCTAGAATATCTTTCTTGATCAACACTGGTCCCGACATTCGGACTCAATTTAACATTATGATCAAATGGTGTCTCTACATGCCTACAATCTTTATATCCCTAGGTAGAAAGTAGTTGCTCAATGTAGTGAGCTTGACTAAGGGTAAAACCACGCTTATCTTTACTAACTTTCATACCTAGCAGGGTATCTACAGGACCAAGGTCCTTCATATCAAATTCTTTTGCTAGAGTGGATTTTATATCACTCACTGCAGAAAGATCCGACCCCAAAATCAACATATCATCCACATAGAGACATATGATGACAGTCTTATTTGACACAGACGGATGATAAAGGTATTTATCAGAATAGCTAGATTGAAATCCATAGCTCTTTACCACTTTGTCAAATTTAAGGTGTCACATCTTGGGCGCTTGCTTAAGCCCATAGATTGATTTATCTAGTTTGCACACCTTATTCTGTAAATCTTTCTGGACATAACCTTCAGGTTGTGCCATATAGATTTCTTCATTTAGCTCTCCATTCAAGAAGGCTGTCTTTACATCCATCTGATGGACTATGAAGTTCTCGATAGACGCTAAAGCTAGGAGAATTTTATAGTTGACAGGTGACACACAGGTGAATAAACATCAAAGTAGTTTATTCCCCCTTGTTACTTATAGCCCTTAGCTACTAGACGTGCTTTGAATCTAGCTATTGTCCCGTCACTATTCATCTTCTTCTTCAGTACCCACTTGCATCCAAGTACTTTAGAACCTTTAGGTAGGTCAACTAGATTCCAAGTGTTGTTCTGCAGCAGCGAGTCCATTTCATCATCTATTGCTTCTCCCCATATTAATGAATCTCTCGATCTCATTGCTTCCTGGAAGGAAAATAGATCATCCTCTAAGTGGTAGGTAACAAAATTCTCACCAAAATCCTTAGGGATTCTCTCTCTTGAAGATACTCTAACAGGAAAAGGTTCAACCTCTGAAGGTTGTGGAGCAGTGTCAGAGGGGCCAGCTATATGTTCTACAGTAGATTCTGAAATCAAATTAGTAGACCCAGATAAATTAAAGTCTTGATCTTTGATAAACTTGTTTTCAAAGAAAACAGCATCTCTAGACTCTATCACTGTGGAGGTAGATAGATCAAGAAACCTATCAGTTGCACTATCCTCAACACTACCTAGGTATACACAGGTTGTAGTCCTAGATCCTACCTTAGGCCTCTTTAGGTCTTGTATTTTTACATAAGCAATACAGCCCCATGTCTTAAGAGTATCAAATCTACAAGAGTGACTGTGCCACAACTCATAAGGTGTAGAAGTGAGCTTAGAGTGAGGTACCCTATTTAGAATGTGATTTGCAGTCAAGACTGCTTCTCCCCAGAAAGAGGTAGGCAAACTAGCTGTAAGTAACATAGAATTCAACATCTCTGTTAAAGTCCTATTCTTACGCTCAGCAATGCCGTTTGATTGGGGTGAGTAGGGAGCAGTAGTTTCAAGAATTATGCCCTCGGAGGCACAAAATTCTCTGAACCCAGTTGCAGTGTATTCCCCTCCTCTATTACTTCTAAATCTCATAATCTTCAAACTTAACTGATTTTCTACTCTAGATTTGAAGATCTTAAAGGTCTCGAATGTTTCATCTTTCGATTTCAACAAGTAAACATGACAATATCTAGAATAATCGTCTATGAAGGTAATTAGATACTTCTTTCCTCCTCTAGTGACATGACTTCTGAAATCACATAGGTCAGAATGTATCAACTCAAGAAGTTGCGTGCTCCTAGAAACCGACTTAAAGGGTTTTCTGGTGATCTTGGTTTGTGCACACACCTCACATCTATCAAATCGAATAAACAAATCTAAAGGGATGTTATGACTCTTAGCTAGATCACACATTTTCCTATAGTTCACATGTCCAAGTCTATTGTGTAATAACTTAGGATCAATTAAAGTTGAACTAACTTGGTGAATGATATCATTGTTTAAGCTGAGTCTATACATTCCATTTATTAGATATGCACAACCGAAGTAGTGTGATTTAACAGTTAACGTTATTCTACCATTTAGGGTTGTAAAACACATTCCAGCCTTATCTAGCAAACTCATAGAGATTAAATTCTTGGTTAAAGAAGAAACTACTCTAACATGCTTTAGAGTTAGAATTTTACCGGACGAGAGTACCAGATCTGCAGTCCCAGCATGAGATACTACTGTCTCTCCTCCATTGCAATTCTGCACAGTGTCCTTGACCACAGTCACCTCAGTAAGAAGACCTTTATTATTTGTTGCATGGCAGGTAGCACCAGAGTCCAGCCACCACTCAGACGAGTTATTGCTGCTGCGACCTCTCCCCATCATAGCTATGAAAGATTGAGGACCAGAAGTGTCCACCAGCATATTTGCCTTATTCTGAGGCGCATCCTCCTTGATCTTCTTTGGAGCCTTGCAGTCTGCGGCCCAATGACCCCACTTTCCACAATTATGGCACTTGCCATTCTTCCTTTTGAAAGAAGGCTTTTTGGCCTGGAGTTGTAAAGAGGGTTCACCTTTTGGTGCAGCCGGCTTCCTGAGTGGTTTGCCGGGACATGAAACTAGATTAGCGATCTGAGTAGACTGACTAACCTGTTCCACGCATTTCCTGACAACATTTTGATCTTCAATATGAATGAACCGCATGAGTTCATCGAGCCCAATCTGCTCCTTCAGCCTATGCATCTCAGTCTTGAAAGAGGCCCACTCAGGAGGAAGCTTGCTGATGATCAGACCAACAAAGAGATTGTCGGAGATTTCCGACTTTTCATCATACAGCTTGTTCCGCATATTTTCCAGCTCAATCAACTGTGAAGTGATTGTCGAAGTAGCATTCAATTTGAAATTAAAAAACTTCTCAGCGAGGAGAGTTTTCGACAATCCTTCCTGCTCTTGGAAATGCGCGTCCAAGCGGTCCCAGATCTCCTTTGCAGTTTTGAATCCACTGTACGTCATTGCAAGGCAAGGATTCAGGGAATTCAGAAGATAATCCCTGCAAAAATCCTCGTCGTTCTTCCACTGCAGTTCGTCTACATCTTCAGTAGTCGTAGCGAAATCACTGAGCACCGTATAGAAAATCTCTCGTTCTTTCATGCCGAGTTGAACGTGGAGTTTCCAACCATGGAATTCAGTGGGATCGAACGACTGCAACTTTACTATGTCGTACGAACTAGGTTTCGACATTTTAAACAGATAAAATGTAAATCAGAAAAATATCACTTGATCCGGACGAAGTCGATCCAACCGCTTCAGATCCAATCCAGTTGAGAACCAATCTAACAATTAGTTTCCTCCTCCAAGCAGCACAAAGGAGTTGAGAACTCCTCCAAATCCTTGAAATGAGCAGATCAAGTTCTGAGCCGAGGTATCCTTCGTCGGAGAAATTTGGCTTGATCTAAAGAATCCAAAAACCCACGATCTTTTCTGAAATAAGGAGAATTTGAACTTTGCTCTAGATCTGAATGGCCAAATCTGAGGGAGTCCAAAAAATAGCTGACACCTTGGTCGGAGATAGATCGTCTTCCAAGAAAAAAAAGACCAATCCTTTTATCAGCGTAGCAGCTTAGCAGCGTCCAGATCTGGATCGGTAACAGGGGTTCGATCAGTAGACGCCTACAAAACTTCAGCGACGGGGAAGGAGATCGAGCCCAAGGCGATCTTCCAACCCTATTCTCTTTGTCCGGCGATGAAAACCAGCGGCAGCAGATCTCCGCCCTGAATCGATCGACGACGGGATAAGATCGCAGAAGAACAGCCCTTCTCCTCTCGATCGAAAGAGAAAACCGGAGGATTTCTTCTCGAGCGTCGCAGAGAAGACGACCCGCGGGATTTTCACGAGCGGCGCGTGCGAGGATCTGCGCACGAGATCAAGCGGCGGGATTTCTTCTCTGCGAGAACAGGAAGACGAGATCGATATCTCCCCCCCCCCCCCGGCGGCTGAAAACCTTGAGCGGCGCACGAGAAGAACGCAGAGCAGGAATCCTTCTCCGATCGAAGCAGCGATCGTGAGCGGCGCGAGGGAGAGAACGAGCGGACGCGAGAGAAAACCCTAGCAGAGCGCGAACGCTACTTTGAGAATGTTGGGGCGGCTCCGCTCAAAGTATTCTACAAATACACTATCAAGTATGGAATATGTATTTATAGTACCTCCAGCGTAGAGCGATGCCCTAGGACGACACGAAACCCACGAGTCCCTATAGGGTCAGACTCGACACGTGCGGACATACACGAAATATTCAACAAAATGTGCTTTTTTACTTGCATCGCTATCGGTGTATGACTCAAAGACACAACATCTGACAGATTTAATGAAATTAGGAATTAATTTTAAGTATCTCTTTCTCCCTGTCAAAATTATTAATCGTACAAAAATGAGCATTAATCCTAATTCGCCGGCTGCGCGGGAAGGTTTTGGGTTGGGTTCACCGGCGGCATAGCAAGCAATCTCCGGCGGCAGAGGAGGCATTCACATGCGGCAGGAAGTACATAACGAAATCGCGAGCCTGGAGAGGGTTTCGTCGAGCCCTTCACGCGCAGAGCCGCTCAACGGGAGAGAGAATAAAAATCATGGGCTGCACCTAAAAATCGTGAGCTCACCAGCAGAATCAACTGATCTTATGTTGCGATCAGGGATCCGTTTTCACATAAAAGTGACAACAGTTTATATGTCCACCACGAAAAAAATTTAATTTTGAACATAAGTGGATAAGGTTCCTTAGGTGCATGTGATCGAACTTTCACGAGCGACGGTTCAGAATCACCACGTTCACGACCGTCACCGCGTTGTCAAACGGGCCCGAGACCATAAATAATTACATGGCATATCTGAATAATAATAATAAATATTTTATATGTGGAATTATTTGATGAGCATATTGTTGAGGCTCCGCTCAAGATAGTCCACAAGACCTCATCAACATGTGGAATGGGCCTTTATAGTTGTTATACCATCCATAAAGGCCTTGGGGTGCGTCTAGAGAAAACTCCACTGAAGAGAGAGATGGGGTCAACGGTCAGCACGCAATCGCTCGAATCGAAGAAACCGAGCCCGCCATTTCCGCCGCCAACCGCCAGAAACAGAGCGCGCGAAGAGCAAACCGCAAGCGCGCGCGCTACCGCATGCATGGTAGCGCGCGGACAGCGCCCCCCGTCGCGGGGGAACGGCCCCGCCGCACCCCCCTCGGGGTGCGGCTCGCGCGGAGCTGCACCCCCCTTGAGGGTGCGGCCCGGCCGCACCCCCCTTCGGGGTACGGCCAAGCCGCATCCCCCCGGGGTGCGACTCAGCCGCACCGCCCATAGGGTGCGGTCCGGCCCCCCTCCCCTCGCCTTTTTCCGCAGGGGGGCTCGCAAGGGGCCCTGCCATAGTCGCACCCCCTTGTCAGGTGCGTCAGATCCCAATTTCTATTTGGGGCACAACTCCCCGCTCCAACGTTCGCTCAGAACGCCTCCGCGCTCACGCGCGCTCAGAATGCTTCCGAGCGCGCTCAGAACGCCACCGCGCTCACACGCGCTCAGAACGCTTCTGAGCGCGCTCAGAACGCCTTCGCGCTCACGCGCGCTCAGAACGCCTCCAAACGCGTTCTAAGCACTCCCATGTTCGTTGCGCGCTCAGAACGTTTCTACGCGCGCTCAGAACGCCCCCGCGCTCACGCACGCTCAGAACGCCTCCAAGCGCGTTCAAAGTACTTCCATGTTCGTTGCGCGCTCAGAACACTTCTGAGCGCGTTCAGAGCATTCTCACTTTTTGTCTTTCAGGCTTCTCACTTTTTGTCTTTCCGACTGTCTCACTTTTTGTCTTTCAGGCTTCTCACTTTTTGTCTTTCCGACTGTCTCACTTTTTGTCTTTCAGGCTTCTCACTTTTTGTCTTTCAGGCTTCTCACTTTTCAGGAACGGCCAGTCGCCTTTTTCGCCTCCAACAGAACTGCCCGAACTGCCCAAGCCGCCCAGGCTGCCCGAAGGGCAAGGTGGTCATTTACGAAAAATGGCGATCCGTGTGCCCCAAATCGGAAAATATGATTCGTCCACCAAGCATTTATGGAAACTGCCGACGGCAAGATTACCGGACCGCCCTCGGCCAAAGCTATAAAAGGAGCCCCAAGGCTTCATTTGAAAGGACCTTGACTTCTGGACCCGGGAGAGCTCCTTGCAGACTTTTGCGGAATTCTCCTTCGGCGCTTGAAGATCTCCTTCGTGGACTTGAAGATCTTCATCATCCCGAAAGGCGACGAGCCTTCTCACTTTCGTTCTCCAGCATTCCCGGAAGGAAAAGGCGACCAGCCTTCTCACTTTCGTTCTCCAGCATTCCCGGAAGGAAAAGGCGACCAGCCTTCTCACTTTTGTTCTCCAGCATTCCCAGAAGGAAAAGGCGACCAGCCTTCTGACTTTCGTTCTCCAGCATTCCCGGAAGGAAAAGGCGACCAGCCTTCTCACTTTCGTTCTCCAGCATTCCCGGAAGGAAAAGGCGACCAGCCTTCTCACTTTTGTTCTCCAGCATTCCCAGAAGGAGAAGGCGACCAACCTTCTCACTTGCGTTCTCCAGCATTCTCAGAAGGAAGAGGCGACTAGCCTTCTCACTTTTGTTCTCAGAAGGAAAAGACGACTAGCCTTCTCACTTTGGTTCTCAGAAGGGGAAAAGACTTAGTTTTTCCGAGAGGTGGCCTGTCACCCTCGGAGTTCTCTCTCTCTCTCTCCATCATTGTAACGAGCAGCGGCCTGTCGCGCTCGAGTTCTAGCGTCCAAATTGTAACCCCCCAGGAGATAGTGAAGTTTGGTCGGCACAGCTCCGGCCGCGTGGTTTTTTACCCTTTCTGGGTTTTCCACGTTAAAAAGTCTCAGCGTACTCGACAAATCTCTAATTGACTGTTTGCGCGCTTAATTAGTTCGCTCACGAGCTAAGGTGGTTCAAGTGGACCGGTCTACCAAGAGCCCTAAGCGTTCCGCAACAGTTTGGCGCCGTCTGTGGGAAGAGTTCCCCCAAAGCTTGAAGAAGACTCTGAAGATAGTATTCGTTGCACAACGATACTCGTGACTAGAGATCATGGCAGGAAAAGCCATCCGCACAAGTGAAGAATCAATCCCCGGGGGGCATGCTGATTTGGCTCCCCTCCACTCGCTTATCAGCAAACCCGAAGGAGAGCTCTCCAGTACGAATGCCCAAGACCGTGTGGCCCGTCCTGACAGAAGTCTAGAAACACAGTATCACCAGCCCAACGATACTCGTGACTTGACATCATGGCAGGAAAAGACATCAGCGCCGCCGAAGGATCAATCACTGGGGGGCAGTCTCGTGCAAACCAAGTCGCGAGTAAATCTCGCGCGAGCAAAAGCCGCGAGCCAGTCTCGCGCAAACCAAGTCGCAAGTAAATCTCGCGCGAGCAAAAGCCGCGAGCCAGTCTCGCGCAAGCCAAGTCGCGAGTAAATCTCGCGCGAGTAAAAGCCGCGAGCCAGACTCGTGCAAAAAAGCCGCGAGCCAGACTCGTGCAAAAAGCCGCGAGCCAGACTCGTGCAGAAAGCCGCGAGCCAGACTCGTGCATCGTAGGGGCCTGCCCCCCTTACGTTTACCCTCGGTTTGAATACAAACGTTATTCACCGGCTAAGCCGCGAGCCAGACTCGTGCAAAAAGCCGCAAGCCAGACTCGTGCAAAAAGCCGCGGGCCAGACCCGTGCACCTATTTTATAAAAGCCGCGAGCCAGACTCGTGCACCTATTTTATAAAAGCCGCGAGCCAGACTCGTGCACCTATTTTATAAAAGCCGCGAGCCAGACTCGTGCACCTATTTTATATAAAAGTCGCGAGCCAGACTCGTGCACCTATTTTATTATGTAAAAGCCGCAAGCACAGACTTGTGCAAACTAATTTTTTATTATTATGTAAAAGCCGCGAGCACAGACTCGTGCAAACTAATTTTTTGTTATGCAAAAGCCGCGAGCACAGACTCGTGCAAACTAATTTTCTATTATATAAAAGTCGCGGGCTCAGAACCGCGCAAGTTCATCTGTTATTTTGCAGAAATCATTCAACCTATACGGATATCAATGCTAGGCAGCAAGCCAGCAACAGTCTCAGAGAACCAACGCCCTTCGCCGACCATCTTAAAGCGTCTTCCCTCAATCAACGCTTCGTCAGCAACCAGGGTAGCAGGACCATCAGAGGGCTATCATGACTCAGCGTACGACGAGAAACGCCTGTCCAGAACAAAGAAACAAAGTCAACCACACTTACTGTAACGCCCCTGATTTTTCCGGTATTTGTTTAAATCAGTGATGACGTGTTTTTGACGTCGGGCGTTACTTTTAACGTCGAGTTAGCCACCGTTTGCGCGTTTTCGCGTCCGTTTGGGTCAAGTCGACCAAATTTTGCGACGACCCGGAATTGGAAATTTTACGTTAGGAAATTAGATTATTTAATTTTAGACTTACCTACCAAGTTTCGTCGCGATCCGAGCCATTTTGGAGCCTCGGCGCATTTTAGAAGTTTTGTATATATTTAAAGCTCGCCGTAACTTCCGCCATTCATATCTCAAAAAACGGCACGTCGGATTTTGATTCCGACTTCGCCGTTGGATTCGTAGCGCCGCCGTTCACCTTAGGCGAAATTTTCGTTGGATTCGGCGTCCGTTTAATTTTTGATGATAAAATAATAATAATAATATTATTATTCTAATAATTATCTCTGTGCATTCTGTATTCGTCGACCTCTCCCCTCAAGATTTGTTGAACGCCGTTCAAAAAATCTCATTTGTTGAACCCTCAAGATTTGTTGAACGCCGTTCAAAAAATCTCATTTGTTGAACCCCCTTCAACAAATCTCATTTGTTGAACTCTCCTCAAGATTTGTTGAACGCCGTTCAACAAATCTCATTTGTTGAACCCCATTCAACAAATCTCATTTGTTGAACCCCCTTCTATTAATAATAATAATAATAATGATATTATTATTATTTTTAATCCCTCTATTAATAATAATAATAATAATGATATGATTATTATTATTATCGTTATGTCATAAAAAGGAAAATGAACCCAGCTTCTTCTTCTTCTTCATTCTGTCCGAACCAGAGAGAAAAACGAGCGACGGGAGTGGCGAATTCTTGAATCTTCCGGACGCCGCCGACGGAGCTCTGGTGGTCGAAATCGCGAGCCGAGCATAGATTCGGAAAGCTCTCGACGAGAGCTTCGTCCTCGTGGTAATTTCCTTCCGTTTCGTGAAGCTTTTTCGTTAGGTTTTTCGGCCCTAACCTTCGTATTGGCCATTTTTCTGTAGATCTCGCCTCGTCGTGCCTCCTTTTGGGCCGATCTACGACGAGGAGTTGTTCGGAGAACGATTCCGGTGGTTTGAAGGCAAGTGGTGATCTTGCTCCTTCTCTTTGCCAAAACCCATTTTATTTTTGTTCTCGCCTTTGCTTCCAGTAATTGATTTAATGCTAAATTTTATCATCTGTCTCACCTTTACTCCTTTTTACTCAATATAATTTGCTCATATTGTTAACCAAATTTGTTGCCTTATGTTCTGATGGGCCCCGCCCTTTTTCTTGAAATTGCATGAAGATATGAATTCTGTTGGAGGTCGTACGCGGTGTGGTTTTTGCCCCCGGTGCGGTGCTCTTTTAAGCTTTTGATTGGGAGGTCGTACGCGGTGTGGTTTTTGCCCCCGGTGCGGTGCTCTTCTTTTGGATGAGCTGATCAGTCTCTATAATTCTGAACAAGAGCAACATAAATAATAATGTGAATGTTGATGATTCTTTGTTGATGGCGAGTTTTGTCCTTGCCTGTTTTCACACTCTCGTTTGGTGGGTGTTTTCTGCTGAATATCAGTTACTCCTGCTATTTCCTTTTTTTACTATTGATTATCATATTTCTTTTTTTTTTTCTGATGATTATTTATGGCTAGTGTTGTCGTCACTAACCCTTGCAGCTTCTGTTTCCCTTCGGTCTCGCGGAGGTTTGTTTACTTTCTGGTTTTTCCGCACCACTTGTAACTTGCTTCTGAGGTGTTCTTTTTTCTTTGAATGCCTCAGGTTCTGGACAGTAGCAGGTGTTAGTGCGGAGTTGCTTTAGTTGCCGTCTTCTGACCCTCTTGAGGTAGGGTATTCTGTGGACTTGTCGGCCCATGGGTTCGTGTCAGGTGTTGACGCCCGTGGTGCCGTTTGGTTAAACTATTGTTTCGCTGCTGCTGTTACTTGTTGGTTACTTTTTAACACTTGTTCTGGAATAGTTAGATGTGGGTTGGCTTTATAGCCCCCCTGCTTAGATATTTTAAGGTTATTGTAGCATTGCATATCATGCTTTGAAATGGTAATCTCACTACTTTTGTGCGTGCTAAATCTACTTTTATATATAGTAAATCCACATATTCGCTCTTGCATGGTGCACCACACTAGGTCTTCATGTTCACTGAGACCACAAAGTAATTAAATCAAGTATTTTTCCGCTGCGTAAAACTATATTTTAAAAGCGTGACCTAGTTGATCCACCTAGCCGAGGAACGCGGTTTGTTAATATTCTGCATAAATCATTTTGAATCACTTTGATTGATATTAATAATTGCTTGAACTGCGATGAAGGATAAGTTGCCTTAACGTCAGTAGGCGTCCCCTACGTGACGTGGCATCACAACGCGTAGTTTTCCCTACTCTGATAGCATTTTAAATGTTGGGAAAATACGGGTTGTGACACTTACCCCCGACGACAACTCCTACCCAAGGCACCACAAAGAGAGCAATGATCAAAGCCGCCGCAGAAAAATTAAAACCTCCGAACTCCTCCGCGCCGAAACTCGGACTCCGAAGGTTTGGGGGGCTTATGTTATACCATCCATAAAGGCCTTGGGGTGCGTCTAGAGAAAACTCCACTGAAGAGAGAGATGGGGTCAACGGTCAGCACGCAATCGCTCGAATCGAAGAAACCGAGCCCGCCATTCCCGCCGCCAACCGCCAGAAACAGAGCGCGCGAAGAGCAAACCGCAAGCGCGTGCGCTACCGCATGCATGGTAGCGCGCGGTAGCGCGAGGACAGCGCCCCCCGTCGCGGGGGGATCGGCCCCGCCGCACCCCCCTCGGGGTGCGGCTCGCGCGGAGCTGCACCCCCCTTGGGGGTGCGGCCAAGCCGCACCCCCTTGGGGGTGCGGCCCTGCGGCCCAGCCGCACCCTTTAAGGGGTGCGGCCAAGCCGCACCCCTTGGGGGGTGCGGCCCGGCCGCGCCCCCTCAGGGTGGCCAAGCCGCATCCCCCCGGGGTGCGACTCAGCCGCACCGCCCATAGGGTGCGGTCCGGCCCCCTCCCCTCGCCTTTTTCCGCAGGGGGGCTCACAAGGGGCCCTGTCATAGTCGTACCCCCTTGTCAGGTGCGTCGGATCCCAATTTCTATTTGGGGCACAACTCCCCGTTCCACCGTTCACTCAGAACGCCTCTGCGCTCACGCGCGCTCAGAACGCTTCCGAGCGCGCTCAGAACGCTTCCGAGCGCGCTCAGAACGCCTCCGCGCTCACACGCGCTCAGAACGCCACCGCGCTCACACGCGCTCAGAATGCCTCCAAGCGCGTTCTAAGCACTTCCATGTTCGTTGCGCGCTCAGAACGCTTCTGAGCGCGCTCAGAACGCTTCTGAGCGCGTTCAGAACGCCTCCGCGCTCACGCGCGCTCAGAACGCCTCCAAACGCGTTCTAAGCACTCCCATATTCGTTGCGCGCTCAGAACGTTTCTGAGCGCGCTCAGAACGCCCCCACGCTCACGCACGCTCAGAACGCCTCCAAGCGCGTTCAAAGTACTTCCATGTTCGTTGCGCGCTCAGAACGCTTCTGAGCGCGTTCAGAGCATTCTCACTTTTTGTCTTTCAGGCTTCTCACTTTTTGTTTTTCCGACTGTCTCACTTTTTGTCTTTCAGGCTTCTCACTTTTTGTCTTTCCGACTGTCTCACTTTTTGTCTTTCAGGCTTCTCACTTTTTGTCTTTCAGGCTTCTCACTTTTCAGGAACGGACAGTCGCCTTTTTCGCCTCCAACAGAACTGCCCGAACTGCCCAAGCCGCCCAGGCTGCCCGAAGGGCAAGGTGGTCATTTACGAAAAATGGCGATCCGTGTGCCCCAAATCGGAAAATATGATTCGTCCACCAAGCATTTATGGAAACTGTCGACGGCAAGATTACCGGACCGCCCTCGGCCAAAGCTATAAAAGGAGCCCCAAGGCTTCATTTGAAAGGACCTTGACTTCTGGACCCGGGAGAGCTCTTTGCAGACTTTTGCGGAATTCTCCTTCGGCGCTTGAAGATCTCCTTCGTGGACTTGAAGATCTTCATCATCCCGAAAGGCGACTAGCCTTCTCACTTTCGTTCTCCAGCATTCCCGGAAGGAAAAGGCGACCAGCCTTCTCACTTTCGTTCTCCAGCATTCCCGGAAGGAAAAGGTGACCAGCCTTCTCACTTTTGTTCCCCAGCATTCCCAGAAGGAAAAGACGACCAGCCTTCTCACTTTCGTTCTCCAGCATTCCCGAAAGGAAAAGGCGACCAGCCTTCTCACTTTCGTTCTCCAGCATTCCCGAAAGGAAAAGGCGACCAGCCTTCTCACTTTCGTTCTCCAGCATTCCCGGAAGGAAAAGGCGACCAACCTTCTCACTTTTGTTCTCCAGCATTCCCAGAAGGAGAAGGCGACCAGCCTTCTCACTTGCGTTCTCCAGCATTCTCAGAAGGAAGAGGCGACTAGCCTTCTCACTTTTGTTCTCAGAAGGAAAAGGCGACTAGCCTTCTCACTTTGGTTCTCAGAAGGGGAAAAGTCTTAGTTTTTCCGAGAGGTGGCCTGTCACCCTCGGAGTTCTCTCTCTCTCTCCATCATTGTAACGAGCAGCGGCCTGTCGCGCTCGAGTTCTAGCGTCCAAATTGTAACCCCCCAGGAGATAGTGAAGTTTGGTCGGCACAGCTCCGGCCACGTGGTTTTTTACCATTTCCGGGTTTTCCACGTTAAAAAGTCTCAGCGTACTCGATAAATCTCTAATTGACTGTTTGCGCGCTTAGTTCGCTCACGAGCTAAGGTGGTTCAAGTGGACCGGTCTACCAAGAGCCCTAACCGTTCCGCAACAATAGTATCTCCAGCGTAGAGCCTAACCCTAGTGACACGGAACCCATCGGGTCATTCCGAGTTGGTCCTGACACGCGCGGACATATTAATAATAATAAAACTAACAATCTCCTCCTATGTCCGCGGTATACCGACGTTGGAAAAGGGTTGGTGTGTGTAGTGTTCAACCAATTCGACTCATTACACAACCGTGTCCGAAAGCATCTGTTATGACATATTGGACTGAAGAAAACAAAAGTATGTATGCACGCATAAGAATAAAACATAAACTAAGCAGCATCACATGAAAGTCAAAAGTACAATCAGAGAAATAGGTACCATGAGACCTAATGTCTCATGATCAACAAAAGAGCAGGAAATAGTCCAAACAAAACAGGTAAAAAGAGCTAATCAGTGCTCTAAGTCAGAGAAAGAAAACCAAGCAGATACTCTAGAAACCATTATCCAGCAGATCATCCTTCTCAGGATCCCAATCAACATGTGCTCCTCCTGCAGCAGCACCTCCTGTAATTTCCAACAGAGAACTTCATTCAGAATGAATTCAACTATGGAAAATGTACATGTATCTAGTTCTGTATATAAGAACGTAGTACTTTAAATTATGCTTAGAGGATATAGGTAGAGTATTTCAGGTTTAACCACAGAATCTATTAACTGTTTCCAAGCGAAACGATTTTAGACTTCTGGACAACGCAGCTATATCTGTGTTCCTGTGTGTGATATCCTGGTTACTGTTCTTCTAGGGTTAATTGGAACTCATCAAATGTGGAATGAAACCAATCAACAGAAAAAGGTCCAAAACAAGTCAGATCGTGTTATCAAATGTGGAATAACACTCTCCTCCAAGTTAAGGAAGACGAATCCGGATGAGGTTGTTAACATCAAATGTGGAATGAAACAACCAACCAGATTCGTGTTCAGCAACCAAAATACCAACGGAGCACAACATGCTAGATTTGACAAAGGAAAGAATCAAAATATTCGGACTAAAACTGGTGTCAAACCGCTTTGAGTCTCATTTCCCCCACTGTTTTGATTGAACGGTCACGGGGCATTCCTTTCGTCAATGGATCAGCTAGATTATCCTTCGATCGCACGTCGACTAAAGTAATAATGCCTTGTTCTTTAAGATAATTCAATAGGGCGTGTCTCACTCGTACATGTCGTCTCTTAGTGTTAAAGATGACATTCTTAACAACTTGGACTGCAGCCTGATTATCACAGTATAGACTTAAAGAATTGATTTGAACTCTAGACAAGGGAATGTCTAAGATCAAATTCTTGATCCTGTCTGCCTCTTCACCAGCTGAAACTAAGGCAAATAACTCGGCTTCCATAGACGACAAAGCTATGCATGTCTGTCTCTTGGACTTCCAAGTAACTGCAGCGCCATCTAATGTGAATATAAATCCACTTGTGGACTTGCTGTTTGCAACTTCTGAACACTAGGAGGCATCAGAGTACCCTTCCAAAGTAGGAGGGTGACTAGTGTAGCACAGAGTGTGGTCTTTAGTACCTTTGAGATACTTCATCAGCCTATCTAGGGCATCCCAATGCTCTTTGCCTGGACTACTGGTAAAATGACTTAGCATGCTTACGGAGAAAGAAATGTCAGGTCTAGTGCAGCTTGTGGCGTACATGAGACTTCGAATGATCTTTGAGTACTTGACTTGATCAACGCGTATTCCTTCATTCAGACTCAGCTTGACGTTTGGATCAGTTGGTGTTTCAACATGCCTACAATCTTTATAGCCCCAGGTATTAAGAATCTGCTCTATGTAGTGAGCTTGACTCAGAGTGACACATCCCTTGTCTACTCTTACTTTCATACCTAGTAGGGTATCGACAGGACCAAGGTCCTTCATATCAAATGCTTTGGCGAGAGCGGACTTAATATCCCTCACGACAGCTACGTCTGACCCCAAGATCAACATATCATCCACATATAGGCATATGATGACTGTTTGGTTTGACATTGAGCGGAAATAGAGACACTTGTCTGAGAGACTGGACTGAAATCCAAAGCTCTTTACCACTTGATCAAACTTCATGTGCCATATCTTAGGTGCTTGTTTAAGCCCATAGATGGATTTATCTAGCTTGCACACTTTATCCTTTAAATCTTTATGGACATAACCTTCAGGTTGTGCCATGTAGATCTCTTCATTTAGCTCTCCATTCAAAAAGGCTGTTTTCACGTCCATCTGATGGACGATGAAATTCTCGATATAAGCTAAGGCTAGAAGAATTCTAATAGTAGATATGTGACATACAGGTGAGTAGACATCAAAGTAGTCAATTCCCTCTTGTTGTTTATAACCCTTAGCTACTAGCCGTGCTTTGTATCTGGCTATAGACCCGTCACTATGTAACTTCTTCTTCAGTACCCACTTGCACCCCAGTACTTTAGCTCCTTTCGGTAGGTCCACTAGATGTCAGGTATTATTTTGTAGCAGCGAGTTCATCTCATCCTCAATGGCTTCTGCCCACATTAACGCATCTCTCGATCACATCGCTTCCTGATAGGAAAATGGATCATCCTCTAAGTGGTAGGTGGCGAAGTTCTCACTAAAATCCTTAGGAATTCTTTCTCTTGCAGATACTCTAAGAGGAACAGGTTCGACCTCTAGAGGTTGGGGAGCAGTGCCAGAGGGGCCAGCTTCGGGTTCTACCGTAGACTCTGAGATCATGTCAGTATATCCAGGAACGGTCTGGCCATGATCTTTGATAAATTTATGCTCAAAGAAGATAGCATCTCTGGATTCTATCATTGAATTAGTGGATAGATCCAGAAATCGGTCAGCTGCACTGTCTTCTGCACTGCCTAGATAGACACAGGTTGTCGTTCTAGGTCCCTCCTTAGGTCTTTTAAGGTCTTGTATACGCACATAGGCGATACAGCCCCAAGTCTTAAGAGTGTCATATCTACAAGGATGACCGTGCCACAGCTCATAAGGAGTAGAACTGAGCTTTGAGTGAGACACTCTATTCAGAATGTGATTTGCAGTAAGGACTGCTTCCCCAGAAGGAATTGGGCATGCCAGCGGTCAGGAGCATAGAATTTAACATCTCTGTTAAAGTTCTATTCTTACGCTCAGCAACGCCATTTGATTGGGGTGAGTAAGGAGCTGTAGTTTCAAGGATTATGCCCTCAGTGGCACAAAACTCCCTAAACCCAGTTGTAGTATATTCTCCTCCTCGATCACTTCTAAGTCTCTTAATCTTCAGATTTAATTGGTTTTCTACCCGAGATTTGAAGATTTTGAAGGTCTCGAATGTCTCGTCTTTCGATTTCAATAGGTAGATATGACAAAATCTGGAGAAATCGTCAATGAAGGTAATTAGATACTTCCTTCCCCCTCTAGTGACATGACTCTGAAAGTCACAGAGGTAGGAATGAATCAATTCCAAGAGTTGTGTACTCCTAGAAATGGTCTTGTAAGGGTTTCTAGTTATTTTAGTTTAATTTGGGCACAAACCTCGCACCTATCAAATCGAATAGAGAAATCTAACGGAATGTTGTGACTCTTAGCTAGATCGCACATCTTCTTGTAGTGAACGTGTCTAAGTCTATTGTGAAGTAGCTTTGGATCTAACAGAGACGAACTCACTTGATTTATGCACTCGTTTTCTAGGCTAAGTCTATACATTCCATTGATTAAGTAAGCGCAACCAAAATAATGTGAATTAACAGACAGTGTTATTCTACCGCTAATGGTTGTGAAGGACATTCCAGACTTATCTAACAAGCTCATAGAAATTAAATTTTTGGTTAAATTAGGAACTAATTTAACATTTTGCAAAAATAAAATTTTACCTGAAGAGAGGACGAGCTTTGCCGTCCCAGCATGAGTGACGACTGTCTCTCCTCCATTGCAATTCTCTACTCTGTCTCGGACTGCTCTGACGTCGGAGAGTAGACCTCTGTCATTTGTGACGTGACAGGTAACACCGCTGTCCAGCCACCACTCAGAAGACGCACTGCGGTGATTGCTCCCGATCATAGCCACAAAGGACTTGGGATCGGCAGGTTCGCCTTGAGGCAGAAGTTGAAGAACTTCTCCCCAATGAGCGATTTGGACAACACCTCCTCCTTCTGGAAATGCGCGTTGAGACAATCCCAGATCTCCTTTGCGGTCTTGTAGGCGTGGTAGGTCAGTGCGAGACGAGGATTGAGGGAATTCACCAGGTAGTCCCTGCAGAAATCCTCATCCTTGGTCCACTGATATTCATCTACGCCCTGCCAGAAGACGCAAAATCGCTCTGGACAGTGTAGAAAATGTCGCGTTCCTTCATTCCTAGTTGGACTTGAATTTTCCAACTGAGAAAATCGGACGCGTCGAACGACTGCAGCTTGGTGAAGTCGAGCGCACTTTTCTTCGACATCGCAGCAGAAAACTAGAACAGAAAAAATTGAAATAAAATCACCTGATGCGCACGAAGACGACCGGGAAACTTCGAATCCAATATAGTAGATGATTTCTCCTCCTCCGGCTGAGTACAGTCACCGGAAAACTTCCCCCTTGAAAGAATGCTGCAGATCTTCACAATCTGAGGAATTTACAATCTGAGGAACTGTTGACATCTCCTGAACCAATAATGATTTTAGCAAATTTATCCTAGATCTTCCTTTGTCCAGAATCAAATGTTATTCCTCTCAAATAGATCCTTCTTCCAGGGATAAGTTCTATGTTGAACGGAGAAAACTAGATCTGCAAATAGCAGAGGCGGCGACTTCCCGATCTGCAAATTGTTTGAGAAGAAACGAGTCGGATCTGGATCTCCTTCGCGCGATTCGTACAGGGCCGGCGACGGGAAGACGGGATCGGCCTGTAACGACACTGGTTCTTTCCTCTCAGACCTGCATCGAAACGAAGAGCGAAAGAGGGGCTGCCCTAGATTGGCGAGTACCGAGGATGCAGGGAAACTCCTCGATCTGAGACGGCGATCGGCGCAGGAAAGTTCTTCTCAACATGCGGCAGGTAATCTTCCCTTACAAAGAAAGAGATCCCGTGACAGGGAAGGATCTATATACCTTCGTGCGATCTGGACAGGCACTACAAGAAAACAGGCTTTTAGTGACGAAATATTTGTGACGAAATATTTTTCGTCACTAAAAATATACTTTTTGTAACGAAATTAAATGTTGGTCACTAAATGATAATTTTCAATTAATCAGTGACTAAGATAAATATTTGATTACTAAAACTATTTTTTTTAGTGACCAAAATAATATTCTGTAACTAAAAATTAATTTTTAGTAATCAAATTATATTTTGTCACTAAATAATATAATTAGTCACAATTTATTTTTTATAATTAAACAATTGAGATCGGTGATTTCGGCTCCGTTTGGGAGGACTTATTTTCACCGGTCAAGCGGTTACGACCGCATGAACCGAACCTTAATTAAGGTCCGGTTCATGCGATCGTAACCGCTTGACCGGTGAAAATAAGTTCCCTCAAACGGAGCCTTCATTTCGGCACCACGGCGGCGTTCGAGCCCTAAATTCGCGATTTCCTTCCGCTCATCATTTCTCGCCTCTCAAGTCTCGACGATGAGCCCTCTGTGATCCCCTCGACGACGAGCCCCCTTCAATCTCAAATCCAAATCGTGCATTTTGTTTTTCAATAAGCAATATTCCTCGGTATATCCTTAGCCCGCGACATTCAAAACCCCGCAACCTCCCCTCATTCTCCACAATCCCCCCGCGTTGGATTAGGGCCAATACCTTCTCCGCTCACGCCTCCTTACAAGCTTCCTCTTTTTCCTTGCAGATCTTCATCTCGGTGGAGCTTCCTCTTGGTTCTAGGCAGAACTTCTTCTTGGCAGGTATGCCCTCTCCCCGTCTCTCTTATTATTATTTTTTCTATTGAAGGTCATCAACCTATTTGTGTCATTTATTCATCAAAAGTTCATCACCTCTCTTCTAGAGGATCATGCTAGAAGGATTTCATGCAATAGGGTTTGTGAAGGGGCCTGCTCCATGAGGTTGATCTTCATGTGCTTCATCTGGCTGTAGGATCTCTTTCTTCAAGTCCTGACCTGATGTGCCCGCCATCCACTTTGTATTTCCCTCATTTGCATGCCACTTTATATTTCCCTCTTTTGCAGGCCTATGAGGAGGTTGAAGACGGGGGCTTGGAGAGGATGGAGAAATCACAATATATTTATATTTATTTATTTTGTGTTACATGTAAATAAAGAATTATTATGTAAAGTTTTTTTATTATAGAATTTTTTTTATGTATTGAGTTTAATAGAGTTAAAAGCTCTATTTGTCTGTACTAAAGGGTTTGGGCTATCTCCCACCTTTTTTCTATTAATAAATTTAAAGAAATATTCTCTTTTCGTTCATGAGATTTTTTTAGCAAATGCATATCTTATTTATTGTTGTATTTAATGCTGAAATAAATAATTTTAGTAACCAAAAATCATTATTATTGCATTGTACAACTAGTGACTAAATAAAATTGGTCAATAAATATATTTAGTGACGAAAAAAAGTTATCACTAATAATATACATTTAGTGACGAAAAATAGTTGTCACTAATAATGTACATTTAGTGACGAAAATTAGTTGTCACCAAAAATATATATTTAGTGACGGAAATTTATTTGGTTACAAAAGACATTTTGTGGCGCCCCTTTTGCAACCACCCTGTGACGGATTAAATTTGGTCACTAAATGTCTTTAGTGACCAAACCGCAATATTTAGTGACCAAAATTTTCGTCACTAAATGTCAAATTTCTTGTAGTGAGGAACGGAAGGGCGGCTCTACTTTCTCCTTCGCGCGATCAGCGGCGGGAACGATCGCAAAAATGGGAGCGAAGCTTCTCCTTCCCGATCGGCTTTGAGAAATCGCGAGAGACCGGGAGACGAGAGAAGAAGATCTTTTCGATCGGAAGAGACGGCGGCAGAACTCGCGACCGACAGAGAAAAATCGCAAAAACAGGAACAGACGAGAGACGGAAACCCTAACTTCTATATCTTGAGAATGTTGAGGCTCCGCTCAAGATAGTCCACAAGACCTCATCAACATGTGGAATGTGCCTTTATAGTATCTCCAGCGTAGAGCCTAACCCTAGTGACACGGAACCCATCGGGTCGTTCCGAGACGGTCCTAACACGCACGGACATATTAATAATAATAAAACTAACACATGTATATAATATTGAAATAGTATTTTCAAATATAATGATATTGAGCTAGAAAGCAAGTAAAGTAGTTGCACAAAAGAATCAATGGGAGATTGCATAAAGGGAAGCTCACTTTTGAAAAAGAGTTTCCAACCAAATGAGCTCGACGAGACTTTTATATTAATAGTACTCCAATGGTGATCGTGTCAGTACTGTATATTAATTGTTTTAGGGAGTATGCGACAATTTTAACCCTAAAATTTGAAATCCGCGCACTTCCATATAACAGCTTATGCTCTTCATCTAGTGAAAAACAGACCGCTGCTCATGATCGTGGACGTAACGCATCTTTTGGTGAACCACATAAATCTGTATCTTATGTGTTTTGATTTTCTGTTTGTTTTATCATTCTACTCTTGTTTCCGCAACAAATGGTGATCAAAACCCTGGGTTGGGGTAGTACTTCAGGGTGGAGATTTGAACGAAGGAAGCAGCTCGATCTTCGTCATAGCACATGCGCCATTCTATATAGGTTTAGGCAAAGATAGTCGCAGCAAGAGAAAACAGTACAACTAAGGAAGATTGAATACGCGTGAATTCTTAGCTAGATCGATGATATATGACAGACGAATCGAAAGGGATAGATTTCTGCTAACAAGCGATTGATGGGAAAGACCGGCGCTTTGAAAATATAATATGAGCGATTAGTGAGGATTAACAATTGGGCAAGTAGGGAGCTAGAATTCAATTCAATATTGTGACGAAGAAATCATACGAATTTTGGTCCTATAGAAAGTATATAATGGATTAAAGCTTAATGAATATTAATTGAATCAAGTAATTATTTAATTATGAATTGGATACATTAATTTATAAAAAATTGATATAAATAACATATCGCCTGCCTGCCTTCCTAAAATGTCGTGGAAGGATAAAGAATAATTTGGCAGGTCCTAATCATCCTCCGGCGTTGACTTTAAATTCGAAGATTCATGATCTTGCGAAAATATGGGCCTATCCGCCCGTATTGAAAATCCAGCCATATTTTCTATCAAGCACGGCAACGGAGGGTCAGATTTGCACGCGAACGATAGATCACACCGCGTTACTCGTGCCAAAAGAATTTCCCTATGCATGGCGTGGTTTTTGTGCACCGGTCACAGACACCACCTGGCATTATGATCAATAACAATGCACCCTATCTTTAAAATGCTATATTTCTATTGGATAGTTAATTAGATTACTAGCTATTGTTATGATGTTAATGCTGCATTTGTATGGTTACCCTTATCACTATACAACTGTTTTTTCCCAGGTAAGAGAATCTACAAATTGTTATTTACTCTCAAATTTTTTTGAAGTTATAAAATGCACAGAGCGTGCATTTTTCAATACATAACACCGCATAACATTATAACACGCGCGAGTGACGGTCACTGGTAAGGGTGTGCAAAAATATCCGAAGAGCTGAAAACCGGACCGAAACCGAACCGAACCGCGGTTCGGTTCGGGTCGGTTCCTAGTTTGGCCGGTTCGGGTATGGTTCCAAAAAAATAAGAACCGGTACTCAGGTTCGGTTCTCGGTTCCGACAGTCGGGTACCCGAGAACCGACCATAAACCGAGAATATAGGCTTATTTATTAAATATATTTATTATTTTATAACTGGAGTAAGAGAGTGGTGTTCTGGTAGATTAATTTTATAATCTTGCCATAATGGGATTTCTGAATTTGTTATTTTAGAACTTAATATTTATTATTTTATAATCTTGCCGTAAATCAGTAAATGCCTAAGTGGTTATTTTATAATCTTATGCTTATCAATTATTAATCATCCAGATTTCCCGTGCCTACCCAGTACCCACGCCCTAGGCTGAAGGCTCTGTCCCGAGAGAAAGAAGTAGAACCGTCGCTCCTTCCTCCCGAACCCTAAACCGACGACGCTCCTTCCTTCCATCTCGACGGCTGGCGCTCCTTCCTCCCGCCTCGACTGCCGGCGCTACTTCCTCCTGCCTCGACGACCGACGTCCGACGCTCCTTCCTCCCCGTCTTTCCCTGGACGGCCTCAGAACTCAGAAGTTCTCCTCTCCGGTAAACTTCTTCCCCTCGCCGGTTGATGCGCAAAACTATGACTGCAAACGACAACGGCAAGTGTACCGCGTCGAAAGTAGTATAGGTTTATAAAAACCAAGGTCTTATTAGACTCGGGGTGGTCGAGTAATTCTACTTTGAAAAATCGTTATTATCTTATCAAATAGAAATTTGGAGTTGGGTTGCGAATAGTAAAAACTAGAAATGTTAAAAGAATTAATTTGATGGTTTAAAAACTAGCACCCGATCTTTGAATCACCTCGGAAATAAAGAATATTGAAATGAGAATAAAATGCAATTCTCTTGTTGAAGAGGCTTTGACCGTGGAGGTTCCCAAAGTATGAACACTCCTCTTTCGAGGTTTAGGTTCAACTAAGCTTAGGTGTATCGACCGAACTTTCGTTCTCAAATCGCATCGCCTAAGACTTGCCTTAGGTTGTGAACCTCACTATTGGATTTTACTCCAATCCGGTAGAGTTACGTCGTCCTCTCTCGAGGGTTGCGTTCTACTCTTTTTACCAATGAGCGATCAATTCGTCTTACGAGCCTCTCGGCTAACTAAAGAACGAAAACAATATGAAGACTATATATTAATGATATAGCCTCATAATAATTTATTAAATCAAAGGTAAATCGTAAGCGTTCAACAATTAGAGAAAAGCAATTACGCAAGTTATAACAATATTAACTCATCCTCGGATCATCGCGATCGGGTACTATAGAGATTAGTTAGTCATAGAGATGGGAAAATCATTATTATAAAAATGTGACATCATGAAAATGAACGAAAGTGACAAGAAACAAAATTGAAATATGACAAAATTTAAGTGAAATATAAATAAAATTTTATTGCTAGTAGACAGAAGGGGTTACAAGAAGTAAAAGTGCGAGGTTACACAAAAAATCTTAATTGAAAGGGGAGGAGTACACGATTAAATTAAAGCGTCCAAAGATAAACAACCTTAGCACGACAAATATAAAATAATAATTAAAATATCTAATCCAATAAAACTCTTCTCTTCCCAGAAAGTTATGTCTCTCCTGCCAATGCACTCTTCTCCTTCCCCAGATAATATATGTCCCATCTCCTCTCCACCGAATGATATTTATAGAGGTCTTGATATTGACATGAAACGGCAACAATAATTTGAGGCGGAAGTGGCGGAGGAGGCGCAAATGGAGGAGCTCGGGCTGGAGGCGTCTTGCTTGTGAAACGCCAGGGTTTGGGCGGAGGAGGCGCACGGGCTGGATTGCTGACGTGGAGAGCGAGAGAGTTCGGGCGGATCGCTGACGTGGAGGAGTTCGGGCTGGATTGTTGCATGGAGGAGCTCGGCTGGTGGCGTTACGACTAGAGGGGCTGATGTGGCAGTGTTGACGTGGAGGAGCTTCATGCAAAGGTGGTGGCCGAGCTCCGTGAATGGTGGAGAGATGACTGAGCGGTTGCATGGAGGAGCTCGACTGGAGGCTGTCGTGGACGGATGCTGCAAGGTGGAGATGGCCGAAGCTCGGGTAGTTGCATGCATGGCGGAAATGTTGGGCCGGAGCAGCTGCGGAGATGGCCGGAAGCTGCGGAGATGGCCGGAAACTTGCTGAGTGGTGGTTGCCGGAGGAGCTGCTAGGTGGTGGTGGCCAGCTAGGAGGACGGCGGGGCTGCATGAATTTATATACGTTTATATATCTATTATTAATAAGGATGTTCTGCGTTCTTGAGTCGTCGTCGTCGGTCACGGGGCGTTTTCCCCGATTCGCCCTTCCGCCGCTTCTTCCTCCCGATCCCCCTCCGTCATGCCGCGACGCGCTGGCAGCGAGGCAGGGCGGCAGCGTGTGCGTCGGCATCTCCTCTCGCCGCGTGTCTTTCCACCGCCGTTCTCGCCCTGCCCGCGTACTAATGGAGCCCGTGCCTCGCTTCTCTTCCTCATTTCCGCAAGATTTTGCTTTGCTGCAAACCCTACCTCCCTCGGTGGTTCGCGCGTCGTACTCTTCATTGCGTTCTCCCGATCTCTCCCATCCTCGCTCGGCTCTGCTGAAGCCCTCTCGAGATCGCCGTTGCGGAAGATCTCCCGGGATCGCGTCTACGGCATCGACAGTCTGGAGCTGCCATCCACGCCTTCTTCTTGCCGCCGACGGCATCAACGCGCCCTCCACGAACGGTACTGCATTTCTCCTGCTTCCTTTTCATTTCCGCTTCTTCACCTTCAATGCGAAATCCCTAAATAAAGTTTCTCTGACTTCTATTCAGGCGGCGTCTTCCTGCCGCAAACTCTTCAGGCAGCGTCTTTCTCCTCCTCCACTCCTGCATCTTTCACCTGACTCCCATGGCCGCTGAATCCTCTACAAGGTAAATGTTCATCGCCAATCTTTTCTAATCTGAAAAAAATGCAACCATAATTGTCTACTAAATAGAAAAAATTGCAAACATAAATAGAGTGGCCGTTGAGAGCATCTACCTCCAACTTTCACGATCTCAATGTTAAACTGTACTGCTTCTCCAGTTCATCAAAAGAAGTTCAGCGTCCTCAAACAAATGTGAAGTTGTTGGGTTGAAAATTAATTCGGTTGGTTACTAATTTGTAGGATATCTATGATACTCATGTGTAGGATATCCAAGTTATTTCAATTGAACGTGAGAATCTTATCCACATGGCCACTTATTTTGGAAGCACAAACGATTGACTAAAGGGGCCATTGACCCTTTAAGCATTTATTTTTCCTGCTTTGATAGACAATTTTATGCTCAACACTGGCTTATTGTTTTAAATTAAATTTTCATTCGCAATTGGCTGAGTTTTTGGTTTGGATTTACTTTGTTGTGTTATAATATTTACTTGCCAATTTTTGTTTTGTTTTTAATTTGTAGGATATCAATCTAACCCTGCATTCCCAAGAAAGTGATCCTTCGCCTCTTTATGCTTTCATGTTGATATTGCCGATGTGATTGTTATCCACTTATCCCCTCATTCTGTTCTCAGCCCGCAAGCATCTTTGTATTTTCTGTTCAATTATTTATGCTTTAGGGTAATCAAGTCTCCACCGGCTCAAGGATCCTCCGTTGTGCTCGCATTAAGGTAAATAATGTGATTTAACTACTAATCTTACTACTACACCATTGATGCTTCTTTGGGATCTATGTCTTCTCATTTTTTGTATATGCCATTGCTGGAGAGATTAGTGGGAATTGCTAACATGGCATGCTTATGTTCTTTTTACCTGTTCTGGGCACTGCAGGATTTATCTCCAACATTGTTTAAGCTAGCTTTTTGAGAAGCGGAGATTTGGTATTCAAAAGATGGGTGAGAAGATCGAAAACTAAACCGTGAAAACGTGAAATATCGTCCATTTTCAAATAACAAACATGCTTGAATAAGTTTGTGATCTGTTGATTGAAAAGATCAGGAACTTGAGTGATTTCAGTTATCCCTGTCTACACTGATCGGGAGCTTGAATGATTTTAATTAATCACTAATCTGATACCTGATAATTTAAATTACAGCATGAAAAGCAAAGCCTAGGTTTTGTGGTTTATAACTTTTTGAATGATGATGTGAAGGTACTTTTTATAGATAGTTGTCAAGGTATTTTTTATAGATTTATATGTTGAACAGATGAAAAGCCAATTTGCAGTATAAAGATACATTAGTTGGATTGTGATATTTTGTCTCAAAAGTTGGTGATAGTAATTAGTTACCAATTCTCCTTGCCTATCAAAAAATAGCCTTTCAATTTCGTGTGCTCAAAAGTTGGTGATATTTATTTAGTTACCAATTTTATTATGTTCAATTTCCTGTGAGGGGATAGCATAATTTCTCTTTTTTTCTCTTCGAAGCCTATGATTTCAAAATTATATTGTTAACTTTATATAATTAATAGTTAACATGCATTAACAACATGTGAAGAAGCATAGATACATATGATGACATCAGCAGTGTACCAGATGAGGAGCATGAAAGGCGAAAGTGAGATCATTGCACCACTCACACTTATACAGGTAGAATATATCATTTAATTACTTCAATACATGCCAAGTACATCTGTTCCGTATTTTTATTGTCATCCATTTAATTTGTTGCTTTATTGCCAGGTCGTCACTTAATTCCATGTTGCCAGTGGTGGGCAGAAGAAAGATCTTAGATCCGAGGTTTGTGAATCTGAGATTTTTTACATTCTTGGTTACGGAAATGTTTCTCCTAAGGGTTTCAAATTGGTTAGCTTGCGAGATCCTGGGTTTTGGGGCTTGGAAATATGAGATCTTAACATTGTTCTTTATTAAGAAAATGTTTCGCGTTTCTTCCTTTCCTTGATTAAATATTTACTGCTCTAAACTATTTACTGACAATTTCTTGAAGGCTGAAATCTTGCCAGATTATTTTATTTTTATCTTCATCCTTTTCAGAATTTGAAACTCCAAGAGGCATATATTTTTAGGCCGGTAGAACACTAGAGGTTCAGTATGAGCTCGACACCGATGGATTTAATTTTTATGTACTCCGGGTCTGCTTAGCTCCATTGGGTCGACCCCCACACTCTGCTTACCTTACTCTCGCTTCATTCCACTGTTGCTTTCTTTCATTCCTCTGTTGCTACTGTCGGGGCCTACGTCGACCCCCACATTCTACTTACCTTACTCGCTTTAGCAAAGCAATTTCTTCAACAGGATCCGCTTCAGGCTGGGATTATAACTCCTGCTCCTTCATCATTTTACTTTCAACATCTGATTGTTTAGGAGTTAAAGATGCATTACATTCATTTGATGATGAAAGAAATGGATGATTTCTGATGAGCTAAAAATGCTTCATAAATGTATGAATTCGGATGAGCTAAAAATGCCTGAGCTATAAATGTCAGCTCCATAAAAAATGAGTTCGGATGAAAATTTTGTTTGTTCCAGTAGGCTTTTTATTTAATGTTTGCTCCATTACTGTTATTAATTTGGGAGCATGAGAACTATGATTATTATTATTCTAAGTCATGTTGGGAGCATGAGAACTATAATGACATCAAGTTTGGCGACTTTGCGAGTACTATTGCACAACTTCCTGCTAATACCAGAGGTATAAGCCCTTCAATCATCTGTTGGCATGCTTATCTTCAAAAAATTATGCTTCAGTAATGACCCTGAAACCAGAAAAATGCGCCCATAAGGGCTCATCGAAATCCTCTGCACAATTTCTGTAGATAATGTTTTTGAGGTATGTTGGATTTAATTTTTTGGATTTAAGTGCATAATTTGTCTCTGATCTGTTCTTGCACTTCTCTTCTCTAAGGTGTATTTGGTTGCTATTTTGTTGACATATTTTCATTCGTGAATAAAATGATGGAGGGCTGAAATGCTTAAATGAAAGAATTTCCAGAAATGCAGTTAGCTTTTCTCACATCTAAAGCAAGAAACATGAAAGTTACGGAAAAGGAGAAGTTTAACTGAGCTTCTAAATATTTTGGAGGAAATTTGATTATTTGGTGTAATATAAACATTTAAACAAGCAAACTCAGATATAAGATTGATTATTTTAGAAATGACCAAAATTGATAATTTTTGAGGAAATTTTGATTTTTTTTTCTTAATGCAAATTGTTCTGCTAGACATTTTTGTTAATCGTCTCCTTTTAGATGTACATAAGCAAGAATCTGGATGATTCTGGAAAAAAGAGATCTACCATTTCTTCAAGTATTTTTTTAATTTTCTGACATATATGATATATATGATCAGCCATAGATAGATTATAATGATCTGTCTGAAGTAATTCAAATATTCTTGATGATTGGGTGAAAGTTGCCGAAGCATTACTATCAGATTCGTGTACTTTTCCCTTTATATTGATTGAACAGATCTGTCATAAGTGGGAACATGTGATTATTTTACTGTGTATCTCTATAGACATATCTTTATGTATTCAAATTTTATGTTAATTCATAATGTGGAAGTGCAGTAGTAATCATATTTATGCCATTATACTCACGTTAGGCTAATTTTTTCATCTTGGCACTTCCACAGCAATGCACACTCCAGGCGTGCCCAAGGAATTCATTTGTGGAGATGGCATTCTGGGCATACATTTGTGGAGATGGCATGCATGGGTGTATCTGAGGTAACTATTCAATTTAACCAATAAGAATTCAAATGTATTATGAGCATAAACTCAAACATCTCATAATATTTACATATTTTCGAATTAGTAGTTCATATATAACATAAAAATAAATTCTACAATGTCCACATGGAAACAATTTATATCACAAATATCAGCTATCTGCAGGAGTTCTATTTTCCAAGCATCTTAAGATGGGATATAGTGTTATGGGCAATCTCTGCTTAGTATCTTTGCATCTCAGAGGGGCAAACAATCTGAGTTAGTTGTGTGTATGAAGATTAATACCTTGCATGAGTGACTGAGAGTAGGTTCTTATGGCTATATGTGTGTGTGTGTGTGTATTTATATTCATACAAGTATAAGTTGATATGCATCGAGGAAGGCTCGACTTCGAGCAACCCGAGCAAGTCCCATGCTCCATATTTCCTCCGGCTATGGTAATCCTAACCCTTCTCTGATTACACTATTAATAATCTTACATTATTCAGTGGATGGAGTGATCAAAGGTTCTATGATGTAGAGGCACTGGGTTTTTACTTCACATAGATTGCTCCGATTTCTGATATGATGTATTATTTTGAGGTGATTATTTGTGGAAAGTTGGTCTTGGATCTATTTTCCTGCTTCTCGATTATGCAATTTATATTGAAAACAGTTGATATGTGTGATTTAATCCTGTTAGTGAGTGTTGCCGGGTTTGGATGAACGGTCTTAATAGAGTTGAATATTTACTCATGCAACATCTTTATTAATAGTAAAGATATTAATATACACATGAATACCTAGGTTTTAATCATCGCGTCAGTTGATATGCGTGATTTAATCCTGTATGATTATTTATCCTGTTAATGAGGGTTGGCGGGTTTTGATGGTTATTGGCGGGTTTCGGGCGGCGCAGGTTTGTTCGAGTATTGTTTATCTCATTAAGAACAATTTTATCAGGACTCATAGGAGGTTATAAGAAGAGAGAGACTGTTTTTTTCACTCAGTTTCCATTTTTTATTAATAATGAAGTTGGATGTTAAAATAGTTATATGAACTTTACCTATTTTATAATAGGAATGGTTTGTGTTCTTTTTTTGGGAAATTGTTTGGTGCTACCTCCTCTTGCAAGCATTTGTATATATGTAATATTATAAATATTTACCTGTTTTATAGTAGGAATGGTTTTTTTTTTTTGGAAATGGTTTGTTGCTACACTATTCTTTAATTCCTACACTATTCTTTAATTCCTACACTATTCTTTAATTCCTACACTATTCTTCACTTACAGGCTTTCTATATATATTATATCTACGAGCATCTTCGCACGGGCTACGCCCGTGCTTGATGCTCTTCGCTTCGACATTACTCCAGCAGTGACAGTACCTCCGCCCAAACTCGCCCGTTCTAGGACGCTCAGTCAATTGACAGTGCATAGGTGCCCCCGTGCCCCACCCGACAGCACCACCGCCTCAACATTGACCCTGCGCGACGGCGCTCCGGTCGCTCGCTAACCCCCGATTTTGTCCCTCATCTCGATTTCATGAAATAAAAACAACTGTATGGACTGCACTCGAATAGGTAGCACCACCGTCTTTTACATGTTTTGACTGCACTCGAATAGAGTCTATTTTCTTCTTATAACTGTATGTTATATCTTGGATTACTTGAAATAAAAACAACCCAATTGAGAAGTTGGATCAATCCCACATAACCAATGTGGATGGAATGATTGGAATAAAAAATTGCACATCTACATATAAAAAAAAATCATGATTGAGCATGAGTTTTTCTTACAACTGTATGTTATATCTAGGATTACTGGAAATAAAAGCAACCCAATGGAGAAGTTGGAACAATCACTCATAACCAAAGTGGATGGAACGATTGGAATGAAATATTGTACATCTACATATCGGAAAAAAACTTTTCCTCATTGAGCATGTGTTTTTCTTCTTAGATACTTTTTGATATGATTATGTTTGCAACAGGGTTTAAGTCGTGAAAGGATGTTCAAATATTTCTTGAAAAACTGCTTTAATTCACTTCATATAAATTGTAGTTGTTCAAAGCCATGTTTGAAGCTGCGGTCACTGCCTGCACTCAAAGCCGCAACCACCAGCTGCATTCGAAAGCGCGGCCGCGCCTGCACTCGAAAACACAGCAGCCGCCTGCAATCGGCTTTCACTTGAAGTATTTGATTTCTGTATTTGATTAAAATTTGTTCAAGATAATCTCTCTTTTTGCACGCCATTTAATTTCTTCTTCTATTCTGGAATTTATTATTTTAAACTTGATTTTGATGTTTTGGTTAAACTTTCCACCACAAAATTATATTGTGATTATAATTATCTCCTCCTACAATTTGTTAGCCTTATGGTTTGCTCTCACTAACTGTGAAGGAGGTAGGAAAAAAGTCAAGAAGCTGCTTCAGAAGATTGATGCACCACACGAAATTTGCAATTGACTACCGCCGCCGCCTGCAATCCACTCCCGCCACCTGCAATCCACTCCCGCCGCCTGCAATCCACTCCTCCGATCTTTTATTCCCATTCCAACGATGCAGTTCTCTCATGGACACTTCAGGAATAGGAGATTTTTCTCTTCCGGATCTTGATATTTCTCCTACGTATGAGTATCTCTCCATGGTTCTTTTATAGTATTCTCCATATGTGGTTGTAGGGAAAAAATAGATGAAGCCTGTCAAAGTTAGATGTAAATATGGATTTGAAAAAATAGATTTCATTTGATTTGCTTGCTTAATGGGATCTTCTGAGCAAGGAGATAATTGATGTAGTGAATCCACTTTTAATCAAACATTTCAATATGTTTTTTGGGGTGCTCTTTTTGATTCTCCAAATCTAGCGTAACAATAGAACTCGAAGCTTATTTTGACTTCATGTTCTTCATTTTAAAGTTTGGAACTAATATTGAAATTTGTGAAGTCGGATTCTTGGTGAATGAAATTTGATGGTTAAATTTTCTGCTCAGTGATTTAGGTTCTTGTGAGGGTGCAAGTTACAGAGAAATGTGAGAAAATTATGGCATTATAGTTGATATGCTTTCTATGGAGAAAGGTTTAAATGGTCTTTCAGATGCTATTAAACGGAACAATTTGAGGGGAATGTAGAATGCTGGTGCCTAAAATGTATGCGACTGGGTTTTATTTATAACAATTACTATTATTAGTCGCCCAGATCTTCCTTTGGATTAGCATAATTGCAGATTGCACCCTCACATCTTTTGAAATTACAAAAATATTTTCTGTAAGTTTACAATTCATAACGTGCACGCAAAAAATGTCCTCTAGGATACGAGCATCTTCGCACGGGCTACGCCCGTGCTCGATGCTCTCCGCTTCGATAATACTCCAGCAGTGACAGTACCCCCGTCTCGACATTGCCCCGACGCAACGGCGCTCCCGCCGCAGTACCCCCGTCTCGACATTGCCCCGACGCAACAGCGCTCCCGCCGCTCGCGAACCCCCGTGTGTGCGATGAAATCGAGAGGCGGGAACAAAATCGGGGGTTCGCGAGCGGCGGGCGCGCCGTTGCGCCGGGGCAATGTCGAGACGGGGGTACTGCGGCGGGAGCGCCGTTGCGTCGGGGCAATGTCGAGACGGGGGTACTGTCACTGCTGGAGTATTATCGAAGCGGAGAGCATCGAGCACGGGCGTAGCCCGTGCGAAAATGCTCGTATATATATAAACGTATATATATAAACATATATATATAAATATAATCATATATATATATATATATATTAACATATATATAAATATAATCATATATATATAAAGTTTATAAACATACATATAAATATAATCATATATATATTTATATAATAATATAAACATATATATAAATATAATTATATATATATAACATATATATATATAACACATATATATATACATATGTATATGTTTATATATATAGAGATGTATGATAATTTGCGAGTCTTGGATGCGACAGCGGGACTTCGCACCTAAATTCCCCCAGGCCTAATCCCTAAAAATATAGAAAATATATTAGTTATAACGTACAATATTATTTTTACGAAAATTTATAAAAATAATGAACAAATGCGATAATTCATTTAAATATCAAATAAGATATTAGGCTAAAATGATGACTAAAATACCAGTCATCACCGGTCAAAAAATATGACTAATAAATCCTCTTCCTCGCCGCGTCGCCGGTCAAGAACATGTGCTAGTGCTATGCCTTCAACTGATTTCCAGATTAGGGTTTTTGATTTGCAGGTGGGAACATTATTGATTTGAATATAATGTTTTTTGTTTTGCAGGTGGGAACATTGCTTTCCAGTAATCATTCCACACTTCAACTTACAGCTTTATTGATTTCCATTTGCATTTGGGGTATGAACCTCTTGAAATCTCTGTCTTTACATTTACCGTTTTTTGTTTGATTGTTCATTATTTTGGCATATGTCAAGTGTGGGGGAGACAAATATTGGTAATATTGGACAATCTGATCATGATGGTGTAGTGGTTGGTCCCCCTGTAGTTGAAGATGTTGCCAATGCTAATGTTGCTAGCACATGTGATCCTAATCCTAAAAGGGAATATAGAGCTAAATCAAATATTTGGGGTCATTTTACAAAGGTGAAGAAAAAGGAATCAGAAAAAGCTGAGAAAGCCACTTGTAATTATTGTAGCAAAGAGTACGGTTGTGCTAGTGTCAATGGTTCTTTTACCAATCCGAGCAAGTTGACGAGTTAATGGAAAAAGTAGTAGATGTTATGAGAGATTTGTTCAAGTATTATAAAAAAATTGAATCTACACCATCAACCTCTGGCTCTACGAATGATAATATGGAATTAGATACACCAAATATTTGTCTTAAAAGCAATCCTTTAAATGAGATGAAACACTTAAGAGCTATGTTTGACATGAAAAAGAAGGTCATTCAAATTTCTTCAAACCAATCTGAGTTGGATAAGTACTTGAAAGATGATTGTGACTTAGATGAACACTCTGAGCAGTTTGACATATTGAATTGGTGGAAGGTGAACTCGAGCAAGTATAAGGTTCTTTCTTTGCTCGCTAGGGATATTTTGGCAATACCGGTATCTACAGTTGCATCAGAATCAGCATTCAGTACAGGTGGGCGTATTCTTGATCGATTCCGTAGTTCTCTTTCGCCAAAGATTGCAGAGGGGTTGGTGTGTACTCAAGATTGGTTGAGAGCAAGTCCATTACCAATGCACATTGAAGAGGACTTACATCAAATTGAAGAACTTGAGAATGGTAAATACTATTAATATTTATGAATATTACTTTTCTATGTAGGATATCTTCTTCATTGGTTTTAATTCTTTATCTTGTTTTATTTTTAGCAGTTATTTGGAGTGAACAAGAGGCCTTTGAAAAAGATTGTTGATTGTTGACACTTCTATAAAAATGAGGTATATTTTACACTTATAATCTGAAAGTTTATGACTTCTTCAGCTTTCTCATTTTGAGCGGTAAATAAGTATTTTAACTGCGTGTTAATTATTGTATCCATGTCATACTAGTTTGGTTATCAAAAATTATCTATATCCAACTTATTTAACGGTGACACACTTATAACTTCGAACCGAGAACCGAACCGGAACCGAACCGAACCGAACGGTTAGGTTCCGGTTCCATACTATAGGACCGTGGGTCGGTTCCGGTTCCAAAAATTTGGAACCGAACATATATGGGTCGGTTCTTGGTATTGGATAGAACCGAACCGAACCGATCCGAGTTGCACACTTGCACCCCTAGTCACTGGGCTCCGCCCCTAAGGCCAACCGCGACAGCACCCAACCCACGATAGGCACGGGGCTCCGCCCCTATCAATTAATTAATACATCTTAAAATAAACACACTATTAATAAATTAATCCGGAAAGTCAAATCAATTTTATAATTAATAAAGTTGATGAGTTTAATGGTAATTCGTTGAAAATGTCACTGACATGCCTAACGACAGCCTTCCTCGAAAAGACCGTTGTCATATCTATGACAGCCTTGGCAGTGCGGTTGAGGTGTTGCCGTGTGACCTTGAGGTCGCGGGTTCGAGTCCTGGAAGCAGCCTCTTGCAAAAATGCATGATAAGATTTGACTACATTTCACCCTTGTGGTGGGACCCTTTCCCGGACCCTCGCTGCGCGGGGATGGCTTTGTGCACCAGGCTACCATTTTTTTCATTTTACTTTTAATTGAATGACAGTGTAAATTTAAATTTTTTAAAATAGATTATAATATCTATTAAGTCATTAGATTAAAACAATAAGGATATATTTGACAATTTTGTATGTTTCACACACACACACACACACACACACACACACACTAGTGACAGGCACGGGTCTCCGCCCCTATCCAAGGCGACATTTGTCGTGAACACACACACACACTAGTGACAGGCACGGGTCTCCGCCCCTATCCAAGGCGACATTTGTCGTGGAAGGGCGACATTTCTCGTGGGCGGTGACATTTGTCGTCGGACAAGACGTTTGTCGTGGTAGTCGACATTGGTCGTGGGAGACGACATTGGGAGGTGTTCGAAATACTCCTTTTCAAATGTCTTGAAAATTATAGTTAGAAAAATACGAAAGAGAGAATGAGCACTAATTAGATATAGCAGAAGATTGGGGTGACATCCGGCGTGGGCGCAACTCTTCCTAAGGTTTGACATCCCATTATAATTATTTCGAATCAAAATATAAGATAAGATATTGATGGGGGCTCATAACAGAGGCTCGTATTTATAAGATAAATGGGCAGAAAATGTTTCAAAAGACGGCAAATAATTCCAAATGCGGAGTTTATTTCCAAAAATGTTCCCCCACCGATTCGGCGGGAAAGATAGGCGCGCGAAGCCGCGACGAGCGCAAAGACGGCGCCACCTCCCCTCGCGGGAGCGATCCCCGCAACCGCGCCCCACAAGGGGCGCAAACCGAGCCGCTCCCCAAGCGGGGTGCGGCCAGGCCGCGCCCCCTTGGGGAGCGGCCAAGCAGCACCCCACGTGGGGTGCGGCCGAGCCGCGCCCCCTTTGGGGTGCGGCCCAGCCGCACCCCATGTGGGGTGCGGCCAAGCCGCACCCCATGATTGGGGTGCGGCCAAGCCGCACCCCGCGAGGGGGGTGCGGCCGGGCCGCACCCCCTCGGGGTCCGGCCGCGCCATACCCCGCACAGGGTCCGGCCGCAACGCACCCCCTCGGGCTACGGTCGCGTCGCCCTTCTCACCCCGTGCAGAGTATGGCCGCCCCCCCCCCCCCCCCCCCCCCTCTTTCTTTCTCGACAGGGGGGCTTGCGAGGAGCCCTTCTAGGCGTACTCCTCGCCTGGGGCGTTGGGTCATGTTTTCTCCTTAGGGCGCAATCTCCCGTTCCGCCATTCGCTCAGAGCGCTTCGCAACACGACCGGGACGCCTCCGCGATGTGTTGCACGCTCGGAACCCTTTAGCGCTCGCACGCGCTCGGAACGCTTCCGAACACGTTCGGAGGCGTTCTCACTTTTTGTCTTTCTGACTTTCTCACTTTTTGTCTTTCCAGCGTGCTCACTTTTTGTCTTTCCAGTTTCTCAGATTTCAGGAATAACCTGTCGCCTTTTTCGCCTCCAACAGAACTGCCCGAACTACCCGAACTACCCGAACTGCCCGAAAGGTAAGGTGGTCATTTACGAAAAATGGCGATCCGTGTGCCCCGAATGAGAAAATATGATTCGTCCGCCGAGCATTTATGGAAACTGCAAACGGCGAAATTACCGGACTGCCCCCGACCAAAGCTATAAAAGGAGCCCCAAGACTTCATTTGAGAGGACCTTGACTTCCGGACCCGGGAGAGCTCCTTGCAGACTTTTGCGGAATTCTCCTTCGGCGCTTGAAGATCTCCTTCATGGACTTGAAGATTTTCTTCGTCACGAAAGGCGACTCAGCTTCTCACTTTTCGTTCCGGAAAGGCGACTCAGCTTCTCACTTTTCGTTCCGGAAAGGCGACTCAGCTTCTCACTGTCATTCCGGAAAGGCGACTCAGCTTCTCACTTTTCGTTCCGGAAAGGCGACTCAGCTTCTCACTTTTCGTTCCGGAAAGGCGATTCAGCTTCTCACTTTCGTTCCCGAAAGGCGACGCAGCTTCCCACTTTGGTTCTCCAGAATTCTCAGAAGGGAAAAGACTTAGTTTTTCCGAGAGGTGGCCTGTCACCCTCGGAGCTCTCTCTCTCCCTCTTGTTGTAACGAGTAGCGGCCTGTCGCGCTCGAGTTCCAACCATCAAGTTGTAACCACCAGAAGATAGTGAAGTTTGGTCGGCACAGCCCCGGCCGCGTGGTTTTTTACCCTTTCCGGGTTTTCCACGTTAAAAAGTCCAGTGTACTCAGCAAATCTCGAATTGACTGTTTGCGCGCTTAGTTCGCTCACGAGCTAAGGTGGTTCAATTGGACCGGTCTACCAAGAGCCCTAAGCGTTCCGCAACAGTTTGGCGCCGTCTGTGGGAAATGAATTCCCAATTACCAATCAAAAGATCCCCGAGCGCAGTGCCCGCTTCACCTGAGTTCACGGAACCAGCAAGGGTGGACACCTCCCCCGAACTGTCCGACGCATGCAGTTCCTCAATTCCTGAAAGCCCGATGAAAAGAGCGTCTATCGCCGCACCAATCCAGCCCCAGTGGGATGGACCGACTAGCAAGCCGGCCCCTCTCACGGCGGGGCAAGATTCGAACGATATCGCGCACCCGCAAGGACGATCCCCCCTGTCAGAGTCAATTCTGGCACACCCAGTCCCGTCATGGCTGAAGCTCCCGCACATCAAGGAGTTCCACGGAGCAGAAGACCCGTACGCGCACGTTAATCACTTCTTGATGACGGTACGGACGTTCGGACTTCCCGACCAAGTCAGCTGCAAAATCTTCACCAAGACACTGCGTGGGAACGCCCTCCGCTGGTATCAATCCCTGCCAAATGGAGCGATTCACAACTTCACTGAGTTTTCTCAGCTGTTCGTTGAATGACACGAAGCGCGCACACCGAGGATCCAAGAGCAAGGGCAGTAAAAACCCGGCGCGGACGAACCACCCCGCCTAAGGGAGTCGGAGCGGAGCATGCAGCAACAGAAGATCCGTGCAAGTTTCCACTAGGAGCGTCCCTACGCATGGATGGACTTCGCCCTAGACGCAAGCATAGGCAGTCCACCCTGTGAGCTAAGGAGAGCGTTGGTGACTCACCGCATCTCCTTCAACATCTTATTCCTGACCGTCGTAGTACGGCTCAAACTCCTAAGCGGGAACCTCAAGCTCAGGGCCAGCGATGCAGAGTTCCCAGACGGAACTACGGTACCCACCATAGGAACCATCACCCTCCCCGTCCAAGTGGGGACGCACGCAGAACCAGTTCAATACGACGTTCAGTTCGTCGTCGCCGAGGCAGACTCCCCCTACGATGCAATATTTGGGAGCCTCTTACTAGACGCCCTGGACCACGACGTTTCCATGTCCGGGCGCATGACCAATAAAGGGAGTATCCTGAGGAATGCGATTCACGGTTTCGACGCGCCCGGCTCCAAGCTCCCCTGGATCAACAACGACCCATCGCCGAAACCAAAGTCTGAGAAGCAAGGCGCGCGGAAGGACCGCGCAACCCCCACGTTGGCTGAAAAAGCCAAATTTCAGGCGTCAGCAAGTCCGCTGCAGTTCGATACATGCCGCAAGAGAAAGGGACAGCAGCAGCAGTTCGAGAAGGCTGAACTACTCACTCAGAACCGAGCAGGCCATTCCCAAGGGCTAGCAAATCAAGGCTCCCGGAGCTTCACCCCGCTGAATACCCCCCGCGAGCACATATTGTCTATAATCAGCAATAGCAAGATCATCAACTGGCCCAAACGGCTCTCCCTGCACAGGGGAGATCAAGCCCAGTTTTTCCGCTTCCACAAAGGCCGAGGGCACCGAATGGAGCACTGCGCAAGGCTGAAAGAAGAAATCGAACGCCTCGTCCAGTTAGGGCACCTGGAGGCTTTCCGCGAAGAGGCACAGAAGGATGCCACCAAAGATCGGTCACCGGGCCACCGCCGCCCACCAAGCTGAACGATCGAAGAGGCTCGAGCAAGCACAGCGCAAAGGGATCTCAAAGATTACCTTCTCTATAGACAAAACTTGTATCAGAAACTCACCAACTCAGGAATTGCAAGACTGCACTTGTGCATGTGTCAGCATTCATTTTCTAATTGAATTCTACCTGTTCTGAACTATTCTACTGCAGGAACCGCTTTGGGGCCCTGCCCCAGGGACTTTGCACCGCTGTCGATTGAAAGTTTGCCCTTCTCCTCCGCCGTCAAGTCCCGGTGTCGTGGGGGCCTGCCCCCCCCCCCCCCCCTACGATCACCCCCGGTTTGAATACACCCGCTATTCACCGGCCAAGCCGCGAGCACAGACTCGTGCACCAAAGCCGCGAGCACAGACTCGTGCACCAAAGCCGCGAGCACAGACTCGTGCACCAAAGCCGCGAGCACAGACTCGTGCACCAAAGCCGCGAGCGCAGACTCATGCACCAAAGCCGCGAGCGCAGACTCGTGCACCAAAGCCGCGAGAACAGACTCGTGCACCAAAGCCGCGAGCGCAGACTCGTGCAAAAAGCCGCAAACACAGACTTGCGCAAGCTAATTTTATATATATATATAATTTGAAAGCCGCGGGCTCAGTCCCGCGCAAAACTCATCTTGAAAACAATCAAACCATGCAGGTGCCAACAACCAGATTAACAGGATCGCGCAAAGAAATAAACACGATCAACTCAATAAGGGAACACAACCACTTCGGCTAAACGTTGCACGCAAGTCAAACGATAATGCGAAAAACAGAAAGACAGAATACAATCGAACCAGCCCAGTGTGACGCTCAAGCAAACGGTAGTGCGGAAAGCGGGAAAATGAAAGATAGTCAACATCAATCTTTGGCCACGTCCGAGCATTCATCCTCTGAAAGATCCCCGGCTCCGAGACCAGCGGTGTCACACCCAAACTTCTTCCCCATCATGCGAAGAGTCTTCTGAATACCGCGCTGGAAGGTGACTTCGCGCTCATCTTCTATCAGAGGCTCAACCTCCTTTGTCATGATCTCGGCGCGAATCTCCTCCGCCATCTGAAACCGCTCCTCAACGAAGGCAAGGGAGTCTTTATACTCGGTCACTCCAGCCGCCTTGGCCACTTCAAGGCTGCGCTCTATCGATGACAACCGATCCGCCTCGCTCCTCAGAAAGCCCAGCTCCCCCTCCATGCGGAACATCTCCCCCTGAGCCTCCGACAGCTGACGAAGCGCGTCCTGGGCAAGCGCCTTGTCCCCTCCATACTCCTCCCGCAACTTCTCGACCTCAGATCGGGAAGAAGAAATATCGGCCTCCAGCTGCTTGATACGAGATAAATCGCGATCCCTCTTCCTCTGCAGAACAGACATATCGCACCTCGCCACGCGCAGCTCCTCCTGAAGAGAGATATAGCTATCTTTGAGGCCCACGTAGTAATCATTCCACGTAAGAGCAACATTAGTCAGAACATTCGCCTGCAAACACAAAGGAAGCAGACAAGGAGTATAAGCAATGGTAGCAAAGACGAGCCAACGCCCGGAAAGAAAAACCCCACTTACCGCAGAAGTCATCGCCTGAAGAGAAGAAGAAACTCGCCTCGGCGGTGGGAATGGGGGAGGCGGCGGCAAATCTCCCTGTGTAACCCGATCGGCAGTAGGAGATGCCAGAATCTCGACCTCCGGATCGGGCGAAATCGGCTCCCCCCGGCGGCGGCTCGGGCCAGCCTCATGATCGTGGCTCCTAGACCTTGGCGGAGCGGAGCCCGAGCCAGAATCTCTGTCCTTAAAAACAACCTTCCTCTTTTTTCCGCGCTCTATGGGAACGACGGCCTCTCGCTCGGCATCCTAGGAAATCCCCACCGAGAGCAGACGACTCTCCTCCACGCAGTTGAAAACGCTGAACAAAACCTTCGACAGCCCTTCCCGGCCAGGAAAACCGGGAATAGGAAGGAACTCGTCTTCCCGTCCGATCAGCCGACGGCAACGTCCAGGGAGCGCTCTCCAAAGCTCCGGAAGCTCCCAGCGATTCCGGACGTACCCATAGAGGGTGTTCCCATGGCGATAGTCTGTTTTCTCGCCAAAACGAAACCAGCTCTTGTTGCTCCGAACCTCAATCCGACCACCCGAGTCAGTGGATACCTCACACCAGTCCTTGAAGAGCTCGAGAGAAAAGCGCGCGCTATGCTCCTGAAAGAACACCACCAGCCCCATAATGTTTGACATCCCGGCAGGAGTAAACTGAGTAATCGGGACGCCACAGAACCGGAATATCTCAATAGCCTCCTCAGATGAAGGAATACGAAACCCAGACTTCAGGCAGCTCTCAGAAAGCGTCACGAAGCCCGTGGGCGGATTCTGAACGCGCTCTTCCACCCCCGGGATTTTCACCTCGACATTCGAAGACAACCCGAATCTTTTGCGCCACATCTCAATTCGTGCACCATCAAGTGAAGATCGCAGGCGCATCGGCCTCGACAGGCCGCCTTTCCTCGAAGCCTGAAAGGGAAATAAGCACACATGTGCACAGGCGTTAAAAATAATATCAAAAGACCAAAGTGGCGTGAATCAAATACAAGCCACACTTCCAACCGAAAATGCGCGAGGCCACGCGCCATTTTCCGCAAGCAACGACGCACGGGCGCCGGATGCACGCGGGCGCGGGACGCCCCGCGTTCACCGCCGTCCTCACCCAAAGCACGCGCGGGCACCGGATGCCCGCACCACCGGTCCCGCCCGCGCGCAAGCGCGCAAGGGCGCCGGGCGCCCGGCCGTGCGCGGATGACGCCCGCACGCGGGACGCGCAAGCACGAGCCCGCGCGCGAGCATGCAGGCGCCGGCCGCGCACGGGGGCGCGCGGGGCGTCGGCTGCCCGCTCCCTAACCCGTTCACAACCGCGCGCAAGGCCCCGCGCACGTCGGCCGCGCGCGGGGAGCGCGGACGCCGCCCTCGCGCGCACCGGCTGTGCGCGGGGCGCGCGGTCGCCGGACTGTGCACGGGGCGCGCGGTCGCCGGACTGCGCGCGGTCGCCGGACCGCGCGCGGGGGCGCGCGGGCGACCACTGCACGCGGAGGCGTGCAGGCGCCGGCCGCCCGCGCCCTCCGCCGCCCTTGGTCGCGCGTGGCGACCCGCGCGCACCGGCCGCTCGCTCCTCCGCCGGTTCCGGCCGTGCGCGAGGGCGCGCAGGCGCCACCCGGATGCCGGCCGCCCGCTCTCCCGTCCGCCTCCAATCGTTTTCCCTCCACTTTGTTTTTTCAAAAATAAATGGCTTACCCCAGTCATCGTTCGGCGCGCCACACGGAGATTACGACCAGGTCCGCTACCAACTGTTCAAAAACCTTCGCACTCCCTGGCAAGGCGTGGATTACTAAGGTTTGGGGGGCTTATGATGGGGGCTCATAACAGAGGCTCGTATTTATAAGATAAATGGGCAGAAAATGTTTCAAAAGACGGCAAATAATTCCAAATGCGGAGTTTATTTCCAAAAATGTTCTCCCACCGATTCGGCGGGAAAGATAGGCGCGCGAAGCCGCGACGAGCGCAAAGACGGCGCCACCTCCCCTCGCGGGAGCGATCCCCGCAACCGCGCCCCGCAAAGGGCGCAAACCGAGCCGGACCCTGTGTTGGGTCATGTTTTCTCCTTGGGGCGCAACCTCCCGTTCCGCCATTCGCTCAGAGCGCTTCACAACACGGCCGGGACGCCTCCGCGCTGCGTTGCACGCTCGGAACCCTTTAGCGCTCGCACGCGCTCGGAACGCTTCCGAACACGTTCGGAGGCGTTCTCACTTTTTGTCTTTCTGACTTTCTCACTTTTTGTCTTTCTGACTTTCTCACTTTTTGTCTTTCCAGCGTGCTTACTTTTTGTCTTTCCAGTTTCTCAGATTTCAGGAACAACCTGTCGCCTTTTTCGCCTCCAACAGAACTGCCCGAACTACCCGAACTACCCGAACTGCCCGAACTACCCGAACTGCCCGAACTGCCCGAAGGGTAAGGTGGTCATTTACGAAAAATGGCGATCTGTGTGTCCCGAATCAGAAAATATGATTCGTCCGCCGAGCATTTATGGAAACTGCAAACGGCGAAATTACCGGACTGCCCCCGACCAAAGCTATAAAAGGAGCTCCTTGCAGACTTTTGCGGAATTCTCCTTCGGCGCTTGAAGATCTCCTTCGTGGACTTGAAGATTTTCTTCGTCACGAAAGGCGACTCAGCTTCTCACTTTTCGTTCCGGAAAGGCGACTCAGCTTCTCACTTTTCGTTCCGGAAAGGCGACTCAGCTTCTCACTGTCATTCCGGAAAGGCGACTCAGCTTCTCACTTTTCGTTCTGGAAAGGCGACTCAGCTTCTCACTTTTCGTTCCGGAAAGGCGACTCAGCTTCTCACTTTCGTTCCCGGAAGGCGACGCAGCTTCCCACTTTGGTTCTCCAGAATTCTTAGAAGGGAAAAGACTTAGTTTTTCCGAGAGGTGGTCTGTCACCCTCGGAGCTCTCTCTCTCCCTCTTGTTGTAACGAGTAGCGGACTGTCTCGCTCGAGTTCCAACCATCAAGTTGTAACCACCAGAAGATAGTGAAGTTTGGTCGGCACAGCCCCGGCCGCGTGGTTTTTTACCCTTTCCGGGTTTTCCACGTTAAAAAGTCTCAGTGTACTCAGCAAATCTCGAATTGACTGTTTGCGCGCTTAGTTCGCTCACGAGCTAAGGTGGTTCAATTGGACCGGTCTACCAAGAGCCCTAAGCGTTCCGCAACAGATATTTTCAAAAATATGATCATAGACAAAACAAGTACTTAAAATACTTCTACAAAACACTATAACTCATATTCTGTAATTTTGTTTTTTTAAATCTATTTTTGAATGCTTTAAAAATATAATTTAGAGCAAAAAATTAGGTTCAACTCATGCATTTTTTCTTGTGTTTAGGGTCCCGGACCAAACCCTTGGTCCGGGACCAATAGAAAATCAGCATACAGTGGGCTCCCATATAAAATTGTTATGCGCACACCGAACAACATACCGTGCGTTCGACCTTGACTCAAAAATTATAAAAATTCATTCCAAAGATTGGTACTATTTTTGTACGGGAGGCGTACACAAAAACTCGGCCTAAGCATGACGTGTGCGGGGTCAAAGAACTGATACTCTTGACCAATATAATAAGGAACTTTCTAGGCTATCATATAAATTTCCCCAAATCGATGAACGCGCTGAGGAGTTATAAATTATTAAATTATTATAGTATGAGCGCCGGAATTAATTAAATGCGAGAAAAACGGCAGCAAATTAGTAAACTCGATCTGAACCGATTAATCAAAGTCAACGGTCAATATACGTGCAATGATGTAAAGTTTCACTATGTTGAGATATATTTAATTATCGGGTTAACGGTACTTCATTGTTGATTAGGATTCATTAGGGATCCACGTACCCGCCAGGAATTTAGAATTTGCCTATAAGTATCATGCTAGGGGCAACAAGTAGAGTGTTCCAAACTAGACACTCACGCAGATGCTTTGAGCACTATTCTAACATTCTCGAAGCAATCTCTCGTTAGCCCTAGCAGTTCTCCATGTAACTGCCCTTCTCCTCTCGTTCCCGTGCGCTGTTTTTCGCCGACAAGACGACGCTTTGCCGATCGCGAGTTTCCACCGTCGCTCACTCTCGCGCTATCTCTATCGCTGCCGTTCCATCGATCAAAGAGGAAGGTTGCCGATCCCTGTTCGAGATCTCGTTGTCGCTTGGAGGTGGTAGTCGATCAGCCCTCGCCGGTAACCGCTCTTCTCCATCGTTCCAGTCGAGCGCAAGGAGGAAGAAATCCAGTAGAGAAATCGCCTGTGCAGATCACATCGAAGATCCGACTATCCGCTATCAATACTTCTCGCGAGCGGGAAGAGCCGCTGCCGACGTTTCTTGTGCTTTCCGATCGCTGTTACAGGAGGGCTCTCTCCTTCTCTCGCCGTCGCCCGATCGTGAAGAAGAAGAGGTCGGCCCTCTATGATCGGAAACCTAGTGAGCCGCAGGGAGGAGATCGATCTCTGCGGCGACACTCATCCATCTTGTTGCTGATGCTCTGAAGGAGTGGCCTTCCAGATCTGTTGTTCAGGCCGGCGCTGCAAAGTTTCTTCTAGATCTAAATCTGAGAGATCTGCGAAAGATTATACTTTTGGAGGTTTCCTTGTCGTTGTGGTTTGGAGGAGACTTGCTCTCTTCTCTGGATTGGATCCGAAGAACTTCTCGACTCTACGCGTTTCAGGTGATCTTTTTCTAGTTTTCTGCTCGTCATTAGGTTGCTAGTGGAAATCTTCTGCTTTTGGAAAGAGGCACAATATCGAAAGGGACTACTCCTGTTCCGATGATCAAATTGGAGAAATTCTCCAATTCTGAATTATGTGCTTGAAAGAGGAACACTCAGTTTGGTATGAAGTACCTGAACGTGTTCTATACCGTTCAGTCTGTACGCGCTGACGTTCTCGGGACAGATGGCGAGGCCTAGTGGACTGAAGATGAAGATTTCTACCGCGATTACCTGTTGAACTGTCTCTCCAACAGGCTTGCTGAGACGTACAATAAACTGAAGACCGCCAAAGAAATCTGGGATGCTCTGAAGGAGCAGTTCAAGGAAGAGGAAAATATGTCCAAGACGCACCTGGTGGATAAGTTCATGGCTTTCACCTTCACTGAGGAAAGGAAAATCCTTCCACCGGTCGCCGATTTTGAGAATCTGGTGGACAAGCTGAACAGTGAGAACATCCCACCGCCAGACGGATTTGTTGCAGGAACCATCATTTTCAAGCTCCCGTCGGCGTGGTACTCCATTAAAACGGAGATGTATCGAAAGAAAACGCAGGTCAGTCTTAAAGAACTCAAGCGCTTCATCTGCATTGAGGATGAGAACCATACTAGACATGCTAGGGAGACCGTTAGCAAGCAGTCCTCTGCTGCCAACATGGTCACGCATCCTAAGCGGAAGTTTAAGACTGGCAAGACTAGACCGTTACCCAGTGCACCCGCAGTTGTGGACACGAGCAAGAAGGCGAAGAAATTCAAAGGCAAGTGCTACAATTGTAATGAGTGGGGTCACTGCGCTTCCGAGTGTAAGCAACCAAAGAGAGGTGACTCTAGCACACTAAAGCCTGATAACCAGGCCAATATGGTTCATCAGACTGCACCTACTGACTTTGTTGCCATGGTCGGTAACGGAAAGGCCAGTACCGAGTTATGGCTGGACTCAGGTGCTACATGTCACGTCTGCAACAACACTGCGCTTCTGGAGGATGTCACTGCAGTCCGAGAGACTGTCACTGTTGTTGATGGAGGAGTAGCTGGTGTGCTTAAGGTCGGCAATGCTACATTGACGCTCTCCTCAGGTAAAACTCCTACTTTGAAAAATATTAAATTTATACCATCATTAGCTGCTAATTTAATTTCAATTAGTTTGTTATGCGATGCATGTATGTCATTTAATATTAGTGGTGGTTGCGTAACGATGATGGTTCACTCACACTACTTTGGTTGTGCGTATGTCGTCAACAAAATGTATTGGTTGAGTCTAGCAAACGAAGTAGTAAATCAGGTTAGTTCTAATTTGATCGATCCTAAGACATTACATGCAAGACTAGGACACGTCAATTATAGAAAACTACACCTGCTAGCTAGAACTCACAACATCCCCTTAGACACAAAAACCAGATTTGACAAATGTGAAATCTGTGTTCAAACTAAGATAACTAGAATACTTTTTAGTCAGGTTTCTAGGAGCACACAATTGCTAGAGTTAATACACTCTGATATATGTGACTACAAAAGTTTTGTCACACGTGGAGGTCAGAAGTATCTGATAACTTTTATCGATGACTACTCTAGATTCAGTCACATTTATCTACTTAAAATCAAAGATGAAGCTTTTGAAAAATTTCGTATATTCAAAACTATGTTTGAGAATCAACTTGACATGAAAATCAAAAGGCTATGGGGTGATAGAGGAGGAGAATACGTCTCCAGGGAGTTATTAGAGATTTCCTTGCCAGCAATGACATCATCCCTAAAACGACTGTCCCTTATTCCCCCCAATCCAACGGTATCGCTGAACGAAAAAATAGAACTTTAATAGAAATGTTGAATTCTATATTGTTAACTGCTGGAATGTCTGCGGCCTACTGGGGTGAAGCTGCCCTCACGTCAAATCACATTCTTAATAAAGTTCCTCATGCCAAGTTGACTAAGACACCCTATGAGCTTTGGTTTAAGAGACCTCCTAGATTTGATAATCTTAAGACCTGGGGCTGTATCGCTTATGTTAGGATACCTGACCTTAGAAGAGCTAAGATTTGGCCTAGGACAAATACGTGTGTCTATCTAGGATGTGCAGAGGATAGTGCTGCAGACAGATTTCTAGATCTCTCAACAAACTCTGTAATAGAATCTAGAGATCTTGTCTTCTTTGAGGATAAGTTCCTTAAGGATAAGAACCTAACGCTTCCAGGTCTGGCAGCCACTAGTCTTGAGCCTCTAGCTGAGCCAAGCCAACGTAACTCTGACACTGAGCCTGTAAACACGAGTGGTTTAGATACCATAAGGCTATCTGGTAGAGAGAAAATGCCTAAAAGTTTTGGTACATACTTCGTGACTTACCAAGTTGAAACTGATCCATCCACCTATAAGGAAGCGATGCGATCTCGAGACTCTCTATTATGGAAAGAAGCCATAGATGAAGAGTTAAACTCTCTCATGCAGAACAATATGTGGACATTGGTTGACCTGCCCAAAGGGGCTAAGACCATTGGAAACAAATGGATTCTGAAGAAGAAGCTTAATCCTGATTAGAGTATTGCAAAATACAAAGCACATCTAGTTGCAAAAGGCTTCACTCAAGTGAGTGGAATAGACTACTTTGATATATACTCACCTGTTTGTCACTATGCGATAATTAGGATACTTCTTGCGATAGCATCTATTGAACACTTAACAGTTTTTCAGATGGATGTCAAGACTGCATTTCTTAATGGGGGTCTGACCGAGGAGATCTATATGCACCGACCTGAAGGGTTTGACGTAGAAGGTCTAGAGAATAAGGTCTGTAAGTTGATTAAGTCACTCTACGGATTAAAGCAAGCACCAAAATTATGGCACGAAAAATTTGACACTTGTGTTAAAGCCATGAGTTTTAAATCCAGCTTTTCAGATAAATGTCTGTACATTCGTACAAGTTCAAATAAAGTTATAATTATATGATTGTATGTTGATGACATGCTAATTCTGGGCACTGATCAGTCTGAGGTGAAAGACGTGAAAGTTGCCTTAACGACACAATTTAGCATGACTGTCTTAGGTGTGGTGAAAACTATCGTAGGTGTAAGTTTATATAGGATGTAGTCTAAATCACCTAGAGGGGGGGGTGAATAGGTCTTTTGATTTCTACTTAGATGATATAGGTAAGTTCAAATTATTCTAAGCAAGTAATCAAGCAAACCCAAAAAAAACACAAATGTTTATAGTGGTTCCCCAAGACAGTGTGTCTATGGGTAGTCCACTTTCCCCCTTCACCCTTCTAACAGTGTGTTAGACAGGTCCAACTCCTCCAAACTCAACTCCAAGAGCTTACAACACAGATCCCTCAGGATCTCTCAGTTTTGCACAAACCCTACCTCAGGCACAACAGCCCTACCTCAGAGGAATCCACCTCCTACAGCTCAGATCACCTCCTGGTCCTACCTCAAGCTGATGTCTCAGCTCTACAACTCAGGCTATTCATCCCTACCTCTGATCTCACGGATCCTACCTCAGAGGACTCCACCTCCTACAGCTCAGACCACTCCTGGTCCTACAACCTCAGGCCAAATGGCCCTACAAGCTCAGACCTAACAACCCTACAAACTCAGGTAAAAAGTCCTACAGTAAAATAGATTTTAAGCTTACTATAGCAGACAACACAGAGAAGAAGTCTCATGTTCCTGCACAGCTTGTGCTTTCTTGTAGCTGGAGATGATGATGGCAGCTACAACCTGATCTTCCTCTTCAGTTGAAGGATGGAAGATCACTTTGCTCCTTCTTGTAGAGGAGCAATCTTTATCTCTCAGATTCTTCTTGATGTCAATGGAATAGTGAAGATGAGAATGACGAGAACTGGGCCGTCAATGGAATAGTGAAGATGTTAGCACTCAACCCCACTTCAAAAATGCCCTAACTCTTTCTTGTGTACACCCTTGATCTTCAACGGCTCTCAGCTGTCCTTCTGACAGATCTGTGAGAGATTGGTGGACCCCACAATGTCTTTCTGCAGCTTGCTCCACGGGCAGAACTCGCCATGTCATGTTTGAACTGTCTCAGCGGTTGGGCTGAGATGGCTTCCTCTTCTCAGCGGATTTCGTCGATCTGTAGAGAAGTTTCTGTGTTCGACGAACAACATTCTGCGTTCGACGAACTTCATTCTTCGTTCGACTAACACGCCAAGTCTCAGCGCTTGCTTCTGTCCCGTCTCTGCGTTTGACTAACTGAGTTCTGCGTTCGACGAACACGCCAAGTCTCAGCGCTTGCTTCTGTCCTGTCTCTGCGTTCGATGAACTGAGTTCTGCGTTCGACGAACCCGCCAAGTCTCAGCGTTCGACGAACTGCATTCTGCGTTCGACGAACACGTCAAATATTTCCCAACTGCATGCTGCTTCTTTCCTGTCTCAGCGGATCCGCTGAGACAGACAGCCGTCTCAGCGGTTTCTTCTATCTGCAGCTCATCTTGTCCAGAAGCCTTTTCAGTGGCTATTAACCTCGTCTCAGCGGTTCAGCTGAGACAAATCTTCATCTCTTAGGAGATGATTTCTCTTGATTTATGGGCATGATTGGCCCTTTCTCTTTAGTTACCTGAGCCTAGAGGTGGGCATTAGGACCGGGCCCATCAGGCCGGCCTGGGTCCGGCCCGGTAAAATACCCAGGCCTGGAAAAGCCCGATCTAGGCCCGGGCCGGGCTTTGGGGGCCTAAGAAGGCCCCCATTCCTCTTAGTTGCCCGGCCTGGTGCCCAGCCCGGGCAAAGCCCGGGCCAGGCCTGGAAAAGCCTGGCCCGGAAGTGCTGTTGAACGGCTCATTAAAAGAGCCGTTGAACGGCTCTTTTAAAGAGTCATTGTCCTGGCAGCGGCAGCTGCCAGGAATTAATTCCTGGCAGCTGCCCCTGCCAGGAATGGCAGCCTAGGTGTAGGCTGCCATTTTTTTGCAGCCTACACCTAGGTTTTGCTTTTTTATATATATTTTTTAAAATTTAAACTATATAACCCCCCCCCCCCCCCCCATATTCCGATCCCCCCTCTCTCCCTCTCTCTCACTAACCCACCCTCCTCTCTTTCTCTCTCATTCTCTCTCATTTGGGAAGATGACATCTTCCTCCTCTATGCCTTCGTCCTCCGCATCGACTGCGCAGGAAATTGTGGAGCATTAGCACACAGCTCCAGTATGGGAGCACTTTGAGAAAGTGCGGATCGGCACTGAATTTAAGGCGAAGTGCAAACATTGTTCGAAGCTGCTAACCGTTAGCGAAAATTCAACGCTCGCCCGACATATCAAATCATGTCTGGCTAAGCAAGCCCCGGAGGCCACTCAAGCGCAAATTTCTGCAGGCGGGCAAATCTGGACGTATGATCAGATGCGTCAACGAGAGCTTCAAATGAGGAACATCATTAGACGTGGATTGCCGCTCGGGCACTACAACAACGAGGAGGAAACTGAATACATACACGAATGGCTTCAGCCAAAATATCAACAGGTAAGTAGATCAACACTTAAGCGTGATGCATTTAAATCTTAAATGCAATCGAAACAGGACTTAATAAATTATTTAGAAACTTACGACGGTAGAGTTAGTCTGACGAGAGACGTTTGGAGTAGCAATATAAAAGCAGGAGTATCGTATATATGTATTACTTGTCATTTGATCGATTCCGATTCATGGAAGTTAAATAAACGTATTATATGTTTTGAGTTTTTCGAATATCCACATATTGGTTAAGCTATTTATCACGTAATTACAAAATGTATTCATGAATTAAAATTAAAGATAAAATATTAAGTATATCTTTCGATAACGCTAGCAATAATACGGTCGTAATCGATTATTTAAAACGTGATTTGAGACCAATATTAGGTGGGATATTTTTTCATACACGGTGCGTATGCCACGTCTTAAATTTAATTGTGCAGAATAGTTTATCGTATATGGAACCCTAAATTAATAAAATTCATATTTTGTTAAAATATATTTATACTTCTAAAAAACGTAAACAAGATTTTAAAAAATTTGTAAATGCACAAAAGCTTAAATTTTTAAAACCTGAATTTGATATGCCTATAAGATGGAATTCAACATACAAAATAATAAAAAGAGCAGTGCGACAAAAAACACAACTAATGAAATTTTATAGTATGTCCGAAGTTCATGATTTTCATGATTCTGATTGAGATGTAATTGAAAATTATATGAAATTATTAAAAGTTTTTTTATAGATCGACAACTATTTTATCTGACGTTTATTATCCTACTAGTTCACTCGTTATCGAAAATTTTGTATTAATTACAGAAAAATTTAAAGTTTATAAAAAATATGAAGGTTGGCGTCCGTTAATTCAAATAATGGAAGAATTTTTTTTTAAAATATTATAAAGAAATGTCAGCTGTGTTTTCATGCGCCGCAACTTTAAATCCTTTAATTGGCTTAGATGACGTAGAAAATCTTATAGAATAAATAAACAATAATTTAAACTTATCTGTAACCTATCAATTTTTTGATAATATAAGTGTTTCAAAATTTAATACTGATTTTACAGAATTTTATAATTATTATCAGTTATATGGATCGCGGCCTAGAGTAGAAAGCACCCAACTAAAAACCAAATATATTCTAAAAAAATAAGATTTTAGAGTTAGCCGCCCGGAAAAAACAACGAACTTCTAGTACTTTAAATGAATTATGATTATATACGAAAACACAATTTCAAGATTTTATGAGTTCAAATGAGATAGAAAATTTTGATATTTTATAATGGTGGAAAAATAAAATTAATATATATCATGCTATGACCTTTATGACCAGAGATTTACTAACAATCCAAGCTAGTACTGTAGCTTCGAAGTCTGCATTTTCTTTGAGTGGCAGGAATCTGAATGACCGAAGGAGCCGCCTGAGCGACGAGACTTTGGAAATGTGCATATGCTACAAAGACCACTTGGATGCTATGAAGAGGAGGCATCATGTCGCATCGATCGAAGATAGCTCATCCGAAGTTGAAGATGAGCTATGCGGCCTAAATTTGGGCACAGAAGATCAAGCCTGAACGTCATTTCCGAGGGCTAACTCTCAAGTGCCAAGACTAATATTGTATTATTGTAGATTTTTTAAATATCAAATATTTGTATTCGTATAAAAATATCTGGACGTATTTAATTTTTATTGTCGCATATTTTTGTAAATAATTTTATCAATAATAAATTTTTTTCATTATCATTTTGTGTGTATTATAAATTATAGAAAATAATAATATTATTATTATACTAATATATTTATATGTATTTAAATATATTTTATTTTTTTATTTTAATTTTTAAATTTAAAATTTTGCTCGTCGAGCTCAGTGGAGCTCGTCGAGCTCAGGCGAGCTCGTCGAGCTCAATTGAGCTCGTCGAGCTCAGTGGAGCTCGTCGAGCTCAGGCGAGCTCGTCGAGCTCAGGCGAGCTCGTCGAACTCGCCTGAGCTCGACGAGCTCAATTGCCGGGCCAGACCCAGGCCCGGCCTGGGCCTGCAAGACCTACAAGGCCTTGGTAGGCCTCTTCCTCAAGAGGAGGCCTGGGCCCAGCCTGGGCCTGGCAAAAACCAGGCCCAAGCCCGGGCTTTTTCCAAAAGGCCTGGGCCTGCCGGTCTTTTTGCCCAGGTCTACCTGAGCATGTACAGCTTACAAAAATGTGGCTTTATCAAATATATCTTGTACTTAGCATTGTGAGTGATGACTCTTCAAATCAAAGTAATATTGAGGGCAATATTCCCAACAATCTCCCCCTATTTGAAGAAGACAGAACATTCTCAATGTTAATGTACATAGCCAACAAAGACCTATCATGAAAATGATCTATATAGCATTCATGATAACATTGCTTTTAAAAGATAAGATTGTTTAAGCATTCTATTAAAACTCATGATTGTTTATATTAAGCTTTGACTAACTCAGAGGATAATCCTTATACTCAAAGCTGACTCTGAGTTGGTCTTAGTATTGACCATCTCTCCCTTTCTGATTTCTTCAACTATTTTTCCCTTTAGGGATTGGGAGGCAGCAACTACATACCATGAGAGGGTTTAGAAAGCATTTTCCAAAACCCCCCTTTAGGCCATCCTTCATCTTCTCTGAGTCTCTTATCATTGGCCATCTCCCCCTCAATTTGAGCAGGGACTTGCTCCCCCTCAATGTGAGTACGATTAGCCTTATTAGCTGTTCTTGTTCATTTTGAATAACCCTTTCTAGCTCCCCCTCACTTGGAGCATTAGTATTGTTCTTATTTTTGTAAGTGTAAATGAAATGACATCATATGGCTGAGTTCGTCGAACTCAGAGCTTAGTTCATCGAACTCAGACTGGAGTTCGTCGAACACTAGGCTTAGTTCAACTGAACTACATCATAAAGCTGAGTTCGTCGAACTCAAACTCGACGTTCGTCAAACCCAGGCAAGAGTTCATCGAACATTGATTTTTCCCAGCTTTCTAAGTGCAACCTGAGGCTCAGCTGAAACAGATTGTTCCGGTTAAGCTGATCATCCTACTTTAAAATTATTAGAGATAGGATTACTTGAATGCCTTGAGGTTGTAGTCCTCTAGCTGGTGTTGAATCCACAGTAGCTGTGCACAACAACTCCCCCTTGGCTACCAGCCTTGCCTTGTTCTTTATAATTTTGTCATTTTCATCTAACTTGTTGCTATTATGTGCCTTGAGCACCCACTGTCCAAGTACCAAGTTTGGGTGAGGCTGGTACTTGAACTATCCTGCAAGAAAGAGTTTAGTGATTCTTTTGAGCCCAAATAGCTTTGGGTCCTAGGTATTTGTTAGCATGATAAAATGACCTTACACTAGCTGCATTCTTTGCAGGAAGGCTCATCTTTGCACATGGCACATTAGGATTGTGCCAACAGTCTATGGCAAAGTGTCCCACTTTACCACAGCACCAACATTCATGAATGTTATATCTCTTCTTCTGAACATTTCTTGAGGAATTAGCATTACTGTGCCTGTGTTCAGGAGGGGAGATAGCTGCAGTCTTCCTGTTTATATAGGATGTAGTCTAAATCACCTAGAGGGGGGGTGAATAGGTCTTTTGATTTCTACTTAGATGATATAAGTAAGTTAAAATTATTCTAAGCAAGTAATCAAGCAAACCCAGAAAACATACAAGTGTTTATAATGGTTCCCCAAGACAGTGTATCTATGGGTAGTCCACTTTCCCCCTTCACCCTTCTAACAGTGTGTTAGACAGGGCCAACTCCTCCAAACTCAGCTCCAAGAGCTTACAACACACATCCCTCAGGATCTCTCAGGTTTGCACAAACCCTACCTCAGGCACAACAACCCTACCTCAGAGGAATCCACCTCCTATAGCTCAGACCACCTCCTGGTCCTACCTCAAGCTAATGTCTCAACTCTACAACTCAGACTATTCAGCCCTACCTCAGATCTCACAGATCCTACCTCAAAGGACTCCACCTCCTACAGCTCAGACCACTCCTGGTCCTACAACCTCAGGCCAAATGGCCCTACAAGCTCAGGCCTAACAGCCCTACAAACTTAGGCAAAAAGCCCTACAGTAAAATGGATTTTAAGCTTACTACAGCAGACAACACAGAGAAGAAGTCTCCTGTAGTTCCTGCACAGCTTGTGCTTTCTTGTAGCTGGAGATGATGATGGCAGCTACAACCTGATCTTCCTCTTCAGTTGAAGGATGGAAGATCACCTTGCTCCTTCTTGTAGAGGAGCAATCTTTATCTCTCAGATTCTTCTTGCTTGTTCAGTGAGCAGGAGGAGAATGACGAGAACTGGGCCGTCAATGGAATAGTGAAGATGTTAGTGTTGGAGTTTCTGAGATGATCTCAAAGCAATCAACAGTTAGTCTTGCTGCAAACGCAATATGAGCCTATAGGGTCGCACATAAAAGCGTCTGGAGAAGTTGGAGAAAGGATTGTGTTGGCCTTACTCATATTGGATATGAGTGGAGGACCAATCTTGTGACTGCTTGACATTAACTTGAGAGTGTCTCAACAGGAAATCGTTTAAAGGGTTTAAACGAATGGATTCATGCTGGACAAATTCGGGTAAAGGGTTTAACCGAACTGTGTCAAATTCGGCTAAAGGGTTTAACTGAATTATGTTGATTCGACTAATGGAATTCGGCTATATCGATTCGGCTAATGTGATTAACCGAATTTGACTAAAGGGTTTAGCCGAAATATATCAGTTCGACGAAATGGTTTCGACGAAATGATATAACCGAATTTATATAGTCGAATCGGCTATAACATATAGACGAATTCGTCGAAATGGTTTCGCCGAATCTGAGTCGAATTCGGTTATAGTGATTAGTCGAATTCGGCGAATGTAAATCAGGACAGAAATGTTCTGGTCTGCGGATAGCCTGATTTATGCGTTTTAGTATAAAAGGGCTTGCAATTCTAGGTTTACGGTGGACTTAATCTTTTCGTGGTTTAGACGAGAACAGCCGAACGGAAAGGTTCCGCAAGAGAAGTTCTCGTTCTTCCCGTCCGCCGAGATCCGCCGCCGCTAGTCACCGTCATGGTCGACGCCTTCCTTGGATCGGATCTAGCAGTCTGTGGGGACGTTGAGAGCTTCCTTCTCCGACCTAGTTCTTGTACGACAAGAAGCTAGGGTTCTCCTTCGCTTGTGTGGACTTCTATAGAGGGATCGATCCATTTTGATTTTGAAGAACTCAAAGGCAGATTTCAGATTTCTCTTTGGAGCACCTTGGTTGAGTGTTGACTCAATCCCGCAAAGGTACCTTGTATTTCGATTTGCTTATTCTCTTGAATCATGAAAACCGCAAGATCCGTTAGTCTCTTTTGGGTTGTTCTTGTTATTTCCGCTGCGCATATTTGATATATCATCCCCTTTCGAGGGGTATAGAAAACCCAACAGTTAGCACTCGACCCCATTTCAAAAGTACCCTAACTCTTTCTTTTATACACCCTTGATCTTCAACGGCTCTCAGCCGTCCTTCTGACAGATCTGGGAGAGATTGGTGGACCCCACAATGCATTTTTGTAGCTTGCTCCACGGGCAGAACTCGCCATGTCACGTTTGAACTGTCTCAGCTGTTGGGCTGAGATGGCTTCCTCTTCTCAGCAAATTTCGTTGATCTGTAGAGAAGTTTGTGCGTTCGACGAACAACATTCTGCGTTAGACGAACTTCATTCTTCGTTCGACTAACACGACAAGTCTCAGCGCTTGCTTATGTCCCGTCTCTGCGTTCGCGAACTGAGTTCTGCGTTCGATGAACACGCCAAGTCTCAGCGCTTGCTTCTATCCTGTCTCTGCGTTCGATGAACTGAGTTCTGCGTTCGACGAACTTCATTCTTCATTCGATGAACCCGCCAAGTTTCAGCGTTCGACGAACTGTATTCTACGTTCGACGAACACGCCAAATCTTTCCCAACTCATGCTTCTTCTTTCCTGTCTCAGCAGATCCGCTGAGACAGACAGCCGTCTTAGCTGATTCTTCTATCTGCAGCTCATCTTGTCCAGAAGCCTTCTCAGCGGCTCCTAACCTCGTCTCAGCCGTTCAGCTGAGACAAATCTTCACCTCGTCTCAGCGGTTCAGCTGAGACAAATCTTCATCTCTTAGGAGATGATTTCTCCTGATCTAAGGGCATGATTGACCCTTTCTCTTGAGTTACCTGGCCTATACATCTTACAAAAATGTGGCTTTATCAAATACATCTTGTACTTAGCATTGTGAGTGATGCCTCTTCAAATCAAAGGAATATTGAGGGCAATATTCCCAACAGTAGGAATGGAAGTGAACTTCACTAACAAGGGTATTACCCTAAGTTAGAGTCACTACATTAGAAATCTACTTGAGAGTGGGGTTACGTTAATAGCAAAAATAGTGAGACTCCATACGATTATAATAATAGACTGAAACTGAATGAAGGTTCATCTATTAGACAGTTGGATTACTCCAAACTCATAGGTAGTCTCATGTATGCTACAACCTGCACTAGACCTGACATAGCCTTAACGGTCGGCATGTTAAGTAGATTTACGAGTAACCCTGGGAAGGACCACTAGAATGCCTTAGAAAGGCTAGTGCGATACTTAAAGTTACTGAAAAGTATGATTTATGTTACAGTGGATATCCTCCTGTGCTTGAGGGGTATTCTGACGCCTCCTAGTGCTCAGAAATTGCTGACAGTAGATCCACAAGCGGTTTTGTGTTTACCCTAGGAGGAGCAGCAGTAGCTTGGAAGTCAAAGAGGCAGTCGTGCATTGCACTTTCCTCTATGGAATCAGAACTATATGCTCCCGCTTCAGTAGGAGAAGAAGCGGAGTGGATAAGAGATCTGATCATCGACATTCCAATGACGAGCCTGAAAATGCATTCTATTTCACTATATTATGACAATCAAACCACAAAGATCATTGCAACAAATACGTTGTTCAATGGAAAATGAAGGTAGCTAAGGATGAAACAGGCATGGTTGACCCATCTCACCAGTCAGGGGATAATCTCCCTATTGGACGTGAAATCGAAAGATAATGTAGCAGATGTCCTTACCAAGGGCTTATGTAAGGTTCTAACAAATAAAACATCGGGGGAGATGGGATTAAGGTTCATTTAGTATGACTTAATACCCTGCTTATATTTTAAATCTTAGAATCGTAGTCTGCCTACATTCGAGCATCTATAGTGAGCACACGGAAGTATTTCAGATGCTACCTGATGAAAGTCATAGATGAATAGTTGCTAGTCATTCCAAACTTGATGATTTACGCAATTATTTGTTATTCAAAGGCTGATTTGGGTATCATTCCAAAAAGGAATACTGAAGTTGCTGATATGCGTCCCGATATTATGATCGTTACTTATATCATTCCAAACTTGATGATATATTAGTCACAGCTTGTTGTATCATTCCAAACTTGATGGTATAGCACAATTGTGAAACGTTTAGTAATAATCTTAATAATCGAAGGAACATGGTTTGATTTTATGAAATCAATTGTCTAATTTTGTGTAAATTGGATAGAGATGCTGATATGTGATTCTTTCTTCCTGGTTAGAGTATTACGTTCTTTTACTGCTAGAACTAATCACTTTACTTTTGATTAACAAATGTGAATTCATAGAGATTTGTCTCATGACATTCTTATTGTGTCTGTTTGCAGATCACATGGAGACTGGATGAGAGAAAGTTGATTTCGACCCGGATGACGATGATCTGTTGTTTGCATAGATCATTGATCAGTTATCCTTTATGAGTTTTTCCAGCTTTGCTTACTGTGTTTTGTTTGGAGCCATGTGTTTGAGTTTAGATATTTCATGTATTCTAAAACTCATATTTATATTTCTGGAAAACTCATGTTTTGTCGTTATTAACTCTTGTTTAAGTAATCTGTGATGTGACCCCGATATTTACAATATAGGAGGAGATTGTTGAGGTATATTTAATTATCGGATTAAGGGATACTTCACGGTTGGTTAGGACCCATTAGGGATCCACGTACCCGCCAGAGATTTAGGGTTTGCCTATAAGTACCCTGCTATGGGCAATGAATAGAGTGTTTCAAACTAGAAACTCACGTGGATGCTTCGAGCTCCATTCTAACATAAACTACATTAAGTTATTAACACAGCGCGAAATAAAACTAAAATTAATTAAATTTCTTTCTTTATTTCAAACCACAAAATACAACATCTACATAATAGCAAAAACTAAAATCATAATTTATCTCATTTACAATTATAGCAAAAGTAAAAAAAAAACTAAAATCATAATATATATCATTTACAATTATAGCAAAAGTAAAAAAAAAAACTAAAATCATAATATATCTCATTTACAATTATAGCAAAAGTTAAAAAAAAATTATCATCAATAATCCTTGTTGTTTTAGTATCAACTAGTGTCACCGGAGCGGGGGATAGAGACATGACCAGACTAAATCTGGATTGCAGGTTTTGATAGAGGCCTATGGATCAACGGGAATAATCATAAGATAGCCTAACATCGGGAGAAAACATAAGCTTATCCTAGCACCTCCGTCGGATTTACATGGCCGACGCCGAAGGCGAAGCAAACTCGCATGGCGAGAGAATCGTTGGAGCTTCCACACAGTCGCCGAAAATAGATGCAGCCCCCGCCGGAAGAGCCGCTTAAGGTGGAGATCGACGGCGCCAAAAAATTTCCATTTTAAATATTAATAATAATTTGTGTTCATTGCTCGCGATCGGACAACCCCCAGGAGAAACTCCTGCTGGGGTCCGGTCGGGCGGCAGCCGGCTCCGGCGGCGGCGGCGGCGTGAAGACCTGAAGGGTCGGGCGGAGGCGGAATGACGACTGTTCACGGGCATGCTTTTTTGTTTCCTTTGTTTTATTTCGATTTTTAATTTCGTTTTTTTATGTTATATTTACATAAGTATTTAAATATTTTAATAAATGAAATATAAGAATACTGCTGGGGCGGGACGGGCGAAGCCCGCCGAGGGGGCGGGCGAAGCCGGCCTGAATGCGTCCGAATGCTACAGCGCCGGATCGAGAACGGGCGAACCCCGCTTGAATGTCGCGGGCAAAGCCCGCAGCAACGCATCTTATGTTTTTTTTTTATATAATTTAATAAGCATTTAAATATTTTAATAAAGAAAAGTTATAATGCTTAAATTTTCAATAACTGGTGGGGCGGGCGGGCGAGGCCCGCCGAGGGGGCGGGCGATGCCTGCCTGAACAATAAAAATGCCGCGGTGCCGAATTACGCAAAAAATTTTTGCACTTCGTTTTAAAGTTTTTTAATATAAAAACATAACTTGGTTTAAACTTAGTTTTTTCAATTTTTTTAATCAAAAAACATTTGTGGGCGGGGTGAGGCCGTCGGGGGGCGGGCGAAGCCCGCCGCAAGCAGCTGTGTACTGCCGTAGGATTTTAGTGGATTAAATTTTTTATTATTTTTAATTTATTTACTATTTTAATATTTAATGAATGTAAATTTATTTAAAGTTTTATATAGGTGACGGGGGCGAATATAGGCGAGGGGCGGCCGACTACCGGCAAGGGGCGGGCGAAGCCCGCCGACGCCGAGGGGGCGGGCGAAGCCCGCCTTGACTGACAAGCGGGCGAAGCCCGCTTGGTTGCGGGCGAAGCCCGCATGGTTGCGGGCGAAGCCCGCATTGATGCGGCCGAAGGCCGCCCGAGAGCATCGAGCATTGCGCTGGTAAGCCGCTGCAGATTTCTCATCGCCGTTTCGACTGCCCGTTGCAAACAAAGGTTCCGTCGGCACTGCACATCTCAACGCCCCATTCGTCGCCGTTATATTTCCAGTTTATTCCTGTTCTTTTGTTTTTTTAGCTCATCGGCTGCGTTTTGAAGAATCGCCTCCTCTCCAAGGTATTTATGGAATCTCCATTAGATCGAACCTAAAATCTCTTATGAGCACAAATTGGTGTTCTCCATTACATTTATGTTTTCTTCTTGATTTTCTTTTGACATGTAAGTGATTTCACGAGCACACATCAAAGTTCCCCAGCTCTCAACTTTTGGGATTTCCCCAACTCTCATTCTACTTAATTCCACAGCTTCCTCTGTTATGGTTAAAAGCAGCCCCTTCTACCCTTTGTTTGCTGTAAATTTGTTCTCTTAGTGTTGGTTTGTGAGTGAATTTTATGTTCTTTGATTCATTGTCTCTTATTAGCTTTGTTTAAAGTGATGATATCATTTTACCCTTTTCCTTTTACTATGGATTGTAAGTGCAAAAGATCATAGAAAGACCAACATATACATAAACTATACACTGAATTTACATCCATGTATAACTCATACACTTTTTTTTGAAAGGATAATTATTACACGAAGCTACGGACTGCACAGGTTCGAGCTTGGCCTCTCCTAGCTCTTCATGTGCCGCTCCTTCTCTTCGTAAAAATTTCCACGGCGGCTGATCTCCATGATTGCAAGAATTCCTATTCTTCAAAACAAAATTGTGGGGTGTCATAATGGAGCTGGAGTACTAATATATGCTATTGGTGTCATCAGCATCATCCTTCATAGATTAAAGAGCTTTGGAGAAGGATAGAAGGGAATAAGGGATGATCGACCGTCCAGGCCTGTGAATTCTTCCAGCATAGGATGTCAAGGGGGGACTTATGAGAGATGATTGACTATAGTGTCTGACTTTAGATGCTCAATATTCAGGCGGCGGGGAAGACAGTTTATGAATACATATCTTAATGCTGTTATATTCGAGTTTAATGCACAAGTTTACAATGTTTCTCGCTCTTTTGGTGTGCCAGATGGTCGGAGTTTAAAATTAGAGGTCTCTGGGTCCTATGCTTTCCAATTCGGTTTACACTAATGATCTGATTATTACTACTCGAGAAATAAAAATGACATTTGTCACAATATTTGCTTATTTGAATTGAGTATTACTTTGTATTATGAAAACATTTTATTCTTTAAGCATTTTTGAAATCAATTTCACTTTTACTTAACTAGGTTTATGGGTAATTGAATTGGAATTTTTTTGGCATAAGAAGTGAGAATGGCTTATATTAAAATTTATTGCATGCAAAGACCCAATTTTGGGCTGGGAAGTTTATAAAAAAACTGGCGAAATCTCATTTCGTCCTTCCCTGTGACATCTGCTATTCTCTAAACCTAACACGAGTTCTCCTTTCCAACAGGTGTACATTAGGTATATATGTTTGCTAATCTACCATCTATTGCTCATCAACTCTGGCCTGTTTACCTTAAACTAGCTGTGCTTTTTTGGAATTGTTTTACTGATAAATTTCTCCCAAAATTTTGGTGATTCTCAAAAATTTGTTGTGACTCAAAATAGCAATCACACAACGGTTAAACTAAGTTCATAAATTTACAAATGGGCCGTCAATTTTGGCAGTTTATTCCAAATTTTGATTATATTCTCAGAACTGTGTTGCTTTAAAAAAAGGAAAGTATTTTCGTAACTCCTTATTTTAATATGGCATTGTCATTTCGTTGTTGCAATGCACTCTCACTGCTATCACTCTGCTTATCCATCGCCGCTTCGCCTACTCGCGCCCATCCTCTCACCGTAAGAAAAGGTAATCCGTTCTTTTTCATTTTCGTTCATCTTACGCCAGCCCGTGCTTCCAAAACCCACTTCCCGAACCACGACGCCCTTCACGCGACTCCTCTTCACGCGACTCCTCTTCTCCGCGCATATCTTCCGCGACGCCGCTTCTCCAACCTTCTCAGTGACGATCAATCGAAGAACACCAGCTAGCTGAAGTTCAGCCCGTAATCTCCCCCTCCTGCTTCCACGATTCCTCCCCAGAAATTCAGAATGCTCGCTCATCCGCCTCCTACGGTTCCCACGTTTTCAAACCCCCAAAAAAGCTGTGCCCTAAACCTCTCTCCTTCTGCGTGCGTCCTCCCCTGATTTCGCCATTCCTCACAGGTGATTCCTTTTCGTTCTTCGTCATAGCCCTAGGAAGAAACAAGTGATTTCCTTTTTCATTCTTCCTCATTGCCATGAATAAGGAGCTTTCTACCTTCAAGAGGTGTCGAGCTTCTTTGAATTGTAAGACCAACATTGAAATTCTTCTTTGAGTTATATGCGAGATTTAGGTGAATTGGAGGCAGAGCATATCTTCAAAGAGATGGTAACTTCGTGGCAATTTGTTAGATTTTCTCTTCTTCGAGATCTTCACTGGGATAATCTTCTGCCTTTTGATTTAGGATGATATCAGTCATTCTAATGACGGTTTAGATTCAAAGTTAACTTTGATTCCCACGTTAGAGGAGGAAATTTCTGAATTTTTGACTCAAGTGGCAACCCTGCTCAATTGAGTGGTTCCCATTTAGGAATTAGGATTAATCCAAACTCCTGCATAGGGCATCCTGCAAGTTTGTTTAGACTTTACTAATTGCTTACAGAATTATTTGCAACTAATAACCTGTATTTTATTTCAACTCTTGCAACACATGAGTACCTGTATTTTTTTGCATATGCCAGCTCTTGGAGAAACATCTGAATACAACTTGCAGCAGATAATGTATGAGATTGATGCAGTTCATGGCCATAAGATTGCATATGAAGATATACTATTCTCACAAGAATTCAATTTGGAGATACCAGGTGAGTTAAATTTTTCGTTCTACTTCACATGTATGTTAATATTTTTGGTAGTGGCTGTTCGTATCGATTGCTTTGTTTCTTAAGCTTGGTCTTATTCATTTTCTCTGGCCTTCAGTCCAGCGGCACCCAACAGTTTTCAGCTCCTTTGAGCTGTTCTTCAGTTTTATTTGTTGCAGCTGCCTCTCCGACGCAGCGGGTGAATGGAAAACAAAGGTTATTACCATGAAAATCTTCAAGAAACAGGCTGAAGAGGGCGCAGCTGCCTTTGTCTGTCTTGGCTTAGCAGGTCCATAGTCCTTATCCTCTTATGCTCCATGGCTTTTCATTGTTTTGGAGTTCTATTTTTTTTTTAAATTGTTGTGGTAGAGCATAAGAGGATGAGATTTGTGCTACACATTTTACGGTTATTAGATGTCATTTAATTGTAATTCAAATTTTAACGTCGTCAGTTTGTTAGTTATTTTTTCCGTTTATTTCTCCTCTTATAAATAGTTTACATATTTGGTGAGCAAACCAACAACTTTCTTCTGGGATTACTCACTTCCTGTTGGAGTGTTGTTTCAGTTTTATTGTTAGGTTGATTTTATATTGCTTGAAATAAGTTATGAGGTTAAGTTTTGTATTGACATATTACTCGATTTTTTATTGCAGTATTTTTAATTTATTTGTCTATTTAGATTCTCAATTTTTAATTAATAGATCATGTTCATAGCCCATGACCCAGGCATCCTAAAAAAATTCCTTGAGGACCAGGAGTCTTTGGAAAATTCCTACAATATCCTTCCAGGAAACCAGGTCACATGAGCAACTTCTTGGCTTACCAGCTCCATAGTCCTTATCCTCTTATGCTCCATGGCTTTTCATTGTACTCCAGTTTTTTTCTTAAATTGTTGTGGTAGAGCATAAAGGAAGAGATATCAAAACTCAAGTTGCACGCTATAGTAATTAATGTTAGTGCGCATTAATATTACTCATGATATTACTCTATTGCAAGTATATATGGTGAGCATTCTTCAAGAGAGGCACAAACACTAAAATGAAGTAGCTAAAGTGATAGGTTTTAAATCAAAGACAAAGATACCGGGTTTCCAATTTGCTTAGTTGAGATGTCCTCAATCCTATTTTGTTTGTTTATAGTCATATCCTGTTTTTGCTGATACGAGCATCTTCGCACGGGCTACGTCCGTGCTCGATGCTCTTCGCAGGGACAGTACACTTGCAGCGACGGTACCTCTGCCTAAAGTCACCCCTTCTCGGGCGCTCGGTCAATTGACAGTGCAATTAGAATGTTGCGCTTGGGGGTGGCGAGCAGGGGGGCAACCCTCCAGCGATTTCTGTAAGCCCGAGAGAACTTGATTGCAGGCTGACTGACGACCGCAGTCAAAGTACTATTGTCTCTCAGGTACTGTCGTGCAAGGGTGTTTACGAACTGCAAGATTGTCACATTAGGACACTAACGATGAGGGGCTACTGCCGGGTTGGTCATGTGGGCTCCCGATGCACTGTCAACTGACCGAGCACCCGAGAAGGGGTGACTTTAGGCAGAGTTACCGTCGCTGCAAGTGTACTGTCGCTGCGAAGAGCATCGAGCACGGGCGTAGCCCGTGCGAAGATGCTCGTATATATATATATATATATATATATATATATATATATATATATATATATATATATATATATATATATATATATTCATTACTGTCGATTAATGATTCTCCATTAAATGTCAGAATTCGGCCGTAATTATCAATATACGCGCAATAATGTAAAGACTCGCCGTGTTGCAGTTCGAAAGTCTTCCATCAAGCAAAAGTCAAACCTTTGGCCCCAAATTTTAATTCCATATAAAGCCGTGATTTTAAGCATGAATTCATGAAGGAGTTGGCGAAACCAGCTGGCCGAGGAAAAGCAACCTAACCGCATCCAAGAGCTCATCAAATTAATAACTTAATTGGATGGCGCCGAGGCAGACGACAGAAGAAGGGGCGGCGCGGGAAAATCCGCCGGCCGGAAACCACCATCAATCTCAGCATCGCGCGCCTCCTCGTCCTTCGCCGGTAGGCTCTACTCCTCCTTATGTTGCAAATATCGGAGAGCCGTGGTCAACGGGGATCTATGACTGCAATTTGAACCAGAGCAACGGTAATCCTTCGAAGGTCAACTGTTTTTTTGTGTGTGTGTTTTCGTTATCATCTTCTTAATATGAATTGAATTGTTGCAGCCATAATCACTGCTTTGTTTCCTTGCGTGACGTTCGGGCAGATTGCAGAGATCTTGGATGAGGGAGGGACGAGTATGTCATTTTCTCTCTCCTCTTTTTTTACTTTTATCCGTAGTTTTGACTATCCGCACTCTATTTGTAAGAGTTATTACTTGTCTTTTGCAAATGCGCGCACAAGACATATTGCCGCCCTGATTAAAACACGAGCGTAACTACAACGATTTTTCTGGAAATACGTCTTGTACATGCATTTTTAGGAAAATTGTTCAGCATGAAAGTAACTTTCGAAATTACAAAAACCTCCTCTGTAAATTTATATTTCATAGCATCCATGCACAAAAGTATATCTTTGGAGTAAATTTTGAGGGGGTCTTTTGTGTATTGAAATTATGAAATGTCAACATTGAGGGTGGGGGAGGGTATTTGTAATTTTAAAAGTTAGAAAAGGGCAAACTGTAATTACGCAAACTTGAGGGGAGGTTAAATAATCCTTTATTATATTAACGGCAAAGTAAATTCTGGGCATTGGAGGCCTGGAGGGTGGCTCTTCTGTTGAGTTAAACTTAATAAAATTTACTTTTTTTTTTCATCAAAAAAGCCAAATTTTAATGTTGTTTTACGGTAAAGGTGGTTCTATAATTAAGTTTTTTTTTCATTTCATTTCTTAATTTGATGTATTTAATATATATATATATATATATATAAAGTGTAAAATAGTGTTTTTGTAATTATGACCTAATGCTCGTGGTGTCTTTTCTTAGGAGATGCGCTTGTGATTTAAACTAAAAAAAATATTTAGATGCGTCTGACTTTATAAAATAGTCTATTTTAAGAGCTTTTTTATAATTTATTTAAATTTGTAAATTATGGTCACCCAAAAAAATGTTCATAAATAAACCAAATGTTTTCACGATGAATTTTTTTATTAACAAGTTCTAATTATAATTATATTTATAATCCATTCAATATATATATATATATAACCCTAATATGCATGATTTAAGGATTCTTATAGCACATCAATCTTTTAGGTGAGCCAATTGCACCAAAAATTACTCTTAAAAATATAAGATACAAAATGTTGCCTTTAGAACAATGCAATTAATATTATAGGTAAGGACAATACTACACATACCTAAAGTTTACCTAAAAGCCACAAAAAATGGGCCCCACGGGTAACAAAAACACCCGATTCTTCTAGGGTTAGGGTGAAAATCACAAAAAGTGGGCCCCACTCGGCACAAAAACACCCGACTTTAGGGTTTGGCGCAAAAAAACCCTAAAATCGGGTGTTTTTGTGTCCTGTAGGGCCCATTTTTTGTGGCTTTTAGGTAAACTTTAGGTATGTATAGTATTATTCTATATATACCTCTAATTAAACTCTTGAGCTAAGGCTTAGTTTGGTGTGGCATTTTTGCTCCGGTGAGTGTGATAGAAATGACAACGATTATGGCCGCCACCGACATGTCAAACGGAGTCTAATAAATGTTAATATTATCTAAAATTTTATTCTAAAGTAAACAAAAAAAAACTTTACAAATTGCTGACCATCTCAACAGTCGTGTAGTGTCAGAACACATGCATCCAACTATCCAAGCATTATCTTAAATGGTTTCATTTTTCACCCATTAAAAACTCATTCGTTTTTTTAATTTATTCGGGGAATCATAGGGTCCGTTTCGTGCGACGTTTTTTGCTCCGATGAGTTTGGACAAAAACGATACCGTCGTGTGAGTTTGGGAATTCACGAACGACGGTTCGTAACCACCGCGTTCACTACCGCAGTGCCAAACACAGCCTTAATCTAATAAAATATAAAAAATCAATATTTTGGCAAAAAAATATCAGTCCAAGCTTTAATCAAAAGCTCTAAACTACCTTCTAAGATACTCACCCTCAAAGCTTCATCGTTAATATATCTTGCCAAAAATCAATCACATATATAGTTTCTAGTCCCTAGCAATCACACTATATAAATCATAGCATCTACTTTCCCAAAGAACTTTATCCATAAGCCTATAAAAGAATTGCACTTGGAAGTATTCATGCAACGATACTTTCTTGTTGGTAGAAGGGAAAACACCGAGTTTTTAAGATTGGGAGAGTGAATCTGGAGGAAAAGAAGAGTTTTACATTGAGAGACTTGAGAGAGAGAGCGAGATAGTATGAGAGAGAGAGAGCGAGAGAGAGAGAGAGAGAGAGAGAGAGATTTAGTAACCTTAATTTCTTACATCCCTAATTAGCATTTCTATAGCATTTCAAAGTCATTACATTCATTAATATCTAGCTAATTCATGTACAAATACTGAAATGTTTGAACCGGGTCTAACTCAAGCATGAACCGGCCCACCTAACCCATAAAAATTTACGAATAGTTCAAGCAATGAAATCTCTCTTCCTAACCACTCAATCCCCTTAAACTTTTTTTTTTGAAACTTAATCACTCAAAATGTCATCATTTTGACCCCATCAGGCTGCACACTGGGCAGTTTCATGTACATTCTGATGGTGCCAGCAGCGCTCACATGCTGGATCATGGGTTCCAACTACAGGAAGAAGCTGAGAAGCAGATATAACCTGGTCGAGGCCCCGGCGGAGGACTGGACCCTCCATCTCTTCTGCTCCTGCTGCGCGCTCTGCCAGGAGTTCAGAGAACTTCAGCACAGAGGCATTGACCCCTCCTTAGGTATCACGGCGTCGGCAAACTCCTACGCACAGTTTCCTGATCGAAAAAAAGCTAAACTTTGATTTTGTTTATGTTAACTAGGGTGGATGGGTTACCTGGCCCGGCAGCAAGGGGCGGCGACTGCGCCTCCGGCGAACCAGTTTATGGGAAGGTGAAGCCATTCAGAGATCATGCACACTGTTGACCTGTAGCTGATTGTTTATTTTTGTCCTTCTCTTCCAATGGAATTTGTGTGTTTGGCTCTATGTAATCAACACTGCGAGTTTGTAATAAACACTAAGTTTGCTGTAATCATATGTTTTTCTTTTCTTCCATGGAAATTGTGTTGTTTTGGTTCTATGTAACTAAGTTTGTTGTAATGAATGACCTGCTTGCTTCAGCCTCTTGCAAATTTTTTTGGAGGGAAATTTACTTCGTAAATGCTGAGATTATAATGTGAGGCGAATGAAGTTTGGTCTTAGGTTGTATGCAGCATTGGAGAAGATGAAACTTAAAACACAATCCAAGGGACAAAGGAGGAGGAGGAGGGCATCATAGTCGGCTTATAAGTACTTTTTTTTTGCTTGAAGTTGCCGAGCCGGCATTGCGTTCGACTGTAGGGGAAGTAGGTCGTTGTGAGGATAGAGTGAGGTAGAGATCCAAAAATAAACACACACCTCTCTATCAAAGCACAGAAACAACTGATTTCGATTAGTATTCACTTTAATCATAGAAACAAAAGATAGTCTTTATATGATCTATCAAAGGATCAACTTCTGCTGCAACATCAGATCCTTTGAAAATAAGAATTTCAATGCACGACCCATCGTGAAGAATTGTGGCTGTTGTTCTCTTCTTGAAATGGTGAGTTATTCCTCGCCTTTCAAGGGCTCGTGGCCGCACATTTATCTTTGCCAACAACACGACTATCCCTAATAAGTCATTGTTATTCTTGTGAGTTGGCAGAATTGTTGTACTTGCTTAGAATTTTCACCATAGTCGACATTTTTTTATTGGAAAATGTTGACATGAGTTGACAAGTCGACAAAGGTTTCCTCTTCCTAGTTGATCAGTGAAGCAACTTGCTTCGGCTTCTAGATAGCATTTTTCTTGTTTTCTTGCAGCTGCTTTCTATGAGTACCATAAATCGCAATATGAGGAACTTTATGCTTTGATACAACTTGATCTTAAATTCCTGCCTCTTTCGACGATGATATGCGCGCAGGCTGCAAAACTATGGATATAAGAACTCTTTTCTTAAATTGGGCTGTTCTTCTTACTTTACTCCTACTTTATGTTGGATGCTCACAATTGTTGGTCCTTCCTTTGATCATCTTGGGTTTACTCCAATGATGATGAGTCAACCATCAATGCCTTAGATAAACTAATTACTAATTACCACCTAGTATACTTGTAACGAATTGTGAGAGCGTCAACCACTTTCCCTGACACTGCTCCTTATGGTTGTCAAAACTAGTTGTTGCGGACACGAGAGTAGAACGATCAAACGAACAGAATATCAAAAACAGAAGACACATATTTACGTGGTTCACCCCAAGACGGGCTACGTCCATGGGAAGCAGCAGTCCGTTTTTCACTAGATCAAGAACAGAGGCGGTTACAAGGAAGTGGGCGGATTTCGGATTTCAGAATAACTCAAACTCTAGAACGACAAGGAGTGATTTAGACCATTACACGAGACGGGAAAGAAACTACTCGAGAACACTCTTAGAAGCTCTCAATACAAAGATGATTTTTTTGTATCTTGGATTTCTTGGTTCTACGATGATTACAAATGAGAGGATACTTCCCATTATATAAGCTACAAGGGACTTCTGCATTTTCACTAAATCTGTTTACAAGACTAAAAAAATCTACACAATTATAAGAACTTGCATTTATAAGATTCAACATTACTCTAGAAGATTCAACATAGTTCTAGAGAACTTGCACATATTCTCTAAATATTTCAGACCAACATTACTCTAGTCTCTACAATACTCTAGAAGATTCAACATTACTCTAAATATTTACATGTCTCTAAGAACTTGCACAAGCTTCAGGAACTCTCACCACAGTTCTAGAGACCAAACATCAATGAATGGCTAACAATGGTCACGGATAAGCCATGAACTTGCAGTCCATGAAACACATATGAAAACCTTTTACGCGGGATAAGTGTCTACATAGTTATTAAAGGCGCAAGGCGCACCAAGGCGCAAAGGGGTCTTGGAGCCTAGGCGCAAGGCTCAAGGCGCAGGCGCGCGCCTGACGAAGGCAAGGCGCAACCATATTCAATTTAAATAATCAGCATCAAACACCACTTCATCTTCTTAATCAGATTTTTTCATCTATTCTACTCATTAATGATTCATTACTATCATTTATATCTCTTATAAAATAGAATCAATGTCATCACTTGCATCATATCTAAGTCTCAATGATCGATTATGTTTCGCAAACACTAAATCATGGAAAAAAATATTGAGTTCTTACATTATATCTTTTTTTATTTTGAAAAAAAATTATAATAGAAATTGCACCTAGACGTGTCTTTTATGCTCCAAAGGCGCACAAAAGGCGCACTAAGGCGCAAACCTCTGAGCCTGCTGAGCCTTGAGCCTTAGGCGCGCCTGAGGCGCGCCTTTAACAACCCAATGAGATTATAGGGTTTATTTGAATAGATTCTACCGGTTGACCGGAAACGAGGAGAAAGAGTGGTTGATCCAATGAGATTTTGGCTAATTGTCCGATTGAATGGGGGTGCGACCAGCGCATCGCCAACGCTCATAGATCCGTACCACCCATCGGCAAATCCCGCATCTCCCGGTTCCGCATCTTTGTGGCATCGGTCCAACATCTTCGCGATGTAGTGGGTGCATAAATCAACCAGACGATCATTTCTCTTCAGTCCCGGAGGGATCTAAATCAAGTGCTTTTTCACCATAGGCGCGGAGCGAAGCATACCCAAATTAATAGCACAGCATTCCATTCCCAACCAACCATACCCGTGAAGTAAGTGAGTCGCTATGCAATGAAAGCAGGGGTCAAGCAAAAGGTTGAAGCATGAGTCTAATAAGTAGTCTTTTTTTTCCTAACCACAAGCAAAAGGTTGAAGCATGAAACCAAAGGAAGCATGCATATGTTCTTCCAATCAGCTCATCTACTAAAAGAGTACTTGATTGAGACTACATGGGACGAGCTGCAGCTCCACTTGTTCGATACAAGTATTTTTCATCATAGTTCTCGAGTAATATAGCATCGCAATACAATTACAATGTGGTTCAGATCCATCTGGATCATAAACAATGAAAGAAAAGTCAAGAATTCATAGAGATTTTTCAGAAATTTATATATTTTACTGTGCACACATTCATCCCCTACAATAAGCAACGTGGTTATTTAAGAATTTCATGATAAATTGGAAATAAGTAGACACGGAATTAAGATGTAGAATACAGACCAGTCAGCAGCAAATACGTGCCCTTTCCTTTGGATTATCTCTGGAGCTAAATAATCTGCAAGGCAACAATCGAGCAGAATTCCAACATGTGACAGGTCAGCATAGGTCCAGAGTACAGGTGGCACACAAGCTGAGCCACTGAAGCTCATTAATATTTTCTTTTCCTTCAACACATGTTCTTCCTTTCCAAGCCCTTGAACTTTCCGCTTAGAAAATGTCATTAAACTTTGAACAGCATCTGAGTTGCAGAAAAATATAAAATGAAGCACATATCATTGTGTAAATGGTTGATAAGCTGGCACTCCAAATGATGCACAATCAGTTGCATAAATGCTCTTTTCGACTCCTAAATAGAATGAATACTCAACAGATTCGAATTCCTATTATGGTAGCCAGTTATGTACATGTATTTGAACTAATTTACAGAAAAAATACTAAATCTGCACATCCTGTACCAAATCAGATGCTGTAATATTCTTGCATGTTGAAGCATCATTGTTTAATATGGTTTCCTTTGAAGAACTTAAAGAATCCTTCAACCTGCACTACAAAATGTAACTCAACTCAGCCACCTAGAGAAAGATAAATAACTAGTTTAGAACATGTTTGTAGAAAAGCAATCTTACTTACCGATCTTCCTGAGGGAGTTTCAAAACAGACCCAACTGCTAAATCAAACTTCTCCTTCGTGATAATCAAGCATACAGCATCACCGACAGAACTTGCAGACAAGGAGACAACAGATTCCCCGAAGAGTATCCATTCTCCAAAGTGACTTCCCTCTGTCAATTCCATCACATGTTCATTGTTGTCTTGAATCTTAGCTCTCTGTTCCAGATCAGCAGAAAAGATGTAGGAAGTAGTAGGACTCGAAGCATCTGGAAGATATGATAGTCTCACAAGACCTTTTTGAATGATATACAAACCAGAGAGTGACTCATCCTGAAATGAAAATGAGATAGTTCAATCAATTGATGCCTTGTTGGGATATACCTACAATAACGTGCAGCTTCCACCATTATTCCATGCAAAATGACAGGAGAGGTTTTTTTAAAACATCAAAATTAATGTAATAATGAGTGGATTTTTTTTATTAGAATGTAGCACTTTGGTTAACCTAGAATTCATTTCATCGCATATGGCATGCTGAGCTAGTACTAAGAGAAAAAAAAAAGCTTATAAAATAAGTAAACAAGAGATAAGAGATCTAAGGATTTAGGTCAAGTAAGATGCAATAAGTTGATATAATTCTATCTTGAGAATTAATTAAAAGAGAGTTTTAAAGAAGAAAAAGTAGACCCAAGGTAACATGGATGAAAATAGTTGGGATAAGAGTACTACGGAAGATGATGATAGTGGAGAGTTTTAAGAAACCAAATATTTCTGATGAGTACGGTGAATAAAAAAAGAGGTAAGTTATTATTGACTAAAACTTTCGTATAATTTTATTAAACATCATTTAGTTTAAATATCAACATGTTATGGGCCTAGTCCGAGGGCGTGTCGGAGGCGATGATGACGACGGCGGAGGAGGATACCGTGGAGCCGGAACCGCGGCTGCCTAAGCGGGGCTTGCTCGTTGGAGGAGAGAGCTACCAATATCTCACAATTTTAGAGGAAGGAAATAGACTTTATTTCTTGCATACTAATACAAAGACCCAAGGGGTCCCTTAAATAGGCTTACAATCGATGTCAAAGGAAAGTACAATAAAGGAAATACAACAAAGGAAAGAACGATAATGGAATACAACAAAATAGGAATGCGCCATAGAAGCAATATTTAGGAAATAAAATAATAAAAATAGATCCCATAACATCTCTCCCGCCCATGGAAAAGAGCTTGACCTCAAGCTCGAGAGAGATCAATACGCCGGTTGCCTTAGCCGACGCCTTCATCATCAAAGTCCTCGACTTGTAGATAGAAAAGTCGTTTGCACCCGTGGCCGCGAATGTACTGTTCGTCGCAGTTGTAACATAAGACCTGTGCGCGTCGTTTCATCATATCGGCCTGAGATAGTCGACGAACTGGTGGGGCTGGATGACCCTCAGGGCGGTCTTGTTGAATGCCTATATGGGTGGGTGGATATGCCTCCTGTGCCAGTTGTAGGCGACGGTCACATAGCCTGGCCAGACTCATAGCAGTCACAAAGTCTGGAGGAGCTTCAAATTCAACATCAAGTCGCAGGCGATCGCGAAGTCCTGCGGTGAAGATGGCGACCTACATATCTGGAGAGAGCGTGACCTGTGCCAGGAGAAGTTGAAACTGGTCCAGGAACTCATCCACAGATCCTGTCTGACGCAATGTCGTGAGGACGCCAAGAGGATTACTGCGGTTGGGAGGGCCGAAGCGTAGGCTGCAAAAGCGTTTGAAATCTTCCCACGTCAGTCCTGGTTGATCGTTGAGGAGACGAGTGGCCCATAGTAGAGCAGAGTCGAGAAAATGGAAGTAGACCAGGGATAGCCGCTCAGCCGCCGGAATGTGTTGGTGGCCAAAGAATAGCTCGCACCTGGTGAGCCAACCTAAGGGGTCCGTCTTCCCATCGTCTGTTGGGAAGTGCAACCGCGTGTAGAGAGGTGGGGCAACAACCTCAGGGCGTACAAGGACCATTGGTGGTTGCAGTGCTTGACTGCTGCAAGCATGGTCGTATGCGGGAGCGGTGGAGAGATCATCGAGGCGCTTGGAGAGTGCAGTAATGGCCCCTTGATGACATTCCGCAATTGCAGTTTGTTGCATCATGAAGGTCTGCACCATAGTCAGAAGTTGGTTGAGCTGATTCGATGAGTCGCCCATGTTATGTTGCGCCGAGGTTATTGTGCGAGTGACGGGTCGGTTTGAGTTCGACTGAATGAGTGCCGCGGACGGCTGTGAATTTGGTGTGCCACGTGACCCGCGGCGCTTCCCTATGTTGGTACAAAAGAGTTATTGGGTCTATTTTTAGTTGTTTATTATTATGGCACACGGATTGATGAGGTGTCACAATCCTACCATCCTGTATTCTCTATATATTGCCCCAATTGGGGCCTAATAATATACGACATGATCTTCTCCCATTTAATTTGGTATCAGAGGGAAATTCCGATCTCGCCTCCTGCCAGACCCTTCTTCCCGATTCCGCCGGTTTGACCTCTATCGACGGGATGTGAGGACTCGTCTTCCCGATCACCACGACGACGACGACCCGATCTCGCCTCCTGCATCTCATCCCGACCTCGCCTCCTGCGCCCGACGACGACGCCGCCTCCTGCGCTCGACGACGACGCCGCCTCCTGCGCCCGACGACGACGCCGACTCCTACATCCCGATCTTCTGCGCACGACGACGACGCCGACTCCGCCTGCCTTCTGTTCCGCGGCTGCTATGATGTGCCGCTACTTCCAGGACTGATGCTTCGCCTCTTACCGCCTGCCTTCCTTCTGCTGTTGGTGCTTCGTCTCTTCCAGGGCTGAACGCCTTCCGCGGCTGCTATGATGTGCCGCTGCTTCTTCTTGGTCGGACCTTTGTGATGGGATCTCCTCCTTCCATTTAAGGATTTCCTTTATCTTGATTTCATTCCATGGATTCCACGAATGATGGCTTTGCTCGTCGCATCACCACCACACTTCTTAATGAGAAGAATTTTATTGCTTGGTCCAACTCCGTGCGTGTCTATCTCGCCGGACATGACAAGCTTGATTGGCTTGAACCTAATGGGGTTCCCAAGCCTGCCGAGAAAGACGACAAAGCTCTCCGTCAATGGCGCACGGAAAACTTCAAGATTCTTGGGTGGCTTCAATGCTCCATGGAGCCCCGCATTTATGAGCAGTTTATGCGCTTCGAATCTGTTCCGTCTCTTTGGGCCGCTCTGTCTCGCACCTATGGGCACACACGTGTTGATACGCGGATTTACTCCGTCTTCCAGGAGATTTCGACTGCTCGTCAGGGTGACCGGTCTGTGCATGAGTACTTCACTTTTCTCTCTGGGAGATTCCAGGAGCTTTCCGATCTCGAGCCACTGAGTGCCTTTCCTCATTCCGAGGATATGCTTATTGCCAAGCGGAGACAGGAGAAGCGAGAGACCTATCAATTTCTGATGGGGTTACGCCCTGAGTTTGAGCAGATTCGGGTTCAGATTGTCAGCATGAACCCGCTTCCAGATATTTTAGATGCTTACTCCATGGTTGAGGAGCATGAGCGTCGTGCTCGCCTGACTGCTCCTTCTGTTCCAGCGCTTACTTCTCCACCAGACCAGATGGCCCTTGCTTCGGGTCGTACTCCTTCTGTGCGAGGGGGGCGTTCTTCTACCCATAGGGGCCGCGGAGGTGGCCGAGGGAGCCCGTTTGCCTCTATTCAGTGTCAGCACTGCCTCCGGACCGGTCATGAGAAGTCCAGATGTTGGCTGCTTTTTCCTCACCTACGCCAGCAGTCTTCTGCTCCCGCTCCTCGGGCCGCTGCCGCCACTACATCTGACTCTGGGACTCCTTCAGCTGACTGGAGCCAGCTTATGGCTCAGGTTCAGGAGCTTCAGTCACAGCTTCAGCACTATGCTCTGTCACCTCAGCCACAGACCACCTCTGATCCTGGACCCTCGTCATCGACTTCAGCCGCTGCATCAGGTACTCCGACGGCCTTTCATGTCACTAGTAAGGGATCTGCCTCTCCCTGGGTGATAGACACTGGGGCCACTGATCATATGACGGGTGAGCCACACTTGTTCTCCTCTCTTGTCTCTCCGACTGACCATCAGCAAGTTCGCCTCGCCGATGGCTCTGTGACCCCGATTCTTCACCAGGGCACAGTCTCTCTTTCTCCTTCTTTTTCCTTGGATTCTGTACTCCATGTTCCCAAACTAGCCTTAAATCTTCTTTCTGTTAGTCGATTGACTCGTGCTTTACATTGCTCGGTAACTTTTGATCCTTCTGGTTGTGTTTTTCAGGACCTGACCACGAGGAAGACTTTTGGCTCCGGCCGTGAGCGCGACGGGCTTTATCTGCTGGATCTCCCACCTCCTGCACCATCGTCTCCGCCATCCAGTTTTGCCACTACTACCACCACCACTCCTGCTATTTGGCATGCCCGGCTGGGACATGCGAGTCCTAAAATTGTATCTTCTATTTTTCCAGATGTCTCATTTGAGCACTTTTTTCAGTGTGATGTTTGTCAGCTAAGTAAACACACACGCACTTCATACCCTACTTCTGTTTCCCGTACTTCTGCACCTTTTGATATTATTCATTCTGATGTTTGGGGTCCTGCCCCGGTCGTTTCTTATGATGGTTTTAGATATTTTGTCTCCTTTATCGATGATTTTACCCGTTGTTGTTGGGTCTATCTGATGCGTGCTAAGTCTGAGGTGTTTGACATATATACACGGTTCTCGAGTATGATTCGCACCCAGTTTTCATCCCCTATTCGGATCCTCCGATCTGATAATGGAGGGGAATACACCTCTTCCTTGTTTACTGCCTTCCTTGCTAGCCAAGGAACTCTCCACCAATTCTCCTGTCCCTATACTCCGGAGCAGAATGGAGTAGCGGAACGCAAGAATCGTCATCTCCTAAATGTGACCCGTTGCCTCCTTCGTGGGGCTCATGCTCCCAAATCCTTCTGGAGTGCTGCCCTTCTTACAGGGACTTTCCTAGTCAACCGTCTCCCCTGCCAACCTCTGGCTGGTCGTGTCCCCTTGAGTCTCCTTTCCCCCAGCCGCCCGTTGTTCCCTATTCCTCTCCGCGTCTTCGGGTGTGTGTGCTTTGTTCAGGATCGCCGTCCGACTCGGACGAAACTGGATGACAAAGCCATCCGTTGTTTATTTTTGGGCTATTCCTCCTCTTCAAAGGGGTATAGATGTTATGATCCCTCTTCTCGTCGGACCTTCCATACTATGGATGTCACTTTCTTTGAGGATGTTCCCTTCTATTGTGACTCTCCTACCTCTACTCCTTCCTCTCCTCCACCATTCTCATCTCCAGTTCCCCTGCTCTCCGAGCCAGACTCTGCTCCTCTACAGATATATACTCGTGGCCCCCGTGGGCCTTCCCATGTTCACCCTATTCTTCGTGATCCACTGATCGAGCCCAGCTCACCGGACTCGGTGCCACTTCCTCTGGCAGGTGATGTTTCTTGCTCTTCCGACTTACCTATTGCTATTCGCAAGGGTAAGCGTTCATGTGTTACTGATCATCCTGTGGCTAGTTTTGTGTCCTACCAGCGCCTTTCACAGGGGTACCGAGCTTTCCTCACCGCCACTGACCAGATCAGAATTCCGAGTTCGACGACTGAGGCTTTTCAGCACCCTGAGTGGGTGGCAGCCATGGAAGCTGAGATGTCCGCTTTACAGAAGGCTGGCACCTGGCGGTTAGTTCATCTTCCCACCGGCAAGAAGACTGTTGGTTGTCGCTGGGTGTTCACCGTCAAGTATAATGCTGACGGATCTTTGGATCGTTACAAAGCTCGCCTTGTTGCAAAAGGCTTTACTCAGACTCCAGAGGATTACGGGGTGATATTTGCTCCTGTGGCCAAGCTTTCTACAGTTCGTCTCCTTATTTCCCTCGCTGCCTGCCACGGGTGGCCTCTTCATCAGCTGGACGTGAAGAATGCCTTCCTCAATGGCGACCTCGTTGAGGAGATTTACATGGATCCGCCACCTGGTTACAGGCTTCAGGGGGAGTATTTGGGTCGTGTTTGCCTCTTAAAAAAATCCTTGTATGGGCTGAAACAGTCCCCTCGAGCCTGGTTTGAGCGGTTCGGTACAGTTGTTCTTCAGAGTGGCTTCACCAGATGTCATGCCGACCATACCTGCTTTGTTCGGACCTCTGCTGATGGTCGTAGGGTCATTATTTTAGTCTATGTGGATGACATCATCCTTACCGGTGACGACAGCTCAGGGATAATCCAGATCAAGGGGGAACTTCAAAAGGCTTTTGAGGTCAAAGATTTGGGGCCTCTGAAGTACTTTCTTGGGATTGAGGTTGCCAGATCTCACCAGGGGATCTCTTTGTCTCAGCGGAAGTATACACTCGACCTTCTGAGTGATACTGGCCTTCTTGGGTGCTCTCCAGTCTCTACACCCATGGACCCGAACCACCGATTACACGCTGAATCTGGCGAACCTCTCCCTGATCCGAGCAGATACCAGCGTCTTGTTGGAAGACTTATCTACCTGACCAATACTCGCCCCGACATTAGCTTTGCTGTGAGTATGGTCAGCCAGTTCATGCATGCCCCCCGGACTTCTCACATGGATGCTGCTTTTCGGATCCTTCACTACTTGAAGGGATCACCTGGCCTCGGGCTCTTCTACCGTTCATCTCCATCCTCCGATCTTACCTGCTACACGGATTCTGACTACGCTGGCTCCCTGACTGATCGACGTTCCACTTCGGGGATGTGCACTTTCTATGCTGGCAATCTTATTTCCTGGAAGAGCAAGAAGCAGAGCGTTGTTTCTCGCTCCTCTGCTGAGGCTGAGTACAGGGCTATGGCCCATGGCGCCACCGAGCTTCTCTGGATGCGGACTCTCTTGACCGAGCTTGGTTTTCCTCCTTCTAGTTCCTCGACACTGGTTTGTGACAACCAGTCTGCTCTCATGCTAGCATCTGACTCAGTTCTGCACGAGAGGACTAAGCATATTGAGGTGGATATTCACTTTCTCAGGGAGCATATCCGTTCAGGGACTCTTGCAGCGTCCTATGTCCCGTCTGCCGACCAGATTGCTGATGCCTTCACCAAAGCTGTTGGGCCTTCCCGGCTCCTTTCTACACATGGCAAGCTGGGCTTGCTTGATATCTTCGCACCAGCTTGAGGGGGAGTATTGGGTCTATTTTTAGTTGTTTATTATTATGGCACACGGATTGATGAGGTGTCACAATCCTACCATCCTGTATTCTCTATATATTGCCCCAATTGGGGCCTAATAATATACGACATGATCTTCTCCCATTTAATTAGAGTCTCCAAGGATGTTATGATGTTGAGATTTGAGCAATTTACCGTGACTTAAATAAGCCCAATCAGTCTTGATGTCAACCTATTTGGTGACCAAGAAATAAATTCTCGATGTGGACCGTGCTCTGTTGGAAAGAAATATGTTGGTCTATGAGTCGTGGCTCCAATCAGGAAGGAGTGGGCTTTGAATGGAAAAATAAAAACGGATGGAGCCAAGTGTGCGGATGTGTCGACGCGTCCTTCACGTAACTTTAGGCGTCGATCCAGACGTGCTGCGGTAGACGGAAACCAAGCCGGCGTGCAGGCCGTGATCGACGACGATCCGGTGTTTGTGCGTCGGTGCCCTCGTTGACTGGAGGGGCGCGCTTTTGGTCGACGACGAAATCGATGAGGTAGACGAGCTTCCAAGCTGCGAGGATGAATGACAGAATCTGCAGGGCGTCTACTCGATGATGGAGACTTACGAAGAAACTCCGGAGACGAAAGACAATGTCGGCAGGGCTTCGATAGGAAGTCGACACTTGTGTTTGTTGATGTAGAGGTGATCCCGTAGGCGGATGGAGATCGGCGTGGAGGAGAGCAGAGGGGGTCGACGTCGAGGAAGATGTCGGTTGTGGGAGATATCTTCGACTACTTGCGGAGAAGTCAACAGAGGCGTGCCGTTGATTGCATGCTATCCTGAAATCGTGGGTTGTTCGAAGAGGGCTTCAGCAGTGGTTGTTGCGGGTGGAGGAGGAACGAGTATCCTCTGATATCAAGTTGTTATGGGCCTAGTCGGAGGGCGTGTCGGAGGCGATGATGACGACGGCGGAGGAGGATACCGTGGAGCCGGAACCGCGGCAGCCTAAGCAGGGCTTGCTCGTTGGAGGAGAGAGCTACCAATACCTCACAATTTTAGAGGAAGGAAATAGACTTTATTTCTTGCATACTAATACAAGACCCAAGGGGTCCCTTAAATAGGCTTACAATCGATGTCAAAGGAAAGTACAATAAAGGAAATACAACAAAGGAAAGAACCATAATGGAAATACAATAAAATAGGAATGCGTCATAAAAGCAATATTAAGGAAATAAAATAATAAAAATAGAACCCATAACACAACAATCCCCCGTCAAGATGGGTGAAAGATATCCACTAAGCTCATCTTGTCACATAATCTAGATAAATTAAGTGAGTTAAGTCTCTTAGTGAGACAATCAATCACTTGCTCTATCATGTTGGTTCCTTGATGAAACACCTATCGATCTCTACATACTTGGTTCTATCATGCTGAACGAGGTTGTTTGCAATGCTAATAGCTGACTTGTTGTCACACCAAAATGTCATCTTCCCCTCTTGGTTCATATTGAGCTCTGCCAGCAGGGTTTCAACCATAACATCTCTCCTACACCTAAGGCCATGGCCATGTACTCTGCCTAGTCTGTGGATCTCGTAACTACAATTTGCTTCTTACACCTCTAGGAAACAAGATTACCCCTACAAACATGCAATATTTTGACGTGGACCTCCTGTCATTGACGTAACAAGCCCAGTTTGAATCACAATAGCCCTCGATGTTCAAATGTCCATTCTTCCGAAAGATCAACCCCTTTACTGGAGCACTCTTCAAGTACCTTAGAATCTGATACACAACATCCATGTGACCCTCCCTAGGGTCATGCATATAGTTGGCCACCATACATCAAAAGATATGTTGGGACGAGTACGACTCAGATAGATCAAGAGACCTACCAATATTTGGTACCTCTCTATATCGACTGGCTCTCCTGCCTCAATACTGAGCTTGGACTTATGATCAATGAGAGCAACGACAGACCTGCACCCCAGCATACCTATCTTTTTCAGCAGATCTAGCACATATTTCCGTTGAGATAGAACAATCTCCTCTGCACCACGAGCTATCTCAATCTCAAGGAAATACCTTAGCTGCCTCAAGTACTTTACCTCAAACTCCTTGCCCAATCTCGTCATCAACTGAGAAATTTCATGTCAAAATACACAACAAACATTGTAGTGTGACCTCAATACCGCCTAAAGAACATTGTATGATCAACATTGGTCTGTCGATACCTCATGTCTACCATAGCTCTCCTAAACTTGTCAAACCAGTCTCAAGGAGACTGCTTCAGCACATAAAGAGACTTCTTGAATCTACACACCTTACCAGTCATTTGTTCTGTGTCAAAACCTGGCGGTACCTCCATATGCACCTCCACCAACAAATCACCATGAAGAAAGACATTCCCCACGACGCTCACGTCAAGCTAGTGTAGTTTTCATCCCCCATTTGCTGCTAATACGAGTGTCCGCATTGTACTCATCTTCGCCACGAGGGAAAGTGACTCATCATAGTCGATGCCATAAGTCTGACTGTACCCCTTTACTATCAATCAGGTCGTGTAGCGCTCAACCCGACCTTCTGGGTTTTGTTGCACAGTGAAGACCCACTGCCTTCTTGCCTGGTGGTAGTGACACAAGCTCCCCGGTTTTGTTAAATTTTAGAGCCCCAAGTTCCTTTAGCATTGCAGTTTTCCACTTTGGATCCTCCTTAGCAACCTGCCAACACTTAGGAATAGAGACAATATCCAAAGATGCAATGAATGTTCCATGTACAGGTGATGTGTGAGATTAGGAAACAAACTGAGCAATATCATAAGGGAAGCCATATCGATCAGGTGAGATTCTCGCATTACTGCGGGAAGACCTCCTTACTGGTAGGGGAATATGAGTAGAGAGAGGAATCATACCATTTGTGTATTCTGAGTTTGAGGTGGATGGTGTAGGTGTCTCAGGAGTTGGAGTAGGCATGGGAAAGGGACTTGGCACAAGTGTCGTTGTACGCACAGTTCCATCATTCTGCTTTCTTCTCCTTATATACACTCCCAGCTCCCCCTGAGCCTGAAGTCCACCATTCTTATATTGATTCCCCTCATACACCGACACCACAACCAACTCCACAGTCGGCACAAGAGGGCAAAAGATACTCACTATCCCCCCTCATCACTACTGTTATCCTCCCCTTCTCGCCTTATACTTCTTGTAACGAGCAAGTCCTCAAAGGGTGAGTCAACATAAGAGGAGTAGTATGGCTCAAACTCTCTAAATATGACATCCATACTAACGAACAACCTCCTCTCTGTCGGACTCCAGCATGCATACCCCTTTTGAGTAGCCGAATACCCAACAAAAATACATTTCACAGCCCTTGGATCCAGTTTTCTCACATTTGGTCTAGTATCATGCACGAAGCATAACAACCAAATTTTGAGAGGAAGAATATCGTCATTCTTACCTCTTATCAGCTCAATTGGTGACTCCCAATCTAATATCCGTGAGGGCACCCTATTGATCAACAAGACCGTTGTCAGGACTGCTTTCCCCCACGGGTACTTTGGTACCTTCATCGACATCATCATACTCTGGGTCACCTCAAAAAGACATCTGCTCTTCCGTTCAGCGACCCATTCTGCTCTGGTGTATATGGACATGTGGTTTGATGTTGTATTCTCTGGGATGACACGTACCCCCCAAACGCCAAATTGGTGTACTTTGTCCAATCGTCAGACCTCAACACCTTCACAACTGCACCGTATTAGGTCTGAACTCCTTTGTGAGAATCTATAAAACAAGCAAACACACTACTTTTATTTTTCATCAAATAGAGTCATGTCATACAAGAAAAACAATCAATGAAAGACACAATATCGAAATCCATTCATGGTAGTTGTGGAACAAAGACCCCATACATCTGAGTGCACTAAGTCGAAAGCAGAAGAACTCCTAATACCATAACTAGAATAAGAGCTCCTGATATTTTTCCCATCTCACATGCATCACACATCAGTTTTATTGTATTATCCTTTTCAAACAAAGATGGATACAACCTACTTAAGATAGTAAAAGAAGAATGACCCAAACGCCAATGATGAAGCAACAACAAGTCCTCTACACTCCTCCCAACTCCTCCGACACCCTCAACAATGGACGAAAGAGCTGAGTCCATACTCTCATTATCCAAACACCACAAGCCACTATGTCATGCGTCAGTCCCAAGTCTCTTGTCGGTCTCCTCCTGGAAGACCACCTTTGAAATATCAAACAAAACAACACATTTTAGTTGTGATATAATGAAACTAATGGATAAGAGATTCACAGGAAATGACGAAGTATGCAAAATATTGGACAGAGTCAGAGTGTTGGTATATTGTACAGTACCCATACAAACTATTGACAGAGTTGTACCATCGGCAATCTGAAAACGCTCTAGGACTGTTAGGGGAGTATAGGAAGAAAATTCTTTAACAACCCCAGTAACATGACGAGAAGCATCATAATTGACTATCCAATTTGGTGATCTATAGGTGGATATAGAGGCAAGAGCAAGTGTATCACAAGTACCCGTGGCTGAGTGAACAAAAGAGACTACATTACCCCAAGATGAAGCTGAAGTGAATGCATCATCGACTACACCCTTCTGCTTTCTCCTTATCAGTTGAGAGTAAGCATCTAAGATTGTTTGTTCCTCCTCAGAGTGACCCGCATCCCCTTCTGCCTCTTCCCCGCTACCATCAGATTTACTCGGTGACCCCCTCTTCCACCACCTCTGCGACCCCCATGGCCACGATCACGACTTCCAAACTGTCCTCGTCCACATGCATCTCTCTGCTTTGGTGGCTTAGGACAAGTTTGTCTCAGATGACCTATCTCACCGCAGTTGAAGCACTGTCGTGCCTCACCTCTGTATCATGTGTGGCCTGGATTGGTGACCATTAGTGTTGACTTCACCAATGCAAGTCCAGCAAGCACCAGTGACTGGAGCTTAATCCTACTCTTCTCCTACATTATGGTTGATATCGTCTCATCCAGTGAGGGAATCTTCAGCTGAGCTAGCAACGCCGCACACCTTGGCTCAAATGTCGGGATCAATCCCCTCATAAAATGCATAGTCCTCCTCTGAGCATCCCGCTTCCCTCTCTTGCACTCGAGATCTTTGCAGCATGCAGCGGGTGAGAAATGATCATAATCTACCCACAGTCGCTGCAGATCTATGACATACTCCTGGATCGATTTGTCTCCCTGTCTCCCTGCGTGACAGTCTCTATCTCCCTCTCAATCTAAAACATCATCGTGTTGTTGTCGACCACTGCATAAATTCTCTGAAACTTCCCCCAAAAATCACTCGCGGTCTCTATGTCATCCACCTTAACAGCTATAGATGCAACCATTGAGTTTAGGATCCAAGTATGCAGCAGACTATGTGTAGTCTTCCACTCATTGTACCCAGCCAAGTCCATTTCTGGCTCCCCCTTCTCACCTGTCAGATATCCCTCCAGGCTCCGTCCGGATAGAGCCCTCTTCACCCGACGCGACCAGCTCAAATACGTAGCTGATCCATCAAGTTTCAACTCCACGGGAAGAAGATCCAACTTCACCTGTTGTGGTTGTGTCGTTCCCTCGCCTTTGGACATCCTCAAGAACTCAAAGAACACCTTCAAATCCGCCTCCTCCATCTTGGAAACCAACTTCTTCATGAGAAGGGTGTTGCGTGTAACAAGTCTTCAAAGAGCTGGGGTTAAAGAAGACATCATTGCAGAGGTAGGAGCCATCTTCTACTTGAAGGAGAAATTCCTAAATCCAATTTTTTTAAGCATCCAACCGTTGGAATCTTCTAGAAATCCAGTATGATGATAAGAATACCAAAGAGAAACTTTCCCCATGATTTGGAGTCAATCAGACCGTCGGAGGATCGCCAGAATCCCCATTCCCTCAGCCAGCGCCGACTGTCACGTGACTGTCGAGCGAACCGCTTGGCGTTGTGGCTCCGTAAGGGAGAAGAGGAGGGGCTTCAGGGTTAGAAACGGTGGGCGGAGGCGAGAGGAGCGTGTTCCGGCGAAGGGTCCGAAGAAGGTTGGTCTGAAGCGGCGGGCGGAAGGCGAACGGGAACGAGTGCTCGAGCGGGCGGTTTAGGTCGGAAGCGGCTCTGATACCATATTGACTAAAACTTTTGTATAATTTTATTAAGCCTCATTTGGTTTGAATACCAATAGTTATAGATTGATTCAAGAAAATAAAGTGGAGTTAGCTCTAAAGAAGACGCAAAATGAAAAAATTAGGTGAAGATGGCATACCTGTTGAGATTAGTAGTCATGGGAGCTGCTAGAATGGTTTGATTAATAATTTTTTTAGATAACTCTATAAAGACTAAGAGGATGTGAAAATGATTGGAAAAGAAGCATTTTTGTGCCAACATTTAAGAACAAGCGAGATGTTTAAGACTGCAGATATGGATGAATCAAACTTATGATTGGACAGAAAGCATTTTTGTACCAACATTTAAGAACAAGTGAGATGTTTAAGATTGTGAGATATAGATGAATCGAACTTATAAGTAATAATACAAGGATGCTATGTGGGAGAGTTTGGAATATAAATTTAGAAAATTTATGTCAATTTTAGATAATCAATTTGATTTCGTATCAGAAATAGCACGAAAACAATTAATGCAAAAATATTGAGAGCAAAGAGGACATTTAAATGATTTTAGGAAAGGAGAAAAAAATTTCCGCGCAATAAGGCAAAATGGTGGGTTGGTTGTGTTGATACGTGCACACACGTCAACTCTGCTAAGGAAGCACACAGACGTATGACTCAAAGGATGTGAAACCTTCTTTTATTTTTCAATCTTTTATTTTTCAATCTTTTATTTTTCAATCTTTTATTTTTCAATCTTTTATTTTTCAATCTTTTATTTTTTATAGTAATAATCTTTAAATATCTTGGATCGATAGTTCAAAAAGATGGAGGTGTTGATAAAGATGTGATACATATGATCCAAGCAGGTTGGTTAAAGTAGAGAGGCGCGTCAGGGATCTTATGTCATCGTAAAGTACCATTAAAATTTAAAGGCAAATTTTACCGTACTGCAATTAGACCAGCGATGCTCTAGGTTCTGAGTGTTGGACAGTGAATTGTGTACATGAGCAAAAAATGGGATTTGTAGAGATGAGAATGCTTAGGTGGATGTGTGGACACACGAGACTGGATAAAATTAGGAATGAATGTATCAGAGATAAGACAGGAGTGACACCAATTGCAGAGAAGATGCGAGAAGCTCGACTAAGATGGTTTGGACACATACAAAGGAGACCATTAGAGGCACCTGCTAGGCGTTGTGAGAGTTTAGTCACTAGGCATGTTAAATGGGGGAGGGGTAGGCCAATAAAGACTTGGAATGAGACTATAAGGAAAGACATGATGTACTTAGGCATTAGTGAGATTATGACTAAAGATAGGCCACAATGGCGACAAAGGATCCATATAGCCGACCCCATTATAGTGGGATAAAGGCTTGAGTGTTGTTGTTGTAATCTTTATTTCCCCTCTTTTGTAAAACTCTATGTATAATGAGTGTTGCATCTTGAACTCTACCTAAAGAGGGTTGCATCTTGAACTCTTCTGCTAAGTTCGAACCTCACAAGTTTGTATCAGTCTTCACTCAGCCTTAATCATCTAATCTATCAATTGACCCGACTTGCTTTAAACCACAATAGCCACTTTCCATTGCCTTAACTTGAACAACTCCCACCCCAGCACACACAGCAGCCCTCTAGGATTGTCAAACAGCGCCCAACTCTAAGAAAAGGTTCTCCAGCAATGGATCCCGAAAACACCATTATTTCTTTTGCTGCGGACCTTCACGCGCATTGCATATGCATCCACAATCAGTTCTTTGTCGACCCAACATCATCAAACATAGCAACTCAGTCTCTTCGAGAATCGATCTAGAAATTACACCACTTTGTGCACAGACCATCGGACTTCCAGCATCGACGTCGTGTGACATCCCACTTTTGGCGCATCGCCGCATGCCATTGTTGTAATTTCCTCTCGGTTCCAGTTCCTTCACACTCTCGTGAGGCAACAGACTTCCGCAAGGATCTAGTTTGGGTTGGTCTCTCTTCAAACACCGAAGAATCCCTCTGTTTGCAGTGCTCCTTCCATCTCCAAACAAGCCGTCCTCGACCGACCAGCCCACTCAGCAGCTTTGTTGCATTCTGGTTCATGCTCGTCACCTACTCCATGGTCGCTTATGAAGAAGAATTAGCTTTCAAAGTTGCCTTCCTCTCCAACCACATGGATTGCATCTAGATGAACTTGTTTGACCTCCAAATCAAAGTACAAGAGATTCATTCTCCACATTGGTCGTCTTGCACCATCACTGATGACACCCATGACCTCAGATTCACTCTCCATCAACATTCCCCTAATACTTTAGTCCATCTCTGATTCTCTGCACACAATCCCCAACTTTGACCAATGTCTTGAGGTAAGCACATTTTGTGAAAGGGAAGTTCTTGTCGTATCGGGTACTAACAACCCCGATATCCCCCCCCCCCCCCCCCCCCCCCTTCAATCCTAGGTACTGGCATTTCTCCAATCTTTCCCATGTTCCACTGCAAAGCCTCTATGACACCTAACCTGAAACCCAGCAACATCGTCTCTGCCTATATCCAACCTTCCACCTCCCCCACCCTGAAAACCCGCCAACCCCTTCTCTCCCTATACCCAATCTCCCCCTTGCCTATAGCTACACCAAAACTAAACTCATAATCTCAATGCTTATCCTACCAAGAGTACCTCGACATCCGCTGCCATGGACTCTGTTTCTGCAGCAAACCACCATATTCCTCTACACATAAGTGTCCAAATAAATAAGTGTGCATGCTCCTTCACACAAAAGATGAAAACATCAAAATCACTCATTTTGAAGCCCTGGAATGCGATGATGGTCACACCTGACTCAACTTTGAGTTCAAAGTCGGTTTTCTAGATGGAGTATTGATATGTGCACGCATGTCAACTCGACTAAGTGCCCAAACAGAAAACTAAAAGGATGGAGATAAACCAATTATTTTTCAATCCTTTAGTGCCTTTAAATAATAGTCCTTACTTTCCCTCCATTGTAAACCTCACTACATAAAGAGGTATTGTATCTTGAACTCTTCATGAATTTGTTCTTGGGCGAGAGGCTCGTCTCTCGAGTTGGGATCATATTCTCCTCCACCTTGATCCTCTACCCTATAATGTGCATCAATTTTATGTTGAGTTATATAAGATATTTATGATTAAGCATTTATTAGTAATTAAAGTTATTGTAGCAATGTGTTCGCCCTCAATCTCGGCACGCTTCTCGGGGCGTCAGTACGCTCGCGGGCGAAAGGAAACGGCAAGCAACAACGGGGCTGAACCAACTGGTTCAGGCCCCACTCACTAGGACCGGCCGCCCAGGGGCTGAACCAACCGGTTCAGCCCCATCTGGGAGGGGCCGGCCGGCCCCTCCTTGGCCCGGGTGAATTTTTACCCGGGGTCTCTATTGGGGAGGCAAGTAGAGTATTTTCAGGTATTCTTCTCTTCTCCTCCTAAACCTAATTCCTTTCTCTTTCTCCCTCTAGCTCTCCCCTCTATTCTCGTAGAACCCTAACAATTGATATCAGAGGTTCGCTTCTCCGACATGGTCACCACATGCACGCAAGAAGAAACCAATCGGTTGGAAACCCTAGAAGAAAACTATGTTGGATAAATGGATTCGGTGGCCGCCATCGAGGAGAAAATGCTGGCGTCCCCACAAAGGTTGGAGGAGCGGATTGACACCCGCATGGAATAACTCAAGGCGTTATTGGCGCAAAACCTGAAGGGGAAGGCGATTCCTATTGAGGATCCGAGTGGAACTTCAAATCCACCGGCCGATCCACCTGGATTCGGCGGATCGGGATGTCGTGGGGACGCCGAAGTGGGATCGGCGGCATCGGGACGCGCATGGGCGGGGTACAGTGGAACGGGCGCGGTGGCAGCCAACCCGCACGGTGCGGGAACTGGCGCAGGCGGCAGTGGCGAGTCGGGAGTCGGGCAGCCGCCGTGGAGGCGGGTCGGCGAGGGCCCCGGAGGGCTCGGGCGAGCGCCTGGAGGGCTGTTTCCTCCTATGGGGACGACGGAGGGGCTGCTCCCTCACCTGATCGGCGTCGGGCAGCTGAGGGGAGTCGGCACCGGCATGCAGTGGGGTGGCCATCCCCTCCCGTCGGTGGGACTACCCCGCCAGGAATTTCCGGGCATTCCTTTCGAGCTGGTGGAACACAGGAGGCCAACGTGGTATGGACCGGAGGATGGATGGCGTGGTCCGGCCGCGCCGAGGGCATACATGCCGCCGAAATTGACGCGCATGAATTTTCCCAGGTTCAACGGTGGTGACGCCTTAGAATGGCTGCATAAGGCCGAGCTTTTTTTCAGTTACCAGGAGATCTCAGAAGGGCGTTGGGTACAACTGGCATCATTTCATCTGGAGAATGATGCCTTTCAGTGGGTGAAGTGGTTTATGAGAGGCAAGGACTATGTGCCCAGGACTGACTTTGTGGATGGTTTTACCGCCCGCTTTGGGCCATTGGAGTACGAGGATTTTGAGGCCATCCTTCAGAAGTTACGCCAGAAGGGTACAGTGATGGAATACTATACAAAGTTCGAGAAGTTGGCGAACCGAGTACATTGGGAAGAGAAAACATTGCTCAGCTGTTTTGTATCTGGACTCAAGGACTACTTGCGAGACGAGATTCAGTCATATATGCCTCGCAGTCTCAACCATGCCATCAGCCTAGCCCGCATTCAGGAAGAACGCTTCAACAGGCAACGTTCCCGCAGCACAGGGCGGACCACTACCCCAGCAGGGGTGGTGAGGAAAGAACAGCAGGTAACTGGCAAGCCGACTATCACACGGCTATCTTGGACCGAACTCCAAGCAAGGAAAGAGAAGGGTCTATGCTTCAACTGTGATGAGAAGTTTACCCCCGGACACAAATGTCAGAAGATCCAAGTTTTCATACTACATGAGGATATCGAGGATGCGGTTGTCCCAGAACCCGAACCAGGCCTGACGGAGGATGTGGAGGCGATTGAGTTCGGGGTGTCCATACAGGCCATAGAGGGTTGTAACGCCCCCCCTCACTATGCGGATGGCAGGAAAGATTCGACGTGAACGCGTGACGATATTGGTGGATAGTGGGAGCACCCACAACTTCATTCACCCCGAGGTGGCTCACCGGGTGGGGCATGTGATCGATCGTGGTGCTTCTTTTCAGGTTATGGTGGCAGATGGGAGAAAGCGACAATGTGAGGGGATGATGAAGGAGGTGGAACTCAGCATACATGGGTACACGGGACATAGTGATGTCTATCTTGTACCCATCATAGGTTCAGATGTGGTGCACGGGGTACACTGGATGCGACAACTATGACGGGTGACCTTTGACTGGGATCACATGACGATGGAGTTTCTTCAGCAAGGGAAGCAGTTTTGTCTAGGAGGCCTCAAATCTGCTTCGGTGAAGGAGATCTATCTGAAGCCTGCAGCGACTTGGGGAGGAAGGAAACACGATGGCGGTACTCATGGGTGTTACGTCGGTCGTTGCTGCGCCGTCAAAGGTACCTATCCAAATGCAGTCTATTCTAGTCAGTATGCCGACATATTTCAGGAGCCCCGCACACTCCCACCACCGAGATTTCGAGATCACCAAATCCAACTCAAGGCGGGGGCTGAACCCACTAACATCCGACCATATCGCTATCCGCACATTTAAAAGGCAAAAATCGAGCGCAGCATCCGAGAGATGTTGTCCGCGAGGATTATCCGTCCCAGTACAAGTTCATTTTCTTCCACGATCATCTTGGTCAAGAAGAAGGATGGGTCGTGGCGGTTTTGTGTGGACTACCGTGGCTTGAACAGTTCGACCATTAAAGATAAATTTCTCATTCCTTTGATTGAAGAGCTTCTGGACGAACTGCACGGCGCACATCTATTCACCAAGCTTGACCTGCGGTCAGGCTACCATCAGATTCGGATGCGAGCAGAGGACGTCCACAAAACAGCCTTCCGGACGCACGATGGGCATTACGAGTTCTTGGTGATGCCCTTCGGGCTTACCAATGCCTCGTCCACATTCCAAGCCGTCATGAACGAGATCTTCCACCCCCTCCTCTGCCGCTCTGCGTTGATCTTTTTCGACGACATCCTCATATACAGCACCACTTGGGAGGAGCACGTGGCCCATGTAGAGCAAGTTTTCTCCATTCTCCGCCAGCACCAGCTTTATGCCAAGTAGTCCAAGTGTTCCTTTGGTCAGAAGGAAGTGGAATACTTGGGGCATTTGGTTTCGGCTCACGGAGTCACGGCCGACCCAAATAAGATTGAGAGCATGTTGTCGTGGCCACGACCGCTCACCGTTCGAGCCTTACGGGGCTTCCTGGGACTCACCGGTTATTATCGGCGATTTGTAAAGGATTATGGTAAGATTGCCCGACCGTTGACTCAGCTACTGCAGAAGGACGCCTTCGTATGGCACGAGGAGGCCGAGGCGGCATTGATGTGTTACGACAAGTGCATCGGTCGCTGTCAAGTAATAATTTTGGGAATAATTTCCCCGAATGTCGATCTCTTGAGGAATGCAGGGTATGGTGAAGCGAATCGTGTTGTGTGACGATTGTTACAACGAGCGAACAAAAACGAACACAGGGTTTTGGTTTGATTTCTATTTCTAACAACAATAAAATAAAGATGTGGGTCGAAATCACCACTTCGCAAGGTGATATGGAATGCGTCGACCACTATGCCGAGCTTCGTGAGGCGAGTGGACGGTGAGCACGCGGATGGAGTGGTCTAGAGCGCGGAAGATGAGGGTTGCAATCACCTCTTCGCTAATCACTGTTAGCCTTTGCTAACGTGAGTCTCAAGTGAGTGAATGGAGTGGATGCGGGTGAGTGGTGATGAAGCGCAACACAACACAATATCCAAGGTTAAGAAAAACAAGAAGCACTTTCATTCATAGACAAATGAGAGTAGTCATGTTCATTACAAACTAATACAACAACAAAAGGAAAGGGGGAGAATAAACCAATATAGAAGACTAGCCGTCGATCTCGGCTGGAATAGTAGGTTGTCAAACCACTTTCGGGCTCGGTCGATGTATGCTTCCGGGATCAAGAGACTGTCACTATCTCCGATCTTGCTCTGTCGTCTTCGTTCGTCAGGTTTTCTTCTTCTTCCAAACTGAGGTTGCACAACTCGGAAACGGCGTTGTTGACGGACGGGAATGCTTCCAAACTCTTGGAATCCGCTAGGGTTTCACCGGAGAGTGGTTCCCGGATGAAGGAGATGAGTGGAGATGGAGGAGGAGCGAAAACGGCGCTGGGCGGAACTCAAAAATCGCGGGGCGGAAGTACGTCGTACCCTAATTCGCTAGGTGGCGTCTTTAAATACGCACTGTGCGAAATAATGCGCACGATCAGTGGCGCACGACCAGTGGTCGTGCACACTAGAGGTCGGTGCTCGTGCGCGTTGTCTCGGCAGAACCTGTAACAGAAAATCTCACAGAAAAATTAGATACGCACGACCAGTGGCGCACGATCAGTGATCGTGCGCACTATAGCCAGTGGTCGTGCGTTTGGCAAGACAGAACTCGAAATTTAGAGGTTAAGTGCGCACGACCAGTGGCACACGACCAGTGGTCGTGCGCAATATAGCCAGTGGTCGTGCGCAGTATTCCTGGGCAGATTTGCACCCGGAACACCAGCACGACGCCCGCATCAGCATGAGAACTGTTCGGGCCACTGATCATGACACTTAACGCATTCAATAATAACAACTAAACACAGCACAATACTCAGAAATAAGAAATATAAGATTCTACACCGAAATTGGGCTAGAAATGTGCACATTGAGTGGAATGACATTAAATCAATAAAGAAAAGAATATAGGTGAAAAGTCATGTGCACGTGAGTGAAAATAAGCCCAGATGAGTCCTAAAAAGGGTATATAATTTGGACTCATCAGGCATTCCAAACCCTCAAGAAGGCTATGACGTCCACACCGATCTTGTCTCTACCGGATTTCAACAAGGAGTTTGTGCTCAAAACAGGCGCGTCAGGTGTGGGCATTGGTGCAGTGTTGATACAGGAGGGTCGACCGTTGGCATTCTATAGCAAGGCGCTCGCCCCGCATACCTTGGGGCTCTCCATATACGAGAAGGAAATGTTAGCCATCATTCATGCAGAGTCTGTGTGGCGGCCATACTTGCTGGGGAGGCATTTCAAAATTTGCACCGACCATCAGAGCTTGAAGCATTTTTTGGAACAACGGGTTTCCTCGCCCCTCCAACAGAAGTGGGTCACCAAATTGTTAGGCTATGATTATGAGATTCTCTACAGACAGGGCAAGGAAAATGTGGTGGTTGACGCCCTATCTCGCTTACCAGAGGGCACCATTGCATAAATATTTGGTCCCCTTGTTGACTCCCTGGATGATATACAGGAGGAGGTATTGCGGGATCCCTCACTATGCACCATAGTGGAAGCCCTGCGGAGAGGGGAGGCCACGGCACCGGGCTATCACCTTCAGAATGGACGGCTCTATTATCACAGTAGGGTGGTTATACCCCCCGCTTCGGCGTGGAAGAAAGTCATTATGCATGAGTTCCATTCTTCACCGACGGGCGGCCATGCAGGAGTGCTCTGCACCCTTCAGCGGGCGAGAGCAAATGTTTTTTGGCACGGCTTACGTCGCGACATACAGCAGTTTGCACAGCAGTGCAAGATGTGTCAGCGCCAGAAGTATGAGACGACCACACATGTCGGTTGCTCACCCCTCTGGAGATTCCGCAGCACATTTGAGATACGGTGTCGATGGATTTCATTGATGGGTTGCCCAAGTCTCAGGGCAAATCGGTTATCTTGGTCGTGGTTGACAAACTCTCCAAGTATGGCCACGTTCTAGCTCTGAGCCACTCATACACTGGCGAGTCAGTCGCCGATCTCTTTGCTAGAGAAATTGTCCGCCTACACGGCCTTCCACGCGCCATCATTTCTGACAGAGACCCCACCTTTGTGAGCAATTTCTGGCGGGAGCTCTTCCGACTGCAGGGCACTTGCTTACGCTTTAGCACAGCAAATCACCCCCAAACTGATGGCCAAACAGAGGTTCTCAATCGGAGCGTGGAGACATACCTCTGTTGTTTTGTCATGGATGAACCTCAGACTTGGACCAACTGGCTGCACTGGGTCGAGTATTGCTACAACACCTCCTACCATTCAGCCAGCAAGATGACCCCGTTCGAGGTCGTTTACGGCCGTCCTCCTCCTTCTTTAGGCAGTTATGAGCCGGGCAGCACGGCTTTACCGGCGGTTGATCGGGCCCTCCATAACCGGGATCGCACTTTAGTGACCTTGCGTGTGAATCTCCGTCTCGCACAAGATCGCATGAAGGTCCAAGCGGACAAGCATCGCAAAGAGAGGGAATTTGTCGTGGGTGATGATGTGTTCCTCAAGCTCCAACCTTACAGACAGTTGTCAGTAGCTCGACGCACGAATCAGAAATTGGCTCCCCATTATTATGGCCCCTTTCATATACTCAGCCGGGTGGGGCCGATCGCGTACACATTGGCGCTTCCTGAGGGCTAGCACATTCACTCGACCTTTCATGTGTCCTTGCTCAAACGGAAGATTGGTAACAATGTTCAGCCCAGTCCTTTTCTACCAGAAGCTACCATCGCGGGCGAACTCCGCCAGCTGCCTGAGGATATTCTACTGCTCAAATGGAAACAGAAGGGCGTTGAATACCGCCCCAAGCTCCTGGTCAAATGGAAGAACTTATCGGAAGCACACAATTCTTGGGTGGATCTGCTGGAGTTCAAGGAACTGTTCCCGGACTACCACCTTGAGGACAAGTTGGTTCTTGATGGAGAGGGGAATGTTACGCCCCCAATCTTGGCACGCTTCTCGGGTCATCAGTACACTCGCAGGCGAAAGGAGACGACAGACAACAACGGGGCTGAACCTACTGGTTCAGCCCCCACTCACTAGGACCGTCCGGCCAGGAGCTGAACCAACCGGTTCAGCCCCATCTGGGAGGGTCCGGCCGGCCCCTCCTTGGCCCGGGTGTATTTATACCCGGGGGGCTCTATTGGGGAGGCAAGTAGAGTATTTCCAGGTATTCTTCTCTTCTCCTCCTAACCCTAATTCCTTTCTCTTTCTCCCTCTAGCTCTCCCCTCTATTCTCGTAGAACCCTAACACAATGAGTTTCCAATTAAATTTTATTTACATCAAAGATCAATGTAGGATCACATATTGTTGTATTAGTCATGGAGGCACGTGCAAAAGATATTTAAAATGAGATCTCTTAGTAAGTGTTTGCATGTGACCTAGTTCTAAATGTTGAGAAATGCATCCACTAAAATAAGTGAAAGTTTAGAACAATAAAGAACATGCAGAAGATAGAAGCTCAGAAATGATAGAATTATGATAATGCTAACTTTAGTTGATCTAATACAAATGATTATCAATCAATATTACCAATATCTAAATTGATAACCAGATTCGCTATGTTTAAATATCTTAGATTTATCATGTAAAAATGGGGATATAGATATGCATATAAGGTTGGGTGGTCAAAATAGAGAACTGTCATAGAGAGTAGGATGTTATGGAATAACAATTAGGTCAGCAATAATGTCTGGATTGATGCAACAACAACAACACTCAAGACTTTATCCCACTATAGTGGGGTCGGCTATATGGATCCTTTGTCGCGATTGTGCCCTATTTTTAGTCATAATCTTACTAATGTCTAAGTACATCATGTCTTTCCTTATATCATTCCAAGTCTTTATTGGTCTACCCCTCCCCTGTTTAACATGCCTAGTGACTAAACTCTCACAGCGCCTAGCAGGTGCCTCTAATGGTCTCCTTTGCAGTAAAAAAAGTCCATGATATCATTTTTATTGCACAAGGCTACATATTTTTCCCAATGTAAGGTCATTCGCAACAAGCGTATTGGAAATGAGAATGTTAAGATGGATGGCTAGAAAAATTGAGAAAGATGACTTAATGAGTGAGCATATTACAATTGTTGGAGTGGTATCTATTGAAAATGCATTGACACATGTATAAAATTAGTGTCAGCATACTAGGAACAAAAAGAGTAGACATAAAGAGACATGAATAACAGCTGTTCAAACCATTCATGAAGAATATGCTTAATACCTAAGTACAACTCAGTAAGATGTAAGAACGAACATAAAAGAAGGATTCATAAAGCAGACCCAAGATACTTGGAATCCGGATAATGATGATACAAAAACTCAACAATTTGAAACTAAAATGTTTAAAGAAATTTAAAACATGAACGATTTTGCATGTGTCTTAGAGTGTAATAACTTAAAAGGTTATAATCCAAGGCACCTTATCAATTATCTTTTGACCATCAGAGAAGGAAACTTCAACAAGAGACTCAGCAATGCGACTTAGCTGCAAAATTGTCAGACTTGAGAAAGACTCTATAGATCTGAGCAACTTTAATAATGCTATGTTGGAAAATTCTGAGGTAAGAATTCCTCGAAAGTCCCCCCTCTTTAATGCCCAAAGAGTTCCATCAGTTACAGCACGAACAGATGCCTGAAGGGGCTTGTTATACCTGGTGCAAAGATTGGGGGAAAAGACATCTTAGAGCAAAAAAAGCAGAATGATGTAACTTTCATCAATCATCAGAGCAACAGGGAAATTATGAAAGTTAAAAGAGACGGTCACAAATGATTCACTTGAAGCTACGAGATTGTAAAATCACTTTATGAATACCTCTAAATTCTCTCCTACAATCACCCATCCATCATACAACAATATTTCCTCAGTGGGAACGAAATAAAACAGATTATATAATATTTTGCATTTTCAATTTCAACATGCCAAGCTTTTTTTTAGTTGAAAAGATTGTTCTTGCGACTATTATCAACCAGGGAGTGGCATATAATAAGTTTAGTTTTTTTTTAAAGTCAAATAGAGGATCCAGATGTTTATACATCTAACAAAGTTAAAAAAAATTTACCCTCATATTGTAAGATCGTACCTAGCTTTCCCAACCTCTCAATAGAACGATAGCAGACGGAAGGCTTCGCGCTAGATGACAACAGCCTCTACTGTGCCAGATATCGTAAGATCGTACCTAGCTTTCCCAACCTCTCAATAGAACGATAACATATGGAAGGCTTCGCGCTAGATGACAACAGCCTCTACTGTGCCAGATAAGTGATTCCAATCATAATTCAAAGCTCAAGCTGTATCACATAGCGACTTAAATTTCATGGCAGAAAATAATGATATTTCCTTTTACATGAAGAATAGGAGTGGTCATGCATTCAAATACCAGAAATCGTGAACCATGGTGTGTTAGATGAGGTAGATGCATGGAATTCTGGTGGGCCGCATAATAGGCGATGCACTGCATGTCAGACCAGTTGTTAGATAACGAAGGAGATTGCACGTAGAAGACAAACACTAGCATTGAACCACAAGATGCATGTTCCTGCCGAGATATATCTGAGGATTGGTTCCCTCATCCAAGCTAAGCTCAATTCCAAAACCTAGAACATAAGATGAAAAAAGTGCACACACCATGTTACAAAGACGGAAGAGGGCAAAGGACGAGGAGAGTAGGAGATGAGGACGCGACGCATATGTCGACGTTGGGTCCAAGGCGACGTGGACACGGATCTCAATTCGACGACGGACATTCGCTAGTGGTGCGCACGGGAGTAGCACAACCGTCAACCTTATCTTTTTGTTATCGCACATGCAATTCGGTCAGTGGGTTATTTAACATTTGCCCTTGCGTATTGTGGAATTAGGCACTATCTAAGCCTATGAGTATCCCTCATCTGGAGGATCTTGGAAGTACGATGAAAATGGAACCCTATGGGTTTTCACTTCTCCTCCTCTCTCCCTTTCCTTCTCCTCTTCTCTCATATTCCCCTTCCCTATCTCGGAATCCCCGACTACGTAACATTTGGTCCGACCTGACGTCCTCAGGTCGCGGTTTCCTCCATCCGAACAGATCCAACACCTCACCAGATCTGATGTGCATGCTCTGCGCTGGTCCCGCGTCGATCCCGCACTGCGTATTCAGGTTGCGTTCTCGTCCCGACATTGATCCTGCAACCGCATCTGTCCCACAACCGTGTCTTCAGGCTGCGGACGCGTCCCGCGCCGATCCCGCACCGCCGCTTCCACCATCAAGCCTGCACAGCCTCCGGTCTCCGCTCTCCACTCGTAAGTCGTCTAGATCCGCCAATCCGTGCAACCCCATCCTTCGTCCACTCTGATTCCTCCTGCCGAGCTTCTTGTGGCCTTCCAGCCTGCCGATCCTCTATTTTTTTTCGCTTTACCCTCCACAACCAGCATTTGTATGTCGCGCCTTCGCTCAATGGGACCTTCAGACGCTTCTGTCGCGCAGCTCCCCACCGATCCATCCATATCCTGTCGCCTCGATGCTCATGAGGCCTCCATTGCTTCCCTCCAAGACCTAATGCAACGGCTGGACGCGAAATTTGATGCCCTCCTCGCTGGCCGAGGGAGATCCTCCTCGACTTCCAACGCAACGTCACCTTCGCTTCTTGGGGCGCATCTGTTCCTTCCACGGGATCCCGTTCTGCCAGTGTCGGCCTTCCCACCAGCTCACCATTCGTTCGACTTTCCCTTCTTCAACGACACTGACGCCATAAGGTGGATTGCCCGTGCGGAACAATTCTTCAACATTCATCTAAATCCTGGGTCGCAAAAGGTTGTTATAACTCTCATTGGCATGGAGGGATCGGCCATCCATTGGGTCCGTTGGATGCGACAGAACAACCCTTCGCTCTCTTGGGCAAAACTCCAACGAGACCTCCTCCTACGCTACGATGTTCGCTATTCCGGGACGGCCGTAGAACATTTATGTGATGTCCGTCAATCGGGCCTCCTTGGTGACTACATCGACAAGTTCATGACATTGACAACGCACGTTCATGGCCTACCTCAAGATCATTACTTAGGCTTCTTCATGCAGTGGCTCCTTCCCCACATCCGGTCCCGCCTTCACACCCACCACCCATGGACGATTACTGATGGCATGGATCTCGCCCGCTTGGTGGAAGCGGACTTCAATGTCACCCCCATCGACACCGACCATCCCCCGGGAGTTCTACGCCCCAACCGATGGCCTACCCTCCAACACCCTTTCGACCATCACCCCAGGTGCATACCACGGCTCCCCCGCGTCTCAAACCACCTCCTCGGTCGCCCCGGCCGCCAAACGGCCCCCGGATGACCAACCAAGATTACCACAATCTTCACACTAGGGGCTTATGTATACATTATAAACAACCCTACTCCCCGACTCATGACTGTCCTTTGAAGGACCTCCGCATCACCATTGGAGAGGAAGACCCGGAGATCACCCTTGGGGATTTCGAAGCCCTAGAGGGCGATGACTCACGTGCTGCCATGGGTCCCCCTGCACGTCCGCATCGTCTAGAACTTTTGTGCTCTGCGGTTGGCAGCACCTCTGGCCCCCTCACTATGATGCTCACTGGTGCCCTGTCTAGCACTCCCATGATGGTGTTGATTGATAGTGGGGTCAGCCACAATTTCATCTCCATGTGCATGGCGACACAACTCAACATTCACCCGTCTCCGTCTATTCCTCTTGTTGTTTGCTTTGGCGACGAACACTGCACTACCAGTGAAGGGGCTCTATACAAACCTGCACATGATTGTGGGTCACTGCCCTCTCCGTGCAGATTTCTACTTTTTTGAGCATGGTGGCCTTGACGTCATACTCGGCGTCGCGTGGCTTCGTACCCTCGGGGACATGTATATCAACTGAACTCACATGGCGATACGTATTTCTCAAGCGGGAGTCCCTTTTCTCTTGGCAGGGGAGGCGTCCTTTTCCCATCTGCCAGAGGCACCCCATCCTCCTAAGCAGCAAGCGACAGTAGATTTTGCCACAGACCTGTGGTATGACGTTGAGTCAACCCGCCCGGTCGCCCCTCCACCATCCCAACTGCAGTGCGTCCACGAAATTACTTCTGCCTTGAGGACAAGATGAATTTTCGAGAGGACGACATTGTTACGAAGACGGAAGAGGGAAAGGGACGAGGAGACAAGAGCGTGAAGCATATGTCGACGTCGTGTCCAAGGCAACGTGGACACAGATCCCAATTCGACAACGGACGTTCGCTAGTGGCGCGCATTGGAGTAGCAAACCTAATAAATGGAGTGGCCTTATGTTTTTATTATCGCACATCTAATTCGGGTTGTGGGTTATTTACCATTTTCTCTTGCGTATTGTGGAATTAGGCAATTATATAAGCCTATGTGTATCCCTCATTTGGAGTATCTTGGAAGTATGATGAAAATGGAACCCTAGGGGTTTTCTCATCTCCTCCTCTCTCCCTTTCCTTCTCCTCTTCTCGCATATTCCCCTTCCCTATATCAGAATCCCCGACTACATAACACACCACTCTCTTACACATGGATACAACTAACAAATTATCGAAAAAAATCATACAACTTCTTAAAGGTCCAGCTAGACTAATGCACTCGTTATTCATATTACGACACACATATATGTAGCCTACGATACTCATAAATGAAATATGTTCTTTAGTAAGTAATCATTTGGCAACATTGGCCCAGAAACAAAACCTTAAAAGGAAAAGGAAAGCAAAGCCAATATACCTTGTTATAAAGATTGAGGCATATTACGATGTGCTATTTAATAGACATCTTACAACTATGTTTGCATGCATGCTTTACCTCTTACAACTTATCATTATGTTCAACAGGGAAATTACAGTAAAGAAAACATGACTCGTTCGAAAATAATGAAGTAATATGGCACTCCTGAGCTTTGATAAGAAAGAAAGATCACGTGTAAAAGCACACGATGGCTCCAGAGTCCCTCCAGGAGCCATTTTTCATGGTGCATATTGCACTGTGCTCTATCTTATACTAAAATAATATAAGAGAAAATAAATCCTCACAAAAACCATAAAGGTAAAATATAAATTATTCGAGTTTAACATACATGACAACAAATGAAGACAATAAATTGAAAAACTATTATGGCAAAAAAATATCAATTAGATTGGGAAATGGAACCATCATCTTTGTAGCAATACATAATAGTAGCATAAAAGGCAAACTTTGAATCTTAGTCTTTCATATAGAAAGATGATCAAAATATTTTCCAAGGAGTTACTTGAGCTCAAAACAAAGGTAATAAATTATTTAGAAATCTCATATTCAAATTCAAAAAAATAAACTACTCATCCTGTTAATATTATAAAACAGTAGCCTCATCTTCCTCATCTTTACTCCCACATAGATATTCACCATTACCAACATCTTCTTCAACAACAAATAGCCTAATCATCACATTTCCCGAACAGAGCGAAATGGGTTAGGCTACTTTCACCAGGTGCCAGGGCACGTAAAATCCCATATAGTGAGCATTTGATCACTTGCAACAGTAATAGTGTATGAGGCGTGACTCACTAGCCACTAATCTATGAGCAATGACTATATATGCGTGGCTTCATACTAAATCTTTAACACATATCTACACAGAACCAGCAAAAATAACTCTGATGCCCATAGCCTTAATTTTACAATGATGAAACTAAATATTTATGACATACTGAAAGAAAAGAAGCTGGAACAGTACCTTATATGTGTTAGAGAGCCATGCAAGTTTCAGTAGTACTCAAATTGCTTATCAAGGAAATCACACAATCATATATATGAGCAATAGAAAATAATTATTGTTAGAAAAGCCCATGTAATGGCCCATATTGGAGCCCTTTTATTTGTTTCTCTCTCTTCTCTTTAGTCTCACATCATGTATAAGGATTTCCTCTCTTTTTCTCCCTCCTATATATTTGTATTCATACATTGTATTTGAGATAGAGAAAAGTATATACAAGGTTTTGCTCTTATTTACATGATATCAAAGAGAGGTTCCGAATTTGAGGTCTCCCTGGTTTCTGACTGCACACCCCCCCCCTTGCGAGCTCCCCCTGCGAGCTCCACGCGGTCTCCTTTTCTGTGACCGCAGCCCACCTCCCCCCCCCCCCCCGCCAGCTCTACTTCTAGCTTCTTCTTCTCTTTGGCTCTCTTATAGCCTTCTCCTTTCTGACAAGTGGGCCCCGCCCCTCCTGGCCTTCTCCCTGCTCCCAGCGGTCTCCTCTCAGCGCGATCGTGTCGAGCTCCCTCTATCGAGCTCAGCGGCCTCCTCCCAGCGGTCTCCTCTCAGCGAGATCATGCCGAGCTCCCTCTGTCGAGCTCAGCGGTCTCCTCTCAGCGAGATCGTACCGAGCTCCCTAGTGCCGAGCTCCCTCGTGCCGAGCTCCCTCGTGTCGAGCTCCCTCTGCCGAGCTCAACGGCCTCCTCCCAGCGAGATCGTGCCAAGCTCCCTAGTGCCGAGCTCCCTCTGTCGAGCTCCCTGAGATCGTGACGAGCTCCCTGAGGTCGTGTGGCCTCCTCCCTGCGGTCTGCCTCTCCAGCGATCTCCTCAACGATCTCATCAACAGACGTCTCCTCTCTAGCAGCGATCTCCTCAGCAGTCGTGCCAACCTCTCTGCAATGGGTTCCTCCAGTGATCCCTTCGTGCATCCCGATGGGCAGACTGCTACATCTCCTGCAGCCCGCTTGTTTCCAACTCCTGAACTGCGCGACGAACTACGAATCACCACCAACTCCCTAACTGGGAAGAAAAACTTCGTCGAGTGGGTGCACTATGTCAGACAGGTTCTTCAGTCTAAGGGGATTATGATACCACTTGGGTATCGGACGGCCGGCGAGGGTGACGGCGGCGGGGGTGGCTGGTGGCGGCAAACGAAATAGCGGGTAGAGAGAGGGAGAGGAGAGGGAACGAGAAAGAGAGAGAGAGAGAAGGAGGAAGAAGGGGAGCTGCCCCAAATAACTCTAATGATCCAAAGATGGCAATTAGGTTTTTAGGAAGACCTTTTATACTATGAGGCCTCCCCAATACATTACTAAAATACCCATAATCAAAATAATAAATTACTAAGCCTGCTCAACTCCAATGCCCGCGTCGGTCCTGCTGTCGCCGTTGCTACCGCCGGGCAGTAGTCCCATGCTGCCGCCTGTCCCGCTATCGCCTGCAATGGTATCGCCGGTAGTACCGCCCGGCGATACCAATTCGCGTGCTGCTCCTGTGTCAACCGCTCCGCGAGCTCGCCGTGCGTACACCCGTCACGGTGGTTCTTCCTCCCGCAAGTCGGTAACAATGCCGCCGTCTGGGAAATTGGCCTTGTCCTCAAGGCAGCAGTCTGGAAACTGACGGCGGAAGTCGTCGCGAATTAGCCACGTGCTCTCGGACTGGGGCCGGTGTCGCCATGCTACCCGGACTTCCTCGAGGAAGTGCGTCCCGAAGTGAGATGAGCGGCGATCGATGATGGCGGCCGGATATAGGGGTGCGGTGCTGGAATAGTCCAAGTCGGCGGGGATGTGATCCACAGCCGGGTGGTCGCCGATGACTCGACGAAGTTGTGATACGTGGAAGACGGGATGGATCCGGCTGTCGTCCGGTAGTCGAAGGCGGTAGGCCACCGCTCCAATGCGGTCGTTCACCTCGAAGGGGCCGAAGAAACGTGGGGCCAATTTTGGGCACGTTCGGCGAGCTACGGACAGTTGCCGGTAAGGTTGCAGCTTGATGAATACTTTCTCTCCAATTGCGAGTTGGAGGTCCCGGCGTTTGCGATTCGCAAAAGATGTCATCTTGGCTTGAGCGCGCCGTAGGTGATGCTTTAAACTGTCCAAAATAGTGTCACGATCTTGCAAGTGCACCGCGAGACCGTCCACATTGCACTCGCCGGGCAGGTACCGCACGATCGAAGGGGGTGGACGGCCGTAAACCACTGCGAAGGGGGAGGTGTGGGCTGCATAGTGATAAGCCGTATTGTACGAATATTCCGCCCACGGGAGCCACTTGGCCCAAGTCCCCGGTCTTTCGCCAATGAAGCACCGTAGGTAGGTTTCAAGACACCGATTGAGAACTTCTGACTGCCCGTCCGTCCGCGGATGGTGGGCGGTGCTCATGCGAAGTTGAGTTCCTTGTAGACGGAATAAAGAGGTCCAAAAACTGCTCAAAAAGAGGGGGTCTCGGTCGCTCACGATGGAGCGCGGAAACCCGTGAAGGCGCACGATGCCGGAAATGAAATTGTTCGCGACCGTCTTTGCCGTGTACGGATGGCGAAGGGGAATGAAATGGCCATACTTTGAGAGGCGGTCCACCACCACCAAGATACAGTCGAACCCGTCAGACCGGGGAAGTCGGGTGATGAAATCCATGGCAATGTCCTCCCATATACGCTCCGGTACTGGAAGGGGTTGTAGGAGGCCGCCCGGAAACAGTGCTTCATACTTAGCCTTCTGACATGTAAGGCATTCGGCGACGTAGGCCTTGATCTGGCGAAACATCTGAGGCCAAAACAAGGAGGCCGACAAGCGGCGATATGTCCGGAAGGCGCCGGCGTGACCGCCGGTTGGGGACGCGTGGAACTCGGCCAGCAACCGAGGAATGCACGCGGAGGACGCGGAAAGTGCCAAACGTCCGCGGTAGAACAGACGTCCGCCAATGAGGGAGTAGGGGGGTGCGCCGCCGGGTCGGTGATGAGAGCCGTCCGGATCGCTGATAAGTACGGGTCCTGCTCGACTCCCTCCTGTATGTCGGAGCCCTCTTCCCAGACCGGTCGAGAAATGGCGGTCAACTCGGGCGCGTGCGGTTGGCGAGACAGCGCATCCGCCGCCCGGTTTGTTTTACCGGAGCGGAACTCGATCGAAAAGTCGTAGCCCAATAGCTTCGCGACCCAAACTTGTTGTGCCGGTGTGGCGATTTTCTGTTGGAGGAGATAACGGAGGCTGTGGTGATCCGTCCGAACCACGAACGGCCGACCGAGAAGGTATGGGCGCCAGTGCTGTACCGCCAATACCAAGGCCATCAGTTCATTCTCATATGCCGAATGGCTGCGAACAGTGGGGGAGAAAGCCCGGCTGTAGAAAGCTATTGGTCGTTCGGACTGCATAAGGACCGCGCCGACACCGGTGCCCGACGCATCGCACTCGACTACAAAGGGTTGTTGGAAGTCCGGCATAGCCAATACCGGCCCATGCACGAGGGCCGATTGCAAGGCCGCAAACGCTGCCATGGCCGCCGCCGACCAGATGAATGGGCCCTCCTCCGAAAGCTTGAGTAGTTGGGTGAGGGGGCGGGCTAAAGTCTCATAGCCTTGAATGAAGCGGCGGTAGTAGCCGGTCAAGCCCAGGAATCCGCGCACCTCGCGGACTGATGTGGGCGTCGGCCAGTGAAGCACCGCCGCAACCTTGTCGGTCTCCATGGCCACTCCGTTGGCCGAGATCGTGTGGCCCAGGTAACTAACCGAAGTGGATCCGAAGGAGCACTTCTTCCGGTTGAGGATGAGGTTGTGGCTGCGAAGGGTGCGGAGGGTGGCCCGGACGTGCTGGAGGTGTTCCTGCCAATTGGAACTATATACCAATATATCATCAAAAAATTCAAGCACATGTTTGCGGAGTACCGACCGAAAAATGTTGTTCATCGTAGCCTGGAAAGTTGTCGGGGCGTTGGTCAAGCCAAACGGCATGACCAAGAACTCGAAGTGGCCATCGTGAGTACGAAACGCAGTCTTGGGAATATCCGTCGGGCGCACTCGAATCTGATGATAGCCGGAGCGGAGATCCAGCTTGGTAAAGAAGGTTGCGCCATGGAGCTCGTCCAAGAGCTCCTGGATGACCGGAATCGGGTATTTGTCGGTGACGGTGGCCTTGTTGAGTTCTCGATAGTCCACGCAGAAACGCCAACTGCCATCTTTCTTCCGCACGAGGAGGACCGGGCTGGAGAAGGGGCTTGCGCTCGGCCGAATGATGCCCCCCAAAAGCATTTCCCGCACGAGGCGTTCGATCTCATCTTTCTGAACGTGTCCATAGCGGTACGGTCGAACTGATACTGCTGATGTCCCCGGGTGAAGTACGATGGCGTGGTCCGTGGGGCGGGCCGGGGGTAAGCCGGTCGGGGCCACGAAAATTTCGGCAAACTCGTCCAAGATGCCCCGGATGTCGTCCGGTAAAGGGTGCGGATCCTCTTGGTCGCTCACCAAGAGCCATAGCCATGCCGAGAAGTTGACAGACGAGGTGCGTTGAAGGGCCCGGAATGACATTGGCATCCGCAGGAGGGTGGAGTCACCCGTAAGGCAGCACGACGTCGCCCCCTGTTGAAAGTGCATCGTCATCTTCGCCCAGTTTACTCGAACGTCGCCCAGCGTTTGCAACCAAGCAACCCCCAAGATGGCGTCAATGCCGCCTAACTCGAAGATGTAGAAGTCGGCCGTGACAGAGCACGAGCCCGCGGTCAGCGTGATCGCTTGGCACAGGCCCTGTGTCGGCCGTCGGCGGCCGTCCCCTAAGCAGACCGAGAATTCCGCGGATGGAAGGTGGGGAAGAGCGAGATCGCGCGCCAGGTTTGCCGAGATAAAGTTGTGGCTCGCGCCACTGTCAATCATGATAACAATGTCACGGTCCCGAATGCGGCTTTGGAGTTTCATCGTGCGAGGACCCGTGATGCCGCCGACCGAGAAGCAAGGAAGCTCCAGGCGGTGGAATGGCTCGGTGGGGTTAAGGAGAGGTTCGGCGTCCTCGGGTAAGAGAGGTTCAATCTCCTCAGCCAGCGCCTCCATAGCCGTGTCGTCTCCAAACAGGGCATGAAATTCTTTGACCGAGCAGACATGGTTGGGTGAGTACGGTTGACGGCACCGGAAACATAACCCCTTGCGGCGGAGGTCGTTGTACTCGCTATCATAAAAACGGTGGTGAGTGGGGCGACCTGGCCGCTGGCCACCTTGTTGAACTTGCCGAGGCGCCACGTCCCGCGGAGGGGTCAGCCGAGGCGGCGGGTGTTGAGCCGGGGGCGGGTGGCGAATGCTCAGATCTGCCTCGACGGCGCGAGCAAGGTCGATTGCGGCCGAAACAGTGTGGGGATGGTGGGTACGGAGGCGAGAACGAATGGCGGGCAGCAATCCTTGCAGAAAAAAACCCAAATAGTGGTCGGGTGGCAGCCCCGGTACGTGTGAGACCAATGCCACGAACTCATCAATGTACGTGTCGAGGTCGGAAGACTGGCGTATGCTGCAGAGACGCTCAATGGCGGAGCCGGAGTGACGCGCATCGTAACGCTGAATCATTTCGTGCTTGAGCTCGGCCCAGGAAATCTGGGGTTGCACCTGGCGAAGCCACCGTGCCCAGTGCAAGGCGGAGCCCGAGAGGCCGACGACCGCCGTGCCCACCTTGTCGTCTTCGTGGGTAAGGTGGAGGTCGAAAAATTGCTCGGCGCGGGCTATCCAGCCCATGGGGTCCACCCCGGTGAAGGACGGCAATTCCAAGGCAAGCGGGGGTCGGCCGGCCGCCGGAAGAGGGGCCGCAGGTCGCGGATCGAGCACTAAGGGCGGCTGGTGAGAGGGGGGAGGAGGTTGCCCGAGGATCGAGCCACCCTCCCGGATCGATGTTGAGGACGCGGCTATGGACGAGGCGACCGCGAGCTGGTCCAGGCGGGCGAGAATGGAGGCGGTGGTGTTCTGGTTGTTGAGGGCGAGAGTTTGGAGCGTGGCTATGGACGCCCGGAGGTCCGAGAGTTCGGAATCGAGGGCGTCGGCGCGAGCGCGGAGGTCTTCCGCACCGTCGAGGGAGGCGGAGGAGTGGCGGGTTGTGACCGTCATGGCTTTGAGATTCCGGCGGCGCTGCGGCGGGCGGAGCGGCAGGTCGGACCAATGATACCACTTGGGTATCGGACGGCCGGCGAGGGTGACGGCGGCGACGGTGGCTGGTGGCGGCGAACGAAATAGCAGGTAGAGAGAGGGAGAGGAGAGGGAACGAGAAAGAGAGAGAGAGAGAGAGAGAGAGAGAGAGAGAGAGAGAGAGAGAGAGAGAGAGAGAGAGAGAGAGAGAGAGAGAGAGAAGGAGGAAGAAGGGGAGCAGCCCCAAATAACTCTAATGATCCAAAGATGGCAATTAGGTTTTTAGGAAGACCTCTTATACTATGAGGCCTCCCCAATACATTACTAAAATACCCATAATCAAAATAATAAATTACTAAGCCTGCTCAACTCCAATGCCCGCGCCGGTCCTGCTGTCGCCGTTGCTACCGCCGGGCGGTAGTCCCATGCTGTCGCCTGTCCCGCTATCGCCTGCAATGGTATCGCAGGTAGTACCGCCCGGCGATACCAATTCGAGTGCTGCTCCTGTGTCAACCGCTCCGCGAGCTCGCCGCGCGTACACCCGCCACGGTGGTTCTTCCTCCCGCAAGTCAGTAACAGATTATGTCTCATCTCACTAAGGAGCCCCCATCTGAACCTACTGATGACTGACTGCGTAACGATGGTCGTGTTCAGACATGGCTTCTCAACTCCCTTAATGGCGAACCTTACCGCATGGCCATGTATCACGAGACGGCCAAGGCAATGTGGGAGGAACTCCACTCCTTGTACTCCGGCAAGGACAGCCTTCAGCACTTGTATGACATCATTACTGAGCTTCAAACTCTTGACACTGGCGGGGCGGCCGACTTAACCTCATTTGTTGCTCGGGCCAAGACTCTTGCTGAAGCCTGGATACAACATCAGCCCTCTACTACAGATCTAGCAGCTCAGCGTGCTCAAAAAGGGGATGTGTGTATTGCCATGATGATGGCTCGGGTCCCGCTTCACCTTCAGAGTATTCAGGCGCAGATCCTTTCATTGGCTACAACCCCGTCATTATCTGATGTATGCTCCATGTTGCTCAAAGTCTCACCGCCCCCGGATACTCTTGGACCTCCCTCCCCGGTCCTTCTCCAGCACTCGTCTGCACCATTACTACCTCTCCCTCCAGCTCCTCGTGGAGGACGGTCAGGCTCCCGGGGCGGGGGCCGCGGATGTCAACCACGTCCTAAGTGTTTATTCTGCGGAAAGGATGGTCATCTTGAGGCGACCTGCTAACGCAAACATGGTCGTCCTCCTCATCCGACTGCTCATATTGTCGCTGACAATCCCTTTGCACTCGTGTTGATCTTGAAGCAGTTCACCTCCAGCTCCAGCAACTTCAAGCAATGCTCCGCCACCCACCTGCCTTCGTCACCTCCATCTCCAATGAAGGTATCACTTGTCTCTCCACTAGTCCGCGCTGGATAGTGGATTCAGGTGTTACCCACCATATCACCTCACTGACACCACATCACTACTTGGATACTCCTCATCCTAAGTTCATCACAGTAGCCAATGGCAGCACCGTCCCCGTCTCCGGCTCTGCTGATATCCCTCTCAATTCTTCTCTCTCTACGCTTGGCTCTTCATGTTCCGGGTTCCCCGTTTAATTTACTTTCTGTTAGTCGCCTCACTACCGATTTGGACTGCTCAGTAACATTCACCTCTTCCTCTTTTCTGATGCAGGATCGACGGACGCAGAGTATCATTGGTAAAGGCCGACTGCAAAACGGGATTTACCTTCTTGATGTTTTTCCTACCATCCTCTCCTCAGTCTCCTCTGTTGATTGGCATCGGCGTCTTGGGCACGCCCCTCTTCCAGTCCTCCAGAAGGCTCTTCCAGATATCTCTCTTTCTGCTTTTAAGTGTGAATCATGTATTTTGGCCAAACAACATCGTTCATCTTTTCCCTCTCGTTGTACTCGAAGCTCTGCTCCTTCTGTTTTAGTACACTTCGATGTTTGGGCCCCGTACAAACTTACTAGTATATCTGGTTATCGTTATTTCATCATCTTTATTGATGATTATTCTCGCACAACTTGGTTATATTTACTTCGTGACCGCTCCGAGCTTCCCCGTGTATTTCGGGCTTTCGTCCTTGAGATTCGCACGCAGTTTTCTGAAAATATAAAAACTCTCCGGACAGATAATGCTCGTGAATATACGAGTCACGAATTTGCTAATCTCTGCTCTGATTTTGGGATCATTCATAAGACGTCGTGTGCCTATACTCCCCAACAAAACGGCGTTGTTGAACGGAAAAATAGACATCTCCTCGAGGTTACTCGATCTCTCATGATCCACATGCAGGTACCCAAAGCCTATTGGAACTTCGCGCTTTCCACAGCGTGTTATCTCATTAACCGTCTCTCTTCCTCCGTCCTCCAAAATACTACTCCGTTTAGCCTCCTTTTTCCTTCCACTCCGGCATTTTCTCTCACACCCCGGATATTTGGTTGTACTTGCTACATCCACCTACTTGGCCCGTCCAAGGACAAGTTGGATCCCCTAGCAGCCAAACACGTATTCATAGACTATTCTCGTACTCAGAAAGGCTACGTCTGTTACTCTCCTGCTACCCGAAAAGTGACTGTTTCTGCAGATGTTACCTTTCAGGAGGACCAACCTTTCTTCTCCGCACCAACCACACCTCTTCCACCAACATCCTTCCCAAGACCTGTAGTTCCAGTTACCACTCCTCTACCACCACTCCTTCCTGAACCTGCTCCCGCTCTCCACAAACCACCTCTTATCCGTGTCTACACATGTCGCCTTCCTCGCTCCGTTGCCACATTGCAGTCGGCTTCGACCTCCGACACTCTGCGCTCTGCTGATCCGGCACCGGCCTCCACCGCTCATCCCTTGGCGAATTATGTATCCTAACATCGCCTCTCCCCACAGCTTCAAACCTTTGCTACTTCATTATCCTTTATTTCTATACCTAACTCTGTGCAGGAGGCTCTCCAACATCCAGGCTGGCGGGCAAACATGGAAGAAAAAATGACAGCCCTCTGGGCCAACCAGACATGAAACCTGGTCCCTCTCCCTCCAAACTAGACTCCTGTTGGGTGCAAATGGGTCTTTGTCATCAAGCATGCTCCTGATGGGACCATTGACCGACTGAAAGCCCGACTGGTGGCATGTGACCTTACTCAACAACACGGTCTCGATTATGAGGAAACATTCTCTCCAGTGGCCAAGCTCAATACAGTTTGTGTCCTCTCCGTAGCTGTGCATCGTTGATGGCCCTTACATCAACTGGATATCAAAAATGCTTTTTTAAATGGTGATCTACAGGAAACAGTCTACATGCAACATCCTCCCGGGTTTGAGACCACGGGGGAGTCCCGAGTTTGTCATCTTAAGAAGTCAATCTATGGTCTCAAACAATCCCCTCGAGCATGGTTTGATAAGTTCAGTAAGGCTGTCCGGGAGGTTGGCTTTACTCGCAGCTCGGCAGACTTCTCCATGTTCACTCGACATCGAACGACAGGAACAATTCTTTTGTTGGTATATGTTGATGACATCCTAATCACTGGAAATGACTCAAAAGGGATACAAGCGGTCAAACAACACCTTAGCTCTGTTTTTCAAACAAAAGATCTGGGGAACCTTCAATACTTCCTTGGTCTTGAGATCGCGAGGCGTCCTGATGGACATATCCTCTCTCAACGGAAGTACTGTCTCGATCTTCTTCAGGATGCTGGCTACTCTAGATGCAAGTCGATTAACACTCCTATGGATGTCAATCACAAGTTGTGTGCACATGTCTCTGATAACGATCTTGCTCTTCCAAATCCAGAGTACTATCGACGACTTGTTGGGAAACTGATTTACCTAACAGTCATGAGACCAGATATATCTTTTGTTGTTGGGGCTGTCAGCCGATTTATGCATTTTCCTGGAATGTCCCATCTTCAGGCCGTCGAACGCATCCTAAGATATCTGAAAACAGCCCCTGGTCAATGGTTGGTATACAAAACCTCGTCTTCTACTCCAACATTGGTTGTGTATTCTGATGCAGATTATGTTGGTTCCCTGGATGATCGGCGGTCTACTAGTGGATTTTGTACCTACTTTGGAGATCACATTGTTACCTGGCGTAGTAAGAAACAAGTTGTGGTTGCTCGATCTTCAGCTGAGGCAGAGTACCGTTCGATGACATCAGTTGTTTCTGAACTCACATGGCTTGAAAGTCTCCTTGTTGATCTAGGAGTAAAACTTTCCTCACCAGCTATCTTACTATGTGACAGTAAGCTGCTATACACAGCTAAGAACCCAGTCTTCCACGAAAGAACGAAACACATTGAAGTGGACTGTCACTTCATCCGGGAGAAAGTTCAAATGAAGAAGATAGAATTAAAGCATGTTCCGGGTACTGACCAAGTTGTTGATATTCTCACCAAGGCCCTACCGAGTATCCTATTTTATCAATTCCTGTCCAAGCTGGGTGCCTACGACTTGCACGCTCCAGCTTGCGGGGGAGTGTTAGAAAAACCCATGTAATGACCCACATTGGAGCCCTTTTATTTGTTTCTCTCTTCTCTTTAGTCCAACATCATGTATTAAGGATTTCCTCTCTTTCTCCCTCCTATATATTTGTATTCATACATTGTATTTGAGATAGAGAAAAATATATACAAGATTTTGCTCTTATTTACAATAATAAATTAGAAATCTCACATCAATGCCAGCTCCCCAAAAGATGACAGCTTTTCAGCTGTATATCGGTGTAGAACTTTGGTCACAACCTCCATCCCTTCTTCCTATATTCCAAAATATTTTGGCGTTAACAACATCAAAGTTTTGCAGAAAAACATGCCAACAGAATACTAAAATTCACTAGATTATCAGGTCGCATTACCTAAATAAGAAGTAATCAGTTACAATGATAAGTTCTACGACTGATTATGCAGAGTAATGAATCAAACAACAGCAAGAATAAGATAACAAACAGTTGAATAATGCCCCTGGGATCCACGAATTCCATAAGAAGATTCTTTTTTTACAGTACCCATCATAAACTACAATCCAGAGTACGTAAGGGTCCCAGATATTTAGGTTCCCGCACTAAAAGACCATAAATTTTATGAAATTTTCTTGCAGTTCTATGAAATTTGAAAACATTACACAACAGTATTTGATTGCTGTTTTTGAATTAGTATAGGCTATGATATAAAACAGAGAAATTGAGTGTATTAGAAATAAAAAACGAGATACAAACTCGTGAGATATGCTCGTGCCTAACATCCGAGGGTTGGTTCTCTTCTGAAGCCTCTCCAATGAGAGATCCAAATCCAAAGAGCTCCAAAATAATTCTAAGACTCTCCTCCACTTGATTGTATAGGTGAGAGGGAGCATACATCACTATTATTAAAAATGTCACGAGGGCTACATATGTAAATAGAAAAAAAACATGTGATACTAAGATGGCAACACTCGGTGAGGCGTACATGGGCTCAAAGAATTGTGTTCTTATCAATACTCATGTCTAGAAAATCGACCTTGTCCTCAAGGTTGAGGCCCGAGGGAGTGGTCAGCGAGCATAAGAGGATCCAAGTCCGAAATATGAGGTCATCATCTTTATCACCAGTCAGTAAGTGCAGTTCCATAAGATGGCATTCTTGTGTTGAAGAGTACAGATTCTTGCAATGAAAATAAAAGTCATGCCGACATAGCTCTTGGTGAGACGGGGGCCGGGGTGGTGGAGGTACCGTCGGTGGAGGGACTGATGGGAATGGCGACTAACCGATCAACAGAGGTCTAGCCAAGTGGAGGATCTGTTCGGTGGAGTGGTAAATGGGTTTGAGAGGTGTCAATGACAAGGTTGGGGGTGGACGAGTAAGGGAGGATGGGGATCGGCAGCATATTCGTGATCGGAGATCGGGCCACCACTCGGCGGGACCCATTTTTGCTAATTTGGCGGAGATGCATTGATCGGATCGGCGATCCGAGACCGCGAGTGCGTCCGGAGCGCCATCTTTCATTTTATATGTATTTTTTATATTTTTTTGGACTTGTATTTATTGTTTTAGGACACCGGGCGTAACGGGCGATCATAGTCGTTCACGTCGGGTGCCCAACCGCTCCATCTCGTTATAAATAGGGGCGGATGTTCTCATTTTCAGATTATTGTCAAATTTTGTGAGAGATTCCAGAATTCCGGCAATCTTCCGTGGTGCGACGCCGCGAGCCCGGGGTGCGAAACCTTGGTTCTATTTTCACCATTTCCTCTCCTTCCAGGCCGCACGATTGCAGAAACTTCCCGCTTCCGTCGTTTTGGCCACTGTTCATCTCCTTTCCCAGCGACGCAAGGGACGAAACCTCCTGGACGCTACCTTCTCACCATTAATGGAGGCATACCCTTCCTCCTGGCTGATCGTGAGCCACCAGATTCAGCCCTAGACACCTCTTTCTTCCTCGTTGGAAGGATCGAATCTTTCGGTCGCCGTTTCTTCCGACTGTCGTCGATCCCTCCAGCAACTCACTCCTCGATCCCGTCAGCCATCGACGCCCCTTTCGCTGTCCCTGTCGTGGAACCACCAGTGAACCCCCGCATCCATCCCCCAACCTCCTGAACCAGTTTCCCCTACCAGGCAATCGATTCCCACAACAACCCGCCACCCCTTCACAAGTCCTCCTCACTCCCCCTACCAGCCAGAGAAGCTCAATCAGGCAGCCCTATTCAGGCACTTCTCCACCCCACTGCCGCACCCCACCACGACCGTTTGGTTTCTATATTTGTGAGTAACTTTAATTTAATGTGTTTTATTTTTCTATGTTAAATGTTGGATGACATGTTGTGTTTGTTTGGGTATTGAGATTGTTAGTGTTGTTCAATTTCTTCGAATTCTATAAAACTTATTCATGTAATTTGTGGTGGATAGCACCTCGTGCAAAGACGATTGTGATCTTGGTTGTGCTCCAAAATTTACAAACTCACGCTGTGTAGATCTTGCTCAATTTATATAAATCTATTGCTAACGTTTAACTCTGGCTAATATTTTGAAACATGCATGCAACATTTATGACAGGCTTGATCACATTCGCATCACACATGCACGTAGGGTTTCATTAGAGCATTGACACCGCCGATTATTTCACACTGTTTTTTTGTTCTGCATCAGTTTGGTATCAGAGCCCAGGTTAGGGCTTACTTTACAAATACGCGGGACTACATTTTATGCACTCAATGTCTTATCATAATGGTCGTCACTACACGGATCCTCAATTTGAGGAAGCACCATCCGTCTACACTCGATCTCATAGAGTGCCGTCAGAGAGGTCTTCGCATTATTATGACGATTATCGTCGTCCTTATCCCCGCACTCGAATGGATCCTGTTGATCCTTCGACACGACCTTATGATGGTAGAGTTGAGTATCGTTCAGGTTATCGTCGCTACACATCTCCTCTATTTGAGGAACCTGAGCCTGTATACGCACGAACCACCGCACGTTCGTAGGACTCACGACCACCCACGAGCACAACCTGATTACCCTCAAGAATCTTATAGAGGCCACCCTCAGCAAGGTAGCACCACACGTAGTGGCATTCCTACTGTTCTGAAAGCGGACATGACGGAAGTCGAATTTCTGCACTTGGCTTTTAAGATGTTTGATCAATTGGATGCACAATATGATGATCTTCGCACTCGTGTCACCGTCATTGAGGGTCGGCGAGAGCACTCCACTTCCCAAAGCAGGGAAACCTCACCCACTCCACCTGATATTCTCTTTGTGGAAGAATGGGTTGCCCTCCCACCACAGGATGTGAGTGCTGGGAATGAGCCACCACGAGAGGTCGCTCCACTTAGAGAGCCCGCCCTCGACATTGTACCTATTAGCTAACTACTGAGTATAGGCTTTTCCCACACTTCACCTGATGGCGCACCGAGCCACATTACGATCGGGTGCCGAGAGCCTAGTAGTGATCTCGTGGTAGCCATCTCACCCCTATTGGGGAACACAACCACTTATGATGGTTTGCTTCTAGAGGTTCATCCCCCTGTTGACGGGTTCTTTGGCAACCCCCCTGCTGAGCCTCCAGTTGAGCCACCTCATCCATGTGAGGATGAGATTCAGGTGAGTGACACACTTATGAGTATTGAGATGTTGAGATCTCTCTCATTATCACCCATGATATTATTAGTGCTCCAGAGAGAGGATCTTGAGTGTTACATCCAGTATGTAGGGTTCTCCCTAAGAACACTTAAGTATAATTCAGATGACTTGCGAGTTTGCCACCTGGTCACTCGCACTCGTGAGGAGTTTTGGGTCGTACCACCTGCTGACCCGCCAGATGAGTTCTTTCTTGTGAGGGACATTCACCACACACTAGAGTCGCATCCTATTATCGATGCCTATGATTTTCACTTAGTTGATTGTCGCATTCGCGATGATTTTTCATACGTCCCTTCTGGTGAGCCCCCTGATGCATCACCTGCATCATCGTTTATCTGAGGACACTCCCGATATTTTTGGGACTTATGTTGGTACTCGTCACATTTGTGACGAATTTTATTACACCCCTCCCGGAGAACCCCCGGATGAGTCACATGTCGATCCACCCCTCATTTGGGATATATCCTTCTTTAGTAGGACACTCGAGTTTGAGGGTGCAATCACTGACCCGCTGATCATATGTCTTACTACCGTACTTATAGAGACAGTTCACACACTACATTGGCACATCTTATTAATGATGTCTCCGCGGTTCGCTGGAGTGATCGTTGCGCCCGCGATAACTTTTTCTATGTCCCACCTTCTGAGCCTCCTGATCATGTACCCCTTTTAGGAGTTTCTTATAGTACCCAAAACCCCCGGTATATGGAGTTGGTCGTGTTAGTAGTTCGTCTTTTACATTTATTGCTTGTTCATTTGCATTTAGTGCATAGTTCATTCTTGTTGCATGACTCACACGCGTTGTTTATTTTGCATCATTCGCATGAAATGCATAAACTAATTCGGAAGAAAACTATTAGCAATATTGAATTATATATGGTATGGGCAAATATGCACAGACGTGGGCAACATTTTCGGGTGTGCGAGTATATCATGGTCGGACTTTGCAAGGAGGGGCTCCCAAAAGGAGCCAATATTAAGCTACAACTTAAGCGAATGAGTCCTTATAGGGTTATAAAGAAAATTGGGACAAATGCCTACGAAATCGATTTTCCCGCAGATATGGGTATTCATCCCATATTTAATACGAAAGATTTGACACATTACTTTGAGCCTCTCGAGCATAGAGACTCATACCTTGAGCCTACTCTGCCACCCTCCCAGTTACAACTTGTCACTTCCCATGTTCACCTCGGACGAGCACCCGCAGACTTGCCCGCACCACCCATGATTCCACCGGTTTTTTTGGATCCACCAGTACAAGAGGTGAGCGTTGAGAGCATTATTGTTATTATGGCGCACGAATGCATCACCACTACAGTCGGTCGGTCCGGCCGTTACATGGTGCACTGGAGTGGACGCCCCACCTTTGTTGATACTTGGATACCGGCGACGGAGCTTAATAGAATTACCCCCGATCTTCGACTACAGCTCAGTCATCTTCATTCCTCAGAGATGAATGTTTTTCAGTCGGAGGAATTGATGGGAATCAGCCGCATGTTCGTGATCGGAGATCGGGCCACCACTCGGAGGGACCCATTTTTGCTGATTTGGTGGAGATGCATTAATCGGATCGGCGATCCGAGACCACAAGCGCATCCGGAGCGCCATCTTTCATTTTATATGTATTTTTTATATTTTTTTGGAGTTGTATTTATTGTTTTAGGACACCGGGCATAATGGGCGATCATAGTCGTTCACGCTGGGTGTCCAACCGCCCCCTCTCATTATAAATAGGGGCGGATGTTCTCATTTTCAGATTATTGCTGAGTTTTGTGAGAGATTCCAGAATTCCGGCAATCTTCCGTGGTGCGACGCCGCGAGCCCGGGGTGCGAAGCCTTGGTTCTATTTTCAGTTATTTCATTTTCCGCTCACTGCTTTCCCGTACAACTTCCCCTGATCCCACGATCTCTCCATCACAGCCCTTCACGATTCAATTTCACGACATTTCCTCTCCTTCCAGGCCGCACGATTGCAAAAACTTCCCGCTTCCGTCGTTTTGGCCACTATTCATCTCCTTTCCCAGCGACGCAAGGGACGAAACCTTCTGGACGCTACCTTCTCACCATTAATAGAGGCATACCCTTCCTCCTGGCTGATCGTGAGCCACCAGATTCAGCCCTAGACACCTCTTTCTTCCTCGCTGGAAGGATCGAAGCTTCCAATCGTCGTTTCATCCGACTGCCGTCGATCCCTCCAACGACTCACTCCTTGATCCCGTCAGCCATCGACTCCCCTTTCGCCGTCCCTGTCGTAGAGCCACCAGTGAACCCCCGCATCCATCCCCCAACCTCCTGAACCAGTTTCCCCTACCAGGCAATCGATTCCCACAGCAACCCACCACCACTTCACAAGTTCTCCTCACTCCCCCTACCAGCAACCCAACCTCCTGAACCAGTTTCCCCTACCAGGCAATCGATTCCCACAGCAACCCGCCACCACTTCACAAGTCCTCCTCACTCCCCCTACCAGCCAGAGAAGCCCAATCAGGCAGCCCTAATCAGGCACTTCTCCACCCTGCTGCCGCACCCCACCACGACCATTTGGTTTCTATATTTGTGAGTAACTTTAATTTAATGTGTTTTATTTTTTATGTTAAATATTGGATGACATGTTGTGTTTGTTTAGGTATTGAGATTGTTAGTGTTGTTCAATTTCTTCAAATTCTATAAAACTTATTCGTGTAATTTATGGTGGATAGCACCTCGTGCAAAGACGATTGTGATCTTGGTTGTGCTCCAAAATTTACAAACTCACGATGTGTAGATCTTGCTCAATTTATATAAATCTATTGCTAACGTTTAACTCCGGCTAATATTTTAAAACATGCATGCAACATTTAGGACAGGCTTGATCGCATTCGCGTCGCACATGCACGTAGGGTTGCATTAGAGCGTCGACACCGCCGATTATTTCACACTGTCTTTTTGTTCTGCATCAGGAGGCTCATAAAGTTCCTCATCGAGGCAACGAGTTTGTTGCATAGCACAGGATTAGGGTGGATAAGTTTTGGACGCGAAGGCGCTAACGGATGTTAATGTAGGGATGCAAACCAAACAAGGAAGTATTGTAATGATCCGGGGAGAGACTTGTCACATGTGTGGCAAACTCGATGAACTCAGTGATGTAGGCCACAATGAAGTTAGACCCGACTAATGGAGCTAAGGAACTCCTACTCATTTCTTGCTTGATGAGTGTCATAGTGGTGAAGGAATTCATCCTTAAGTGTGGGTCAGGAGAGATTGAGAATGTTTTAGTGCGTTTAACACACCTAGTGGAGTTTTCATGTAGATTCTTGCCAGTGACACCTTCTGTTTTGCGAGAGCTGATTGAAAATCGAAGAATTGTGCTGCTCAGGTGATCCAGCTAGAGGGTCGGTACCGTTGAACACCGGTACCTCTGTACGACGAATGAGAGACGGGTAAATATCCCCACAAAAATGTAGGAACCATGTAGTCAACAATGGGGTCGTAGGAGAGTGTCGATGGAAGGGGTTAGAGGATGGTGTCGATGGAAGGGTTCGTAGGAGCCGACTGATGGTGAGCGGCGGTGGCTGTGAGCTTGCAGAGGAATGTGAGATCTTCCAACCGAGATTCCAGCCGATCCAAGCGGGTGGAATCGGTGGAGGCCGAAGCAGAGGTACCCTCGTCATCTTGGGTGGGCATGGAGCAGGTCGTGGGCATGAAGCGGAAGGACTGGAGAAGATGATGGAGCAACGCCAACGATCTGTTGAAAGAAGACGCTAAAGGAAGGGGCGATCGTTGCGACCGCAGAAGCGTTGGAAGCGGAGTGTGGCTATAGAAGAAGAGGCACTTAATGCTGGGATGAGGCACTAGTGGAATGTGGTTGTTGTGGCTGCAGAAGAGGCATAGACATCGCGAGATAAGTGGAATGTGCGAGACGCGCTGACCGCGGAAAAAACTGGAGAAATCAACGCGTGAGAAGCATTGGTGGCAGAGTATAAACTGTGTGAGACACATTAACGGTGGCGTTCGGCGGTTGGACTACTTGCAAGTTGCAGAATTTGCGCGTTGAGGCTGGGCGGGGATTTCGTTGATTGACCAGTTGGGAATGACCATGAAATCAAATTAAGGTTCTCGTTGGAACACTAATTGGTTGGAATGTTGGGTGGGCGGCCAAATCCGGCAGGTGAGGTCAAACCAGTTGATACAAACAGAAAATTTGATTACACTAGAAATGGAAAACAAGATACAAACTCGTAAGATATGCTCGCGATTAAGCTTTGAAGGTTGGTTCTCTCTTGAAGTCGCTACGAGAGATCCAAATCCTAAAAGCTTCAAGTAATCATAAGACTCTCATCCACTCCCTTATATAGACGAGAGTGGGCATACATCACTATTATCAAAGACGTCATTAGAGTTACATAGGTAAATAGAAAAAACACATGAGATACTAAAACACGTGAGTTTTCTTATTGTATTATTTAATTAATTTATTTGTCTTATTTTGCACACCTATGGAAATCTACGAGTGTCTTACAAGTTAAAGAACATCTATCTTGCATCGCCTTGAAAGGATTCAACCTTATGTTGGGCGAGAGAACTATTCCTCATTTTTATTTTTGGGAGAGTATGTCTTGATACGTACTGATAGGTATCGGGTCATGTAGTGTCTTGTCCTGTAGTGGGGCCTCCATCTATATAAGAAGCACTTTAGGTGAGTTGTCTTGTACTGATAGGTATCGAGTCATGGAGTTAGTCTTTTGAGTCTCTCTTTGGAGAAGGGAGAGGGGGGTGCTTGGAGGACCCAGCCTCCGGGTGCTAGGTGAGAGTTTGTCTCTCAATTGTATCCTTATTTTCATGCAATACTAGTTCTCCTTCTATGTTATAGATCTTGATGCGGCCTCCGCGTATCAATTGGTCTGACGCCGCTCTTTTAGGGTTTCCGTTGAAGCCCGGAAGCCCTAATTGAATCTGAATCACTACACCAGTCCGCTTTCGCCGGTTCTTTCGTTCGCCAGCGCCGCCCAATCCTTCGTCGATCCACCGATTCTCACGCCATAGACTCACGCCTCTGCTTTGGCGCGACGAAGTTCTGCGCTCGACGCCAACCCCTCACCGTCGACTGCAACGTCCGAGCCTTCCGCCGTCTCCAGTGCCCGCCGGCGGCATGCGATTATGCCAGCGCCGACTCGTCGACTCCAGCGCCCGGCGACTTCACCGATTTTCGTTGATTTCAGCCTATTTCAGCAACCAATTCCTGCTTCGAACGACTTCGCCATGTCCGACCCTTATTCTAGCGAACGATTCTGTGTTGGGCCGCCCTCCTGCGGCTCCTTCCGTGTCGGGCCTCCCTCCTGCGGCTCCTGCAGCATTCCAGCAACCATCTTGCGGCTCTTGCAGCATTCCTCCGCTTCTCGCCGCTACGCCCAGTATTCGTTCTATGCCCGTGACTCGTTCAATAGTTCTCCACGCCGACGAGAACGCCTCTGTCACTGCCTCCGCTGACTCACATCGCATGGATCAACTCGAAGCCCGACTTGAGGATCTCACTCTCCTCCTTCGAGAGCTCGCGGCCTCGGCGGAAAACCGCGCTCTAGCCCCTCTGCCACCACCACCGCCACCACTTCGGCCCGTCCTGGACTACATGGGGTTTCTTCACCCCACTGCAGACATCCACCCGGCCCATCTCCATCGAATCGAGATCCTTGTGTTCAACGACACTAACACTCTCAGTTGGATTACCCGCACCGAAAAGTTCTTCGATCTCCAGTAACTCCCGCCAACCAGAAGGTTCCACTTGCCACTATTTATATGGAGGGTTCGGCGCTCCATTGGGTGCGTTGGACGCGCCAACAGGTTCCTGACCTCTCCTGGCCCACGTTGAAGGAGGAACTCCTCCGCCACTATGACGCCCGCCAGATGGGCAATGCTTACGAGCTCCTCAGCTCTGTGCATCAGTCTGACACCGTGGCCACTTACATTGAAGAGTTCATCGAGATCTCAATGCACGTACCCGGTCTATCCCCGGACCACTACCTAGGATACTTCCTTGGGGGTCTACAACCCCACCTTCAGGCGCGTCTCCGGGTTCACAACCCGACAACACTTTCCCGCGCCATGGAGCAAGCTCATTGCCTCAATGAGGAACATTACATCACCCATCCATCTTCCTCGGCCCAACCATCTCACAAGCCGTTGTTGCCGACATTCCTGTCGCCCCTTGCCCGCTTGGATCACCTGCCCCCGCCTGGGGCTCCGCTGCTAGGCCCGTCTCCACCGCCGCCAGTTCTGCCAGCCCTGCCTCCACCGGTGCCCCGATGACCCCACCGCTTATCTCACGAGCAGCACACTGAGCTTCACCGCAAAGGCCTTTACTTTCGCTGTCAGCAGTCGTACTCTCTCACCCACGTCTGCGCCTTCAAAGACTTGTGCGTGTTGGTGGGATATGAAGACGACGGTCCTGATTTTGGAGACTTGGACCCCCTAACACTTCTGGATGACCCCTACGGACCTCCACCTTGATGACAAAGTCATTTTTTCGGGAGGGGAGTGTTGATATGTACTGATACATATCGGGTCATGTAGTGTCTTGTCCTATAGTGGGGCCTCCATCTATATAAGGAGCTCCTTAGGTGAGTTATCTTTATCTTTTATCTTTGGAGTTAGTCTTTTGAGTCTCTCTTTGGAGAGGGGAGTGCCTTGGAGGACCCAGCCTCCGGGTGTTTGGCGAAAGTTTGTCTCTCGATTGTATCATGAATACTAGTTCTCATTCTTCGTTATAAATTTTGATATGGCATCCACGTATCATGTCGCTTAAAGGTTAATATAATCTCTTCTCTCCGTGCAATCTCTAGTTTATTCCTTCCCCCTTCTCCTTGCTTCATATCAAATATTTGTGTGCATAATAATTAAACTGGGAGATTGTATAGTAGCAGAGAAGCTAATAATTAAACCGGAAGATTGTATAGTAGCAGAGAAGCTAATAATTAAACCGGGAGATTGTATAGTGGCAGTGAAGATAGTAATTATTGCACTAATTATGGAATTAATGAATAATTAATGTTAATTAAAAAAATAACCAACAAACATTGGTGTCTTGGAAATTAGGTCAGACGGTGATTGAAAATTCATAGAATTAAGAACCGACATGTAACCTAAATCTCATGAAACAAATTGAAAGTTGCATTTATATTTTTGGCAAAACTGACAGCAACCCCGGCGCATACTCCTTTTGAAAAATAACAACCATTCATCCTCAGAATGTTGAAAACAAAAATAATTAACAATGCAAACTAAAACATAGTTGCGAGTTATGCAAAAAGACTCTGGAAAATAGATTATTAACTCATGTAAAGCTCAACAAGAATCAATGAGAAGGATTCATTGAGCCAACCTTAAATAGTTTGAATAAGGCAAACTATGATAATGACAATGGTATGTACCTGAGTAGCAAGGACTTCAAACTCCCCATTTGTGACAACATAAAAACAGTCACCTTCTCCGCCCTGCAATTTGTGATTTACCATTTCTATTTAGCACAATCTTAAAGCTAACAAGCATGTCTACATGACTTGGATAAAATATATTCATAAGTTTCATTTTCCCTTTAATGAACGTTTTAATCATAGGAGACCAACCAAGTAACAACCTGTTCTACTACCACATCACCAGGCTTAACTTCCAATTTTTGCATACAATCCAGTAAAACTTGACATTGGGTATCTGTCAGCCTTCTGAAAAGAAAATGATCACGCAGCACTCTCTCAATGTGTGCCTGAAAGTTGGTAAAAGGTAGATGAAATTCAAATTATCACTTTAATGGATCAAAAACATGCAAAAAGATAGATTGATTTTAATACATAATTACTTCTTCTTCCCAAGTTTTCCTATGAGACGCAGGAGGAGGAAACCATGAATGGCCATTCTCTAGGGAACTCTCAATAGCCTTCAGCCGTGTCCGAGATAGATCGTGCCTCACACGATGGTTATTGGAATTCCATGTTGTAGGACATGGGGATTCAGATCCAGTTTCTTCAAAAACATGAGGCAAAGGTTTTGATGGTGCATTTTCAGCATCTGCAGTCTGCTCAAGAAATAAATCACTAATCTAGCAAAGAAAAATCAACTTATATGCTGATAATAATGCATGATTAGCCCAATCAATAATAAAAACAAACCCATACTTCATCTAGTCCAGCTATATGCACAACTATAATTGTAATGTCATCGGTGCGTGTTTCATACTGTAGCCAAAGTCGATATGATTCAGCAACAATTGCAGCGCATGCATCACGAGGATCTTTGTATTTCGCAACCTGAAATTTGAGACAGCACAGAGCTTTATAAGCATGGAGACACTCGAGTCCTAAAAGCAGTTCCCTACAACACGGCTTCCTCTTAGAATTTATCATATTTGTATAAAATGGTTTCTAAAAATTAATGTGGTATGCCATGAGTTCGACTGTACATGAGAATAGCTATACATTTTAGCATTTATATTACACATTCCAGAAGAAAAAAATCTCAAAACTCCAATTGTAGAACCATATACTCACAGCTGCCATAAGTCTAACTTGTCCAGAGCCCAATCAGATTCACAACATTTATCATATATGAGATTAATGAAATGAGTATAATACTTTAATGAAGAAGTTAACAACAGTCCCCCATTACAATTTTACTATTTGATAAATCTTAGAAATAACAAAGATAATTTGGCATTACATATTGAAACTACTAACTATAAGCATGGATCTGAGAGGAGCAATCTAAACTGACGGAGGATGGATATAGTTAGTGTGATCTTAGTGTCCTAAGGAAACTCTATGAATGCAAGCATAGGATATAGGAAATTCTGAAATGATGTAATGCACATGTGATTGTCCAACATTTAATAGTACTAAATTATAAATTTAATATTAAGATCCACAAATATTCACACTAGAGATTAGGTGTTAGAAACACAGCCAAGATCTAATTAAAATTAAAGAGAGATTGCTTCAATTAAACATCAAAAGAATAAATTCCGCAAATGGAACAAGCTTTGGAATAATAGATATGAAATAATATCTCAAATGATATGATAGTTCGCAGAATAAGCAACGGCAACAAGAGTAAATTTGACTTTAAATATGAACTTACAAGAGAAATAAGGGGCCGGGGATGTGGAGGGAGGCTGATCCGAGGGCAGCAATATCCTGGTATTTCAGACTGTCGGGGGGGGGGGGGGGGGGGGGGGGGGGGGGGGTATGGATGTAAAATGGTGTCTGGGTGGGTCTGCAGAGGTGATGTGGGGAAGGGGACATAATGAAGGTGGTGTTGAGAGGGAGAATGATACGGTCCACTGGGCTCGGGGTCGCCTTAGTGCGTTACCCAGCTGGGCTGCTCGCTGGGCTCTCTCACCCAGGATCCATAGCCAGCCCCCAGCAGACCGCACCAGAGCCGCGGCCCATACACCCCAACCCATCTCCACGTGGCACTCCAGATGCTCGGCACACCGCCGATCCAGATCTGGCCCCACCATGGCGGGATGTTGAGGCTGGGGCTCGATACCCAGACCTCCTAGATGAGAGTAAGGTTTTAGGCCTACACCCCTCATCACCAACTGAGTCGCGGTATCGAGCCCCAGCCTCAACATCCCGCCATGGTGGGGCCAGATCTGGATCGGCGGTGTGCCGAGCATCTGGAGTGCCACGTGGAGATGGGTTGGGGTGTATGGGCCGCGGCTCTGGTGCGGTCTGCTGGGGGCTGGCTATGGATCCTGGGTGAGAGAGCCTAGCGAGCAGCCCAGCTGGGTAACGCACTAAGGCGACCCCGAGCCCAGTGGACCGTATCATAAAAGTGCCATGATACGGTCCACTGGGCTCGGGGTCGCCTTAGTGCGTTACCCAGTTGGGCTGCTCGCTGGGCTCTCTCACCCAGGATCCATAGCCAGCCCCCAGCAGACCGCACCAAAGCCGCGGCTCATACACCCCAACCCATCTCCACGTGGCACTCCAGATGCTCGGCACACCGCCGATCCAGATCTGGCCCCACCATGGCAGGATGTTGAGGCTGGGGCTCGATACCCAGACCTCCTAGATGAGGGTAAGGTTTTAGGCCTACACCCCTCATCACCAACTGAGCCGCGGTCCGTTGGTGATGAGGGGTGTAGGCCTAAAACCTTACCCTCATCTAGGAGATCTGGGTATCGAGCCCCAGCCTCAACATCCCGCCATGGTGGGGCCAGATCTGGATCGGCAGTGTGCCGAGCATCTGGAGTGCCACGTGGAGATGGGTTGGGGTGTATGGGCCGCGGCTTTGGTGCGGTCTGCTGGGGGCTGGCTATGGATCCTGGGTGAGAGAGCCCAGCGAGCAGCCCAGCTGGGTAACGCACTAAGGCGACCCCGAGCCCAGTGGACCGTATCAGAGAATAAGGTGGGCGGTGGGCTGTTTAGGTGCTAGACAGTAATTAATGGAGTTTCAGAGTGTGGCGAGACTGGCATTGGGTAATACAGTCTCAGGTGAGCTTTGAGGTTGAGGTAATCAGAGGGATCTTGATAAATTAGTACAAGATTGGAGTTGCTACAGTGAATTGGGAAAGGATTTAGTTGGCTGGGAGCATGTTCGACTAGGTATGGAAATGCAAATATTCAGTGAATGAAGAGGCTGAACGCAGTGGGGATCTGGATGGAGTCTCCGCTTGATCTACGGAAGAATCTCCGACAAGAGTAGTGGGGTGAGAGTTGGTTATGGGGCGGTCATGAAAATGGGTGGTTATTGAAGGAATTTAGACAGTTACTCCGGGAATTTTTGTAGGCATTGCTGGAATTAGGTAGTTATATTGATGATTTGGTGATAGATATAGGTGGTTATTGGTGGGTATGGGTAGTTTTAGTAGGTTGCAAATGGAGACAGGTAGTTTTAGCAGGTTGCAAATGGAGATGGGTAGTTATATGGAATTGGAGGTAGTTTACCTTGGCTTCGGCACCAATTATCCACGGAATCGACACCATGGGAGACCGTGAGAGCCCGGAATTTCTGTCTAAAATCTACGATGCCTGAAAATCATCCCCTAGACCTCTATTCATAGACTTAGAACTCACTACAGACGGCCAAGATCATCTGAAACATACACTATTTTTACATGAAATAAAAAAATATAAAAAATACATCAAAATATGTCGTCGTAGGCCTGAATGTGACTACGGACTCGAATCGTCCATCCAACGATCCTAACTCCACTTCTCGTGTAACTGTGTAAGAAGGCTCGGGCGTGTTCCAATAAAGTTCAGCTCACCGGTGAAATGTGATCCCCATCATAAAGACTTGACAAAGACGAGCAAGAGAAAAAATTGTTTATGTCATGATTATGATAGATGCACAAAGAGGAAGTTGTTAATTGCTACGCAGATAAGAAATCTAAAGAGATGGTTCAATATGCATATGCATGTCTCGGGTCAAGAATGTTGATCCAGACGTGACACGCTAGGGCACCCACATGAAAAGGTTCTAGAAAGATAAGGTGGAGATGAGGACAGATGAATGTAACTAGATTTAAAAAGAAAGTGCGTGTACTAGAATATTCTAGAGTTTATAGAAATTTGAAAGAAGAATCTAGAAAAGGTAGATAACTCTATCAAGTGGAGTGTTAATTGTATGCCTTGAATCCTAACCCAAAGGCGACGATCGGTGATGAATACGACCTGCGGGGTCCGGGGTCCGGGGGTCGCGGCCCTGGCCGAAATTTTTCTGGCACACGGGCGTGTGCCCATGGCGTGTGCGGTTATAACTTCTCCAGAAGTCAGGGGACGCATCCAGAAGATGGAGACGCGACTTTTCGGGGCACACGGTCCGAGACGCACGGGCGTGTGCCCAGACTGTGTGCCATTCTGACGGTTCCAGGACGATTTGCTACATGTCTATTGATGAAAGGACGCGATGTTTGGGGCACATGACCGAGGCATATGGGTGTGTGCCTCTGCCCATGTGTCAATCCTGCTTCCCGAAATTGTAATTGTATGGAGTGTTATATAAACTCATGGTCGTTCTGATCTTTGGGCATTGGGAAATCTGAATTCTGAAAACTTCCCTCTCTCTGTAACCATCTCTATTCTTGATAGTGAAGATCCGACTTTTGCTGCCCGTGGACGTTGGGGTGAACCACATAATTCTTTGCCATCTGTGATTGTTTGATTTAGGTTTCGTTCTTCATTCTTCTTATATTTCCGGAACATGGAGAGTCCTAACAAGACTCATTCTTTGGAAGGAAAATCCTTAAAGTTCTATAATAGGGGAGGACCCTCTCATTTGTCATCATCTTCCAGATAACAAAGCTTTGACTATTTGTGTGCTCTAGTGCTCCTTTACTCTTGTATTCTTGAAGGAAGGAAAGTAGAAAGGATGAATTGGGAGCAAAGGTTTATAAAGCAAATCTAAAATTAGTTATCGGTTCATAACAATACAAGCAAATCTAAAATTAGTTAATCAGTCGCAAATTTCACTGTTTTTTAAGTAATAAAACCTGATAAAATGCAGATATCATACTCACCATCTCAACCACTGCTTGGCTGGAGAGAAACTCAAACACTCCATCACTGGCGATTACAAAAAAAGGGTGATTCGGTGTGAGCTCGAAAGTATAAATCTCCGGTGCACCAACCACGCCAATAGATTCAGCAACTGAATCTCCAATACTCCTTGTGAAAGCTGTGCCAGGATACATTCCATTCTGCACCCATAATCTAGGAGGATCACCATCATCATCTTCTTCCCTTCCCCAGCACTGCACATCTGGGTTCTTCAATCCCTCTATTTGATCCAAAGTCAGCACCCTAGCACCACAGTGCTTGACCCTCTCAAGCTCATCACTTCGAAAAGGAGTCTGATCAACGGAAAGGTCCATCGCCACAATGTCTTTCCCCCTGCTCTCTGCGATGACCGCCCTCGAATCTCCCGCATTTGCAACATAAAGTGTTCTTCCACGAACCAAAATTGTTATCGCTGTTGTACCACTCATGCTATCATCCAATGCATCATCATGCAGCTGTGAATTTGTAGCCAAGAAAGCAGAATGGATCGCCTCGACAACATCAACATGAAACCGGATATTCCTGAGCAAATTCTCGCATAGTTTTCGCTTCACAAACTGCGAGCACTGAGCTCCGATCTCACCATGGCCGTCAAAAACACCAAAGAAGTGATCATTAGGATTGGTTCCAAACGGAGTGTGTATGCAGAAACTGTCTTGGTTCGCCTTGTCCAATGCCTCTGGGTAGAACCCTCTCTGAGAAAGAAATGAATACCGGAACTCATAGTTCCCGAGTGGAACTCTCACTGTCTTGGACCCTTCAGGAGGTAGAAATTGTGAGGAAACCCTGGAAAGCCGATTGACGGCCACATCGGAATCCCTATAAATTCCCAATTCATGCATATGAGCTCCATCTCCACCATCTTCCTCATCAGAAGAAGTTGAATGATTGGATTCTACCGCCATCCCCTTCATATCTCTTTTTGTTTTGAGTACTTCTCTTGGTGAATTATGCACATGGCCAATGCATCCCTTGGAATGCATACACCCCATCACTTGGTAAATCCAGTAGAAGAAAGCGGACAGAAAAGAATTACAAGAACACTCATAAGTCTCCACCTCAATAACCTGGGAAGAAGAAGAAGAAGGCAGAAATAACATAAAAAGGAGAAGAAAAATTAACAATCCATGCGATGAAGAGACGGGGAAGAAAGATCCATATCATCAAAGCTGATAATATTACCTTAAACCTAAGAATAGAAGAAATGCCTATCCAACTCACTGTAGTATAAGCAGAAGGCCGATTTCCAGATCTTAAGAAGATAAAAAGACCACCAAAATCATTCCGATACTGAAGAAGGTTGCAGGATCTCAATTCCACTCTGCCTCTCAGATGCAGTTCATCGCATACAAAAGCGCAGCACGTGATTTATAGATCGAAAACGGTTCCAAGATCCCCAAAAAAACTGCATTTCATCAAATTTCAATTTACAGATAACTCCCAAAACACCCATGCGAGTAATTTTCACCCATTAATTCCCAAAATCGTACCTGTACACGGAAACTAGGCTGCTGAAGTTCAGCGCCTTTCACCGATCAAAAGAAGCTCGCTCTTGCGGTAGAGAAATGCACAAGATGGAGCCTCTGCGGAATCGTAACCTTCCAGAGAAAACCATTCAGATTCGAAAGCTTATAAATAGTAGAACTACGAAGAACAAAAGGTGGCAGCGATCCCCAAAACACTGAAGAATAAACGAAGAATGAAAGAACAGCAACAGAAGACTCTTCTTTCCCTCTGTGCGTGTCTCTCTCTCTCTAGAGGGGTTCAAGCGAGGAATGAGAAGGTTGTCGAGTCCACAAACTCTCTCTCTCTCTCTCTCTCTCTCTCTCTACTACTACTAGTATTCTAGTCCTCACACGCCGCCAGCCCTTATCGGCACACCTATCGGCAATCGCCATATCCCGACATCCACCGACAGCTCACGAGGGCTTGGGATCTTTTGGCCGGTGAGACGCCGATAGATTTTGATTTCAGAGCCAGACTTTAATGACAGAATATTTCTTTCTTGTTTTTTTTCCCGCAATATGCGGAATTTTTGTAGACGCGCGGCTAAATATCCGAAGCCGAGGTCATTTCAATTTTTCATGGGTCATCTGCAATACACTTTAAGATATGCTTATTTTTAGATGTCCATGTTGAAAGCCCCGCGCTTCACGATAAAGTGCAAAAATATTTTTTCAGAAAACATTTATTTATAATGCCCGTAAGGTAATGGGTTTTCCATGCCCTAGATGCCGCCGGAAGGCGGGGCTGCCTTATTACTATTCTAATTGGAGGCTGCTTCTTGGTTATTGTCACATGAGGGGGGTGGCTGCTATGTGATTTTAATTGGGGTTGCTGCTATGTGATTTTTTTTCTTTGGGGCTACCACTTTTGCTCTTTGTTGGGTGCTGCTCCTTGGGTTGTTTATATGGGGGTTGCTCCTTGAATTTATTTCATTGGAGCTGTCGGTTTTGTTTTCCTTTCCTGGGGGCTGCTCCTTGAGTTGGGTTATGCTAGTCCCGAATCGTGGTTACTTGTTAATTTGGGGCTGTTTCTTTCCTTGTCTAAATGGGGGGGCTGCTGCTATGCTATTCTATTAGGGGGTTGCCTTATAAAATTTGGTTTGGGGCGGCTGCAGTTGGATCCTTGGGTTATTTCTGTTCTTTTGGGCTGCTTTTATCTTCTTTCCTTGTCTAAATGGGGGGCTACTGCTATGCTATTCTATTAGGGGGTTGCCTTATAAAATTTGGTTTGGGGCGACTGCAATTGGATTCTTGGGTTATTTCTGTTCTTTTGGGTTGCCTTTATCTTTTTCCCTTGTCTAAATAAGGGTTGCTGCTATGTTTTTCCTAAGGGGTTGATTTGCTTGACTTTTGTTGGGTTTCGTTACTTGCAAAAAAAAATCTGCATATTACTCATAATTACTTGGCTAGTTCTGCATATTTACTTGGCTAAATATTGATGGGCTTGTTCGAATTGGAATGATGGGTAAAGGGAACAATGGGGTCCTCCATCGTAGTTCTTTTAATAGTGGTGGGTAGGACAATGAGACCTCCACCACGGCGCCTTTTTATTTGGGGTGAACGTCCCCTTTATGTTAGTGGATAGTGACATTGTTTGGGTCCGCCACCACTGGTTCATTTTGCACTATGTGCTAAATTTAGTTATGCACTTGCTTATCGGGTTGGTTTTATGCGGGCTTTTCTTAAACTACTACTGCTGAAATCTTTGTATAGTGTAAAGTATATATATATATACTCCTTTCAGACTATGGTTTATGTTAATCGGTACCTTGCCAGCTCTTACTGATAACCATGCTGTTTTCTTGCACCCTTTGGGCTGAGACGTTCTTTTCTTATGAATGCCTCAGGTTCAGGTTTTTAGCTGTCGCCGGTGTCAGAGCGGGGTCTTTCAGTTCCCCTGTCGTGACCTTTCCTCCCTTGTAGGTGAGGATGCAGTTTTCTTTTGTTGGCTAAAGCCTTCTCTTTTGGATTGTCTTCTCTCTTTCCTGCCGGTTCGTGTCAGTTGTTGGCGCCCGCGTGGTTTTATCCCAGTTTACTTGTCTTACGCTACTACTTGTGTTTTATTTTGAGATAGATGATACCCTTATTCTCTGGGAGATGTGTAGAATGCTAGTTATATGGCTATTGTGATAAAATTTCACATTATATCTTTTATTATTATGTAGCATCTATTTTGAAAGTCATACCAAATATTTTCTTATATATAAACATAGTAAATCTAGATGTGCGATAGCCTCGGTGACCAGCTTGGTTTCCGTGCTTTAATAAGATAAATGAACCTATTTTTCTGCTGCGTACGTATATTTTCTGTTGATGGCTAAGAAGACTTCATGACCGAGGGACACGGTCTCAAAATCAATAGTGAAATGACAAAAATTATTATTTTTATCTAAAATTACCTATTTTCCTACATGTTCGTTTAGAGTGCTTGCTTGAGCGTCTGTAGTTGTCCCATGCAGGACGCGGCATCACCACGCGTATTTTTCCCTTACTCTGATATCGTAAAATATTCCGGGAAAAATGCGGGTTGTGACAGTTGGTATCAGAGTCAGGTTGATAAGATAGGTTGGAGTCGTGAGCCTCCTCGCAAACCTTTGCTCGAATCTCCTCCACAGCGGGTATGCAAAGCTTGCCACGGTACCTCAGGGTACCCTCAACGTCGATCGAGAAATCCGGCAACTCATCCCTCTCCGCTCTATCTCGGAGATGCTGCAAAGATTTGCGAGGAGGCTCACGACTCCAGCCCTATCTTATCAACCTGGCTCTGATACCAACTGTCACAACCCGCATTTTTCTCGGAATATTTTACGATATCAGAGTAAGGGAAAATAAATATTATCAGAGCAAGGGAAAAATACGCAACTGTCGTAACCCGCATTTTTCCCGGAATATTTTGCGATATCAGAGTAAGGGAAAAATAAATATTATCAGAACGGGGGGGGGGGGGGGGGGGGGGTTGGAGTTGCTTCCTGAGTAAAAAAAACCGTCTTAGAACATGCCCACTTCTCTCAAGTCGCGGAGGGCGGCGAGTTTGCTCCTTCGTTGGAGCCCCAACGGCGCGCCAGACAAACCCTTAGTTCACATTCGAACAGGAGAACCTCTTCTGCGGTCGCAGAGTGAATAGAAGCGCTAGTTTTTCTTAGGCAATTGTTATAAGCACAGCAGTTTTAGCTATTCGCACACCAATTTCTATGAGTTATTACGCGCCTTTTGAAAATACGCCTTATATATGCATTTTTAGGAAAAGTGTTCAACACAAAAATTGTAGATCTAGTCGAGATCTATAACTTTCGTGTTAAACACTTTTCCTAAAAAAGCATGTACAAGGTGTATTTTCAAAAATTCGCTAAAAAATTGCTATAGTTACGATCAGGGCGACAATACGTCTTGTGCGTGCATTTTTAGGAAAAGTGTTCAACACGAAAGTTGTAGATCTCTACGAGATATATAATTTTCGTGTTGAAAACTTTTCCTAAAAATACATGTACAAAGTATATTTTCAAAAGGCGCGTAATAACTCATAGAAATTGGTGTGCGAATAGACAAAATTGATGTGCTTATAACAATTGCCTTTTTATCCCAATCTTCCCACTTCTCGACAGCGTTGGCCTGCAGAAGCAATTTTTTTTTATAATCCGAGGATCGTTGACGTAGGACGGATGTAGCAAAAGTATATATGTTGACAATACTTATATGATGAATAGATACGGCATTGCATGTGCATCATTTGTGACCGTAAACCATCACTAAAAAATATCGTGATTGCTATAGATTTTTTATCGCCGAGGAAACAATTGAAATTTGACAGGCCAAGTTCATAACAGCCGTTTTGCTGGATGATAACATTTTGCGCAATATTTTGGAAGACTCATTTGTGGTTTCACATGATTGTATGATTGTTTGCGACTGGTTAATGTTCCGATAGAGGCATCTAAAACCAGGCATGAAAAATGTGCATGGGTCGTAAGTTCGAAACTTGATCATGACTCATGCTGCAAGAGTCCGCGAATGCAAGTTTAGCTGCAAATTGAAGCGGCAGTCATGACACACAACTATAATGGATGTCTGTGTGTCGGTCGTGAGCACAGTGGTTATGAACCTGAACGTCAGACCTCACCCAAGGAACTTCATCCACTTTTATGTTTAAAATTAGTTTTCTTTTGACGGTCGCAACCGTTGTCATGTCGAACATGCATTTATTGATGACGACGTTTGTTGAAACCAGAGAACTGACCTCGGCGTTCAAAAGGGGATGCAGCTAACCCTTACTTGACCCGAGCTAGAACCCTTAACCAGTCGCTAAGAACCGAAAGACCTTCCCTTGAAGAACACTTGAGTCTAGAAACAGACCTCTTAAACTGCAACGTGGAGGTCCCACCACACATCCGGAAGTTCAAAGAGAGCTTTCCCTCCCAAGCCAATGTTGAGTCTGGGCACCTTGGAGGGCACTAAAGCTCACCTCACCACCAACCTTCTGTGAAATTTTCCGTAGATCTAGGAGTGAGCAGGAATAGGACAACTCAAAGCTATAGCCAACAACCAGAATCACATGAAAAACATCAATCTTTATTGATACTTGCAAAAACCTTCATTACAGGGCGATGTATACATGACGAGACATGATTTCGACAGTACACAAAAACAGGAGAAAAACAAGCTGAGAAAGATAACTAGCGGTCTGCCCACTGAGACCGCCTGATCGCCCGACCTGCGAGTTCGTGCGAGTAGAACACGAGACCGCCGGAACTGCCTGCCCGCGAGAACAACACCAACCGAGAACTCCGCGACCTCCACTGATTCTCCCGAACTCCAGCAACCCGCACTGCAAGCCGCGAGACCGCCCGAACACCCTAGAAGAAGAGGTGACCGCTGATGCCCGCACAATCCGCAGAAGCTGCACAAAAGAAGTTCAATCAGGAAGCCGCCCGGTCACAAGAAAATGAGACCGCAAGAACTAGTCGCGAGCTCTGCTTACACTTGGTGCGATATTTCTTTGTTGCTACAGTGGCTCCTATTTATAGGCGTGCGACCTGATCCAGTCACCACCCTATGAGATAGAGTCACCGCCTTCTGACCGCGTGACCAAGATCAGTCAACCCGCGCGGTCAGCAAGATCGCTCTGCGCCGTGAGCTCGCCGACTTCAACAGAAGTCGCGCGATCATGACAACTCGCCCGGTCATGACGCTCACCACCTGTGTTCGCCACCCGACCTCCTCAAGAGACCGCGAACACACCAGGTCGACTAGGGCAACAGCCCGACAAGTCGACCAAACACCAGTGACCGCATATACCAGTAGATCGCCAAAAGACCAGCTATGCGAACACAAACAGGAGACCGCGCGACTAAGAATACTTTTGTCCACGCGCACCACCAAGAGACCGGACAGCCACCAGAACGGACTGCCCACACCACGCGGTCACGCAAACCAGACCGCGTGGTCTCATCAAGCTGAAACCTGCTCCGCCACGCGGTCACACGAAACAGACCGCGCGGCCACACCTCGGCACCTTGAACAGAAGGAATGGCGGTCACACCGAGTAGACCTGCGACAAGACCAGAGAGGTCAGACCACAGAGGGAGACCGCAAGACCGTGCGGTTTGCCAGACCGCGCGACCTCCCCCCCAGACCGCCAACTTCCACAAACTTCCACTTCAACATTTTCAACACTCCCCCTTGAAGTGGGAAGTTGAAAACAGCCCAAGTAAACTCCTTAGCCGAGTGAACGGCCCCTTCACCAGCGCCTTTGTGAAAATGTCAGCAACGTTGTCCTGACTCTGAACATGCTCGACCGAAAGAGACCCCTCCAGCACATTCTCACGAATGAAATGATGCTCGATCTCGATATGCTTGCTCCTCGCGTGACAAACTGGATTAGTAACCAGTTTGAGTGCACTCTCATTGTCTCCGCGGAGCAGAGTCGGACCCCGAACCTCTTTATGGACGTCTCCCACCAACCTCCTAAGCCAGATGGCTTCTTGAGCTGCCAAGGCCGAAGCCTTGTATTCTACTTCCGTGGTAGAGACAGACACGGAATCCTGCTTCTTGCTGCACCATGATATAGCCGTGGGGCCCGCCATGAAGACGAATCCAGACGTCGACTTCTGATCATCCGAATCTTCCCCGTAATCAGCATCCATGTATCCATGCACCTCGAAGCTCGCATCCCTCCTATAAAGGAGACCCATATCCGAAGTCGCCTTGACATACTTCAATATATTCTTGGCCGCTAGTAGATGAGGCATCCGTGGTTCCGCCATATAACGACTCACTCTGCCAACCGCATATGCAATATCCGGCCTAGTGATTGTCAGATAGATCAAGCTTCCAACCAGAGCCCGGAATACAAGTGGATCTTCCAGAATCCTCCCCTCATCCTTCCGAAGTTTCATGGCCTTCTCCAGAGGTGTAGAAATGCACTTCCCTTCCTTCATGCCGAATCGCTCCACGATTCGCTCCGCATATCCAGCCTGGGACACCAGCACTCCACTTGCCTTCCTCTGCACCTCGAGTCCAAGGAAATGGTGAAGCTCACCTAAGTCCTTCATCTCAAACCTGATAGATAGCTCAGCCCGAAGCTTTGCTACCTCCTCCTTCGAATTCCCCGTCACGATCATATCGTCGACGTAAATTAGCACGATGACTTGAAGCTCCCCGCACTTCTTGACGAATAAGCTCGAGTCAGAGTCTGAAGCACCGAATCCACAGAATAGGAGATATTCTGCAATCTTTCCGTACCACTCCCTTGGCGCTTGCTTCAACCCATACAGGGCCTTCTTCAACTTACAGACATAGTCTGGAAAATCTTCAGATACGAAGCCTGGCGGCTGGACCATGAAGATGTCCTTGTCAATCTCGTCGTACAAGAACGCATTCTTTACGTCGAGCTGCCAAATCTCCCACCCCCAACACGCCGCCAAGGCAATCACAACCCGAACTGAAGTCATTTTTGCCACCGGACTAAATGTCTCTTCATAGTCTTCACCGTATTGCTGCGAGAAACTCCGAGCTACAAGACAAGCCTTGTATCGCTCGATACTGCCGTCTGCCTTCTTCTTGAGCTTGTAGACCCACTTGCATGTCACAGGGGTAATGCCCTTGGGCCTGGGCACCAGAGACCAAGTCGCATTCTTCTCAAGAGCTGTCATCTCTTCTTCCATAGCCGAATCTCACTGCTTCACGCCTTTGGCCTTCTCAAAGCTCACTGGTTCCCGCTCATCCAAGGGACCAGCAAAGAAACATGAGACAAAGCTCACCATGTTTCCTCCTGTATAGCGATCAGGGGCTATAATCGTTCGCTTCGATCTCCTCAGCTCCTTCCCCTGACTCGCAACATCCTCAGCTGCTTCTTCCCTAGCTCCCCTTCCAGACGTACTAGGAGCATCGCTCCCCCTGCTTCCTGATCAAGAAGCCTCCGCCTCAGAACTAGACATGGATGGACCGCCTGGTGAGAAAGGCAGCTCCGCCTGAAGATTTTCCATAGCTCTCTCTTGCTCCCCCACCCTGCTTTCTGGTAATTCAACACCATAACTCCCCTTGTACGACGTCACCTCGTCGAACACGACGTCGCGAGATACAACAAATCTCCGCGTCTCCGGGTCCATGCACTTCCAGCCCTTCTTCCGATCATCATATCCCATGAAGACTAGCTTCCTTGCTTTCGCATCTAGCTTCGTCTGAAGCGCATCTGGAACGTGCACATAGCAGGTGGAACCAAACACCCGATGATGTGCCACACTTGGATTTTTTTTGAACATCATCTCACGCGGGGTCAACATGTTGATGGGACTGAGAGGCATCCGGTTGATGACGTGGGCAGCACAAGACATTCCCTCCACCCAGAAGGACCTTGGGATACTCTTGGCATGCAGCCAACACTTGCAGGTCTCCGTCAGATGACGGATCTTCCGCTCTGCAACTCCATTTTGTTGTGGAGTATGCGCACAAGTAAGCTCCCTTTGGATGCCCGCCTTCTTGCAAAAACTAGAGAACTCACCAGAGGTGAACTCCCCCCCCCCCCCCCCCCCCGTTGTCAGTTCTCAGCTTCTTAACCCGCAGACCTAACCGACCCTCCACAAGCTCCTTGAACTCCACGAACTTGGCAAACGTCTCCGCCTTCTCCTTCAGAAAATAAAACATATATGGTGTAATCATCGATCAGCACCAGCATATACCTGCTCCCTCCGAGGCTTGGGGTAGCAGTCGGTCCCATCAAGTCACCGTGGATGCACTCCAACGACACACAACTCCTTGTCTGCGACTTATCAAACGGAAGTCGATGAGACTTGCCGAACTGACATCCCTCGCAAACATGACCGTCACCGTAGGAAGATAGACTAGGCAGGCCCTTGACCAGACCTTTCACCGCCATAGCCTTCAGCTTGTCCATCCCTACATGCCCCAACCTCTCGTGCCATATAACGGCACTATCATTCGTCCTCATCTTGTCGACATAAGAACTTGTCGATAAAATAAACAAGTCTTTTTCCCTCCTCCTGACATGAACGACCTCGACCTTCACTGCCTCAACATTTCTTAGAAACTTCACTTCTGTTGGGCCGAACAGAACGTGATACCCAGCGTCTACAGCGTTGGTCACGGAGAAGAGGTTTTTCCTCATTCCGGGCACATGATAGACACTCTTCAAAGTTAGTGGCCCTCTATCACTGCCTAAGGAAACAGCCCCCACCTTCTCGACACTATGCACGGTATTATCAGCAGTTATGATGGCATCGTTACCTGAGTAAGGCTGCGCTGAAGTAAGCTTCGACTCGTCCCCGGTGAGGTGATGACACACCCCGAGTCCATGATCCAATCCTCCTGATAGTTGATAGGAGCCGCAGCTCCAACAGAAGCCGAGAAGGCTCCCCCCATCCTCCATCATTCTGTCTGGCCTCAGCTTCCTCCTTCCCTGCAGCAGCATGCCCCGGCTGAAGATTTACCCGGCAATCCTTCCTGATGTGACCAAGCTTCCCGCACCTGAAGCACTTGGGTCCTTCTCCCTTCTTCTTCCCTTCAGCCTTAGGAGCATATCCCCTCTCCTGCTGTCCAGAAGTTGAAGGCTCATAGCCTCCAGCGGTTTTCTTCTTCTTATCCCATTTTTTCTTCTTCTCTGTGAAGAGAACCTCGCCATCTCCCCCAGACACTGACACCCCCGCCATCTGCCTTGTCAGGCTCTCCTGCGACGCAAGCAGATTCTCCAGCTCCAGCAGAGACGGCTGATTTGCCCAACCCTGCATCGACGTCACAAAGGCAACATACTCCTTTCGCAAGCCACAAATGATGTGCATCTTCAGCTTCGCCTCAGAAATTGGCTCATCAGGATCCAGTGCTGAAATCTCGGCGCACAGGTTCTTCATCTTCAAGAAGAACGTAGAGATAGAAAGATCACCTTGAGCCGACTTAGCCAGCTCATTTTCCAGAAACTGTAGCCTCGTTACATTCTTCTTGTTAAACAGCCCATCCAGGGCTCTCCAGATCTCCGCAGCTGATCCACACCCCAAGATGTGATCGAACAGGTCAGGTGATATTGCTCTTTTCAGAGCGAACTCTGCTTTGGCATTAATCCTTCTCCAGTTCCTCACCTCATGACCATTGTCCCCAATTGGGACAATCTCCTCTGTACTATCTCCTCTGACCACCTCCCAGAGGTCCTCACCCAGAAGATAACTCCGCATACACGACTTCCACTTCTTAAAGTTAGTCGAGTTGAGCATCTCAATTCCAAGACCTCTTGCTTCCATGGCTCTACCACTGGTTCCTTCTTCACAAAAGGCGATGACAACTATGAGTTATTCACTGCTCTATCCACTCCAACCTGACTCTGATACCGTGTGAAATTTTTCGTAGATCTAGGAGTGAGCAGGAATAGAACAACTCAAAGCTATAGACAACAACCAGAAGCACATGAAAAACTTCAATCTTTATTGATACTTGCAAAAACCTTCATTACAGAGCGATGTATACATGGCGAGACATGATTTCGCCGGTACACAAAAATAGGAGAAAAACAAGCTGAGAAAGATAACCAGCGGTCTGCCCACTGAGACCGCCTGACCGCCCGACATGCGAGTTCGCGCGAGTAGAACACGAGACCGCCCGAACTGCCTGCCCGCGAGAACAACACCAACCGAGAACTCCGCGACCTCCACTGATTCTCCCAAACTGCAGCAACCCGCACTGCAAGCCGCGAGACCGCCGGAACACCCTAGAAGAAGAGGTGACCGCTGCTGCCCGCACAATCCGAGAAGCTGCACAAAAGAAGTTCAATCAGGAAGCCGCCCGGTCACAAGAAAATGAGACCGCAAGAACTAGTCGCGAGCTCTGCTTACACTTGGTGCGATGTTTCTTTGCTGCTACAGTGGCTCCTATTTATAGGCGTGCGACCTGATCCAGTCACCACCCTATGAGATAGAGTCACCGCCTTCTGACCGCGTGACCAAGACCGGTCAACCCGCGCGGTCAGCAAGATTGCTCTGCGTCGTGAGCTCGCCGACTTCAACAGAAGCCGCGCGATCATGACAACTCGCCCGGTCATGACGCTCACCACCTGTGTTCACTACCCGACCTCCTCCAGAGACCGCGAACACACCAGGTCGACTAGGGCAACAGCCCGACAAGTCGACCAAACACCAGTGACCGCATATACCAGCAGATCGTCGAAGGACCAGCTATGCGAACACAAACCGGAGACCGCGTGACTAAGAATACTTTAGTCCACGCGCACCACCAAGAGACCAGACAGCCACCAGACCGGACTGCCCGCACCACGCGGTCACGCAAACCAAACTGCGTGGTCTCATCAAGCTGAAACCTGCTCTGCCACGCGGTCACACGAAACAGACCGCGCGGCCACACCTCGGCACCTTGAACAGAAGGAATGGCGGTCACACCGAGTAGACCTGCGACAAGACCAGAGAGGTCAGACTGCAGAGGGAGACCGCAAGACCGCACGGTTTGCCAGACCGCGCGGTTAGCCAGACCGCGCGACCTCCCCCCCCCCCCCCCCCCCCCCCCGACCGCCAACTTTCACAAACTCCCACTTCAATATTTTCAACACCTTCACTGACAAGGGGGGGGGGGGAGGGGGTAGTGCTTGCTCACAAGACACATGCGAGGGAGAGGGGGTAGAGACCAACCCTTCCCAAGGTGCCCATGTGGGTCTATTTATAGACTTCCCAAAATTGGGCTGCGGATAGCCAAAATCTACTATCCGCAGCTCAACAACGAACATGAATGACCAAAATAGGAGGGGGCGAGTGGAGCTTGAGACGTCCACTCCCCTCCTTGTCGGGGGTCGGGAGAGTGGACCGAATGGTCCACTGCCTCGGCTGGGCGAGTGGACCATTCAGTCAACTCCCCTTAGGGGCGAGTAGACCCAGGGTCCACTCGCTTGAGTGCCCTGGGCGAGTGGACCACACCCTGGGCGAGTGGACCATGGTCCACTCGCCACCCCTGAGCGAGTGGACCATATGTCCACTCGCCCGAGGATTGCGCTAGGTCCACTCGCCCAAGAAGTGGATTTCCGGTCCACTTCCTCCCCCCTGGGACTTCTTTTTTGATCTCGACGGCCTCCAACGGATCGGTCTACTGCGTCACGGTCACCCTCTCTATCTCGACCTCATCCGCGTCGGGTCACACCGACTCGAAAAATATGAGGATTATACAACATTTTTATCCAAACTCATCGGTGCAAACACATCGTGCAAAACGGTGTCAAACTATAACGGTAGAACAACTCAAAGCTATAGACAACAACCAGAAGCACATGAAAAACTTCAATCTTTATTGATACTTGCAAAAACCTTCATTACAGAGCGATGTATACATGGCGAGACATGATTTCGCCGGTACACAAAAATAGGAGAAAAACAAGCTGAGAAAGATAACCAGCGGTCTGCCCACTGAGACCGCCTGACCGCCCGACATGCGAGTTCGCGCGAGTAGAACACGAGACCACCCGAACTGCCTGCCCGCGAGAACAACACCAACCGAGAACTCCGCGACCTCCACTGATTCTCCCGAACTCCAGCAACCCGCACTGCAAGCCGCGAGACCGCCCGAACACCCTAGAAGAAGAGGTGACCGCTGCTGCCCGCACAATCCGAGAAGCTGCACAAAAGAAGTTCAATCAGGAAGCCGCCCGGTCACAAGAAAATGAGACCGCAAGAACTAGTCGCGAGCTCTGCTTACACTTGGTGCGATGTTTCTTTGCTGCTACAGTGGCTCCTATTTATAGGCGTGCGACCTGATCCAGTCACCACCCTATGAGATAGAGTCACCGCCTTCTGACCGCGTGACCAAGACCGGTCAACCCGCGCGGTCAGCAAGATTGCTCTGCGCCGTGAGCTCGCCGACTTCAACAGAAGCCGCGCGATCATGACAACTCGCCCGGTCATGACGCTCACCACCTGTGTTCACTACCCGACCTCCTCCAGAGACCGCGAACACACCAGGTCGACTAGGGCAACAGCCCGACAAGTCGACCAAACACCAGTGACCGCATATACCAGCAGATCGTCGAAGGACCAGCTATGCGAACACAAACCGGAGACCGCGTGACTAAGAATACTTTAGTCCACGCGCACCACCAAGAGACCAGACAGCCACCAGACCGGACTGCCCGCACCACGCGGTCACGCAAACCAAACCGCGTGGTCTCATCAAGCTGAAACCTGCTCCGCCACGCGGTCACACGAAACAGACCGCGCGGCCACACCTCGGCACCTTGAACAGAAGGAATGGCGGTCACACCGAGTAGACCTGCGACAAGACCAGAGAGGTCAGACTGCAGAGGGAGACCGCAAGACCGCACGGTTTGCCAGACCGCGCGGTTAGCCAGACCGCGCGACCTCCCCCCCCGACCGCCAACTTTCACAAACTCCCACTTCAATATTTTCAACACCTTCACTGACAAGGGGGGGGGGGGGGAGGGGGTAGTGCTTGCTCACAAGACACATGCGAGGGAGAGGGGGTAGAGACCAACCCTTCCCAAGGTGCCCATGGGGGTCTATTTATAGACTTCCCAAAATTGGGCTGCGGATAGCCAAAATCTACTATCCGCAGCTCAACAACGAACATGAATGACCAAAATAGGAGGGGGCGAGTGGAGCTTGAGACGTCCACTCCCCTCCTTGTCGGGGGTCGGGAGAGTGGACCGAATGGTCCACTGCCTCGGCTGGGCGAGTGGACCATTCAGTCAACTCCCCTTAGGGGCGAGTAGACCCAGGGTCCACTCGCTTGAGTGCCCTGGGCGAGTGGACCACACCCTGGGCGAGTGGACCATGGTCCACTCGCCACCCCTGAGCGAGTGGACCATATGTCCACTCGCCCGAGGATTGGGCTAGGTCCACTCGCCCAAGAAGTGGATTTCCGGTCCACTTTCTCCCCCCTGGGACTTCTTTTTTGATCTCGACGGCCTCCAACGGATCGGTCTACTGCGTCACGGTCACCCTCTCTATCTCGACCTCATCCGCGTCGGGTCACACCGACTCGAAAAATATGAGGATTATACAACATTTTTATCCAAACTCATCGGTGCAAACACATCGTGCAAAACGGTGTCAAACTATAACGGTAGTTCAACCCCAACCATATTTTTCTTTGGTGCACAAGTGTGAATAAGTCTTTAAAAGCTAAAAAGAATTCTTGAATATGACAAATAACGGTAGAACAAAATGAAGTTCTCCGTAATATTCTAAAGCCGTTTAAGATTGAGAAATACTTTTATACATGTAGCGTTCCATGCTCTAGGCGCGGGACTATTTTCCTATTTAACTACAGTTGTATCGAAAATACAGTTCAAAAAACTGTGTTTTCGAACCTTTTTTGCAGGCAAAAATACAGTTATATTTAACACTAACAAAAACATATTTTTCTACAGTAATATTTTTACAATATTTATCCAAAACATATGCATTTGAGATTTTAAAATGATCGTAAAAAAATATAAATCGATATTATGATTTTTATTTTGTAAAAAAATATACATCTTAGCATACAAAATCAATTTCGCACCTACTTGTAGGAACGCGCTACACGTATAAAAAAAATTTGTGTGAGATAGGCTGTTATATTATAGAAATGTGTAGAATAATCTAGAGATTATATGCGTATGAAGTCTTACAGAATTTTTTACGTGTACATGTGTGTTGCATAGTTTTACAGAGGAGTTTGTAGATAATATGTAGAGGTGTAGGTAGAAGGACCTAGAAGATTCTTGATAAATCCAAGTGTGCAGAAGTCTAGAAGATTCATGATTTTGGAGGGAAAATGATGAGGATCTATAAAAGAGGAAGAACTCTCTCATTTCAATGTATCCACATTTTTATCAAGGTTTTGAAGTGAGTTGGGGTCCTTGGAGTATTTAGCTCAATGTTATCAGGATCGCGATTCGGATCGTAGGATCATATGATCCTACAATCCGAAAATGATAAACCGGTCAGGATCGTTGTATAACCCCGTGTTCGCCTGAGTGGGTAAGGCCCGAAGATGTGTGAATTAGGCTGGAAGTGATCATCTCGCCACTAAGGAGTCGCGAGAGCCAGGCAAGGCGAGCCAGGGCAATCTCGCAGGGGAGAATGCGAGGCCTGTCCTGGATGGTTGTCGTCAGAAGGAAGGCGAGCAGTGCCTTCGCGGGCTGCTCGCCTAGGGAGGGTTCGCGAGCAAGACTCGCGAGGAGACTCGCGAGTGGCGCTCTCGCAGACCACTTGCCTAGGGGCTAAGGAGGTGAAATTACCCCTGCCCCTGGTGAACTGCCAGTAGCCCTTCGGAAAACGGAGTTTGGTTGTTAGCAGGTCAAATTGGGGTGCGTTTAGTGAAACCAAAAGATGGAATCCCGCTATCAGCAGACCAGTTCAGAAAAACTATAAATAAGACCCTAAGGGTACCTTTGGAGAGGATTCGGTTTTGGCTTCTCTCTCCTCATATCATCTTTGGTTAGCATTCTCAGAGCTCTCCAAGGTGCCCGACTTCAGTTTTTGGCTTAGGAGGGGAAGCGCTCTAAGATCTTCCGGGTGTGTGGTGGGACCTCCACACTGTCGCCAAGGGTCTCAGTTCTAAGTCTTCGGTCAGGTTGCTCCGAGGGATCGGTAAGCGCGAGTTGCACCCATCTTGGGGGTCTGAACTCCTCGTTGGGCCGAATCCCGGTTCCAACAATCGTGTTGAGGATAACGTGGAATCCATCTTTCATGCATAATCAAATTAATACAGGGTGACACTAGAAACACACAACAATCTGAACTACACACTATGAATATAAAATGCAAAATCCATATACGAAAAAGTATACCAACGTTCATTATAAAAAACATCGCGGAAAAGCCGGACTCACTCGATCTACGGGAGAGAGAACAATCTTGACTGCAATCCGCTAGCACAGTGGCCGCCAAGGTTCGTAACAAAACGAGCATTCGTCGTCGTTAGACGACCTACCTATACAATTTGTATTCTTCGAGGGTATGACCCGATTCAGGCCACGTAGGCACAGATCAAAGTCAAAGATCAAAGCAGAAACATGAACTCAGAAGTTAAAGACAACTCAGCCAGCAGGAACAGTAGAAGGCCTAGGAGAGCATGTACGAGCAGCCCCTCATACTCGCCAAGGTGGGCGACCGTAGAAGATACTCGGCGAAGCCAGGCGAGATCCCCTCAATGTCGAATAGTCGTCGGGTTGGGCTGAGTTATAAATAAGACCCCCCCCCCCTGATTTTACTATAAATAGGATCTCAGTGGTACCAGGAACTGTACCTTTGGCTGAGCTTTCGGAATCTCATTTTCGAATACTTGGATCCGTCATCCTTGAACGTCACTCTTGATACACACCAAATCGGTGTCTTCCTCGTATCCTGTTCGACCATTTTTGGTTGTGGAGGAGAAGTCTCTTCTGAGCTTCTGGGTACGTGGCGGGACCTCCCTGCCGCAGCACCTGAGGTCCTGTTGTTGTTCATTTAGCCCATTCATCGTTGCCCGTCAAGCGGTCGAGCCGGATCGCTAGACAAGTAACCTTTAGCTACATTGATCCAAATATTTAGAACTAAGATTTACCTGTCTTCAACACTGCCACCACTGGAGAAGCGCCCCACGGAGGCATGGCCTTGTCGTTTATGTTGCCCGTCATCATCTCTCAGCACCCATTGCAGCCTTGTCACGCTCGTAGCAGTCTAATGTAGCCTTGTCGCACATATTGCAGCCCGTCACCACATTGACACCGTCGTCGACGTACTCCCTCTGACGTCCTCTAACATTTACCGACGTCGCTGGCCGTGGCCCCCAGACGCCCTTGGTGTCGAGACCAAGCAAGGAAGATCTTCCTTAGAGTTTCACAGGTGTGGAGTTGCTTCACTTCCAGAGATCATCTGCTTCTTTTCCTAGTATATGTTGGTTCTCATCAAGCTTCCTTAAATAAAGAAACTTAAGCATGATTCCTTTCAAAGCGGTCAAGTCAAAAATGTCTTCCATTTTTTTATGGGCATTGATAATCATACCCCACTTATGGCTATTTGTACCCAATTCTATTCAAAAAAGAGGTATTATTAAAGCCTAAAAAAAACCCTAATTGTACCCACCCCTCACTCACGGTTTTTTTTTTTACCACAGCCGATCCTCGCCTCCCTCCTGTTCCCGTGCGCCTCCTTCCACCGCTCGCCTGCCCCCCTTCCGCCGCCCTCCTAGGTGATTTTCGGCCCTAAATCGTGTGGATTTCCTCTCTTTTCCACCATTAGGACTACCTCCTTCCTCTCCGGTGAGTTTTTTTTTTTTTTTTTCTCAATTTTTTTCTACCATAAAACCCTAGAATGCTCAAAGCTTCATGAAAATTATTTTGTAGGTTTCGAAATCGTCCGCTCAACTCTCTTATAGCCCCATTGTGAGTATTTCTTTATCGTTCCTCTCAACTCTCTCATAATATTTGATTTCCTAAATGTAAAAATTTATTTGTTAGGTTTTCATCTCTCCGAATCACATATTTGTGTTTGCTATTTTAGTTGGTGTTAATTTTTGAAGGTATTTTTCTGAAATCTTCATGGACATTAGTATTTTAGTTGTAGACGACTGCAACAAACGACGACTATTTGATTTTTTGCGTACTTTTTGTGTACTTTAAGAGATGCAAAGAACATTTATCATGTATCGGACATTTAACTTCTATTCGATTTGGAATGAAATATGAATTTTGCGTATTGCAATAGAATGAAATCATGTATCGGACATTTAACAAACTAACATTTAACTATTTGTTCATTTAAAAAAAATGGTTGGGTACAAATATCCACTATGGGTAGAAATATGGACTATGAGTACAAATATAAGTGGGCTACAAATAGCCATAAGTGGGGTATGATTATCAATGCCCTTTTTTATTTGCCTCTTGTTGCTTTCTTCACGTGGGGTGAATCTTATCATGCAAAGTCTTCACATAAACTTTAATTAATTACGTGGTAGGTAAATGTTTGAAATATCAAGTCAACCCAACAATCACCATCTTTGGTTGAATTTCAAACAATATGTACATTCTGCACAAAGCATTATCTGCACGAAGACGGTTTGCATAAGGCACTAGTTTGCACCAAGCACCACCTCAAGCTCAAGGCGTCTCCCAACTTACTCTAGTTGACTCCATCTCGGTTCTAGTTCACCTATGGGATGTCGACGCACCCGAATCGCAAAAGCTGACTCACTGAATCCGTGTCGCAGAAAGGGTGATCCACTTCACCACCTCGATTGTCAACCCTATTGCCAACAGAAAGCATAGGCTCTCCATCTCGCACTGCGGTTCCCATTAGCCGATTTAGCCAATCGCGATGTATAACTCCCATGAGCACGATGCGCCCTCACATCACCGTCAGAACTCCACACCTAACCGCCCAACTGCAGCCTTTTGAGTCCAGTCTACCCAACGTCACTAGATTCTTACGCAGTTTAGGAACCATATGCACTCTCTCAAGCCCATGAATCGCTCCATTTGGCATTCACAAGTCCACTGTCCCTATCCTCGTGACCTCGTATCTCGAGTCATCACCCAACATGATCGTACTGACCGTCACCTCTAAGGAACTGAACATCGACGCATCTGAGCAAGCATGCTGCGACGCACCAGAATCAAACATCCAACTCTCAGAGTCTCCCCGGCTCTCAGTGACGCAATAAAAACGGTCATCTCCTTCCAGGTCCAATGTCACTATGCCCACATCCTGGATGCCCTTTGAAGCTCCAAAACTTCTTGCACGTTGCGGACCGTCTCTCCTAATGTGATCCACCCGCATGCAGTGAAAACACGTCACTGCCTTCTTAGACGCTGACCGAGCTCGTGCACTGCTTGATCCTCTATCAAAACTCCTTCCACATTCATGTGCTACCAATATCTGATCACCCCTAGGAGTTGGGTCCATCAACATCTGACTGGACAACATCACTGACGTGACTTCTTCTTGCCCCACCGTATCCTTCTCATACATGAGAGTAGTCACAATATGCTTGTAGGACATCGGGAGCGAGGTAAGAAGCAATAGGGCTTTGTCTTTTTCCTCTATCTTCGAGCTAACCACATGCAATTGACTCAGAAGACCGTTGAACACACTGAAGTGTTCCTGCAGGTTGTCACCCTCCTGCATCTTCAACGCATAGAGGCATTGCTTTAACAACAATCTTGTCGTCGCATATTTGTATAATTATTTTTTAAGTTGAGCTAGAACTGAAGATTGTTCTCATATACGGTCTCCACTAAATTTTTTGATGTTTATTCCAGATCTCTTCGAAGTATTAAAAAATGGCAAGTTTCATAATGAGTTTAAAGCTCGATGAATCATTGCATCGTTACTTTTATGGCTTTATATAAACATAGATTTTCATTCATTATTATCTTGATGTACTTGTTAAGGATTTGTGCCTTCCATCCTGCAAACAAGAATTGTAATTTTGATATTTTTAGTGGTGCTTACTTTATATTTATGTATTTAGAAGTTAGAACGATGTATCTTTTCGATTAATGAATCTCGTAGGAACTTACGATCCTTGATTCAACCCTACAATTCGATCCGATCCGATCCTACCTAGGATCCCGATCTTGATAGCCGCGATGTTTGTGCCTCTCCAAGGCTAGCGTTTGAGTTTATATGTATGATGTTTATTTATGTGTTGAACAACTATCTTTGTAATTGTCATGAGAAATTGTTATGAAAGCTTCATTAGATAGATTTCTTATTCAATTACATCCTTTGGAAGAATTTTTTGGTTAGACGAAAATGCGCCTAAAATTTTTTGGTTAAACATTAATACATTTGACCTTTTTTTTAAATATTTATATTCAACATTAATACATTTGATCCAAATAAGATTTAAAATGATTTTCTATTTGGTTTTATTTTATTGTTTTAGTGGGTACAAAATACAAATATCCAAAAAGGATCTGCTTATATAAACACCCAAATATAAATAATCTTCTATCATATTTGGTATTTTCTTAATCAACTCTATCCTTTGCTCAATAAATATTTTATTGTTTTTTAATCAAGTCATTAATTTTCTTTTAATAATTGATCCATTGGCTTGAGCAGTAATAAAAAAAGAATTTCAGTAGGAGCATAGAACCTCATGAGTAGACTTAAAAGTAAGTCAAATTAATTCATGGAAAATAAATTTGACTAGTCAAATAGTGATAAAAGCTCCATTTGGCGCGGCATTTTTACTCCGTTGAGTCTGGACAAAAACTTCAGAGTCATAGAATGTGTTGTGGGTCACTCGACGCTCGGGTAGACCGGTCGAATTGAATCACCTTAGCTCAAGAGCGAGCCGAGCGTGCAAACAGTCAATAAGAGAGTCAACAAATGACAAAGAGACTTTTATCGTGAAAAACCCGGAAAGAGTGAAAACCACGCGGTCGGAATTACGCGTGCGCTCCGGAGTCCGTTCTGACCGCGCGCGCTCCGGAGTGCGACCTTATGTTTGGCAAGACAATTCCACTAACTTATGGTCGAGGTCGCAGCAAAAAATCACAGGCTCGACCAAGTGGATGAAGTTCCTTAGGTGAGGTCGGGCGTTCATGAACGACAGGTCATATAACCAATGGTGATTTTGGCTCCTTTTGGCACGACGATGACGGTTGTGAACGTTGTGGTTATCGTGAATGTCAGGCATCACTTAGGCTCCGTTCGTTTGAACAGAATTGAAGACTTGGAATTGAAATTCGACGTCGAATTCCAATTACGCCGTTCGCTTGTTAAGTAGCTTTAATAATTGATATTTGAGTTGAATATCATGGAATTGATTTTAGCCTAAGCACAAAATCTAGCTAGACATATCGGAATTGGGCGAGTCTGGCACGCTCGAATTATCGCGTTTTTTCCCGGGCGCGCGTTTATGCGCCGGGGCGCACAATTTTTCGCCCGGGCGCGAGTTTTTCGCCTAAACACGCGTTTTTCGCCCGGACACCCAAATTTTGCCCGGACGGAAATTTTCCGCCCTAGCGCGTGTTTTTCGTCAGGGCGCGCGCTTTTCGCCCGTGAGCACGTTTTTCGCCCGGGCGCATGTTTTGTCACCCGGGCGCACAATTTTTTGCCCGGGCGCGTTTTTCGCCTAATATTGTTTATTAGGCGAACGTTGGAATTGGAATTAGTCACCAATAATTAATTCCACAATATTCATCAATATTCAATTCCAATATCAAATTCCAATTCCGTCCAAACGAACGGGCCCTTAAGGAACTTTATCCACTTTTCTGTTTCTTTTCTTGGTGACGATCATAAACATTGTCTTGTAAAACATGCATTGTGTGACACACTACAAGATAATACAGCATTGGCGACGTTTTTAATAGGCTACGACGACGTTTTTAAACGCCTCCAATATTTTGGCGACGTTTTTATAAACGTCGCAAAGGCGTCGCGGTATAATACGTCGCGGTAACATTCCACGACGTTTGTTTGAAAAGCGCCGCTAAAGCCAATATGACATCGGCCATATATACAAATAAAACACAAACCGGCATATTCAAATATCTGAGATATCGTAATGGATATCTGAGATATCGTAATGGATATTTGAGATATCATAATTAATAGCTTAAATATCATATAACCAGACATCCAAATATATGGCGCATTTATGCTGATTAAAAAGCCAAAATAGACTGAGTTCTTATTTAAGCATTTTGGCGCACGATGTCCTCGTCTATGATTTTAAACGAACAAACTCTAGACGAGAACAATGAGGAGCATGATCACGTCGTAATGCTACCTTAATGTCCAGGAAATGCATGAACCTCTGCCTAACTACCGAAACTCAAAAAATAGAGTGAAGAGTTAATCGATACCTTCTCTGGAACCTCTGCCTAACTACCTCTGCTGGAGTCACGCGCTCAGTTGTGCTCGGGAACAAAGTGGAAGAGCCGAAGAAGCCACACGCCGAAGAAGCCACACACCAGGAAGAGGAAAACTCACATAGAGCGGTCAGCGGCGAAGGCACGCGGCGGAAAATATGGTCGGCGACGAGGGCACGCAGCGGGAACGACGAGGGCGCACAGCGGGAACTACGAGGGCACGCAGCAGAAATTAGGTCTGGACTTGTGTATGAATTGGATCGGAGAGGGTTTTGAAATAAATTAAAATCCTATAGGATTCAGCGGCGTTTTAAATAAAAACGTGGCGGAAGATAATGGTTTTAGCGACGTTTGTTTAAACAAACGTCGCGAAAACTGCCCAAATTTTTTTCTTCTCCCGCCCATCTGTGTTTGCCTGGGACGAAGTGCGGGAAATGTATTAGCGACGTTTTTATGTAAAAACGTCGCGGATAATAATTGTAATAGCTACGTTTTTTAAAACGTCGCAAAATAAACGTTGCTGTAAAACACAATTGTTGTAGTGACAGTGACATTTTTGTCCAAACTCATCGGAGCAAAAAAGTCGTGTCAAACGGAGCCGGCCTACATCTAAAGAGCGAGGACAGTTCAACTTATCTCTTGCGAGGGTACTAGATTATGGTGTTAGAAATAATAATTATGTGGGTCATATATGTATGTTAATTATGTGCGTTACTAGGCTGTCATTAACATCGACCAAATTTAGACGATCTAATTAATCAGGTCGAATATGTTTTATATTGTATGGACGGTTTAAATAATGTGTGGATACTGAACGTCGTTTACGTTTATATGATGTGCTTAAATGTAAATGACCGCATTAGGGTTTTGCTATAAATAGGTTATGGTCCCCGACTCCCCGGGTCACAAGATATCACATTCAGTACTCTTATTCAGTTCTAGCATCACATCGCTGGAGAGAGCCTAAGGAGGAAGAGGAAGAGTCGTCTACTTCGTCAGTACCTTGTAGACTTGGAAGATCCGTGACCGCAATAATCCATCTACATGAAATCAGGTATGCTTCCGCTCATGTTTTTTGTCTCGATGTTTCGACGTCATGGGTTCACAGATTCACCCTAACAAGTGGTATGAGAGTTACTATATGTCGATTCACCGGAATTTTCCAGCGGTTCTCGGATTTTTCCTTTCTCTTTTGGCGGACTTTGGTAATTTTTCGTGTTTTGTGTGTGTTTTCACTCGGCTTCATCTTCGGGTCATGCGCTGCCTGCATCTCCTTGGTGTAGGGCATCTGATGCGTACTCATACAAGGCTCCTGTTCATTTATATGCATAAGAGGAGGATGTTACTCCCCAAGGCCACTACCATGATGGGGGGGGGGGGGGGGGGAGAATGGGGAAGTGGGCAAGTCCACTCTCTCCATGGCCAACCACCCCCGTCGAACCGCCCGCAACCGCCCGATAACGCTACAGCGCGGCGCTACCAAACGGTAGCGCGCGCGGTAGCGCGCGCGGTAGCGCGCGCGGTAGCGCGCGCGGTAGCGCGCGCGGTAGCGCGCGCGGTAGCGCGCAGGCCTCCCCTTCACGGGGGCGCGACCCAAGCCGCACCCCCTTAGGGTGCGGCCAATCCGCACCCTTAGTGGGGTGCGGCCAAGCCGCACCCTTAGTGGTGTGCGGCCAAGCCGCACCCTTAGTGGGGTGCGGCCAAGCCGCACCCTTAGTGGGGTGCGGCCAAGCCGCACCCCTCTTGGGGTGCGGCCTAGCCGCACCCCTAGTGGGGTGCGGTCAAGCCCCCTTCCCGTGAAGGGGTTCGGGGGTGTCCGCCCTCTCCAGGCTCGCTGAGCGCCCTTTGGGCCCCGGAGTTTGCCCTGAGCGCTCCCGCGCTCATAACATGCTCAGAACGCCTCTAAGCACGTTCGGAGCACTTCCGTGTTCGTTGCACGCTCAGAACGTTTCTGAGCGCGCTTACGCGCTCGAGGCACTTTCACATTCCGGGCGCGCTCACATTTTGTCTTTCTAACATGCTCACTTTTTTTCCTTCCAGTTTCTCAGATTTCAGGAACAGCTTGTCGTCTTTTTCGCCTCCAACAAAACTGCCTGAACTGCCCGAGGGGCAAGATGGTCAATTACGAAAAATGGCGATTCGTGTGCTCTGAACCAGAAAATATGATTCGTCCGCCAGGTGGTTACGGTAGTTACAACGGCGAAATTACCGGGCTACCCCCGACCAAAGCTATAAAAGGAGCCCCAGGGCTTCATTTCAAGGGACCTTGCCTTCTGGACCCGGGAGAGCTTCTTGCAGACTTTCGCGGAATTCTCCTTCGGACTCGAAGATTTCCTTCTTCCCGAAAGGCGACTCAGCGCGGTCACTTTTGTTCTCCAAGGCGTTCTCACTTTTGTTCTCCGCCTTTCTCAGAAAGAGAAAGACTTAGTTTTTCTGGAGGTGGTCTGTCACCTTCGGAATTCTCTCTCTCTCTCTTTCTCTCTATTATTGTAACGAGCAGCGGCCTGTCGCGCTCGACTTCTAAGTCTCTAATTGTAACCCCCCAGAAGATAGTGGAAGTTTGGTCGGCACAGCTCCGGCCACGTGGTTTTTTACCCTTTCCGGGTTTTCCACGCTAAAAAGTCTCAGTGTAATCAACGAATCTCAAATTGACTGTTTGCGCGCTTGGTTCGCGGTTCGCTCCCGAGCTAAGGTGGTTCAAGTAAACCGGTCTACCAAGAGCCCTAAGTGACCCGCAACAGTTTGGCACCGTCTGTGGGAAATGGATTCCCAGCTACCGAGCAAAGGATTTTCGAGCGCAGTGCCCGCTTCGCCTGAGTTCACGGAACCAGCAAGAGTGGACACCTCCCCCGAACTATCCGACGCATGCAGTTCCTCAATCTCCGAAGGCCCGGCGAAAAGAGTGCTCATCGCTGCACCCATCCTACCTCAGTGGATTGGATCAACTAGCAAGTCGACCCCTCTCATAGCGGGGCAGGATCCGAACGATATCACGCACCAGCAAAGGCGATCCCCCCTGTCAAAGTCAATCTTGGCATATCCAGTATCGTCATGGCTAAAGCTCCCGCACTTCAAGGAGTTCCACGGAGCAGAAGACTCGTACGTGCACGTTAATCACTTCTTGATAAACGGTACTGACGTTCGGACTTCCCGACCAAATCAGCTGTAAAATCTTCACCAAGACACTACGCGGAGATGCCCTCCGCTGGTATCAATCTCTGCCAAACGGAGCGATTCACAACTTCACCGAGTTGTCCCAACTGTTCGTTGAGTGGCACGAAGCGCGCACGCCAAGGATCCGGGAAAAGGAGCCCGAGACAGACGAGTCGTCTCACCTAGGGGAAGCGGAGCGGGGCAAGCAGCGCGAGAAGATCTACCCGAGCTTTCGCCTGGAGCGTCCCCATAGATGGCGGGACTTCGCCTTAGACGCAAGCATAGGCAATCCAGCCTGTGAGCTAAGGAGGGCGTTGATAACCCACCGCATCTCATTCAATATCCAATTCGTGGCATCCGTGGTGCGGCTTAAACTCCTAAGCGGGAACCTCAAGCTCAGGGCCAGCGATGCGGAGCTCCCAGACGGAACTATGGTACCCACCATAGGAGTCGTCACCCTTCCCGTCCAAGTAGGGATGCATTCGGAACCAGTCCAGTATGACGTTCAGTTCGTCATCGCAGAGGCAGACTCTCCCTACGACGCAATATTTGAGAGCCTCCTACTCGACGCCCTAGACCACGACGTTTCCATGTCTGGACGCATGGCCAGCAAAGGGAGAATCCTCAGGGACGCAATTCGTGGTTTCGACACGGCCGCAGCCGAGCTCCCTTGGATCAACTACAACCCATCGCCAAAACCAAACTCTGAGAAGCAAGGCGTGCGAGAGTGTCGCGCAACTCCCGCATTGGTAGAAAAAGCTAATCTTCCAGCACCGGCAAACCACTGCAACTTGGGGATATGTGTCGCAAGAGAAAGGGACATCAACAACAGTTCGAGAAGGCTGTACCGCCCATACAGAACCGAGCAGACCACCCCCGAGGGCTAGCGAATCAAAGCTCCCGGATCTACACCCCGCTAAATCCCCCCCCCCCCCCCCCCCCCCCCGCGCGAGCATATTCTGTCTGTAATCTACAACAGCAAAATCATCAACTGGCCCAGAGCACTCTCCCAGCATAGCGGAGATCAATCTCAGTTTTGCATTTTCCACAAAGGTCGAGGACACCGCACGGAGCACTGTGCCAAGTTGAAAGAAGAAATTGAACGTCTTGTCCAGTTAGGACACCTTGAGGCTTTCCGCAAAGAAACACAGAAGGATGCCACCGAGGGTCGGTCGCCGGGTCACCGCCGTCCGCCATGCTGAACGACCAAAAAAGCTCGAGCCAGCGCAGCACGAAGGGAGCGCAATGTTCCCTTTTCTCTCATGTCAAACTTGTATCAAGAAACTTGTTAACTCAAAAGCCGCAAGATTGCACTTGCGCATGTATCAATGTTCATTTCCTAATTATGTTTTACCTGTGCTAAACTATTCTACTGCAGGAACGCGCTTTGGGGCCCTGCCCCGGGCACTTCGCACCGCCGTCGATTGAAGGTTCGCCCTTCTCCTCCGTCATCGAGTCCCGGCGTCGTAGGGGCCTGCCCCCCTTACGTTCGCCCCTGGTTTGAATACACCTGCTATTCACCGGCCACTTTGGGGCCCAGCCCCGGGGACTTCGCACCGCCGTCAATTGAAGGTTCGCTCTTCTCCTCCATCATCGAGTCCCGGCGTCGTAGGGGCCTGCCCCCCTTACGTTCACCCCTGGTTTGAATACACCAGCTATTCACCGGCCATCTCGGGGCCCTGCCCTGGGGACTTCGCACCGACGTCGATTGAAGGTTCGCCCTTCTCCTCCGCCGTAGAGTCCCGGCGCCGTACGGGCTTGCCCCCTTACGTTCGCCCCCGGTTTGAATACACCCGCTATTCACCGGCCTAATTATCCATTATATAAAAGTCGCGGGCTCAGACTCGCGTAAACTAATTATTTATTATGTAAAAGCCGCGAGCACAGACTCGCGCGAACTAATTTTCTATCATGTAAAAGCCGCAAGCTCAGACTCGCGCAAACTCATCCGTAATTTTGGAAATGCCATCAAGCTACGCAGGTATCAATACCAGAACAACATAATCACCCAAGGAAATAGGTACAATAAATGCAATAAAGGAAAGTAGAATACAACCACAGCAGCGCAGCGCCGCACACAAACAAACAACAATACGGAAAGCAGGAAAATGGAAGACAACCAACATCAGTCCTCGGCTACATCCGAGCAATCATCCCCTGAAAGATCCCAAACTCCAAGACCAGCAGTGTCACATCCAAACTTCCTCCCCATCATACGAAGAGTCTTCTGAATGCCTCGCTGAAAAGAAACTTCGCGCTTGTCTGCTATCATAGGCTCAACCTCCTTCGTCATGACCTCAGCACAAATCTCCTCCGCCATCTGGAACCGCTCCTCTACAAAGGCAAGAGAATCTTTGTACTCAGTCACCCCGACTGCCTTGGCCTCCTCAAGACTGCGCTCGATCGACGACAATCGGTCCACCTCCCTCCTCAGGAAGCCCAGCTCCCCCTCCAAGCGGAACATCTCCCCCAGAGCTTCTGATAGCTGACGAAGCGCATCCTGGGCAAGCGCCTTGTCACCACCGTACTCCACCCGCAGCTTCTCGACTTCAGATCGAGAAGAAGAGACGTCGGCCTCCAACTACTAGATATGAGATGTGTCGCGATCCCTCTCCCTTTGCAAAATGGACAAATCGCTCCTCGCCACGCGTAACTCCTCCTGAAGAGCGAAGTAGTTGTCCTTGAGGCCTACATAATGATCGTTCCATGTAAGAGCAACACTAGTCAAAGCCTCCGCCTGCAAACAAAAGATAAACGGTCAACAGACGTAAGCGATAATGGAGAAGAAGGGCCAAGATTAGAGAAGAAGAGCTTCACTTACCGCGCAAGCCATCGCCTGAATAAAAGAAGAAACTCGCCTCGTCGGCAGGAGGGGAGGTGGCGGCAAGTCTCCCGGCGGGACCCGGTCGGTAGTAGGAGGCGCCAAAACCTCAATCTCCGGATCCAGTGAAATCGGCTCTTCCCTGGGACGGCTCGGTCCGGCTTCGCGATCATGACTCATAGGCGCCGGCGGAGTAGAACACGAACTAGGACCTCCGTTCTTGAAAACAATCCTCCTCTTTCTCCCGCGGTCTAAGGGAACAGCAGCCTCTCGCTCAGCATCCCAGGAAAGCCCCACCGAAAGCAGTCGGCTTTCCTCCACGCAGTTAGAAATGCAGAATAGGGCCTTCGACAGCCCTTCTCGACCAGGGAAGCCCGGGATAGGAAGGAACTCGTCTTCCCGTCCAGTCTGCCGGTGACAGCATCCAGGGAGCGCCCTTCATAGCTCCGGCAGCTCCCATCGATTCCGCACGTACCCATAAAGAGTATTCCCGTAGCGGTAATCGGTCTTCTCCCCAAAGTGAAACCAGCTCTTGTTGCTTCGAACTTCAATACGACCCCCCGAGTCTGTAGAAACCTCGCACTAGTCCTTAAAAATCTCGAGTGAAAAGCGAGCGTTGTGTTCCCAAAAAAACACCACCATCCCCATAATGTTCGCCATCCCGGCGGGCGTAAACTGGGTAATCGGGACACCGCAGAACCGGAGTATCTCAACCACCTCCTCAGACGGAGGAATGCGAAACCCAGATTTCAGACAGCTTTCATATAGGGTCATAAAACTGGTATGCGGGTTTTGAGCGCGTTCCTCCACCCGCGGAATCTTCACCTCGACATTTGAAGGCAATCCGAACCGCTTACGCCATATGTCAATCCGCACACCATCAAGAGAAGAGCGCAGGCGCATCGGCCTCGACTGGCCTCCCCGTTTCGAAGTCTGGAAACAACCAAAGTAATACATATGAAATCTCAAAAAGCGCATCAAATAAATTCAGTCTAACAGCACGCAGCAGTGCCAACCGCACCTCGGCCACGCCCGCGCAGCCAACCGCCCGCGCGTGGGGACATGCAAACACCCCCACGCCCGAGCACGGCCAGGCGTGCAACCACCCGCGCGCGCAGGTAGCACGCGCGCGGGGGCTGCGCGCGCCCGCCGACGGCCAGCACCGCCCACGCACGGGCTGCACGCGCCCGCCAGCAGGTGGCTCCCGCGGCCTGCACCACCCGTGCGCGGGCGGAGCACGACCGCCGACAGTTCGCTCCCACGGCCGGCACCGACACCGCGCGGCCTCCGGCCGCTTCCCCCTCGGTTGGAATCGCCCCCGCGAGCACACTCCTCCGCTCTCCCTCTCTTTCTTCCTACAAAATGAAGGAGAACTTACCTCCACCATGATCCAACGCATCGCGCAACCAACCAAAATTCCCGCGAACAAGGACGAAACATTCGCACTCCTCCGCACGAAAGCTTGGACTCCGAAGGTTTGGGGGGCTTATGATACGTACTCATACAAGGCTCCTGTTCATTTATATGCATAAGAGGAGGAGGTTACTCCCCAATGCCACTACCATGATGGGGGGAGAATTGGCAAGTGGGCAAGTCCACTCTCTCCATGGCCAACCGCCCCCGTCGAACCGCCCGCAACCGCCCGGTAACGCTACCGCACGGCGCTACCACACGGTAGCGCGCGCGGTAGCGCGCAGGCCGCCCCTTCACGGGGGCGCGGCCTAACCGCACCCCTAGTGGGGTGCGGCCAAGCCGCACCCCTAGTGGGGTGCGGCCAAGCCGCACCCCTAGTGGGGTGCGGCCTAGCCGCACCCCTAGTGGGGTGTGGTCAAGCCCCCTTCCCGTGAAGGGGTTCGGGGGTGTCCGCCCTCTCCAGGCTCGCTGAGCGCCCTTTGGGCCCCGGAGTTTGCCCTGAGTGCTCCCGCGCTCATAACATGCTCAGAACGCCTCTAAGCACGCTCGAAGCACTTCCGCGTTCGTTGCACGCTCAGAACGCTTCTGAGCGCGCTTACGCGCTCGAGGCACTTTCACATTTCGGGTGCGCTCATATTTTGTCTTTCTAGCATGCTCACTTTTTGTCCTTCCAGTTTCTCAGATTTCAGGAACAGTTTGTCGCCTTTTTCGCCTCCAACAAAACTGCCTGAACTGCCCGAACTGCCCGAACTGTCCGAAAGGCAAGATGGTCAATTACGAAAAATGGCGATCCGTGTGCTCTGAACCGGAAAATATGATTCGTCCGCCAGGTGGTTACGGTGGTTACAACGGCGAAATTACCGGGCTACCCCCGGCCAAAGCTATAAAAGGAGCCCCAGAGCTTCATTTCAAGGGACCTTGCCTTCTGGACCCGGGAGAGCTTCTTGCAGACTTTCGCGGAATTCTCCTTCGGACTCAAAGATTTCCTTCTTCCCGAAAGACGACTCAGCGCGCTCACTTTTGTTCTCCAGGGCGTTCTCACTTTTGTTCTCCGCCTTTCTCAGAAGAAGAAATGACTTAGTTTTTCTAGAGGTGGTCTGTCACATTCGGAATTCTCTCTCTCTCTTTCTCTCTATTATTGTAACGAGCAGCGGCTTGTCGCGCTCGACTTCTAAGTCTCTAATTGTAACCCCCCAAAAGACAGTGGAAGTTTGGTCGGCACAGCTCCGGCCACGTGGTTTTTTACCCTTTCCGGGTTTTCCACGCTATAAAGTCTCAGTGTAATCAACGAATCTCAAATTGACTGTTTGCGCGCTTGGTTCGCTCCCGAGCTAAGGTGGTTCAAGTAAACCGGTCTACCAAGAGCCCTAAGTGACCCACAACAGCATCGTTCTGATGTCTTTCCGGGCAGCAAGAACCTGTCTGCGATTGCCCGTCTCGGCAGTGCGCGGGCTTAGCCCAAATCGGGCTTGGATTCGAATCAAATTTGGCGCTACTTGGAAATATTTTGGCAAGTCCTCTTTTTGATTTATTTGCCTCATTTGCTCATTATTACATATCAGATAATAATAATAATAATGTGCAAATATTCGGCTATTATTATTATTTGGTAATCTTAATTTGATTTATTTTGAGCCAATTTTGGAACTAAAATTTTTGTTTAATTTGGGCCAATTTTGGAACGATTTCGGCCATCATAATTTAGGCCAAATTTTGGGCATTAATATGAGTTATAATGGCATAAAATAATATTAGATTTTGGGAAATTGTAATTTGGGCATATTTTTATTAACTTTATAATAACAATAATATTTAAATTTATGCCCAAATTCACTTAAATTTTGTTGTCTAATCCGGCAAAATATTTGAACTATTTGACAAAAAAATTTGAGAATTTCCTGCAACCATATATGTGTGTTATTTTGATTTATTTTATGTCTTAATTACATTTATTTGAGGTAATTTTGGCAATTCAAATGTGTTCATTTAAATCAAATTTGGACTGCCTTTGGAGCCAATTTTTGGCTATCTTTGGATGTGTATATTCTCTTGCTTATTGTGGATAATTAAATCTTCATTGATTTAAGGGATTATATTAACATAAATATATTTTTATTATTAAAGAATGATGATATTATTTTGATAATAAATGTTAAATTATTCCATGAACCTTAATTTAATTCATGACTTTAGCATTAATTATAATAATAAATTTGTAATGATCTAACCCAATTAATTCTTTAACCAATTTTATTACAATAATAAAATTTCGTCATTTCGGGCGTAATTTGACGATTAGATCGACATAAAATTTGTAATATCTAATTATAAAATAATAGTGTAATTATTATTTAGTAATTACTATATTACGCTCGTTCTAATTTTGAAAGCAAGTAAATTTTAATATTTGGATGAAATAGTATTTTATTAGGATATTTAAAATATTATTTTCATTAAAATGAATGAGGATCTAATTTTTGGGAAATTGCAATCACGCACATTTATGTTCATGCTTATACTATGAAATAGTCAAATTTAAAAATTTAATCGTTGGGTCAATTTTTTAATCATGTACTCGCTTTGTGTCGATTAATTAAATTTGAACTTTAAAATTAAATTCATTAAATGGTGGTTCAGTAATTATTAAATATCTAATTTTGCTGAATAAATTAATTGAAACGACATCCCGCCAAAGTGAGCTCTCTTGCATAGATTAATTTTATTTAATATTATTAAGATTGCAGTGAGTGTGCAATTCATGCGAGTATCGATCGGTTCAAAAGAAGATTAATATTTTGCTGAATTGCGCACATATATGTGGTAATAAATATGTGATGATTATTTTATTTTTCATGTGAGCAGTATGTTGGTCCAAAGAAAGGTCTACTGCTTGACATGACTTATCGTCAATATTTGATTACTAAATCGAGAGGATCACTTGGAATCGACATTTTTATCCAAACATTAAATATTGGTGTTCCGCTATGTCTCTTGTGATGATCACACCATTATTAAATGAATTTAATATATGCATTGTGATGTGTAATTTATTTAATTTTGTGAGTATGAAAAATTAATTTTCTACAATTTTATTTCAGCTCATAATTTCGTTAGAACAATTTCCGTCAACATCAATTTAATTATGATGTTTAATGGAACTAATTTTAAAGACTAGAAAGAAAGCATCATGATCGTGCTCGATTGCATATGGACTTAGATCTTGTGTTTAAGACTGGATCTCCCACATTTCCTTCAGATGATAGTTCCGCTTAGGTGAAATAGAATTATGAAAGATGAGAATGTTCAGATCGCATGTGTCTAATGATCATGAAGCGGGGCATTCCAGAAACCTTCAGGGGCACGAATGAGGGTACCTCTGCCTTAGAATTCCTTGACATCCTTGAAAAATGTTTTACACAAAACGATAAGGCGGAGACAAACACACTTCTTGCGGAGCTTGTTTCCATGAAGTATAAAGGTAAAGAGAATATTCGTGAGTACATTATGAAATTAATCTTACTTGCTTCAAAACTAAAAACACTAAAGTTAGAGTTGTCAGAAGACTTGCTTGTGCATTTAATTTTGATTTCTCTTCCTGCACAATTCAGTCAATTCAAGGTCAGTTATAACTGCCAAACGGAGAAATGGTCTTTTAATGAGCTCATTTCATATTATGTATAAGAAGATGATAGATTGGAGCCAGAAAGAACTTATAGTGCTCATATGATAGTGAGTCCCTCTGCCAAATGCTAGAAAAGGAAGAAAGAAAAACAAGCTGCAAGTGGACCTCCGCAAAGGAAGCCATAAAAGGAACATGATAAATGTTTCACCTGTTTCTTTTGTCGGAATGGCGGACACGTGAAAAAAGACTGTGCCAAATATCATGTCTAACATGCTAAGAATGATACATTTCTCACTTTAATTTGTTCTGAAATTAATTTAACTTTTGTACTTAAACACACTTGATGGATAGATTCTGGTGCTACTACTCACATATATGTGTGTATGCAGGGTTGTCTGAGCTACCGAAAGTCAAGTGATTGTGAAAGATACATCTTTGTGGGCGATGACAAATCAATTGAAGTTGAAGCTATAAACACTTTTCGATTATTATTAAAGACTGGTCATTGCTAGATTTGTTTGAGACTTTTATTGTACAATTTGATTTTTATTTTCACATTTGACAAATTTGATTATCACTGTTCTTTTGGAAGTAATAAATTTTGTCTCCTTTTAAATTCAAATCTTATTGACACTAGTTACTTATCTAATAATGAAAACTTATATTTTTTAATACAATGACTTCATATAATGAAACCTTGCACGTTAATTGAAAAGGTACTGAACGTAGATTATTTGAACATAATTCCGCGTCTTTATGACACAAGTGTTTAGAACACATCTCCAAACGGAGAATTGGGAGACTTGTGTCAGACGGAATTTTTGATTCCCTTGATTTTACATAATTTAAGTTTTGCATAGACTGTATAAAAGGAAAACAAACGAACATTAGGATGATAAGTGCTAGTAGAGCTACGAAAGTCTTAGAACTGATACATACTGATATTTGTGGACCTTTTCTTTGTGGTCTCTTGGAATGGTCAATAATATTATATCACGTTCATAGACGATTACTCTGGTTATGAATACATCTATCTTATTCATGAGAAGTCACAGTCACTGGACATATTTAAAGCATATAAAGCTGAGGTGGAAAACCAGCTCGGCAAACATATTAAACCTATCAAATCTGATTGACATCGAATACTATGGTAGATATGACAGATTAGGAGAACAACGTTTGAGCCGTTTCGCCAAATTCCTAGAGGAGTGTGGTGTTGTATCTTAGTACACCATGCCCGATACCCCTACCATGAATGGTGTTGCTGAGAGGCGAAATAAGACGCTTAAGGATATGATGAGAAGTATGATTGCTCATTCTTCTTTACCATAATCCATCTTTGGTGAAAGCACTCAAGACTACAACTTATATCCTCAATTAATAGAGTCTCAACTAAAGCAGTACCAAAAATCCCTTATGAGCATTGGACTGGTCGAAAGCCCAACCTAAAGCATCTTCATGTTTGAGGTTGTCCAGCTGAGGATAAGTCATATTGGCCAAATAAAAATAAGCTAGACTCTTGTCACAACCCGCATTTTCCCACGAATATAATACGTATTATCAGAGTAAGGGGAAAATACGCGTCGTGATGCCACGCCTGCAGGAGACGGCTACAGACGCTCAGGCAACACTCCTTACGATAATTTTATAAAAGACATATATGTGTTTGGATTAAAAGAGAGATTTTCTTTCATTTTAGCTTAAGACCGCGTCCCTCGGTCCGGTGGATCATCTAGTCCACAAGTAGAAATCTATACATACGTAGCGGAAAAATAGGTTTATTTTTTAGCCTACACGAGCATGAAAATAAACATCCCAGAAATGATATGCACATATCTATGTTTAGCATAGTAAGAAAGGATTTTCTACGATTTTCAAAATATGTGACATTTATAAAAAAAATCATGATATGCAATGATGACATTTTTATATCAATAAAGTAACTAATGCATCCTAGCATAAAGCTTCCCAGAGAGCAAGTAGGTAAACAACCCAAAAGTAACAACAATACTACTAGCAGGTGATCTAAAGATAAAAGCCATACGGGCGCCAACAACTGACACGAGCCCGCGGGGAAGAAAGAAAACAACAAAAAGAGACTGCCTCTTACCTAGAAGAGGGGAAGGGCAGGAGACCTGAACGACGCTGCTCTAACACCTGCGGCAGCTAAAGACCTGAACCTGAGACATTCATAAGAAAAGAATGCCTTAGCCCAAAAGGGTGCAAGAAAACTTCTTCTCTCCCCCTTCTCCTTCTTCTACTACCTTCTCACCCAGCTTACTCCTTCTGTTTCTCTTATGGAAGCTGCTATCTTGGGTTATATTTGCAAATTTTTTGGGGGTTTCTCTCCCCCTGCTGCCATATGATAACTGCTATATGCTTAGCTTTGTCCCGATCCCGGGCTAATCCTTGATGGTTTATTCTGGTTGATTTTGTTCCGGATCATGTATATTCTTGGCTAAATTCTGCACCTTCATCCTCTGCACTTGTCATTCTCTGCACTATCCAGTTGGGGTTTTAAGATGGGGACTGCTATGCTTTAAACCAATTGGGGGTTTCAATTTTATTTAGGGGTTGCTATGTATATATGATCTTCCTTATGAGTGTTAGGATGATGTTTATATAAGCCACTTCAGGAAGCTATTCTCGAGTTTTTGTTCAATTGCTGTTATATAAATTGTGGGTCGACTTCAGGTTGCAAGCCTCGATAATTCAAGTTGTGTAATTGATTCATAGCTCAAGCTTATTCTTGTTATGTGGCATTTAGTTGCTTCAGTTATATAGCTTTGGTTATAAGAGAATATGGATGTCATGTTCAGCAATTATACTTCAATGTTGGTTGAGTTACAAGGTCATTCATATTCTCACACTAGTAGCCTAGCTGTTGAGGTCGTTTATTTGCTCGTTTCGCCTCCCTGGGCTTGCATGTTTCTTCAGAACTCCAAATCTTCTTATATAAATATATCTTTTGATTGTTTCTCCTTTTTCTGCAAGTGAAGTTCTGTCTGTGGTCTTCCTTGTGTTATGATAGGTTCTCTCTGAAGGGTCGTTTCCGTGTGATCTGCCTTTTTCTTCTGGGTATTTTAAACCCTTTCTGACTCAGTCTTCCATGTAATTTTTGTGTTAACTTTCTCAGCGAAGGGTAATGATTCCTCTTCACTGTCTTAGCAATCTGATTGAATGTAAGGATTTCTTTTTAGTGGTTGTGGGCTGCAAATAGCGGCCCTTCTCCTTAGTGACTGTGTTTCTTGAAGCTTAGTTATACTGGGCTCTCTTGTTGGTTGTGTCCTTCATGTAGTAGTAGTCCCCTTGGCTCGATGTTGCTGGGTGATTGGAAGTCTTTCATTTCAGTCCTTTCTTCTTCCTTGTCTGCCTAACCTGTTGATTTTAGGTTAGTGGATGTCGTGTTTCCCTTTTTGGGTCTTGAATGGTGTTCTGGGTTCTTGATTCCTGCGGTCATCCCCCTTGGAATCTGGATAGCTTCTATACCTGTTTAGTCATGCTACCAGGTAGTCTGATAAGACTCCCCTAGGTTTAGAAAAGTTTGCTCACCCTAAGATCGTGCAATTACTTCTTCTTCTTTTATGAAGTTTCCCGTCGACTTTGATATGAGTCTTTCTCGTCGACTTTGATATAAGTCTTTCCCGTCGACTTGATATAATTCATTCTCGTCGACTTTGATATAAGTCTTTCCCGTCGACTTGATATAAGTCATTCTCGTCGACTTTGATATAAGTCTTTCTCTTCGACTTTGATATAAGTTCTTCTCGTCGATTTCTTCGCTCATTCTGAATTGTTGAAGGTTTCTCATCAAGGGTGGCGTGGGTTCGAATCCCGCCATCAACAATGCACTGTGTTGAGAAATAGTCCAGAGAGGCGTTGGGGTGTACGTCCTGCAGGCTTGTGGTTGACCAGTTGTGGTCAGGCTGAACCGGCGGTACAGTGTCCTAGGGCGGGGCTAGTGACCCGGATGGTCTTGGTCAGGACTTTGTCTTTGAAGAGAAATTTATTTCTCTTTCTACAGTTGTTATTGACAATACACAAAATTTCATTCCTGATATTGCTCCAGTAACAAATTCGAATTAAGACATTGTTGAAGAGCTTTCTCATGCAATTCCAAATGAACAAACTCATCATCATCAAGAACCTATGTCATTAAGGAGATCTACTAGAGAAAAGAGAAGAGCTGTGCCAGATGATTATATCATCTTTATCCAAGAACATGAGGATGGACAGGGGATGTTAGATGATAATCTGATCAATCTCAATCAGGTTATTCAGAGTTCTAATTCTCAACAATGGATTGATGACATGAAGGAAGAGATGAAGTCCATGAAGGACAATGACGTATGAGATCTTGTCATATTACCCGAAGATGTGAAACTCATTAGCTGTAAATAGATATTTAAAACCAAAAGAGATTCAAATGGTAATATTGAAAGATATAATGCACGTCTTGCCGCTAGGGGATTTACTCAAAAAAAGCATTGACCATAAAGAGACTTTCTCTCCGATTTCATCGAAAGACTCTTTTAGGACTATTATGGCATTAGTAGCGCATTTTGACCTTGAGCTACATCAGATGGATGTTAAGACCGTGTTTCTCATCGAAAGACTATCTATATGGTGCAACCAAATTACTTTGAGTTTTGGAGACCCAAAGTAAATGGTTTGCAAATTACAAAAATCCATCTATAGACTCAAACAAGCATCTCGACAGTGATATTTCAAATTTCATCAAGCAGTTATCTCCTTCGATTTTGAGATGAATATTGCTGATGATTGTATATATCATAGATTCAATAAGAGTAAATATATTTTCTAGTCTTATATGTGGATGACATCTTGCTTGCCAGCAATGATATAGATATATCGCATGAGACCAAAAAATTTCTTTCAACAAAATTGAAATGAAAGATCTTGGTGACGCCTTTTTTATACTAGGCATACAGATACACTAAGATCGCACTCAGCATATACTTGGGTTATCCCAGGAAAGTCATATCGATAAGGTTCTCAAAAGATTCGACATGCATGATTGTAAGCCAAAAGATACCCTTGTAGCTAAGGGAGACAAATGTTGTCTCAATCAATGCCTCAAAACTAAAGCTGAGGAATTGGAGATGCAAAAGCTTCATTATGCATCAGCTGTAGGAAGTCTTATGTATGCTCAAGTATGTACGCGTCCGAATATTGCGTTCAAATGGGAATGTTGGGCAAATATCTAAGTAATCTAGGACTGGATCATTGGAAAATAGTCAAACGGGTCATGCGATACCTGAAAGGGACAAAAGCTTTCATGCTCACTTATAGAAGGTCAGATAAGCTAGAGATCATTGGGTATTCTGATTCAGACTTTGCTGGATCTCAAAAAAGTAAGAGATCCACTTCAGGCTATGCATATGTTTTGGTTGGAAGAGCTATATCATAGAAAAGTGTCAAGCAGACACTCATAGCTTCTTCGACCATGACGACAGATTTCATAGCATGTTATGAGGCATCCAATCGTATGATATGTCTGCAAAATTTTGTTACAGGGCTACGCATTTTGGATGGTGTTGAAAGTCCGCTCAAGTTATTATGTGACAATAAGTCTGCAGTGATGTATTCCAATAACAATATGAGTACCTCTAAATCTAAGCACAATGAGAGTAAGTTTCTGATTGTTAAAGAGAGAGTTCAAAATGGACAGATGTCTATAGAGTATATTGGGACAAACTTCATGTTAGCAGATCCACTTACTAAGGATTTGACATCAAAGGTCTTTCACAAGCACACTGCTCATATGGATGGCATACCATTAGATGATATGTTGTATTAGTGAGAGTTTGTATTTTGATGCTTATTTATTGTAAGACATTTTATGATTATTATTCTGCAGAATAAAACATCCATTATTGCACTATGAATCTAATTATTTTGATCTCACTAAAGTTAAAGTAGGACTAGTTGAAAATAGAAATGTCAAGACCACATTACATGTAATTTTTATGCCACACATCTATAGTTGATTTATGCCATTGGTTGTGCACACAACACACATATGTGATCATTGATGAGTCTAGCTACGATTATTGTAATGAAGATCTCTTTGATCGTATGTTAGTACAGTCATGGACCAAACTGGATGTAAATGTTTTCGGTAATAACAACAATTTTTGTGCTCATAAGGTTATCATATAATGCGCGGTTAAGAATTTAACATATGTTGACCCAAGTGAGTGATTGCTAGAAATAATAATTATGTGGGTCATATATGTTAATTATATGTGTTACTGAGCTGTCATTAACATCGACCCAATTTAGGTGATCTAACGGGTTGAATACGTTTCATATTGTCTGGACGGTTTAAATAATGTGTGGATACCGGGAGTCGTTTACATTTATATGATGAGCTTAAATGTAAATGACCGCATTATAGTTTTGCTATAAATAGCTTATGGTCTTCGGGTCACAAGGTATCACATTCACTCTTATTCAGTTCTAGCATCCCATTGCTGGAGAGAGCCTAAGGAGGAAGAGGAAGAGTCGTCCTCCTCGTTAGGACCTCGTAGACTTGAAAGATCAGTTATCTCAATAATCCATTTACATAGATTCAGGTATGCTTTCGCTCATGTTTTTCCATCTCGATGTTTCAACTAGAGAGAATCTGTCTCCGTCATGGGTTCACAGATTCACCCCAACATGTGGCACCATGCTCATTAGAGGGACCGGTTAAACATGCCCTGGTTGGACTTACTCAGACATCACTAGGGAACATGACCCACTTCATTGCGCTATTTGAATAGTATCTCCTTCGACACTCTTCGCGTGCATGTGTGCGTGTCTGTGTTGGCACGAATAGTTCAACTAACCCCACAATATTCGGTGTCTGTGTTAGATACCCATACAACCCTTAGCCGAGCCCATCTTCTGTCCCCCTTGCAATCTCAGCCACCTCCCCAATATTATTGGATGACAGGATTCGGGAAATGTGGATGGCGAGAGCGGAGTATGAACTGATAAACGTTGGGGTGGGTTATGTACTTATGTTGTCCGTGTGTGAAGTTTTCTTCCTTGGAAGATCATCAATTCGCTTTAGAGGAATCCTTGGATTCTATATCTGCATCATTTGACTGAGCGGAAATCATTTCCTAACATTTTTGAAGCCTGTGTAACAATTGTTTTTGGACGAACTGCCTGTGAACGCTCTTCAATATTTGAAGCTTGATGTTTGGGACGTCTTATTCCCCGGGTGTTTTATTGTTACTTCGTAATGGTGAACAAAAAAACCGGGCCTGACGGGCCGGGCCGAGCCCGGACTGGTCAAGGCCAGTCAAGCCCGGCCCGGTTCAGGCCCGAACCGGGCCGAGCCCTTACCCGGGGCCCTGAAAGGGCCCCGGTTTGGAGCTGTTACCCGGCCCGGTACTCGGCCCGGTCCGGGCCGGGTAAAACCCGAATATCGAGCTAGCCCGAGACCAGATCGACCATAGCCCGATCCGGTCTCGGGCTAGGCCCGATTGAGCCTAACGGCTCTTTTTAAGAGCCGTTAGGCTCATGGTTGCCACGTGGCAGCCATGCTGCCATGAGAGCAAAAAGAGCCGTTAGGCTCATGGTTGCCACGTGGCAGCCATGCTGCCATGAGAGCAGCCAACGACTCTCAAGAGAGCCGTTGGCTGCTGCCTTTTAAAAAAAAAAAATTTAATTTTTTTTAATTATTTTTTAATAATAATAAAAAAAAACCCAAAAAATTTCTATAAATACCCCCTCCCCTCTCTCTTTTCTCACACCCCACCCCTCTCTCTCTCTCTCTCTCTCTCTCTCTCTCTTAGCTCTCCCAATGGAGTCGTCCTCCACAACTCCAGCGTCGTCTTCCTAAAGTACGACTTCGGTGGTGTAGCACAACCGTAGAGCGAGTATTTGGGAGCATTTCGAGATGGTCCTAGTCGGGACCGAAAGAAAAGCGCGCTGCAAGATGTGCTCGAAGTTGCTATCCATCAGCGGCAACTCGACGCTCGTTAGACACCAGAAGTCTTGCGAGTCGAAACAAGCTCCTCCCGAGTCAAGTCAAGCCCAAATTTCTGGAGCCGGACAGATTTGGACGTACGATCAAATGCGACAGCGAGAGCTGCAGGCGAAGTTTGTCATCAAACGTGGGCTGCCATTCAGCGTCTTCGACAATGACGGCGACACAGAGTACATACATGTGGGGCTTCAGCCCAAATACCAAAAGGTAGTAGAATTACTTTAAGGCGCGACACGATTAGGTTATATTTAGAAGCAAAACAAGAATTAATTAGCTATTTTGAAAATTTCGAAGGACGTGTGAGTCTAACGAACGACGTTTGGACGAGTAATTTAAATTTAGGATTAGCTTATCTTTGCATCACTTTTCATTGGATTGATCCCATTTCGTGGGAGCAAAATAAACGCGTAATATGTTTTACAGGTTTTGAATTCCCGCACACGGCTATAGCTTTATATAAAGTTATTATGAAATGTTTCGATTAGTGGCAGGGTTTTGAACGAGCGGAGGAGCCGGCTTAACGAAGATTCGCTGGAGATTTGCATATGCTACAAGGACTACTTGGACAGTTTAAAGAGGAAGCAACACATAACAACATTGGAGGATAGCTCGGAGGAGATAGAAGACAAAATAGACGCGTTGAATCTACAAGATGATTAAATCGAGCACTATAAATGTATTTTTTCTTATATATGTAAATTTTTTTAATTAAATTTTATAAAAATCATAGCTTTCATAGGTTTGTATTTTCAATTTTGTATTTTGTACAATTGTACGACTTAAATTTTGTAATTTTTTAAATTTTTTGTTCCAAATTTTTAATATTAATAAAATTTTTTGTTCCAATTGTTCAATATTAATACAATCTAATTCTAACTTTAAATTTTTTCAAATTTTTTAAATTTTTTGTTAAAATTTTCAATATTTAATTATTTATAAAAATGAAAATAAAAAAATAGAAAATATAAATTTAAAAATAAAAAAACCGGGCCGGCCCGGATCGGGCCCGAGACCGGCCCGGTCCTGCCCGGCCCGGCCTGAAGGGCCGGAGCAGGCAGCACATAAGTGCTGCCTGCCCGGCCCGGACCGGCCCGATTACAGGGGAGGACCGGGCCGGCCCGACCCGATGTAGGAAAAAGCTCGATCGGGCCCGATCCGGGACGGGCCGATCGGGCTTTATGTTCACGGCTGTTGCTTCGTGTAATTTCCCCTATGTAATTAATTTTATATTAATCAATAAGTGAATTAAAGTTTAGGACTGATTACTAATTTCATAACAAAAGAAATTCAAAAATTAATTTCACATTTTTTTATAAAAATTTAAGAATGGAAACAAAATAAAGGATCGGTTTGCCACGGTGGTGACGATCGTGAACATAGTGGTTACGAATTGTCATTCATGAACGTCTGACCTAACTTAAGGGACTTCATCCATTTTTATGTTCAAAATTAAAATTTTTTGTGACGATCATAACTATTGTGAATTGTGATGCCACACATATTTTTGTCCAAACTGAGGCTCTGTTTGGGAGGGCGGCGGTGGCCGGAGAAGGAGCAAATGCCGCCGGAGATCGGGGCCGGAGGGTGGGGCTGCGGTGAGAAATTAATATTTTTATGTTCAAAATTAATATTTTTCTCCGTTGAGCAGAGGGAGGGCGGGAGCAAACGCTCCCGCACAGGTGTCCGCCGACGAAGCCTCAATGGAGCAAAAACGCCGCGTCAAACGCCATGAGAAAGCCTCAATGGAGCTTCATTTGGCGCGGCGGTGGCGGGCGGCGTTTGCGGCAAACGTCGCCGCAAGGCGCGCAACCAAATGGCGGGCGGCGGCGTTTGCCGCGTTTGCACCCGCCGCGCCATGAGAAACGGAGCAAAAAGCTCCGTTTTGATCCCCCGCCTCCGCCCTCCGGTTCGAAAGCTCCGTTTGCACCCGTCGGGAGAAACGCCACCGCCGCGCCAAATAAAGCCTTATGGTTCGCAGCCGCGGTGGCAAACGGACCCAAAGTTGAACTGATTTCCTATGTTTTTTTCCTTTGGTCTGCGGATGAATAAAACGCTCCTTCCTACTCATGCGGCACTTCCAAAAATCTCTTGCTCTCTCGCGCTCACACCCGATATCCAAAAAACCTAGCAGCCCTAGCTCCGCCGCGGCGTTCCCCGCTCGCCATGGCGACGGCGAACTCTCCTAATCTGGAGTGCAGAATGTACGAAGCTCGGTTCCCGGAGGTCGATACCGCCGTCATGATTCAGGTAAAGAGCATCGCTGAGATGGGCGCCTACGTCTCCCTCCTCGAGTACAACAACGTCGAGGGTATGATCCCCTTTAACGAGCTCTCCCGCCGTCGCATCCGCAGCGTCAACTCCCTCATCCGAGTAGGTCGCCAGGAGCCCGCCATGGTCGTCCGTGTCGATCGCGACAAGGGATATATTGATCTCAGCAAGCGTCGCGTCTCAGAAGAGGATATTCACGCATGTGAGGAGCGGTACAACAAGAGCAAGCTAGTCCACTCCATCATGCGCCATGTCTCCGAAACTGTTGGTGTCGATCTCGAGGATATTTACGTTCACATCGGCTGGCCGCTGTACCGCAAGTTCGGCCACGCATTCGAGGTCTTCCTTCATGGAGTCCCGCTTTTCTTGTATTTCATTTTAGTTAGCAAATGCGAAGTATCTGCTGAAATGTGATTTTTTTCACTTTCTCTGCTCTTTCAGGCGTTCAAGCTAATTGTCTCGGATCCAGATTCGGTCCTAGACTCGATGACTAAGGAAGTAAAGGGAGTTGGGCCGGATGGACAAGAGGTGTTTCTGATTTCATTGAAAATTTGATTTTATGATGTAAAATGGAACTATTTACTGTATACTGCATTAATGCTCTTATGCTTATACCGCTGAAGATTTTGTTCAGGTGACGAACGTGGTACCTGCTCTGAACGAGGAGCTGAAGGATGCCCTCGTGAGGAATATTAGGAGGAGGATGACTCCACAGCCACTGAAAATACGTGCTGATATTGAGATGAAATGTTTTCAGTTTGATGGTGTTCTACATATAAAGGTTTCAGACTCTTTTTCATTATTATCAAATACTTATCATTAACGGGCGCCTTGTTTGAGTTCTTTAGTTGAGTTGGCATGTTTCATCCTTCTAACCAGTTTTTTAAAATCATATCATTGCTTCTGCAGGAGGCTATGAGGAAAGCAGAAGCAGCAGGAACTGATGATTGCCCTGTTAAAATTAAGCTGGTTGCACCTCCTCTATATGCACTTACTACACAAACTCTTGACAAGGTTAGTGATTAAGGTGGTTAAAATTTGGATTTTGGTTTAGTTTTATATGTTACATTCCTATGAGATCTGAGTTTAGTAGTCATGAATGAGTATGAAGAAAATAAGTCTTATTCAGTTTCATTTTCTCTATAGCTGTAATTTCTGGTGTTTGAAGTGAACTTTGAATAACACGCCAATTAACTTGCAATGGAAGAACACATGTGCATTTGCTATGCCCATGGAATGTTTGATGAACAAAAGATGTAATCATTGTCTACTAGGAACTAGATAGTAAACCAAAAGATTAGAGATGAGTTTTATATCCGTTGAATCTGTTTTAGTTTCTCCCTTAACTTAAGGATGAATATCTCATGAAACACTTAGCTTGATTGGAGTTTGTATTCATAAAATCTACCCAAATTGTGGAATTTCATCATATATGAAGATGATTGCGAATAGATTGTAGTATTTTACAATGTATTATTTGATGATAGTCTTTGTTGAATGTTGCTTCCAAGACATGGTTGGAATTATTGATTAATTTGTAAAGCACTATTAAAAAAATTCAACGAGATTATTATTCTGTCTTTTACTTAATACACTATGCCGAAGAGCTTTTCTGTTCTATTAATCTTCTTAAGTGTAGGTGATTTGGGGATCAAATTGTAGGTAGATTGTCATTGTGCAATGACCCGATTAAAAATAAATGACCAATTTTTTTGATATTCATATCTAAAATTGTCGAGATATAAGAGGAGATCATTATGAGGCTACAAGAGGAACCCGATCACCCATAGAATATTTGTCGATCAAGATGGAAGATGAGAAATTTATGGTTGTTTAATGAAGCCTTCTTAAGGGGTTTAAGCAATTTTTTTAATCGGATCAGAGTATTATATTTTTCTTATCTTAATGAAAAACTATTTGAATTAGTTAAGGGAAGTTTATAGTTTCTCTCTCATTTTTAACTAGTTCAAGAAGGTTGAGTGATTCTCTCTTCCTTTGCCTAATTAATTTAGTTGAAATTTTTCTCTCCTTAGGATGGTTATGATTTATTTTGTAAGGCTGTTCTATGAACAAGCCTTTGCTTTAATGAAATGCTGATTTAATTCCTCACAAAAACATGTGCATTCTTTCCTCCTTTCTTACTATGGGCCCACAACCATTGTCCACCTCTCCTTTTTTCAGTTACCAGTCGTCGATATCTGTTGGATCTAGCCCCGATTCTTCGGTTGTTGTCAAAACCAATGTCCAACTGCCTTACCGGTTGAGTAACCCAATCGATGTCTGCTAGTATGTCACATGCTGTCCATCCTTCTGTTGTCCCATCTGTGGTTGCCCAATTGTTGTTTAATTTTTTTCCACACTGTTGTCCAAAATCAATCTTGATCATACTTGAGGAAAAAAGTTTTCTTCAAGAAATTCAACAACAAAGAGGAGATTAGGTTGTCTTATAGTTCGTTAAGGGGAACTGACAAATGAATTGTTTTCACAGTATTATGAAAGATTAAGGAACTTCACCTTTAGAGAAACCCTTGAAGTACATTTTACATCTTCTTAAGTTTAAGGTATACATTAGAAACCTTAGAAAGAAACCAAAGCGCCTCTAAACACAAGCCAATAACTTAATTGAGGCTTCGCCATTAAATTAAGGGATTAGATTTAGATACTTAGAACAAGTTTTACCTGCAAAGCTTATGGATATATTTGATAGTAGTGTTTAAAAATGTATTGTGGATCTTTTTTTCTTTAAATATACAGTGCAAATGGATATGCTTCTTTTCTTATAAGAGCTCACAAGTTGTATATTTTGTTCATATACTATCTATAATGCACATTTCCAATACCACACCATGTAAAGTTTCTCAGTAAATATTCAATCACATCTATTGATAAAGCAAGAATGCTTCAATAAAAAAATCTAAAATATAATCAAACCTAGTTATGCTAAAGTTAACATTACATTTTGAATTAAACAAGATCGCAATACATACCTAATTTGAAGACCACTTTCAGATCTCAGACTACAAATTCTTTCGTTTGTCATGATAAATAAAAATCAATTAATTATAATCGTATTGCAGACAATTAATGTGATTTGTAGGAATTGGAATACCAATACAATGGACTTGACTCATAGATCATGTAAAATTGATTTTTTTTTAAATAAAGCTCAGATTGAAATAAATTTACAAGCCAAGTTTTGGACAAATCAATATTGATTTAACCCAGACATAGATGTAATCAAGCCATCTTGAGCTGAGATTCATACTTGCATATAGTCATGTATACTCATATGTGTTCTACACATGCTAACAATTATTCGGAAGTCAAATTATTCGTTTGGTTTAGATTCTAGCTTGCTGAGCCGGCTAAGGTTCAAATTTTGATCTAATTGAGGCAACCTACTATCACACTTTGTCCAACATAAATTTGAATAAAATGAAATAGTCTATGCCGGATTAATTAGAGATCATATCTTTAACAACTCTATGCAAGATGATAATTTGAAACAAAACAAAACTTTACAATATAAAATCATGTAGCACTTGATTAAATGGCAAAAATGGACTCTTTAGAACCCCCAAAAACATATTGAAAGATTTTTTTTGGTAAATATAAAAGAGAAGAGATGCTCATGCTTTTTCAAGTTTTAGAGAACTTTTTTGGTAAGACATTCTTATGACATCGACATGTCTTGATTTAATGTTCAAAATAGATCTTATTATTATTTTAAAATTTTAATACAATTACAATATGTACGGATGCACCTAATCATAATCAAGATACATTTAATAATAATCAACATTATCTCATATATTTAATACTTTGTGAATCCGCAATTTTGATTTTCTTCGTAATGACAAACCGGTTGATTTGATAAATCTATCCACACATTATTTTGAATTTCTTTGTTACCTCTTGTTTATTCTTTAAACCCTAAAATTTTATGACAATGATTTTATCTCCATATCTAATGCGTACATTTTGAACCCTTCCTTTTACATCTCAAAAACATGTAAGGTCTTGTTGATAAAGAAAGATACATTAACAGCCATTATTCATTATTATTTAATTTTGAGTGTGAAAATAGTCACTATGTTCGAGGGATTTTGAAGATGTTTTGCAAATTTTAAAATTTCTATTATTTGTAACTGTCCAACCAATTGAAGCTAGTGAATTCATCAATTTTCAAAACACATTTTCAACTTAAAGGAACCAAGTAAGTTAATAATTTTTTGTCATTCACTTTATTTTTAGAAAAAGTCTTTCCAATTGCTATTATGAAATAGTTTTTCTTTGACTTTACTTTTCACGTTTTGTCATAAATTGATTTTTATGCTATCGTTTTTGTCTAGAAACTTAGCAATCAACAACCTTTTACTATTCAACACATGTATCCGTATAGCATTAACCTCCTAATGTAGTTCTGTAATATCCACCTTCAAGTCTCCATATTCTTTTTCCTTAATTATAGAAATTTTATCCTCATTTCATTCTTATGTATAATAGATCTTTGAAATATTAGCATATCAGTCTATGCATCACTTCATCTCCTTGCAATATTGATTAGTAATTATGAATATTACACTCGTTTAAATTACTTATCACATACTGATTTGTAATTTATTGATTTTATGTTAGGGGTAAGGCTCTCCCGTACCGGTGGGCAATACCAGCTGCTCAAATACCGCACCACGCGAAGCAGTCCACGGCAATGATCCATAGTGGTCCCCAATCCAGAGCCCCTAACAGGGCCGCGGCCCGCGGCTCAGTTGGTGATGAGAGCCGTGTTGAAGGCTCCTTATCAAGGAGGTCTGGGGATCGAATCCCAGCCTCAACAACCCGCCTCAATTAAACTGGTTGAGGAGACGGGTTGGGGTGTGGGGGCCGCGGCCCTGTTAGGGGTTCCGGATTGGGGGCCACTATGAATCATTGTCGTGGACTGCTTCGCGTGGTGCGGTATTTGAGCTGCTGGTATTGCCCACCGGTACGGGAGAGTCTTACCCCTAACATTTTAAGACATATTTTCTAAACAGTTTATGTTCTAATATTCCAGTAAATTAATAATTGTTTAGCGTCTAGAATTATATAATATTCATGCATAAACCAAGACACCTCCTTCTGAACATATATAATAAGCATCTCCATCATCAATAAAAACATTATGTACTCAATTCTTGTCCGCAACTAATACTTTTGTAATTGGAAAAGTTTAGTCACTATAAAACTCATTTTAATATTTTATAGTGCTCCATCATATACATATATATATATATTACTTTAACTTGCCTTCGACATGCATATTTCTTAATGTGCATTAAATTCATTTTTCTAGTACTCCATTATGTCTTTTCAAGTAAAAACTCATGGAGATATTTTTTCTAATTTTGAATCCTTTATAGTTAGTATAATCTTGAACTCCTCCCCCTTGTTATTAAGTATTGATAGTATATTTTTATCCAATCTACATTCTCTTAGTCTTCAAAAGTACATCAAAAGACGGTTAACCAAACCACTATAGTAGCCCACATAAAGCTCTAAAACTAAATATGTAATTTTTAGGTTTATATTTATTCATTTTCTTTAAAGCAAACTTAATTTTATTACCAATTTATCATATACAATACCACGTTATTCATTATGCTCGTCCAAAAAAATTATTTATTTAAAACTTTTGCATAATTATTCTTGAGGTAACATTTTAATTTTAGTCTTTATTTTTTTTACTTAATATCTTATTATCTTCATTTTGTATCTAACACGATCCATTTCATTGAATCTATTATGTCTTGTCTTAGTTGGCATGTATACCTCTTTTACTCCTATTTTAGTATCTATATAAACTATCAAAAGCTCACTACCCTCTTTATATCAATTCTTAGATTCTGCTATGAAGTTACTAGTTTAATAAATTTGAAGGTATGACTTAAAATAATAAATCACATACTTATGCAACTTACTCGAGAGCAATAAATCCTCACTCCAGTACAAAATCTCAATTACTTCTCAACTTTCCTGGTCAACTAACTCAATTATTTTTACTAGAGATAGTTACCTTATCCCACATGAAGTTTGGCTGAATACAAGAATTAAAATTGATCTTTCTTAAAAACCTATTTTGAAATATTAATTATTTCCCATTTCAAATTCCACCGCAATAATTTAGGACGCCATTATTTTGATTGTATTCTGTATACTCTTAAGGTAGACATCCTTAATTACTTTTTTTATGTCATGTGGTTAAATTCTTCTTGAATCACGTTATTATCTTTCCCTTCTAAGTAAAAAAAAATACTTATGATTTGGTAGTTCCATGATCCCACTTGAAGTAGGCGGTGGGTTGATCATTGGATACATAGTTACTTTACATAAGTTTATTTTGGGGGTAGAGTTTTAATCTCCCCACTCTGTTAGTTGAGGTGTAACAAGAGAAACAATTTTGATAGCAAAGGAGAAGCTTTAGTTTCTTTTCAGAGCGGAATATTTTATATATTTGATGCACAATCTCTAATATATACTATATCTTCTTGCTTTTGGTTTGATTTTTTATTTTTATTAATGGCCTCTCTTTCTAATGGGGATCCCGCCACACTTTGGGTCCACAACGACGATCAAGACCGTTTATTCTGAGAGGATCACCAATCTAGGATTATATATATATATTTTTTGTTTATAGCTTGTTTTGGAGGCCGTTATGATCGGAGAATCATGAACGTTCGTGATTCCTCCCCAATCTATATATAGAGATTGAAGGTTCCATTTGAAGGCATTGAAAGTGTGAGAGAGATTCCTCCTTCTGATCACCGGTGTCAAAGTCAGATTCCGAGTGCGAAGCTCGGACGCCTCTCCTTTTCCCCTCCCTTGGTCGGCCAAGCCAAGACCTCCATCTTTATCTCCGGTTTCCATCCATCCTCCTCCGATCACCCTTCTCCAATTCCGGCCACCATGCACCTCTCCCATCATCACCTTTAGCCACCCCTTGCTGGCTACCACCATTTTGCCAGCCCACCCCTTTCCTCCCTATAGCCTCCAATTAAAACCTCCCCACATAACTTCTATTATTTCTACTGTCAATTATTATTTTCCCTCCCATTCTAACTACCACATTCTTCTACCCCACGTTCCAGGTAGTTACTGCCGGGAATTTACCCTTCCTAATCATATTTCACCCTACCAGCCACCAAACTGAGTCTCTCCCATCACTCCGTTATCCTTGTCAACCATATTCGCCCGTACCAGCGGTCGCTGCTTTCTTCCCTCCATTTCCCCCTATCCTGTAGTCTCTCCGGATACCTCCAGGAAACCCAAAACAATCATCCACCATACAGCCAGTCAACTCCCCTCTAAGAACTCCTAATTTCTGCAATTCAACACCAGTTTACTCCAAATCAACCCACCCGTCCACTTACCAAACACCTTCAGCCCTCCCAATCCTCTGCCACCTTTATCCAGCACTCCGAAACCTATGCCCAGCACCTAGATAACCCCGTCCAGCCCTCCGAAGTCCAAAATCAGTCCATGATCATCTCTCCGGCCACATGCACTTCATCGGACATTCCCGGGCCTTCTATCCCTTAGTCGTTGTGAGTTTATCTCTTGGTTGTAATTTTTTTTTGTAGGATTGTGTGTTAATTTACTGTTTTTATGATTATTGTATTTTTTTTTGTCAAGCATCCCATGACGTTCCCTGCTTCGTTTGTTCAAGTATTTGTTTTCTAGCACTCTTGCATGTGTACTATCATATTTGAGTCCTTACTAGAGATTCTACTTGAATGTGATTACTGTGTCATATTATTTTATAAACTCTTTATTGCAAGTGTAGTTGTCGGATACACGTCTCATTCATATAGTCGGCCTATACTTTGCCTGAACCGTTCCGCGTCACTTTCTCTCATGAGTCCTCATTTATCGAGTATCTATTCAATGTTGGTGGTCGTCTATTTATAGACGGAGCCTAACCGTCATTAAAAGCAACAATGCAGTATATCACACTATTCACACTATTCACACTATTCACACATATTATATCTACTTTATTGTTTTTTTAGGCTTACCTATAGTTGGTGACCATATTTAGATGCAAGAATCATGATGCGTGTTCGGCAAGTGCACCGGTCGCTGTCAAGTAATAAATTTGGGAATAGCTTCCCCGAATGTCGATCTCTTGAGGAATGCAGGTTCTGGTGAACGAAACGTGTGGTGAGTCGATTGTTACACAACAACAACAACAACAACAGAACCCATGTAGTCCCCAATCATTGGGGGTATGGGCGGGGGAAGATTGGAAACAGACCTAACCTTTGGCCCTATGCCCAAAGTGGCTTCTCTCAGAGGAGAAAGACCGAACCTTTGACAATAGATGCACAAAGTGGCTGCTCACAGATTACCACTGAAATAGTGGCCCCCTATACCGTCACGTTTGCTGCGGAATCATGCCCTCAAATCAAAGCCAAAGACATCAGAGAGGGCAGACTCAAGAATCCATTTTGATTTATGTGCACATAACCATGCTTCCTTCATTCAGCATCCAGAGCATTGGTCTTGCACAATGTGAGTCGATTGTTACACGAGCGAATAAAATAAAACAGGGGCGTTGTGATTGGTGTCCTAAGCTATTGCGGAAATGAGAGAAATGCGGGTTGAAAAGCACCGCTTCGTAAGGTGTGGGTGAGTGCAGCGGCCGCGATGCCGCGCTTCGGTAAGCGGGTGGAATGGCCACAGAGTGAGGTTTTGTGAGGGTCGTATTCACCTCTTCGCCAACATCACCACTAGCTATTGCTAGATGGCTTCACACACAAACAACTTAGAATATCACAACAATAAGGAAAACTATTCTCACCACCACAACATCATTGCACATGAACAACAAGCAAGGATCTATAACACTAATCTAACGAGCATTCATTACAACAACACAAAGAGAAAGCACAAGCATCAAAGTTTAGAAAGAACCAAAAAGAGGATGTCACCGCCTCTTCGGTTCTCGGCCGGAATGAGAGGTTGTCGGGCTCTCTCCGGGCTCGGCCCTCAAATGGTGTGCGGACTCGAAGGAGGCTGTCATCGCTCCAACGATCTACAACACTTCTATGGCCTCCACGACGAAGAATGCTTGAACTAGTGGCGGAGAATACTTGCAAATGCTCCCGGATGGAAGAATGGTGAAGGAGATCGCCGGAAATGGTCTCCTCTCGTCTCCTCCGGTGGAAGGGACGAAAATGGCGGGATTCCTGGCTTTTCCCGCGAGGGGAATGGGGGGCCCCGTTGACTGCAGCTTTTCCTGCTTTAAATACTAAACAGGTTTTGGTCACGCACGGGCGAACGCACGGTCGTGCGCTGCCCGTGCGTTATTAAACGATTAAACTTGACTTGAGGAAAAGCAGAAGTGCCCGTGCGTCTTACTCACGCACGGGCAAATCCGCCCGTGCGTAAGAACGCACGGACAAACTCAGAATAGCTAAAAACAAGAAGAAACAGGCGATCGTGCGTTTTTACTCACGCACGGGCAAACCGCCCGTGCGTTAAAACGCACGACCAAAGTCGGATCACCGGATTCCTCCCCAGAAGAGAGTGCACGATCGCATCCGACCGTGCGTCAATAAAACGCACGACCGTGCGTTATACACGGTCATGATTTTTGGAGAACGGGGTGATTCAACCACCTGCAAGCAAAGCAAACCAGCTGGGAATACTCCTCCAGCACCAATCAAACGCAGAAAAAGGGTTGGGGAGCACCGTGTGCTTACCCCCAACAAACATAGCGCACAATTGCACACCAAAACGGGCCCAAAGAGTGCACTTTGTGAAGAAATGTATCAAGTGAAATTTAAGCAATAATGAACTAAAAGTGAAGTGCATATGCCTGAAAACAAGCCCAGATGAGTCCGAAAAACCCTATATAAATTGGACTCATCAACTCACATGCAAACTTGCTACTAGATTCTCGATCGTATATTGCAATGTCAAATGCATTATCCTTTGTAAATCTTCGAGTTCCTCAAACTAGTTACTTGGTTGAGATGAACTTTTTTACCCTTGATCCTTCTTGTTGGTTTTATCAACTTATCATTTTCAACTTCTTTTGGCGAGCTTTCCCATCTTACTATTGACTTTGGCTAATTTTCTTCCTTTTTTTATAGCTCATTCGCTTTTCCATGGTGTAATCTGTTACGTGTTTCCTTGGTGGTTTGTCGGATTGCATCGTAGGTGCAGATGACATCGGAGATACAAAGGATGTTATTCCTATAAATGGTGGAGAAGGAGATGAGAGAAGATGAAACCCTAGAAGGGAGGGGTGAGGAGAGAAGAATCTTGAGGAAGAGAGGAAGCCCTAGAAGGGAGATTGGAGAAAGTTTCTCATTTTTTTGATTGATTTCAAATACATGACATGACCTTCGTATATAAGACCCAAATGGCACAAGCATAAATACCCGCTACAAGGACAATATCCGAAATATTAAAATCCCTAAGATACTCAAACTTGACTCATCATAATAAGGACTCAACATAATACTAATATAATAAGATAACTGACAGTGGACCCATAACACAGCCTCGTTGACTGCTCACCCTCTCTCTCATTATGTCTCCTTTTGCCGTTTATCTCCATAACTTTGCAGGTTCGCGGCTTCCTTCTCTTATATTTCCACCCCTCCTCTGTGTAGGACGCTCTTCAGCATTCGGGGTGACGGGCCGCGATAAATGAGGAAATGTCTGCCCTTTAGGCCAACCATACTTGGGTCCTTGTCTCCCTTCCTCCTGGTCAATCTCATATAAGATATAAATGTGTCTTTACTGTAAAACATCGTCCTGATTGGACAATTGAGCGCATCAAAGCCCGTCTTGTGCCTCACGGTTTCACTCAACAATATGGTATTGATTATGAATAAACGCTCTCCAATCGCTAAGCTGAGTGCGGTACGAGTATTGATCTCCTTGCGCTCCCATCATCACTGGTAGTTGCTTTAACTTGATATCAAGAACACATTCCTGAATGACGATCTAGCAAAGACTGTCTACATGCAGCAACCTCCTAATAATGAAACCACTGGGCAGTATCTTGTCTGCCACCTTGAGAAATCTATCTATGGCCTCAAACAATCTCCTCGAGCTTGGTTTAACAAGCTCAGTCAGGTCGTTCATGCAGCAACCTCCTAATAATGAAACCACTGGGCAGTATCTTGTCTGCCACCTTGAGAAATCTATCTATGGCCTCAAACAATCTCCTCGAGCTTGGTTTAACAAGCTCAGTCAGGTCGTTCAGGATTTTAGCTTCACTCAGAGCTCGATAGACTTCTCCTTATTTACTCGTCGTCGCCCAACATGCACGATGATATTTGTGTGCGTTGATGATATTCTCTTCACGGGTGATGATCTGAACAGAATATTTATGATCAAGAAGCACTTGATCTCACACTTTCAGATCAAAGATTTGGGCCGCCTCCGATACTTCTTGGGTATTGAGGTAGCTCGTCGATCAGATGAACTCGTTTTGTCTCGATCTTCACGATGCAAGCTACTCAGGTTGCAAGCCTGCACACCAATAAATGTCAACCACAAGCTTTGTACTCACACATCCGATTCAGATCTACTTCTCCCTAATTCAGAGTACTATCGTCGTGTCGTTGGTAAACTTATATACCTGACTGTCACACAACTTGATATCTCATTTGCGGTTGGTGTGGTCAGTCGCTTCATGCATGTTCCTCGGATATCCCATCTCCAGGTTGTTGAGCGAATCCTATGGCATCTGAAGAATGCTCTGAGACAAGGGCTTGTGTATAAACCTCATCTTCCCTATACATTAATTGCATATTTTGATGCAGATTATGTCGTCTCCCTCGATGATCGTAGGCCTACGAGTGGCTATTGCACATATTTTGGAGGAGACTTGGTCACTTGGTGGAGCAACAAGCAGCGGTGGTGGCACGCCCCTATACGGAGGCTGAATATCGGTCGATGGTGTCTGTTGTTTTTAAACTCACGTGGTTGGAAAGTCTTCTTACTAATGTTGGTGTCAAGCTCCCGATAGTCCCGATAGTCAAGCTGTTGAGAATTCTGTTTTTTCATGAACGTACTAAGCATATCGAAGCCTATTGTCATTTCATCCAGGAAAAAGTTCAACTTCGTAAACTTGATTTGCGATATATATTTGTTGTCAAGCAAATCTCTGATATCCTCACCAAGGTCTTACCGCACTCCCTATACCGATAGTTTGTTTTCAAGCTTGATGCCTATAATCTGTATGCATCCCCTATACCGACAGTTCATTTTCAAGCTTGACGCCTACAATGTATATACTTCAACTTGTGGGGGGAGTGTAGAAGAACTATGAATAAACCCATGTAAAGGCCCACTTTCTTGGCCCATTAGGAGATTCTTCTCATGTATAAATTAGTCTCACATCTTGGCTTAGAGTTATGATATCACTTCTCCCTACTATATTTGTGTACAAATACTTTTATTCTTTACTTATAAAGTAATAAAATATTTCGAGCTTCGTATTCTACTTTTCTACAAGTATATATATGATTATTTACCGGGACCTCCCCCCCCCCCCCCCCCCCCCCCCCCCCCCCAAAGTTTGCGTAATTACAACTTGCACCCCTCTAACTTTTGAAACCACAATTACTTCCCCCATCATGTTTGCATTTCATAACATCCATGCACAAAAAAAACCCATGAAGATTTACTCCAAGGGGGTACTCGGAGTTCCTACACCCTGCACAAAAAGACCCCCCCTGAAGATTTACTCCAAGGGGGTACTTGATGTTTCGAAGTTACATTTCATAACATCCATGCATATTTTGATCGGTTGTTGACTACATGGGGTTCCTACACCTTGCCAATGACATTCACCCGGCCCACCACCGCCAGATTGAAATTCCGGTGTTCAGTGACGCTTACCCTCATGGTTGGATTGCCCACACCGAGCAATTTTTCGACCTCCAATCAACCCCTGCTAACCAGAAGGTTTCGATGACGACTATCTACATGGAGGGCCCTTTGCTACATTGGGTGCGTTGGCCGCGCCAAAATGTCCTTGATCTCTCCTCGCCCACACTGGAGGAGGAACTCATCTGCCACAACGACACACGCCAAGCAGGCAATGCTTACGAGTGCCTCGGCTCCATTCGCCTGTCCAACATCGTTGCGTCCTACATCATTGAGTTCATAGAGGTCACCACACTTGTTACCAGACTCTCTCCGGACCATTACTTGAGTATTTCCTAGCTGGCCTGCATTCCCACCTCTGCGCGCCCTGGTGTCCACAGCCCATCCACTCTCCCGCGCCATGAAGCAAGCTCATTTCCTCAACGAGGAAATGTACATAGTGGAACCGCCCTCCTTTTCAGCCGCCTTACCGGCTTCTACCGTCTCTGAAACCTCAACCACCACTCTATCGCCTTGATCCCGCATCTCCATCTAGATCTCTGTTGGTCTGTCATCGCTACCCCCACCGGCCCAACACTCATCTCGCCAGGAGTACCCCGAGCTTCGTCGGAAGGGCCTCTGTTTTCGTTGTCACTAGCCGTACTCACATACACACAAATGTTCTCTCAAGGACTTGTGCTTGCTGCTCCGTACCGAAGACGATGATCCCGCCTTCGCTGACTTAGATCCTTTGACGCCCATTGCCGAACTCTACAGACCTCAACCTTGAGGCCAAGGTCAATTGTCAGGAGAGTGTTGATAAAAATATGACCCTCTGGGCCTACGTCCGCCTCACCAAGCCTCGCTCATGTCTATGGTCTGTGTAGCCCTAAGTAGCGTTTTTGTAATTTTATTGGGTGGAGGAGATTCATTTTGGCATCTTGATCATTTGGTTGTTTTGGCTCTCTCATAGGAGAGATGGGCTTTTAGGGGGATCCTGTTCTCAGAGTTGAATATCGAACATACCTTGACATATTCTCTTGTTTGGTTCAACAATAGCGAATATCTATCCGCATTGACATACCATTTATAGATTCTAAGCATTCAATCGAAAACATATTGGTTATAGGCTGAGACTTGAGAGTCCTAAAATTTATAGTAAGTGCATAACGTTATATCAATTTCTCAATGTGAGACTATATTTTCAATATGTCTGCATTGACAACCTATTTAGATTCTAAGCATCCAATCGAAAACCAATTGGTTATAGGTTGAGAGTCCTACAATTTATATAAGTGTAGATAATTATATCAATTTCTCAATGTGAGATTATATTTTGAACACGTCTCCTTTGGGCCTTTGGTCAGTAACACATGAAATTCTATGAAGCATCGATACTTCTTTGAGGGTCACGTACCCGTACCGGATACGTATCCGATACCGGTACGTACCCGATACTCACGGATACACTTGTTATTTTAGTCTGTAGATACATTTGGACTTGGTAGATTGTTCTGCATATTGTAATAAGAGTATGTTATTCTGAAGTAAACAAAAGACTAGATGTTTCAAATTGTACTGTTTCTACTTGTTCAACATGAATTTTTCTATGTTTAATATTTTGCTAACTTGTCTTTAGACAAACCAAAAGTTGAAGATATGTTGATCTCCAATAATGGCGAAGAAAATGATTGATAAACATCCTTAAATTTGAAATGATTATGAATATTTTTTGTTTGAGAACTTCATATTATACTGCATTAACTATGAATTTGTACTTCAATTGGTGATTTAAGCAATCACGTTTGATGTTTTATTATTTTGAGAACTTTTAATTATATTTGTGAGATTATACATATAGATTTATTATATTTAATACAACGTATCCCGCTGCACCCATATCATTATTTTTTAAATTTTGACGTACCGCCGTACCGGATACGTATCGTACCCGGTACCCGTACCCGTACCGGTGCTTCCTAGATGAAATTCCTTGTTGGGTGATATGGGAGTGGACCGTCGGTCCTTGCTTTCTCAGATATCAATTTAGAACTTGAGCATCCAACCTAAAAATGAAATTCCTTGTCTCCTCACATGTAGGGTTTTTGGTCTATAACACATGAAATTCCATGTTGGGTGATATGGGAGTGGACCGTAGGTCCCTTCTCAGATATCAATTTAGAATTTGAGCATCCATCCTAAAAATGAAATTCCCTGCTCCTCGATTGTTGGGTTTTGGTCTATGATATCAAGTTGGAATCCAAGGGCTAAGTATTCTGAGCATCCAACCCAAAAAATGAATTAACTTTAGGCGGAGAGGCTTAAGCTCTATTTTAATTGCACAAGGCTACCTGAGTTTCCTAATCTTTGACTATAATCTCAACCAATTCCATCTCCAATTCAATCATTATACTTATCATTATTCTGGGTTCTGTGAAAAAATCAGGAAAATTATTTTTGCTGTTTGATTGGGTTTAAGTATTATAGGTGGTATCTAGAATAAAATGCAGTGATTAAATTACCTTCTTTCTACAATAACTAAGAGTATCAAGGTTACAAGCATTATAAACCAACAACTACTGAGTATCATCAGAAACAAACTATTCTTTCTATAGTAACTAATAAGTACTAAGGAATAATTACCAAAATATCCCCTGAAAGTCAGCATATATACAAGTTGCATCCCTCTTACTTTTGAAATTACAAAAACTTCCCCTGTAAGTTTACATTTCGTAACATCCATGCACAGAAATACTCCCTTGGAGTAAATTTTCAGGGAAGTCTTTTTGTGCATGGATGTTATGAAATGTAAACTTATCCAAGAGGTTTTTGTAATTTCAAAAGTAAGAGGGGTGCAACCTTTAATTTAGCAAGCTTAGAGAGGAGGTCCTGGTAAATGCCCATAAGTCCAAATAATAAATAAACAGTTCTATGAAAGCCGCAAAAATCAGGCTCCGTTCGGTTGGACAGAATTGAGGCTTCGGAATTGAAATTGGAGGTTAAATTCAGTTGAAAATGATCTTTCAATTAATGGTCTTTGATCTTAAATTCATTTCACCAGGGCTTATTTTTTGAGGGGCTGAGGTTTTTAATTGATCGACTGTACAGGAGAAAGGAATAAGTGTTCTAAATGATGCGATTAAGGCCTGCACCGAAGCGATAGAGAAGGAGAAGGGAAAACTCTCTGTGAAGGAAGCTGCCAGAGCTGTGAGCTTACTCGTCCAAACATCTTTCTTTTTCGTTTCCTTTTATAAAAAAAATGATTCATTCGAGCATCGTATTGTTCCCGTCCAAGTTCGCTGATGGATATTCGATCTCGTTCCCTTCTTTCGCTCTCCGCAGGTGAGCGAGCGGGAGGACAAGCTTCTCGCAGAGCATATGGCCAAACTGCAGTCCGCGAACGAGGAGGTTGATGGGGATGTCGACAGCGAAGACGAAGAGGAGGAAGATGCGGGAATGGGCGGGGTCGACGTAGAAAATACCGGCATCACCGAGTAAAATATGTTGCTGATTATTTATGTCGATTATTCCGCGGAGCTGATGTTTTTCTTTTAAATGTTGGATCTTTTTATTTTTGTTTACTTGTGAGAATAGAGGAGGTGTGGGATTCCCATCCCATTTTTAAAAGCTTATAAGCATTTGCAAATTGCTGCAGGGATGTATAATTTTTGCTTTATCATTATGAGTTCGAATTAATTTTAAACAATAAAAAAAGCTAGTGCTGCAAAAAAAAATTTCCTGAGTGTAAACTTTATTTTTTTTTCATTTAAAAAAAAGAATAATTATCAAAAGTCCACCTGAAAAATTAGTTTGCATAATTACATGTTGCACCACTTTTATTTTTGTAATTACAAAAATCTCTTCTGTAAATTTATATTTTCATTCATGCAAAAACAACCCCCTTGAAAATTACTTCAAAGTGGGGTATTTTTGTGCAGGGAGATTATGAAATGCAAAACTCACTAGGGAGAGTTTTGTAATTTCAAAAGTTTGAGGGAGGCACAACTTGTAGTTTAACAAATTTAGAGGGAAGGGCCTGGTAAATGCCCCAAGAAAAAACAGTGTTGGGTGTCTGAATGTTGAGATGTCTTACAGAATGCGCCCGAGAAAAAACTGTGTTGGTTTTTTTTTTCTGGCGGTCCGATGACAAATCTGGCGGCTGAAAATTCACCCGTAACTTCCTCATATATGGATTTGTACCTAAAAAATGTTGGTAAGCGAGGGCAGCTGAGTGCATGTAGATATCTGAATTTCTCTTTACATTTGAACTCTCAACACATAAAGGTCTAGTCTTTTATGAAGGGGGTGGGTGAGTACACACATCCAATTATATTGAGCTAGAGATAATTGGGATACCTCAAAGCTCTGATCCCTTTGAAGATAAAAATGCATAAGTAATCATAATGAAATTGAATAGATTTTTTTCTCTACCTAGTGAAGGGTTTATAAAAAGTTTATTCGGTTGATGGACTACCTATTTTTTTTGTTATTTATATGGGTATACACACCCACACATGCACACACATCCACACACCCACGCGAGTGAAAGTGCATGCAATGACACCTCAGTACTCCGGTCACGGCGTTGCTCCGGCACGTCGGCGAGTTTTTTTTATTTTATATAATAGCAAAAATAAAACAAGAAAAGAACGAAAAAACAAACGAAACGACACACTTATCGTGACAAACGCAAGACACCAAATTTTTTTATTTTTCATTGTCATAATTGAGAGACTTGGAATTTTGTAAATTTACATTTTTTTTTTGAATTTTATAATTAACCAAATGAGCATAATTGTTTTCCCTTCTAATATAATATAGATAATACGAGGGACAAAGGAGGCCTATTTATATACATCTTTATTTTATTTCCCCGTACCCAGACGGTTTCCCCGTACCCAGACACGATAAAATTCAATGTGGATAGTTCTCTCTCCTCGTTCGGGCTTGCTGGGCTTGGGATGGTGGCCCGCGATGACCGGGGTGCTCTCATCTTTGCTGCTGGGTCCTCGCTTTTGCACTGGGATCCTGGGGGAGTGGAGCTGGCGGCGGTCTTGGCTCTCAAGGATCTTATCCCGCCATCTTTATATGAGGTGCGCGGGGCTATTGTGGAGGGCGACTGTTTGACCTTCATGGACAACTGTGCTGCTGGTTTGCGACGCGGCGACTGGTGCGTGACGGTGGACGGCGAGGACTTCTCTTTTCTGAGCGGCTTCCTGCAGCTTTGTTTCCAGCATATTGGTCATGAGGCCAACGAAGTTGCTGATTTCTGTGCTCGTTTTGCCCTACGGGGAAACTTTGTATGGCTTGCTGTTGATAGCACTCAGACCAAGTTTGCCGAGGTTGTTCGTGCAGACTTGGATGACATGCTGTAGCTTTGTTTTTCTTTTTGATTTTTAATTTCATGCTACATGCACTTTTCAAAAAAAAGAAAAAAAAGACACGATAGTACATCGTTCCCATAAAAATGTCACAGCAAATAAAAAACTCTAAAAATTTGCAGAGATAATAGACACTTTTTAAAATAAAATAAAGAAAACATAAAAATTAAATTTACTTGCAAAAAAGTTTGAAAATTTAGTATTAAAGAGAGCAAAATTGAAAAGATGTTTTCTTTCCTCTTGTATACAACAACATAAAGAGAGTGGGAGAAAGTTGCTCACAATTACAAAGTAAATGGAAGCAGCTGTTGGGCTCCATTTAAACCAAACAAAATAAAAATGAAAGAGAGCATTTAAATTTCCTATATAATTAATTCCTTCAAAGCAAACATGAAGAACATTTATCATACTCATATTACCTTTTTTTTTTATCAATTATTATTTCTATGCTGGGCTGCTGAAGTGAATTAACTTTTAGCCTCTCCCACTCCACAAATAAATTTCCTCCTGGAGAACACCTGAATATAATATTTTCACCATGTTTCTTCCACAGCTGCCTGGAATTGGATATTAAACCTTCTCCGGCTGTGAAGCCTCTCTCTACCTCTCTCTACAAATGATTTTATGTTGCAACCAATCAATTTGTTGTGTTACTTTCTCGCGAATCAACAACAGCCTCTCCGCACATCACGAAAATCTGATGCAAAAACCTTTCCCAGTGTCGGTGACATTCACGCCACCAAAATCATCAGAATCCGAATCCGATCTACCGTCGCCGTAACCTCCCCACTCGCCGGAGGACTTCTCATCCTGCCCATCTCTCGTATCGGGAACTTTCAGCTCATTCAAAGGCAGCGGGGCGGGTTCCTCCTTAAAGTACGCATCTCCCAGCAACTCCGCGGCGGCCGCTCTCCTGGCCGGATCGTAGCGAATCAGCTTCTTCACGAGAGCGACTTCGGAGGTGGAGCGACCCCGAAGGCACGATTCCAGCCCGATCGGGCTATCGACCTTGTTGAAGAAAATCTTGCTGTAATCCGGGAGTTTCGAGCACCCGGGTGATGTCTCCTCGTTGAAGTCTCCCATGACACTGAGGATCCTGCCGATCTGATCGATGTCGGAAGTCCCAGGAAAAAGCGGCTCGAGGCTGAGCAGCTCGGCGAAAATGCACCCCAATGACCATAAATCAGCCTCATGCCCATAGTTAGTGGAGCCGTAAAGGAGTTCGGGAGCACGGAACCAGCGCGTTCCTACGCAAGACGTCATGGTTCCGGATTCCCCTTCTCCACCCTCTGGTGGCTCGTAGGGGTACGGGCTTTTGTAGGGGTCATCTTCGATGTCGTCGGTGCTGCAGGTGGCTAGGCAGGATGCATCGCCGTCTTGGGTGTTGGCCTCTTTGTCCATTTCGTCGGAATATTTGGCCTTCACGTCTTGAACTTGGTCGAGATATTCACGCTCATTGATGGGCCTCGCTCCTCCTTGCGACGGATTGCTCAATTTTACAACATTCGCTTCCTCCGGAATGTGCTCCTCATCCTCCGAAACATGCTCTGGTGGCGCAAAGCTATCTTCTTCATTCATAAATTTTGTTCCTTGTAGTATTCTTGCCTGAACAGTTGGCATTGGGAAATGTTGAGAAAGTAAGTTTTCAAGCCTCCTTCACTAGAAAGAAAAAATGATTTTCTTATAATGCAAATTTATACACATAAGACACCAAGCATGCAATGTCCGCTGGACACCCATTTTATTGTCCTCTATGAGAGTTCAAAAACGCGATGAATCGAATCAAACAAAAAATACATTTGGCCTTCAACATTCGAACTTTGTGCGTGACGGAAATCATATTAAATTTGACTCAATCATACTAAATTTGTCAACTAATGAATTCAATTGTGTTAAGTGTCTTGTATGGCAAGCTTCCATTAGTTTATCTTTCTGCGATTGTATTAAATAAGTAGTCTAATTTTTTTGACTTATTAGAAGTGCCTCCTCTATATAAGGAGGGCTTAGGTGAGTTAGATATTATCTTGGTCTTTTGTAAGTTCTGAATAAGAGAGGAGTTCAGAAGGAAATCAGGGAATCAACCCTCAGAGCAGTGACGCGAGCATTAACTCATGAGTTTGCAGCCAGTTTCTTATTTAAGTACAATAGTTCATTTTTCTTTGCATTAATTGGTTAGACCTGTCGCTCTCTACATACCGACAGCAAAGATCCAAGTTCTCCCACTTCCTCTCACCATGGAACAACTTCGACGCCAACTAACCCCTTTTACATGAGGATATTCGCGCAAAATGTCGGTAGTTTCATAGCCACCATTGTCGTCAAAAAGTCCTTTGGTTTCGATCCAACAAGCTCAAGACCCCGACATCCCCACCTTCAGATCCTAACTCCAGACTGCCCCTAGCCCCCTACCTACCCTCTATCTCATCCTCCCCCACTCAGGCAGAGACCCTTCTTCTAACCCCATGACCACCCCAAACCCCTGTCTCCACAATTCCCCTAGCTCCACATCAGCCAGCACCTCCACTAGTTTCAGACGACCCCTACCCCCTCTCTCGGCTCCTTTCAGCTTCTCACAACACCAACCTACCTTACAAACGCCATATGCAAACTCCAGTGTTGTTACATCCGTTGACAACAATCACGCCCTTCTTTCCCAACCAAGACACAATCTCCTTCCTCAGCTCGGTACCAGCGATAACACGCCCCTCTCTATGTGCAAATGAAAATCATGAACCAAGCTGATATGGGTTCCGTACAACCCGTATTCACCGAGGAAAGGCCAAACTCAATTATAAGCCCATGACAGCAAGAAGTTAATCATGGACCCAGAAGAATAACATCATCGAAGATATGCCGAGAAAAGGCCCAACGATCCCTCAGAGATTGCCAACGAGCTCACACAACCAGAGCCGGGCTCGCGAGGTCATTCCGAGCGACCTCAATAACCTCGCCAAAGTCCTACAACATGACAGGTCCAACATTTTGCGAGCTCTATCATCACCGCCAATTTCTCCATCAACTCGTCCTCACTCTTTAACAAAAACTACTTCCAATACGACGCCCACCCCGAATCCACTACCTTCATAATTACCCGGGCCCCACACCAGTCACCACCTCCACTTAAGGGTGAGCATAATAATCGAAAATCGATAGTCGCTCGAGTTTTTATTCGATTCGAACTCGAAATAAAAAAATCGACTGAAATTGAGTCGAATCAAAATTGACTCGAAATCAATTTCGAGTCGATTTCGAGCCTCATATGAATCACTCGATTATTGATTCGAGTCAGCTCGAATTAAAAATTCATTAAAAATTATTATTTATTAAATTTCTCTGTTAAATGTTAATTCTCCATTAAATAATGGAGAATTAAAATCAATCATGTAGGCGTGATTTTAATTCTCCATTAAATAACCGGTTAAGTGGAACCACTCCGTAATGTCCAGTATCCTTTTTCCAAAGCAGAGCAGCCGGCAGACGGCTTGATTACTGGGTGGCACTGTGGCTCTCACGCTTTCCGTCAAATCCTCTCTCGGGAGTAGGACACTCATTACTCTGAGCGCAAGAACGGCAGGAGTGCAGGACGCGTGATATCAACTCTCTTTCACTCCTTGGCTTCACTCTGAACGCAGGGCACGACGGCACGACGGCACGCAGGACGCAGCCAGCAAAATTTTTTATAAAGCTCAAACTATATAATGATCAAGTGATCAACTACTCAACTTCATGCATTAATAATTAATGTGTAATAATTTTTTTTTTAAATTAATTTCGAGCCGGCTCGAAATTGATTCGAGCTTGCTCAGAATCGAATCAATTTCGAGCCGAGCCGGCCCGACTCGAAAACAATTCGAGTTCGAGTCGATTTCGAGCCGGGTTGAAATCGACCGAACTCGACTCGATATCAGGCCTACCTCCACTTGACCTCTGACGACCCTTACCCCCTCTTTTAGCTCCTTCAAGCTTCTCACAACACCGACCCCGGCCTCCTTGCATGCATCACTTACAACCTCCGCAACCCTACCTCCTACGCCACCTCTGGCGATAACAATCACACCATTTCAGAACCACGACACAACCTCCTTCATCAACTCAGCACCCACCACAACGCCTCTCTGTATAGGGTCATCCTGAATCATCCATACATCCCACCTTGCCTCTCGATGACATATATGAACCCACGCCCCCAATTCGACCAACACCTGCAATCACTAGCGGATCTCGTTGCCACACATGCCTCGGAAACCCATCTCATCCCCAACACTAACATACCTAACCCCCATCATTCAACCCCGCACCTTCCTCGATGCCTCACTTTGTTCCCAGTATCATTGCAAGCCTACAACAACTTCCTTACAACCGCTCCTGATTGTAGCAAGCGGTTTTTCTCATCTCAAAGCCCGACAACCAAAGCCTGCTCCCCTTAACACCTCCGACTCTAGCCTCTCTTCTGCTTCGCCTACTAACCGTGTCTCTACCGCTCAAAACATTTTTGTTTCCCTTGCATGGCAATTAAATATCCATCCTCTTCAGCCACAAAAATATTTTCCTAGACACACATTTTACTATTTTCAAACTAAATGTTGCTAATGATTTTACATTTATTTTTACTGTCCATGTGGCAATCGTGCCAAAAGAAACATTTTCAATTATTACTTTCACAACAATAACAAATATAAAGTGCCCAGCTACACACCCAATTCGACCTCCACACACTGTCTTATTTAGAGTGAACTACCCTCCAAATGTCCCCGTTGCTAGCAGTCCCACTCCACTACCGACCCAACATTTTGCCCCAACATCATCTTCTGCTAGTTGTACAGATTATGTGCGCCACATAAACTATTAAAGTTCCAAAGAAATCCAATCGGGTGTAGTAAACAGCCAAAGGACTCTCTCTGCACAAGTTTCCTTTCACTGCACTAGAGTATCACGTAAAAATTTTATTTCCGAAGCTTGAACCCGGGGGTAAGATCGATTCTCAGGAATGATGTACTATGTATACGTACCCTCAGAAGATATGTGATTCCCTTGGATGAACCCTCAGAACGAGAGAAGAATTGGTACACCTACATTAGTTTATCTTTTAATAATTGTATTAAATTAGCCTATTGTCTCATTGAGATTACCCCTTCTCTATATAAGGAGGGCTTAGGTGAGTTATAAGGTTATCTTGGAGTCTTTCGTAAGTTCTCAACATGACAATTCTGAAAGGAACTAACCCTCAAAAGAAGTGGCAGGAACATTCCTCATGCGCTTTTATCCATTTTTTATTCGAATATAATCAGTTGTTCTTCTTTGTATCATGTTAGGTATATGAAATATGAGCTAGCTGAGAGGGAAGCATATAGGCTTGTTGGTATTGTCACTAAGCTACCCTTGTTGTTCTGGTAGGAAGGGAGAAATCATAGATGAAGAAGTTAAGGGTGGGCGTTCTCCTATAGTCCTATGTTTTCGCACTTGATGCATTCAAAGTTTATTTTTAGCATTTACTAAGTTCTTCAAAGATATAGAGAAAATTTGCATAGTGTAAGCATGCGGTTCTATTGGAATTTGTTTTCCCACTTGGAGAATGTAAACTCTTCGCCGCGACAATCACTTTTCCATGTTGGCTGCTCCACTATGAACTCCGATGGAATCTGATACGTCTTCCTAAACTTTGCAAAGGACTCCTCTATCACTAACGAGTCCAAATAAAACTCCATTAGCTCAACGAAATCTATGACATTTGCAGCCTTGCTTATCTTGAAAAAGTTGTTGGAAGGGAAGACCATTGCCGAGAAGGAACAAGGCAGAAGAACCGAGAAGGAACAAGGCAGAAGAACAAAGAAGGTAGAACAATAGAAAAAAAACAATCTCGTTCAACCATATATAAAGTAAAAAATCTAATGGGCTCAAACGACGCCTTGATTGGGGCGAAACATCTCAAGGGTCGCATGTGCATTGCCAAGTTGACAAACATGTACGCTACCAAATCTGTGGGCTCAAAATTTGAAGTTTTAAACCTTGGGTGATTGTGAATTAAATTTGTGGTGACACCAACCGTTACGATTACATAATTGAATAAAGTAGTTACGCAATTTTAGCAAGTACATCAAAACGAAAATAAAAAATGACATGAAAAGCATTACAATCATACATCTAAAATGAAATTTAATGATGAAATCTTACATTATAAGTTTAAAAAAAAAATACATTTCTTATACGCCAAAGAAAGTTTCCAACGTCTTGAGTTCGATCTGCAGGGCATGAAGGGTTTCAATGTGCTTCAATAGATTTTACAACTAATTTATTTGGCGAATCAAGGAATCGATGTGAGCCCTCATAAAACTCGAGCAAGAATCTAGAGACGCAAGATGAACGGTTGTCGATCCTCCAGAATTTCTTGGCTTGAACGTGGGCTAAAATTGCCAAGCATCATCATTGCGGCTCTAAAATGTTTTAACTTCTCAACAACAGTCGTTAAAGCAACTCTCATGTCAAGGATCTTAACTACTGTCCCTTTGCAAAAGTTTCCAAGACAGACACCTTCTCTAACGCATCTCATATGCGATCATCCTGTTAGTCACGACGATCAGTGAGGATTCCAGTTAAACCTCCCTTGAGCAGATTCTTCAAAGTAGCATTTCTAATGCGGTTTATGTTTTAATTAGCAGTCTTGTTAGAATTCTTCGGGGTAGCCATTTTCTCGATTGAAGTTTTAAAGGCCGAGAAGGATATGTTAACATCATGTTCTACTTCTTCCTCAAATTTAACTTTAGAGAAGCAAACATAAGGAGAAGGCAACAACAACAAAAACTTTCTTTTCCTATGTGGTCAACACGAAGGAAGTTCTCTTAGTCTCAGTAATTGTGACAATTATTGAAGCAGAAGATATTAACCATGTAGAAGGAATAACGTTGTCTAAATGGTTTGAAAGACTTACCAAAGGAGAAATAAAATAGAGTATTCAAATTGCAACAAAGAACAAAACTAATTATGGAGTGCATGGGAGATTACTATAGATGGTGTTGGGAATTTGGTCTCCAAGATTCCTGATTTGAAGAAGAATATTAACATAATAATAAACTTAACGTGTTTGATGAATCCTTGATTCTGCTTGAGACATGTACTTATGGAAGATTAATATATATGAATATTGCTAAGGGTCATTTAGACCTAGCACTTACTCATGTTATATGATCTCAAGTATATAACTTATTACATACTGACATCTATCTTGAAGATACTACTTGGATAAATCAAGGAGGATTACTGAAATCAGGAAGCAGAGAAGTCAAAATATTGTTAAGTAAAAATCGATGGGACGGTTTGTCGATTGAACTTAAAATATCGACGGGAAGATACGTCGACAAAATAGATCGACTAGACAGACTATCTATGCTGAGCTTATTTACTTTCTTACAAGAAAAAATCGACTAGACAGACCATCTATTCTGCAAATCGACTGGACAGGGAATCGACTGGATTAATGTTGATCGATGGGACGATCTCCATGTCGATTGGACAGACTACCACTTATTCAGATTTACTCTAAGTATTTGCAAAGAGAGTGTCATTATTATTTCTCCAATCTTTTCACGCAAATCAAGGCGCATTTCAATGTACTCCTATGGAAGTCTTTAATGGATTAAATTCGTTGGCGAAATGATTATGAAATAGATTTCTCACTTAATACTATTGGAGGATCATTCCAAAATAAGTCAGAATTATGCATTCCTTTTTCTGATCATTATTACTATATGAGAAATATTTCAAATTAAACCAAATTTGTATATTCTCTTTTCTGATCAAATTTGAAAATTCAAATTCAGTGATAATAATCACATCCCCTGATCTCCTTCATTTCCTTTTAAGAAATGCACCATTATAAAAAGAGATGGACTCCTCCCGTCATAACTAATGATCTGCAGAATATAAAATTCGACAGCAAAAATTCTCAAGTCAGTTATTCTGCCGTCAAAAGCAAGATCCTTCTCAATTCTCAAGAGTGTTATTGACTCTAATTCTGAAGAAGTTTTCAACAATCTACAAAGAATGAAAGGATCACTGCTGCTTGTTCCCCCTGATACAGATCTACTCTTACAAAATATATATCATCATCTATCAAGGAAGAAGAAGCCTACTGCTAGATTTTCTATTGAAGACTCAAGATCCAAGCCTTAATTTTTTTTAGTATATTACTGTAAAAACTGTAATCTTATAAACAATTGTGTAAGATCTTTGTGATCTGAGTGTAGGATTCCTGTGTGAATTTGAGAGTAACATCTTAGTAATCTGAGTGTAAGATCTTTGTGATCTGAGGTATGATCTATTTGTAGATCTGAGTGTAGGTCTTGTGTTGTAAAAAACTGAGGTAGGAACTCTGTGTGAGTTCTGAGTTTTGGAAGAGTTTTTTCTTGTCAAGCACACTGCTTGAAAGGTGTGGGGAAAGTGGATGTACCCAATTCTTGGGGAACCACTATAAATCTTTGTGTCTTCTGTGTGCTTTGTTGTGATTGATTGCTCTGTGGTTTTAATTGCTAAAAAGATCTCATAAGTCACCCATCACACTATCTCATAATCTGATTGCTTTGTGTCTTCTGTGTGCTTTGTTGAAATTGCAGAATTGGAATTCATCCAATTTCAATTCCTGCACGTATTGGAATTGGTCTGAATTCCAATGCAGTTGTTCGACTGTAGGATGGTTTTCTGGAATTGGAATTGGTTTGAAATTGCAATGTCACAACAATTAATTTTGGTTTTTTTCTTTCTGTTGCAATCTCCTACTCTTTCTCAATCAAATATTTGGGAAAATGAACATTTGTATTTATTTCTAGTAAATTTATCGTTATCCTTAAAATTATTTGGCTAGTTGATCGGGTGACGATGGTGAGATCGGACGACGATGGCGAGATCGGGCGACGACGGCGAGATCGGGGGACGATGACGAGATCGGGCGACGACGGCGAGATCGGGCGACGACGGCGAGACGGGCGACGACGACGAGATTGGGGGACGACGGCGAGATCGGGTGACGACGAGATCTCCAAAGAATTGTCCATAGTACAAAACTGAATTCCATGGAATATCTGCATTTACCCCTAAGAATTGGCCATAGTACAAAACTGAATTCCATGGAATTGTACCAATTCCAATTCCGCAGGAATTCCTTACATCCGAACAGTGGAATTGGAATTTCGCTGCCCCAATTCCAATTCCTAATTCCAATTCCAGGGATCCGAATGGGCCCTGAGAGACATCAACTTGATTTTGGTTTTGAGGGCTGTGGTTGAGCTTGGAAGAATTCATGTAAGAGCAGCAAAAAAATATTTGCTATAAGAGATAATGATTGGTCAATATGAAAATTAGAAGAAAACATCTCAAAACCTAATTCAAATATGTTCAATATTTTCATTGAAAATAGTGAAAAGTTGTGTCCGGACCAGCCGACAATATCCAGAATTATCAAATCAAATGACATTTGAATAGATAGGACTACTCGCAGGAGAGCAATCATGGTAAAGAATTAGATGTGGGATCAACAACAAGCGGATACTTGCTCAGTAGCGTTCGTCAAACCATCACAATAGCTAGATGCCCATTCAAACTATTAGGTGATTTGATCAACAATTACATTCTAACGCATTATAAAAAACGGTCAATCTATTCCGACAACAATAAATGCGGATGACAATTGGAGCCACAAAGAGTCAAATATTCACCAAGAATTCAAGGAAACATTATTAAAACGTGATCAACAGTTTATGGTCATGATCTCCTTAAACTATCTAATGGTTGCAATTTTTTGTTCCTTTATAAATACATGTAAAATTGAGAGGAGAGAATGCTTATGATTAAGGATGGATTGAGGTAAGAAGAAGAGGGGAGCAACAAAGGTAATATTCATTGAAATATTTATCTATTCTAACATTACAATACTTCATCTCATACGTACGAATACTAGTTGCAGGTGACATCTAGTATTATACGGCTATTAATGTAGATAGGTACATTAAACTTTTACAACATTCAATATTTGGATCTTTGTATTTTTAATACATTGATTCCTATTTCTAGATTATTCTTCTTAATATCCCTTCTTAAAATGCTGTATTCCCAATTCATCTGGAATTCACACAAATTTGACTTTTCCCAATAGTTGGTGAGTACATCTGCTATTTGATCTTCTGTGGCTACAAATTGCAACTTGATATACCCTAATTTAGTCAATTGCCTTAGATAATGAAATGTCAACTCTCCATGCTTTGTTTTGTTGCGGAATAGTAGATATTTGGTGATAGCAATTTCAGATTGGTAGTAGCTTTTTCAAGATAATGCTTGTCTTCTCTTTTTATACATGCTGCCATCCTTCTTAACCATATCAGTTTACAAGTTGTCTTACCCACATCAACATATTCTGATGGGGAACCGCCGGAGTTATCTCGTCGCAAGGCTGGATCCACTTTTATATACTTGCGCAAGAGGACTTGATCGGATCGGCGATCGGATTCCACGGATCCATCCGGCTCGTCATTTACATTTTTTTTCTATATATTGTATTGTTATTTGTCTTTTATTTCATGTAATCGGGCCCGCCACATCCCCAGCCAATCGTAGTCGTTGATGTCGGGGTGCCCTAGTCTTCTTTTATTATAAATAAGAGTGTATGGGTCTGCCTTCAGGTATTGCTAAATTTTGGAGAGCTCTTCTTCCTTGATTCCGGTGATCTCTTCACGGTGCCGACTCCGTGGAGCCCTGGGTGACGATTCCTTGGGTAACCCTTACTACTTCCATTTGTATCTCCATTAAACCACCCCATCTCCCTCTTCCCAAGCCTTAGCCAACATCTCTTCCGGCCTTCAAATTGAGCTTGTCCTCAAGCTCGAGGGAGATCAATGGTGTTTGCGTCAGCCGACACCCTCATCATCATAGTCTTCGACTTCCAGATAGAAAAGTCTTTTGCACCTGTGGCCGCGAGTGTACTGTTCGTCGCAGTTGTAACATAAGCCTTGTGCGCGTCGTTTCATCATATCGGCCTGAGATAGTCGACGAACTGGTTGGGCTGGATGATCCTCGGTGCGGTCTTGCTGAATGCTCATGTTGACGGGTGGATATCCCTCCTGTGCCAGTTGGAGGCGGCGGTCACATAGCCTGGCCAGACTCATAGCAGTCACTAAGTCTGGAGGAGCCTCAAATTCGATCAAGTCGCAGGCGATCACGAAGTCCCGCGGTGAAGATGCCCACCTGCATCTCCGGGGAAAGCGTGACGCGTGTCAGAAGAAGTTGATACTGGTTCAGATAATCGTCCACAGATCCTGTCTGGCGTAGTGTTGTGAGGGCACCAACGGGGTTGCTGCGGATGGGAGGGCCGAAACGCATGCTGCAAAATCATTTGAAGTCGTCCCACGTTAGGCCCGACTGATCAATGAGGAGGCGAGTGGCCCAAAGTAAGGCAGAGTCGAGAAGGTGGAAGGAGGCCAGAGGGAGCCGTTCAACTGCCGGAGTTTGTTGATGGCCGAAGAATTGTTTGCACCTTGTGAGCCAACCCAATGGATCAGTTTTCCCATCGTATATGGGGAATTCCAAGCGGGTATAACGTGGCAGAATAGCCGCTTCAGGGCGAACAAGGGTCTGTGGTGGTGGCTCGTGGCGAATGAGCGGCGGTGGCGGAGCTTGACTGCTGCTGGCGTGATCCGTGGGTGGAGTAGTGACAACGGGAAGGGAGGCGGTCAGCTCATTAAGTTTGGCAGTGATAGTAGTCATGTCATCCCGATGCCGGATTTCGGTGTCCCTAAAGCGTGCTTCCATGGCGGTCATAACCTTCTGCAGCACGTCCTGGAGAGCCACCGTAAAATCTTGCGAGTCTCCCATATTGTGGATGGAGTTAGCACGGGATAAGGAGCGGGTGACGGGACGGCTAGATTGCTCGGAGGCGGCTGTTTGGGAGGTGCCGCGAGATCCGCGTCGTCTCCCAATGATGGAAGAAAAATACTCCAATAGTCCAAAATAATGTCCTGAATTAAGAATGAGCAGAGATTGGGCTTGATGCGACTCTAGATGGGAGGTTTCAGCATGACCGAATAGGAAAAATGTGATTTAATTGACAGGGCCCGTCAGAATAGGAAGAAATTAATCCCTATTGCAGCTCCACGGTGTGATCGATCCAAAAACTGGAAGGCGTGCGCGTCTGTCGCGGATTGGACAGAATCGGAGGCGTCGACGTCAGGTTTTGACGATTGAAGCGGAACTAAAAGGGAAATAGACGCGGTTTGCTGGCTGCTGGATTGGACGAAGACGGAGTCGGAGGCGTCTGTCGCGGATTGGGCGGAGACGGAGACGCCGACTGCTGGCTTCGACGATAGAAATAGACGCTGGTGGAGACGTCGTCGGTTGGCTTCGACGATCCAGATGTGGGAGACACCGGCGGTTGAAGATGCGACGATACTGGATGTGCGGTCGATCGCAGGTAGCAGGGAAACAACGCGAGCGCTGGTGCTGGAATCGTCGATCGTTGTTGCTGTTGTTGGAGATGTGTACTCGTCGAACGTCCCTCTGCCAGTCGACGATCTGGTGAGATGTTGTCGTGGCTCGCGGTAGGGCTGTCGGCCGTAGATCGCGGCAGGAGTGCTGTCGTGCTCCCTGTGGCCTGCTGGCGGAAAGAACAGTGAGGAAAGTGTGTTATCCTCTGATACCAAGTTGTTATGGGCCTAGTCGGTGGCGATGATGACGACGACGGAGGAGGATACCGTGGAGCCGGAACCGCGGCTGCCTAAGCGGGGTTTGCTCGTTGGAGGAGGAAGCTACCAATAATCTCACAATTTAGAAGAAGAAAATAGACTTTATTTCTTGCATACCGATACAAGACCCACTAGGTCCCTTAAATAGCACTTACAATCGACATCAAAAAGGAAATAACACTAAAGGAAATAACGACAAACTTGGACACACGACTAAAAAGGACACGACACCAATCATGCGTCATATAAGGACGCCCTCTCATGACATAATAAATGCATACATGGAAATAAATAATAATAATAATAATACCCATAACAGTTTTGCACCATGAGGGATTACATAGGCAAAACACTGTTTAATAGACTATAAGTCTAACCCTACATTAGTCATGCACTTTTGTTATACCTGTCACATCAAAACTAGAATAGAGCATCAAATACATGATGTGTTTATTATTATCTTGATGGCTTCTTCAAATCAGGAATCTTGTGATCAATATTCCCAACAAACACGACTCGATTATCTTAGGGATAATTATTACGAGGCTCGTCATTTTGAGAGAGATCTCGACTATCAGTTTCGTGATGTTGCCCCATCTTTTGACGGCTCCTCGAGTCTCAAGTCCTTTAGTTATTGGCTCGTGGACATAAACTATTATCTTGATTATTTCGAATTATTCGATGAGCGTCACATAAAATTTGCGAAACTTAGACTTCTAGATCAGACGATATCATATTGGTCTAGGATTGAGAGGACCCGTGAGCGAGATCGTCTTCACTCACTAGTTGGGTGGAGATGAAGCGTATGTTGTGTCAGAGATATTTGTCGACATCATATCGGAGTCGCCTGCTCGAGCAATTATTTTCCCTTCAGCAAGGAACTATGTATATCACTGAGTATATGGATCATTTTGATGAGTTGGTGGTGAGGAGTGACATCTGAGAGGAGCCCGCCATGATCACTTCCCGATTTCGATCCGGACTTCACTCTCAGATGCGTACTTAGTTGACCTATCACCACTCAGAGTTCCTTGAGCAGACATACCACCTCGCCTTTCATTATGAGCAGTCCTTGAGATCCGCTAGAGTTGTCCGAGTGGATTCGCACCTTGACCTCTCTAGTATGAGTCCCTTCCATTCTAAGTCCCCCACTTTGACTACTCTTGCCCGGTCAAACACGATAAAAGTGTTACCTACGCTTAATATCTCTCACCCCGGTGAGATGCTCAATCCGATGAGTGGTCTTTCATTTGATTCCAACTCATTTTGTGTGACCCCGACTGAGAGTGAGTATGCGCGACTTAGTGACCCTATATTAATGTGTTCTTTCCCTACCCCCTGCGTTGACCTCGTTATTGCTCCGATGATAGACTCACCATTGCGTTCATGTTCATTTGAGTTTCCTCATATTGTCATGGAGAGTCATGTTCCGAGTGAGGGTTGATAGCATGACAATGACTTTGTTGTGGGTAACCCACTTATTTCCATGGACAATATCGTTAGTGATGTTCTCTTTTGGGGAATCATCCTTCTAAAATTAATTGCCCTACGTTGAGTTTTGAGCAAGGCCAAGGACACGACACACAAAATAACATGTATTTGTTTTTCTTCTCCTAACTTTGGCATAACAGTGCTGATGCAATTGCTTTTATCCCCTATGATTTTCCATCACTAAAAGTGACTTCAGACTTTATGTTGTTGGTGATGAAGGAATCTTTTATTGTTAGTTATATGATTTGAGCATCCACTGGCCATGTCCAATGTGTCAAGGGCTCTGCCCACATTGGTCTTTTTCAATGGAATTTGCTTATGGTTTACTCTCCTTTTGTTTGTCAACAACCTTTATCAAAGTGAGTCTCTTACATCTCTTACACTCAAAATAACAGTCTCTACTAACATGATTTTATTTTTTTGCAAAGATTGCAATATAGGATAAATTTGGTTTCATAGCCTCTTCCCCTAGAGAGTATCTTTTGATTTTTTTTGTGTGTTACTTTATGCCTTCATGGTGCTTCTTTCCTCCCCAGTATAATTTTAGAAACATTTATTTTTGTTTAAAAAGCTTGTTTGACGGGTTGTTGATGCAAACTGAATTGCATCGTTATTTATTTTACTGCATTTTATTATATATTTTGTAGCGCATGCCGTCGAGCAGGTTTATCATTTCTTTCTCGTCTGTTTGTTAGTTTTGTACCACATTTGTGCAATCGTTCGTGCGACTTATTGGTGTAACCGACCAATAAGATCTTAAATAAAATAGTCCGTCAAATTAGGAATAGGGTTACTTTGGGCAAGCAAGTGTTTAAAATTATAAAATTATACAATATTAAAAATTCTGAAATTAACATTCCTTTGGGAATCTCAAAAGTCCTTGGTCATATTTATCATCCCAATTTAATATCTTTAAAACCTCCTAAACCTTTCAACAGACAAAAACTGTCGGCCTATTCAAGCCCTCTCCTGTAATAGCCATTTGAAACTCCTCTCCATTAAGACCATTTAAAACTTTAGTCAAATGAGAAGAAAATTAAAATCCTTATTCCTTTTTAAACCCAAACTACTTTGGACGGAAACGAAAAAGCGGTATAGAAATCGGGCAGAGACCTTTACTCTGCTCGGTATTTCCCGCCACTCCTTCGTCGAAAACGACCCCGTCGCCTGTCGAACGCCTTCCTCTCCTCGTCGATGCCTCCAGAGATCTCCGGCGTCGGCGACTGCGCCACCCCCTAACCTGGCCGACGTCGAGCCCAGATCCAGCCCACGGCCACGTACAGTTTTCTGGCGTTTTCTGCCGCGGGAAACTCGTTTTCCTGCTCTGCGTCTGCCGGTGGAACCCTCACCAGTGCACTTCCGGCTACGAAGCACCCCACGACCATCGGCAACCAGCCCTCCTCGACATTCCCTCCACTGTTGTAGCTTACAGGCCCAGGTCCTCCCATTCAGAGCCTTTTCACTGCACAGATGCAGTCCAAAGGGTCTCTGCCTTTTACTCCGCCACTACGCAACCGGGATTCGTCGTCTGCACTTGATGTTGGTATGACTCCCTCTACATCTCACACCTTGTCTACTCTTAGTCCTCTTTTCATGAATGTTGTGAATGTTTTATAATTTTCAGAGCTTGCTTGCCCAACTTTAATCTTAATCCTATTTGTCGTTAATTTGTTATCAATATTGTCGCTCTTCCTTAACGAGAAACTTGTGGATGAATTAGTTATATTGTTGGACGCAAACAAACATTAGTCACCTTATGCGGGTTTACAAAACCTTGAATAATTTATCGCTTGTCTTAGCCCGAGATGACTTATTACACCACATAATTTTATTCGTACCACAAAAACTATTTTTTTAAAATTAATTTCATACATCAGTTGCTCAACCTTTTTATTCTCTTTTTGTGAGCTTGAAGGGAATCCATTTGCTCTGTAATGGTCATAGTAGAGAAATCTTTTGATTCCTCCATTACTTCCAATATGTCATCAAGCTTTAATGGGAGAATTCTCGGGATTTTTGGAACTATTTTTATCATTATAATATCTCATAGACTCCATATTTTATTAGTTATTGTAGAGGCCCATAAGAAAAAAATTGAACCAAATCTCCCTCTTTCATGAGTAAGGTATTAAATAGATTGAAGTTTAACCAGTAATACCTTTGCAAAGCCTTTAAACTCCGTGCTCAATGTATCTCACTATCTCATGCTTCTTTTGAGGTGTTGGTTTTCATAACCCTTGGATCGTTTCTGCTCCTTTTTGGATATAAAGCCAAGCCCTTGCTTTTATTTTTATTTATTTTTGAAAGCTTTAACATTGGTATAATGGTATTATCAAATTAATCTATGGGTGATGTCAAGCTTGGTTGAATGTAACCATCCTGAACCAAATCCCAGAGGCCGTGAAATATAAATAGGGTCCTCATTGGGATTCGCCAATAGTCATACACCCGGCCTTCAAAGATTGGGACTGAAGTTTGTGAGTGGTTGTTTGATAAGGCCATGGGATAAGAGAAATCTCAACACTTTTGAAATAGATAATGATGGAAACAAAGATTTGATCAAAAGTGAACAAACTCAGATGGCCTTCTAGTGATACCATTATTTATGAGTAAGGATGGATTAGGTAAGAAGAAGGGGGCGACAAAGCTAACATTCATTGATATATTTCTCTACTTTAACATTACAACGCTACATCTCATACTCTGATACTCGTACTAGCTGCATTCGACTTATAGTATTCTGAGGCTGTTAATGTAGACAGGTGACTCTTACAACATTCAATATTTGGCTCTTTGTATTTCTAATACATTAATACCTAGTTCTAGATTATTTTCTTAATAGAAGGGTCGATCAAGGTCTCTTCTCAAGCTTTGTTGATGAATCCTTGTTCGCGGAGGAGTAATTCTTTACACACATGGATCAGTGGAAGGACTTAAAAAAAAAATCACTTTTCTTTCAATTCAAAACTTGCTAATATGTAATTTCTTTTGTTTTCTTCCATAAGCGGGTCGGGTTCAACACAATATATACCTTTATCAATAGCGGGCAGTGATGAAAACGCTTAAAACAACTCATCACTTTCTCCAATTGAATACAATTTATAAAACTAAGCAATCTGCTTTAACTGATAAAAAAAATATCGGGACTGTTTTCTTCCTCTTTTGCAGAGTTGTAATAATTAATAATTTGGAAATGAGAAGATACCTGGCCAAAATCAGCCAGCTTGAGGACCCCAACAGAGGAGATGAGTAGATTAGAGGGTTTGAGATCGCGGTGGACCACCAAATTTCGATGGCAGGCGTCAACACCTGCAAGGATTTGAAGCATCCACTGCTTGACCTCGCCAGCAGGCAATCCTCCAGCCTTCTTACCATCACGAATGACAGCGGCCAGGTCGGCGTGTAGATATTCCAGAACGAGCACGGCATCTTCGTCCTCCTGCCAGAAGTACTCGATGAGATCGACCACGTTGGGAGCGTGGCCGAGGATTTGTAGCGCCTCGATCTCGCGGAAGGCGCTCTGGTAGTCGTGAATTTCCTTGAGGGCGACAATGAGCCCGTCGGAGTGCCGGCGGGCGCGGTAGACGTCGGAGTAAGCGCCGGAGCCGATCCGATCGAGGATCTCGTAATGATCGGTGATCTCGGAGCGTCCGTAAATGGTCCAACTCCTGGACGACACGGGAGGAGCATCCATGGATAGGGTTAGCTTTACAGAGTTGGAATCGGGGAAAAGGTTTGAGGACTGCGTTGAGGAGTACAAGGTGTGTTAGATGGAAAAGTTACTTGTTCCCTTCAAAAGTTACTTCTTTGATAGAAAAGTTACTTGTTTGATGGAAAAGTTACTTGTTTGATGGAAAAGTTACTTGTTTGATGGAAAAGTTACTTAGGTATTGTTTGGAAAAAAAATTTGGTGGCCTGAGGACACGATGCTCTACGTGCTCCAATAAATAGCCTTTTTTTTTACCCGGGCCCACCCCCTTATTTTTTCGAAAAACGAAAAAGTTTCTCTCGCCACACTTCCTCTTCCCCTTCCTCCCGAAGTTTCTTCATTCCGGTTATTTAGGTTTTGAAATAATGCCGACACTGAATTTCCGGCGGCGACTCTTGACATTGCAGGGGGAGTCGTCTGTGGGGGAAGAAGGAAGGACTCCAAGGACGATCCGGAATAGTTTCATTCGTTTTGAAACCATATGCTAGGTTACGGTTGTAAAATTTCAGCATATGCTAGGTTACGGTTGTAAAATTTCAGCAATGAGTACATTACGACTGTAAATTATTGATTTGTATACTCTGTTATAACCGTATTCTAAGTTTCTGCTTTTTTGTGCATTTCTACTCAAATTACGGTCGTAAAAAGACCGTAAATACTAAATTACGACTGTAATTACTGTATTAAATGTAGTAATTTGTTGTATGTTACTGTAAGTTACAGCTGTAACTGTAATTTCCGGCATTTTACAACTGTAATGGGCTGCATTGTTTGGTAGTTGTATACTACGTTACAACCGTAACTGCGATTGGGATCACTGAGAGATATTTCATCATCTGCCATAGTAGTTGCAGGTCTTTGATCCGGAACAGCTCGAACAATTCTTGATGTTATCGCGCTTGAAAAGTGGCGAAAATGGAAGAAAACAGGTATTCGAAAACCTGGATTCAGCCGACGGATCAAAACTTCGGGGACCTCGACGTCCAGTACGCCCGTATAATTTCGAAACCCTAATAGAAGGTTTAGGCGGGGAAAGAGGAAGACGAAACCGGCAGGAGGGGAGAAACTTTTCGTTTTTCGGAAAAATGAGAGGGTGGGCCCGGGTTTTGAAAATGCTATTTATTGGGGTACACAGAGCATCGTGTCCTCGGGCCACCAAAATTTTTTTCTATTGTTTGGGGGAGCTTATTTGCTCCGGTGCAGCAGACCAAAAATAACAGTTTTGTAATAAGCTGTGTTTGGGGGAGCTTACTTGCAAACTGTCGTTTTTAATTTCAGCCGGTTTATACGAAATCCAAAAAACACTCGCCCTTTCCACCATCGCTTCCCTGAAAAGTGGGGGATGGAGATTCTCATGGTTTCATGGAGAAATATAATTTAGTCATCTTTGAAAAAAATTAGTTTGAGCTTCTAAGTCTAATTTAAAAATAACTTTCGGACCCAAGCCCAGGCCCAAATGTGCCCAAGCATAAAATCGCGGAAATATGCTCAAGTGCTGAACTTGCGTGCGGCATGCCCTAATAATTCTGTTCTCCGTTCAGCCGCTCTCGTTTTAGTCCTTTGGAGTGAATTCGCCTGGCCTTTGACATCCTGGACGAGGTCGACGAGACGACGACCGTCGAGCAGTGAGGACTCGAGGATGACGAGGAGACCAGGCATTCGTAGGCGACAAGAGCTTCTCCGACGAATTTGTCCAGTTCCACCTGACCACGCTTGCCGCAGACTACAGTTCAACTTGAATTTGTTCAATTTTGACGAGGTATTAGGCGAGGAAAAGCCAAAGTTCAGATTAGATTTTGCTTGTGATATAATGATTGTATTTTTTTTATTTACTCATTTTCTCCCTGTCATTCTTCCAATCTGCCGACTGCAATTCGAAAATTTACCTTTTTGGTTTTCAGATTTGCCCTTGTACAACCCTCATTCTTCGAGGGTGGACCCACTCAAGGCCACGTAGATAGAAGTCAAAGGTCAAAGGGTCAACACAGAGACCAGCAGTCCAAGGCAGAAGCAGAAGAGACCCTGGCGAGTATACAGACGATACTCGCCAGGTAGGCGAGTATTAACCAGAGGAGCTCGTCGCGCGCAGGAAGCAGCAGAAGCCCTGGGCGAGTATTTGGCCCGGCGTGTGCGAGCAGCACCCAATACTCGCCAGATGGGCGACTATGGCATGGTACTCGCCGAGTAACCCATAGTCGTCAGGTTAGGGGCTGGGCTATAAAAAGCCCCCCTACCCTTTGGTTTTCCTATAAATAGGACCCCAGGGGTACTTGGATCGGCACCTGGACTTGAGCTTTTGGACCCCGCTTCCCGAACTCTCGAGCCCGTCACTCTTGCTTTTAGCCAAGTCGGTGCCTTCCCTGTACCAAGCTCGACCACTTTGGTTTCAGAGGGGAAGACTCTCTTGAGCTTCTGGGTACGTGGTGGGACCTCCCTGCCGCAGCACCTGGGGTCCTGTTCGTTGCTCTTCTAGCTTCTTCGTTGTCGCCAGCCAAGCCATCTTGTTGGACTGCTGGGCGAGTAGCCTCCGGCTGCATCGGTCCGAATCTTGAGGTCAGGATTTTCCTGGCGTCAACACTTTGGTGCGGTGAGCGTGGACCATAGTCAGAGAAGGAAAGTCTAGTAAGAAGGCGGGATGGTCATAGTTGGCGACCATGAGGAGGTAGTCGACAACTCGTCCGCGAGCGGCGAGTTCGTGACGCTGGCGGTTTTCGAGGCTTTCGCGCAGCGCATCGAAGGGACCATGCGAGCAGCGCTTCAACCGCGCGTCGAGGTCACGGCGACCTCGCCGCATCGCCCAGTTCTGACCGAGGGAAGGAGTCCCCCTCGGCGAGCAGGAAAAGAGCATGTGGAGGATGAGACCGAGCGACCAAGGAGGTCGCAGTTCTACCAGCCGACCTCACAAGGGATTCGCTTCCGCGAGACGGACGAGCAGGCGAGATACCAGGATACTCGCCCATATGGCGAGTATGGAGGTGATAATCGCCAGGTGGAGCATCGTCGCCGGGCAGGAGGGAGGAGCCCCTTCTGCGAGGAGATTCTTGCCGCGCCCGTGCCAGAAGGGTTCAGGGAGCCCGTCTTGAATTACTATTCAGGGAGGGATGACCCTGTCCGGCACATCCAGTGGTTCGAGGATATAGTCTCTATCCGAACCATGTCGGATGCCTTTTAAGTGCAAATTGTTTGCCATCACCTTCCGTGCAAAGGCCTGGGACTGGTTCCACCAGTTGCCCGCCGACTCGATCTACTACTTTGAAGACCTGTGTCGTGGAGTGACGACTCGGTTCGACACGGCCCGGAAGCTGAAGAAAGAAGCAACGGCTCTGTTCTATCTGGTGCAAAGGCCGGATGAGGCGTTGGGACCCTGCATCGAGCGCTTTCAAGAGGAGGTTCTGCAAATCCAGGAGGTGGACAGCAATATCTTGTTGCTGGCCTTGACGTTCGGCATAAGTCAAGACCTCTTCAAGTTGGAGCTCAGTAGGAATCCTCCCTATTCCTATGACAACCTCATTCAGAGGGCCAACAAGTTTGTCCGAGGAGAGGCTTCCAACCCTGACTTCTTGGCCAGGCTTGCTAAGGTGGCCAGAGGGGAGGAAGAAGAGAGGGATAGGATCCCTGAGAAGAGGAAGAGAGAAGAGCCCCGGAAGGCGAAAAAGAAGAGGCCGGAGCGGCGCGAGGAAAGGAGAAGAGAAGAGAAGAAAAGGGAGGAGCCCAGAAGGGAGGAAGCCAGGAGGAGCGATGAGAGGAGGCCCATCGTGACCCCAGAGCGTCAGGAGGAGGAAAGGCGCTATCAGGTCCCCGTCAACCGGCCACCTTGGAGGTCGGCTGGACGGCACCAGCGTAGGGATCAAAGGGGAAGATCCCCGGAGAGAAGACCCTTTCGCCAGCCGGAGAGGCGTCAGGAGAGGAGGAGAGACGAAGCGATGACGGTGTCGGGCGTGGCCGCCATCAAGGAAGGAAGAAGCAGCGGCAGAGAAGGCAGCAGGCGGAAGAGGTCCCCCTCTACTGTGACTTCCACCAGGCAGAAGGGCATGCGATGATGGCTTGCCCAGACTTTTGGGAAGCCCGGAGGAGGCTAGCAGCAGGAGAAGGTGGAGGGGAGCAGCGAAGGATCGAAGCCCATGTCGAGCCGCCGGCAGTGCAAGCCGTCGCTCGAAGGAGGAATGAGGACCGGGTCGACCAAGGAGGGCGGGGAGACCTGGTTCAGGGAGGCAGAGTCAGAGTGATCCATGGGGGAGCGGGGCTGGAAGCTTCCCGCAAGGGGAGCCTCCATCAGATCTATCGCAGGAGCGTCGCCTCGACCTCGCAAGCACCACCCCCAATGGAGGAGATCACCTTTTCTGAGGAGGACATGTTAGGGAATGAGAATCCCTTCCATGATGCCCTCGTGATTCAAGCCGCAGTGGAGGACTTCACCGTTGATCGAATCCTGATCGATAACGGTAGCTCCGTAAACGTCATTTTTAAGGGAACGTTTGACGGACTGGGAGTCGGAGCAGCAAGGGTTAGGGCAGCCGATGGTCCCCTCTTCGGCTTCTCCGGAGAGGGGAAGGAAGTAGAAGGAGGAGCAGATCTCCTTGTAACGCTCGGTGTCACCTCCATCAGCTGTCGATTTGTCATCGTCGACGCCCCGAGCTGTTACAGGGCTATCTTCGGGAGGCCACTCCTCAACGCCTTCAAGGCCGTCCCATCCTCCTACCATCAGTGCTTGAAGTATTGTAAAGGAGATGTCCAGGTGAGGATCAGGAGCGATCCAAGAGCTGCTCGGGAATGCTATCTCAGCGCCGTCAGTACCATCAGCTGGATGGCTGACGCAGAAGAGTTCGGAAGAGTGTTGGAGAGCCCGACCAGGCTGGAGGTGGCCGAAGAAGTTGAAGAAATCGAGGTACTCTCCGCAGCGGGAGTACCTGGGTTGCTGAAGATTGGCAGGTCGCTGAAGACGGAGGAAAAGATCGAGATGGCGTCGTGTCTGCAAAAGAGCGTCGACATCTTTGCTTGGAGTGTCGCCGAGATGCCAGGAATCGATCCTGAGGTTGCATGTCATCGCCTCAACTTGGATCCCTCGATCCAGCCCGTCCGCCAGAAGAAGAGGAGGAACGCCACCATCTTGGCCAAGCCGATCCGGGAGGAGGTGAAAAAACTGCTCGATGCAGGCTTTGTATCGGAGATCCAGTACCTAGGCTGAGTCTCCAATGCTGTAATGGTGAAGAAAGCGGGGGGGGTTGCTGGAGGATGTGTGTTGATTTCTCTTTGATGAATAAAAGCTGCCCTAAGGATTGTTATCCCCTGCCTCGAATCGACGCGCTGGTTGATTCAGCCGTCGGTTTTTCTGTGATGAGTTTCCTTGATGCTTTTTTAGGATACCACCAGATCCGGATGCATCCCCCTGATTGACGCGATGTCTCCTTCATCACCGATGATGGCTGCTACAGTTACAAGATGATGCCCTTCGGGTTGAAGAATGCGGGAGCTACCTACCAGCGGATGATGGACCGCATCTTCAAGGAGCAAAAGGGGAGGAACCTGGAAGTGTACGTGGACGACCTCTTGATCAAAAGCAAGAGCGTCCAGGAACACGTAGCTGATCTGGTGGAGACCTTCGCGGCGCTGAGGAAATTCAAGATGAGACTCAATCTGACGAAGTGCGTCTTTGGAGATGGAAAGGGAAAGTTCCTAGGGCATCTCCTTACCCCGGAGGGAGTAGAGCCTAACCTCGACAAGGTTAGGGCGATCCTGGAGATGCCGTCCCCAAAGACAATGAAGGAAGTTCAAAGGTTGACAGGAAGGCTGGCGGGTCTTAGCCGCTTCCTATCAAAGGCCGGGGAGAAGTGCTCTCCATTCTTCAAGACACTCCGCAAAACTGAAAGTTTTGAGTGGTCCGTAGGATGTGAGAAGGCGTTCGAGAGACTGAAGGAACAGTTGACTCGGACACCTCTCCTTCAGAGCCCGAAGGAAGGCGAAGACCTGCTCATCTACCTGGGAGTAGGAGCAGAGGTAGTAAGTTCCGTGTTAGTCCGAGAAGAAGGAAGGAAGCAGCTACCCATCTACTATGTCAGTCGGGTGTTGAAGAAGGCGGAGTTGAAATATCCGATCCTGGAGAAGCTTGCTTTCGCCCTGGTGGTGTCGGCGCGGAAGCTCCGGCCTTACTTCCAAGCCCACTCCATCCGGGTTGTGACTGATCATCCTCTCCGAAATGTCCTAGAGGGAGTAGAGCATTCAGGGAGATTAGCGAAATGGTCGGTAGAACTTAGCGAGTTCAACATTTCCTTCTCACCCCGGGTGGCGATCAAGGCCCAGGCGGTAGCAGACTTCTTGGCAGACTTCTCGGTGGAAACGGAGCCAGGGGAAGAAGCCCTCAATCCAGTTCCATGGAAGATGTTCGTAGACGGAGCTTCTGTGAAATTTTCCGGACCTTGTGAGAGCAAGCAGGAATAACAACTAGAGATACAAGCCAAACAACCAGAGACAATCTTAGGCAAACAAAACGATCTTTATTGATATCAACACTTCAATTACAGGGCAAGACATGCTCGACGAGACATGATTTCGTCAGCACAAAAAAAAACTTCAAGGAGAAATAACAGAAACTGAAGATAACTGAGACCGCACGGTCTCTTGCCGAACTCAGCAGCTCGCCAGACCGCTGCTGCCAGACCGCAACCGCTCCCGATCTCAAAACACCACCAGACCGCTGCACCAGACCGCTCCTTTGTCGACCTCCTGATTCCTGAACTCCAGCACCACAACTCCAAGCCGCAGACCGCCCGAACACTTTCAGAGGAAGGGGTGATCGCTGCTGCCTGCACTATCCGCAGAAGCTGCACAAGGAAGAATTCAATCAGAGACCGCTCGGTCAGATAAACACAGACCGCAGGAACTAGGCAAACTCGGCTTACACTTGGTGTGTTCTTCTGTTGCAACAGTGGCTCCCTATTTATAGGCGTGAGACCTGATCCAGTCACCACCCTATGAGATAGAGTCACCACCCATCAGACCGCGCGACCTTACCGGTCAACCCGCGCGATCACCGCAACCCTCCTGCTTCATTTTGGTGAGCGCCGACTTCACTCCAGACCGCGGGAGATCGCTACTCCCTTGGTCTGAACACGACTCCACACGGAGATCGCCAGACAGCCTAGAAGTCACCCACCACCTGTGTTCGCCTGAGACCGCAAACACAGCCAGCTCGCCCTCCTGATCTCCTCCTGAGACCGCGAACTGAGACCGCGCGACTAAGAATGACTTAGTCCGCGAACTCCTTCAGAACCCTCTGGAAAGCCACAAGACCGGATTCAAGAGCCAACCCGTGCGGTCACGCCAGACCGGCACGTCCTTGAAGAGAACAACTTGTCACGCGGTCAGAGACAGACCGCGCGACCCTGAGGATGATCAGCCGTCATGCGGTCATAGCCAGACCGCACGACCTCCTCCAGCAGCCCTTGGACCAGACCAGCGGTCAACCCCGGAAGCTGCAGCTGACCAATAGAACAGACTGCCATTGTCAGACCGCCAGACCGTGTGGTCACGCCAGACCGCCCGGTCTCTTCCCAGACCGCCCAGGTCCAAAAGCCTCCTCCACTTCCACTTCAATAATTTCAACACTCCCCCTTGAAGTGGGAAGTGGAAACTAGCCCAAGTAGCTCCCTTAGCCGTGTAAACGGCCCCTTTGCCAGCGCCTTTGTGAAGATGTCTGCGACATTGTCCGCACTCCGCACATGCTCGACCGAAAGAGATCCCTCCAGCACCTTCTCCCGTATGAAGTGATGCTCGATCTCAATATGCTTGGTCCTCGCGTGACAAACTGGATTGGTTACTAGTTTGAGAGCACTCTCGTTGTCACCGCGTAGCAGAGTCGGCTCCCGAACCTCCTTGTGGACGTCTCCTACCAACCTCCTAAGCCAGATTGCTTCCTGAGCTGCCAAGGCCGAAGCCTTGTATTCCGCTTCCGTAGTAGAGACTGACACGGAATCCTGCTTCTTGCTGCACCATGATATAGCCGTAGGGCCCGCCATGAAGACGAATCCAGATGTCGACTTTCGATCATCCGAATCTCCCCCGTAATCGGCATCCATGTATCCATGCACCTCGAAGCCCGCATCCTTCCTGTATAAGAGACCCATGTCCGAGGTCGCCTTGACATACTTCAGAATGTTCTTGGCCGCTAGCAGATGAGGTACTCGTGGTTCCGCCATAAACCGACTCACCCTGCCCACTGCATATGCAATGTCCGGCCTCGTGATCGTCAGATAGATTAAGCTCCCAACCAGAGCTCGGAACACCAACGGATCTTGCATGATCCTTCCCTCATCCTTCCGAAGCTTCATAGCCTTCTCCAGAGGTGTGGAAGTGCACTTCCCTTCCTTCATGCCGAACCGCTCCACGATCCGCTCCGCATATCCGGCTTGGGTCACCAGCACTCCACCTTCCTTCCTCTGCACCTCAAGTCCAAGAAAATGGTGAAGCTCACCAAGATCCTTCATCTCGAACCTGATAGCCAGCTCGGCCCGAAGCTGTGCTACCTCCTCCTTCGAGTTCCCCGTTACGATCAGATCGTCAACGTATAGCAGCACGATGACCTGAAGCTCCCCGCTCTTCTTGACGAACAAGCTCGAGTCTGAGTCTGAAGCAACAAATCCACAAAATAAGAGATATTCTGCGATCTTCCCGTACCACGCCCTCGGCGCTTGCTTCAACCCATACAGGGCCTTCTTCAACTTGCAGACATGCTCCGGAAAATCTTCAGACACAAAACCTGGTGGCTGGACCATGAAGATGTCCTTGTCAATCTCGCCGTACAAGAAAGCGTTCTTGACGTCGAGCTGCCAAATCTCCCATCCACTGAACGCCGCCAAGGCAATGATGAACCGAACTGAAGTCATTTTTGCCACCGGACTGAATGTCTCATCATAGTCTTCACCGTATTGCTGCGAGAACCCCCGAGCTACAAGACGAGCCTTGTAACGTTCGATACTGCCGTCAGCTTTCTTCTTCAGCTTGTAGACCCACTTGCATGTCACAGGAGCGATGCCCTTCGGCTTGGGCACAAGAGACCAGGTCTCATTCTTCTCGAGAGCTGCCATCTCTTCTTGCATTGCAACATCCCACTCCTTCACGCCTTGGGCCTTCTCAAAGCTCGACGGCTCCCTCTCATCCAAGGGACCAGCAAAGAAACATGAGACAAAGCTCACTGCGTTTCCTCCTGTATAGCGATCAGGGGCAATGATAGATCGCTTCGATCTCCTCAGCTCCTTCCCCTGAACCGCTTCATCTCCAGCTGCTTCTTCCCTAGCTCCCCTTCCAGACGTGCTAGGAGCATTGCTCCCCCTGCTCCCTGAACCAGAAGCTCCCGTCTCAGAACTAGAAGGCGATGGACCACCTGGTGACACAGGTAGCTCCACCTGAAGATTTTCCACAGCTTGCTCCGGCTCCTTCACCCTGCTCTCTGGTAACTCCACTCTAGAGGACCCCCTGTAAGATGTCACCTCATCGAACACTACGTCGCGAGATACAACAAATCTCCGCGTCTCCGGGTCCATGCACTTCCACCCTTTCTTCCTCTCATCGTATCCCACAAAGACTAGCTTCCTAGCCTTCGCTTCTAGCTTTGTCCGAAGAGCATTAGGGATGTGCACGTAACAGGTAGAACCGAACACCCGAAGGTGTGCCACGCTTGGCTTTTCCTTGAACATCATCTCATGCGGGGTCAACATGTTGATGGGGCTCAGAGGCATCCTGTTGATGACGTAAGCAGCACAAGACATTCCCTCCGCCCAGAAGGACTTTGGGATACTCTTGGCATGCAGCCAACACTTGCAGGTCTCCGTCAGATGACGGATCTTCCGCTCTGCAACACCGTTCTGCTGTGGAGTATGTGCACAAGTAAGCTCCCTCCGGATGCCTGCCTTCCTGCAAAAACTGGAGAACTCAGCAGAGGTGAACTCTCCTCCGTTGTCCGTCCTCAACTTCTTGATCCGCAGATTCAGCCGACCTTCCACGAGCTCCTTGAACTCCACAAACTTGGCAAACGCTTCCGCCTTCTCCTTCAGGAAATATACCCAGACATATCTGGTGTAATCATCGATCAACACCAGCATATACCTGCTGCCTCCGAGGCTTGGGGTAGCAGTAGGTCCCATCAAGTCACCGTGGATGCACTCCAACGGCACACTACTCCTTGTCTGCGACTTGTCAAACGGTAGTCGATGAGACTTGCCGAACTGACATCCTGCGCAAACATGACCTTCTCCGTAGGAAGATAGACTTGGCAGGCCCTTGACCAGACCTCTCACCGCCATAGCTTTCAGCTTGTCCATCCCTACATGCCCCAACCTCTCATGCCATATCACGGCACCATCATTCGTCTTCATCTTGTCGACGTAGGAACTTGTCGACAAAACGAACAAGTCCTTTGCCCGTCTCCCAACATGAACAACCTCCGCCTTCACGGCCTCTACATTTCGTAGAAATTTCACTTCTGTTGGGCCGAACAGAACGTGATACCCAGCGTCAACAGCGTTGGTTACTGAGAAGAGGTTTTTCTTCATCCCGGGCACATGATAGACACTCTTCAAGGTAAGTGGCCCTCTATCACTGCCCAAAGAAACAACCCCCACCTTCTCGACTGGATGCACAGTATTATCAGCGGTGATGATAGCATTGTTACCTGTATAGGGTTGTGCTGATGAAAGCTTCGACTCATCTCCGGTGAGGTGATGACCACACCCCGAGTCCACGATCCAGTCCTCTTGATAGTTGATAGTAGCCGAGGCTTCAACCGAAGCCGAGAAGGCTCCTCCCCATCCTCCATCAATGTGCCTGGCCTCCACTTCCACCTTTCCAGCAACATGCCCCGATTGAGTAATAACTGGGCATTCCTTCTTGAAGTGCCCAACCTTCCCGCACTTGAAGCATCTCGGACCTTCCCCCTTCTTCTTCCCGTCAGCCTTGGGAGCATACCCCCTTTCCTGCTGCCCAGAAGTTGAAGGCCCATAGCCTCCCGCGATCTTTTTCTTCTTCTCCCACTTCTTCTTCTTCCCTGAGAAGAGCACCTCGCCGTCTCCCCCAGTCACTGACACTCCCGCCATCTGCCTTGCCAGACTTTCCTGCGAAGCTAGCAGATTCTCCAGCTCTAGCAGAGACGGCTGATTTGCCCATCCCTGTACTGACGTCACAAAGGCAACATATTCCTTCCGCAGGCCGCGGATGATGTGCCTCTTCAGCTTCGCCTCAGAGATAGGCTCATCAGGATCCAGTGCTGATATCTCAGCGCAGAGATTCTTCATCTTCAAAAAGAAGTTTGAGATAGAAAGATCACCTTGAGCTGACCTTGCCAACTCATTCTCTAAGAACTGTAGCCTTGCTATATTCTTTTTGTTAAACAGCCCATCCAGGGCTTTCCAGATCTCAGCAGCTGATCCACACCCCAAGATGTGATCAAAGAGATCAGGTGAAATGGCACGCTTCAAGGTGAATTCGGCCTTGGCGTTGGTCTTCCTCCATGCCCTCACGGCCGGTCCATTATCACCTCCTTCTACTGCCTTCACCTCTTCTGTTTCATCTCCTCCTACCACCTCCCAGAGGTCCTCACCCATAAGATAGCTCTGCATACACGACTTCCACTTCTTGAAGTTAGTCGATGTAAGCATCTCAATACCAAGACCTCTTGCAAAACCACCTTCCATTGCTCTTCCTCTGGTTCCTTCTTCACAAAGGCGATGGCTACTCTAAGTTATTCACTGCTCTTTCAACTCCAACCTCCCTCTGATACCATGTGAAATTTTCCGGACCTTGTGAGAGCAAGCAGGAATAACAACTAGAGATACAAGCCAAACAACCAGAGACAATCTTAGGCAAACAAAACGATCTTTATTGATAGCAACACTTCAATTACAGGGCAAGACATGCTCGACGAGACATGATTTCGTCAGCACAAAAAAAAACTTCAAGGAGAAATAACAGAAACTGAAGATAACTGAGACCGCACGGTCTCTTGCCGAACTCAGCAGCTCGCCAGACCGCTGCTGCCAGACCGCAACCGCTCCCGATCTCAAAACACCACCAGACCGCTGCACCAGACCGCTCCTTTGTCGACCTCCTGATTCCTGAACTCCAGCACCACAACTCCAAGCCGCAGACCGCCCGAACACTTTCAGAGGAAGGGGTGATCGCTGCTGCCTGCACTATCCGCAGAAGCTGCACAAGGAAGAATTCAATCAGAGACCGCTCGGTCAGATAAACACAGACCGCAGGAACTAGGCAAACTCGGCTTACACTTGGTGTGTTCTTCTGTTGCAACAGTGGCTCCCTATTTATAGGCGTGAGACCTGATCCAGTCACCACCCTATGAGATAGAGTCACCACCCATCAGACCGCGCGACCTTACCGGTCAACCCGCGCGATCACCGCAACCCTCCTGCTTCATTTTGGTGAGCGCCGACTTCACTCCAGACCGCGGGAGATCGCTACTCCCTTGGTCTGAACACGACTCCACACGGAGATCGCCAGACAGCCTAGAAGTCACCCACCACCTGTGTTCGCCTGAGACCGCAAACACAGCCAGCTCGCCCTCCTGATCTCCTCCTGAGACCGCGAACTGAGACCGCGCGACTAAGAATGACTTAGTCCGCGAACTCCTTCAGAACCCTCTGGAAAGCCACCAGACCGGATTCAAGAGCCAACCCGTGCGGTCACGCCAGACCGGCACGTCCTTGAAGAGAACAACTTGTCACGCGGTCAGAGACAGACCGCGCGACCCTGAGGATGATCAGCCGTCATGCGGTCATAGCCAGACCGCACGACCTCCTCCAGCAGCCCTTGGACCAGACCAGCGGTCAACCCCGGAAGCTGCAGCTGACCAATAGAACAGACTGCCATTGTCAGACCGCCAGACCGTGTGGTCACGCCAGACCGCCCGGTCTCTTCCCAGACCGCCCAGGTCCAAAAGCCTCCTCCACTTCCACTTCAATAATTTCAACAGCTTCGGGCAGAAGTTCTGTGGGAGTGGGCATCGTGCTCGTCAGCCGACAGGGAACAAGGATCGAGCAAGCCGTCGAGATCCTCATCCCCGTCACAAACAACCAGGCAGAGTACGAGGCCATAGTGGAGGGCTTGCGCCTTGCCAAGGAATTAGGGATCCGTGATGTCCGGGCTTTCACGGATTCGATGGTGGTCGCGTCGCAGATTCGAGGAGAGTTTGAGGTACGCGACACCATCCTGCAGAAGTACTTAGTGAAGGTGAAAGGGTTGATAGGAGGCTTCCAGTCCTTCTTCGTCGAGCATGTGCCAAGAGAGGAGAACTCGGCAGCAGATCGCTTAGCCAAGTATGGGTTGAGGGCTGGAGGAACTATTACCGAACTATTCCGCCCATCCATTGAAGAAGGAGAGATGATGGAGATCGAGCAACGCCCTTCATGGATGGATCCCTTTGTGTCCTTCCTGGTCAGTGGCCAGCTCCCAGCGGGCGAAGAGGATCAAAGAAGATTTCGGTACAAGGCGGTGTACTATTTGCTGCAAAACAGAGAGCTGTACCCTAAAACCATCTCAGACCCCCTGGCCAGATGTGTCGCTGAAGACGAAGTACCCCGAGTGTCGGAAGAGATCCACTCGGGAGAGTGTGGAAGCCATTCTGGGACTCGCACTTTAGAGCAAAGGATCCTGAGGCAAGGTTACTTCTGGCCTACTATCTGAAAGGATGCGGAGACCTTCTCGAAGAAGTGTCAGAAGTGTCAGCTCTTCGCCCCCCTTCAGTTGCAGCCGGCCCAGCAGCTTCGATCAATCATCGCCCCATGGCCGTTTGCTATCTGGGGGATGGACTTGATCGCCCCTTTCCCTCAAGCAAGTGGCCAGAGAAAGTTCATTCTCGTCATGATCGACTACTTCTCCAAGTGGATCGAGGCCAAATCTTTGGCCAAGACCACCTCTCAAGTCGTGAAGAACTTCATCTGGGGGGAGATCGTCTGCAGATTTGGAATCCCTCTCGCCATCGTCACCGAAAACGGTCCCCAATTTGCCAGCTTAGAATTGGATGATTTTTGCAGGCAGCTGGGAACTGATCTTCGATTCGCCTCCGTACACCATCCCAGGAGCAATGGTCAAGTGGAGGTCGCCAACAAGCTGATCATCAATCTGCTGAAGAAGAAAGTGGAGAACCTGAGAGGTAGTTGGGCAGACCAGCTCCCCTCGGTCCTACGGGCTTTGAGGACCACTCCTAGCTCAGCCACCGGGGAGACACCGTTCAAGCTCTCTCACGGGTCAGAAGCTCTCATTCCAGTAGAGTTTTAAGTAAGAAGTCCAAGGGTGGTAGCCGCGGAAGACGGAAACGAAGAATGGTGATTAGAAAATGAAGAAGCGCAGAAGCTATCCCTCGACTACATAGAGGAGCTGCGGGACCTGTCTTCAGCCAGGCAAGAAGAGATCAAGCGTCGAATGGCAAGACATTTCGACAAAAATATCCGTCTCAAGCACTTCCAAGCAGGTGACCTGGTCCTAAAGAAGGTGGATGCGGCAGGAAGATCAGCAGCCGTCGGGAAGCTTAACCCAAACTGGGAAGGACCCTTCATCATCCAGGAAGCTCTCCTGACAGGAGGGTACCGCTTGCAGAACCAGGAAGGCGAGCTGCTAGGGAACACCTGGAGCGGCGATGACCTGAAAAGGTTTTATCCCTAAAAGGAATGTACATCCCCCCTTTTTTGTAAATTCATTTATGTATAAATAAAAATTTACATCTCCCTGAAACATGGGATGAGACAGTCCTTCCTATCCCAGAGAAGTATTTTAAGGAAGGAGGCCAGTGTAGTCGATCTCCATGCTAGGTTGGGAAATGAGCCTCCGACTTAACCCTCGTAAAAACTCAGAACGGATGATGGGACAGTGCCTCGGGTGTGCTTTCCCTTAAGTCCAAGCCTCTGCAATGACGGCCGAGATCAGCTCCCCCCTTGCACGTTGGCCGCGGTTCCCACCGACCGCACTTCTCGTCCGACTGGAGATATTACCAGGGGAAAGTCTGGACGCCGACCTCCCGATTCGGCGAAGAGATGATCGATTTAACTAGCTCAGGGGACCCTTGAATAAAGGTGTCGTGTACCCTCGAGAGCTAAGAGCTCGCAGCAAGGCAATTCGTTTTCTAAATTGTTGTGTCCGATCATGTGAGTTGGTGTGCTTAAGTGTGCTTAACTCCCTGCTAACTTATTGAGCAACAAGAAGCAGGTTTGATCCACGTCCAGCATCCAAGTATGATGGAGGCCTCGGGATGGTGTGTCCCTTTAGACCTCCCCGACTGCCACTCCCTGCTTGACGTCGTGCTGCATCAACATTCAACGCCGCAAGTTGGAAAATGAGCCTCCGACTTAACCCTCATAAAAGCTCAGAACGGACGATGGGACAGTGTCTCGGGTGTGCGTTCCCTTAAGTCCAAACCTCTGCAATGACGGCCGAGATCAGCTCCCCCCTTGCACGTTGGCCGCGGTTCCCATCGACCGCACTTCTCGTCCGACTAGAGAGATTACCAGGGGAAAGTCTGGAAGCCGACATCCCGACTTGGGAAAGGGCAAAACCGATCTGACCGACCAAAGAATGGAGACATTCTGGCATCCAAGTAGGATGGAGACCTCGGGACGGTGTGCCCCCTTGGACCTCCCCGACCGCCATTCCCTACTTGACGGCATTCTTCGTCGACATCCGGTATCCAATAGGATGAAAGCATCGGGATGATGTGCCCCTCCAGACCTCCCCAACTGCCATTCCCTATCTCTTTCCCCATAAAAAGTCCATTATTATTAAGTGATTCTAATGAACTCTTCACCAGGTGCAAGGCAAAGCCTTGAGAGCATGTGTCCCTCGGGGCCCCCCAAGTGCCCCTCATGACTCGACTCAATCAGAAGGTACCATTGAGAAGGCGAGTATGTAGGTAATACTCGCCAGATGGGCGGGTATACACGTGCGAGCATGCAGGTGCGAGTATGCAGGTGCGAGCACTCAAACTCACCTCGATCCTAAGAGCCTAGCGAGCACTCAATCTCGCCTCGAGCCTAGGAGCCTAAGCGACATTCAAGAAAGGAAGCAAAGCAGAAGAAACAGGCGAGCAAAACTTCGTCCTTTTCATTTATATGTTTGGTATAAATTACAAAATATCTTCAAAAGGGTTTACAAAAGGTCGCCGGGCGAGCAAAAAGGGTGCCCAGACGATTAGGCGTCATCCTCGCCATCAATATCTACGTCTGGATCATCGCCACCATCATCATCATCCTCGTCCTCAGAATCATCGTCCTCGGAGTCACTGGACAGCTGGGGAGAAGCTCGCAAGGGGGAGGTGGACTCCTCGGCGAGCAGCGCCGGGATGAGGTCCACCACTGTCAGCTCCATCGCCGCCGGCTTCAGAAGGTCGTCCGCCTTCAGTTGGCTTAGGATGACAGTCCACGTTGCTCGCGCGATTTCCCGACGAATGCGAGGCATATCATCGCCAAGTATACTGATTTGCTTGCCGACCTTGGAGGGGCCCGCCACCGCTGGCTGTTGCTCGGCAGGCCAAGTTTCCAGCTCAGCGATGCGAACTTGGGCGGCCTCCAAGGCCAGCCGAGTGTCGTCCAGCTCCTTCTCCAGCTGGGAGGTCTTCTTCGCCATATCCACCTCGGCGGCCTGCAAAAAAAATGAGAAGACGCGGAAGGTAAGCAAACTATTCGGCAAAGTGGCGAGTATCCCAGAAGCGAGTATAGAAGCGAGGCGAGTACCTCATGCTTCTCTTTGATCCCCATGGCGATCATTTTCTTGCATTGGGTTTTGATCACCCCCTCATATTCGAGCAATCGCCTTGCTGTCGAATGGGCCAGCTCGGCAGATCGCAGCAGAGATCGCGAGGTCTGGTGAGAAAGATACTCGGAAGACTCCTCCTGCAGTCTCTACGCATCCTCGCGACCATAGATGGCGTGGAGCACATCGAAGCCCTCGCCCTTGTCCTCCCAGTCCTCCGACCAGGGCGGGAGGTTGGAGCTTAGAGACACCACGTGGGCGCTCTCCGACCAGGTCACCAAGGGGCGACCATAGGCATCCTCGCCACGCCCGCCGAGGTTGAAGTTCGGGTGGGCGTAAGGCTCGCCAGCCTCAGAAGCGTCCGCCTTCTTGCCAAGGTCCCTATGAGCGACCTCCTTCTTCTTCCGCGAGGGCTCGGAGGGCTCGCCCCCTCCTTTCGCTTCTTGGAAGGTCCGGAACCGTCGCCGACGATCAAGGGCTCATCGCCTCCTGGCGACAAGTCGATGGGCGAGTAGACCCCATCCCCGCGAGCAGAGGTCCCCGCACCTCCCTGTGTGGAAGCCGCCGCCTTCATCGCCACGGGGAGAAGCTCGTGTGGCAGAACGTGGACTGCTGCAACAAAAAGAGAGACATCTCCAAGTTAGTCGCCATATTGAAGACGAAGAACGAGTATTACGAATACTCGCGCGGTAGGTTACCTTCTCCCGAGAAAACCTCAGCGAGTTCCTCTACTCGCCTCCTCCAGAACACCACATCAAGGCGGCGATTCTTGAAGGATTCGAGCAGTTTCTCGCCACCCTCGCTCAGGAGAGAAGCCCCGAAGACGCTCTCCGGCGGCTGGAAGGACCTGTCGGGGATTGCTTGGAAGTCGCCATCGATGACGACTAGTCGCTCTCCCTAGCGATGATTCTTCTTCGCCGTACCGGCCAGCGTGCATACATGGCTGCACAAGAAAACGACGCCCTCGCCTGTCGCCATGAAGTGGAATATCCGCCTGAAGATGGAGAGGTCGAAGGCGATCCCCTGGTCGCGCAAATAGCAGAGGAACCCCACGATCATCGCCACCCCATTAGGGTTGATCTGGGCAGGGACTATCCCAAAGTAACGGAGTATTTGGCTGAACTCCATCCACAGTGGTAGTCGCAATCCCACCTCGAAGTGGCGAGTAGGAAACACCCGCTCGGTGGTCAAGACGGTGTTTAGTCGCTCGCCCTGGCGAGGAAGTCGAGCGACAAACCCTAACGGGATGTACTTCGCTGAGAATATCTCCAAGTCCTTCTCGGTCGTGATGGACTTCTTGAAAGTGGTCGCCGCAAAGTTCTTGACATGATTGGCACGCCGGATGGTCGCCTCGTCAGTCATCTTGGAGGAAAGGAGGAAAGAAGGGCGAGTATCGGAGAATGTGAGAAGAGGAGAGGAGGACGGAAGATACTCGCGTGTGAGTTGGAAGATCGCCAAAAGCGTAATAAATACTCACCCACCCCCCTATTTATAGTAGTTGGGTAGCTTGGCTTATCGAGCACGACGACGCAATCAGGAATAAGGGGGTGGCGAGTATTTAGACAAGGTCGCCAACTCGGCAGCGCGCGTCATAAAGGTGCTGACTTCCAAAGGACGAAGACCTGCAAGAAGAAGCATGAAAGAAGCTCACCAGGTATAGGCGACATACAGACACTACTCGCCAAAATTAAAGAAGATAGAAAAATTTGACAAAAAATCCATCACAGAAAAAGAAAGCAGAGCAAGTAATAAAAGGCGAGTTTCCAATACTCGCCGAAATAATATTACATCATTAAGAAATGGTTCAGAGTTACAGGAATAATCGCCAAGGGCGACATAACATAGAAAGAAGAAAGAAAAAAGAAGACAACATCTAGGGAGGCGCCTGGAGATTCGCCTGAGGATCCGGAGGCTGAGGATGTCGCCCGACCCAACCCAAGCTGCGAGCTCGCTTGAAGTGCTCGGAGGCTACGGACATCGCGTCCTCACCTTGCCGCAACTTGTCTTCAATCCTCGCTAGCCGACCGACCGAGCCCATGCTCGCGCGCATCCCCACCATCTCGTCATGGTGCAGCTGCTGGCGATGTTCGAGCCTCGCAACTCGACGCTCCAAGTCGCTGACAGTATGAAGGCAAGATTCTGCACCAGCCAGGCGAGTATCGAACTCTTCCAGCCGTGATACTCGCACCTCCAACTCGGTCAAGCGACGATGAGCGTCAGTGCTCGCCAGGCGCTCAACCCGTGACTCCATATCAGTCAGGCGGCGATGAGGCTCGCTGACCGCCAGGCGCTCTAGCTTCGCCTCCAAATCTAAGATAGCGCGAGTAGCCCTCTCCTGGTACTCGTGAGAAGGAAGCCCGACGACGTCGATCAAGGCTCCTATGGGAGTACGAGCGCGAGCTGCAAAAAAGGTAAGAGTGTCAGAGCTTTGACGACGAAAGGAACAGAGTGAAGACAGTGGCAACTATCAAAGACAGCGACCAAGTACCTGGCCGAGGGATGCGAGAGTGACAGCGAGGAGAGCCCCTGCCTCGCTGAGGAGACGCGCTGTGGTGGTGATCGCCTCGCCGAGCAGGATGGGACCCAGCGATCTGACCCCGGCTAGGAGGCGCGTTCCCTCGACCGCGACTATCAGATGGTCGCCCTCCCCCCCTCGGGGGAAAGAAGCCCGAAGGGCCCTCAGTCCCTCCACGGCGCGAGGATTCGCCCTGGTGGGTTGAGGGAGCGGTAGAAGTCGAAGGGCGCTGCTCGCCCTGAGTAGTGGCAGAAGGAGGAAAAGGAGGAGGTGGCGGAAGCCCACCCGCGGGCAGCTGCGAGCTGCTCGCCAGCCCCAAGGATTGAAGAGGCGGTGGTGGCGGAAGCACGCTGCCCGCCAGAGGAGCCCGTTGCTCGCTCATCGGCCTCTTCTCCAGCAGAGAGATGTGGAGAACTCGCGTCGAGCGCCCACCGCCCCTAGGCGAGATCATGGGCGACGATCTCAGAGGAGGTACGACCAGAGGCTCCTCCTGAGCACCGATGGTGGACGAATCTGCGAGCATAGAAGAAACATTTAGCGACTACAGACCATGTTGAGACTAATCGAGGAGGTGCCGAGTAGGTAGCTTTCTACCTCGCGCAGGAGCGAGATTCTCCGATTGATTCTGGGCCGAGGTCCCAGGCATGCTCGCCTCCTCGGCGACATTTGGAACATGCAGATCAGCGGCCGGCGAGTTGCCCTCGTTAGAAAGCCCCAAGTCGTCCAGCAGCTGCTGATGTTGGTCGCCCAAAGGGGCGGCGGAATCGTCTTCAGCAACCTTCTTCTTCCCCTTCTTCTTCTTCTTCGCCAGCCTCTTCCTCTTCTTAGAAGCGAGGAAGTCCTCAACCTCGGGGCCTAGGCGTGGAGGGAGCGAGGGACCGTCGAACAGGCCCACAAGACCAGCCATGGCCGCCTTAGCCTCTGCAGCATATTCGCGCGCCATCTTGAGCGAGTTCAGAAAAGAAGTGCCACCAGAGACCCCTGCCCTCTATTTATAGAGTTCGAGCGTCGTCCAGCAAGATGACGAGTATAAGCCAAAAGTCGCCAGTAGGGAATCTCATCGAATGAAGGTTGGATGATTCTTTCCGAGCAATTACGTTACTCGCAAAGAGCGGGGATTGTGTACAACCCTCGTTCTCCGAGGGTGGACCCACTCAAGGCCACGTAGACAGAAGTCAAAGGTCAAAGGGTCAACGCAGAGACCAGCAGTCCAAGGCAGAAGCAGAAGAGACCCTGGCGAGTATACAGGCGATACTCGCCAGGTAGGCGAGTATTAACCAGAGGAGCTCGTCGCGCGCAGGAAGCAGCAGAAGCCCTGGGCGAGTATTTGTCCCGGCGTGTGCGAGCAGCACCCAATACTCGCCAGATGGGTGACTATGACATGGTACTCGCCGAGTAACCCATAGTCGCCGGGTTAGGGGCTGGGCTATAAAAAGCCCCCCTACCCTTTGGTTTACCTATAAATAGGACCCCAGGGGTACTTGGATTGGCACCTGGACTTGAGCTTTTGGACCCCGCTTCCCGAACTCTCGAGCCCGTCACCCTTGCTTTTAGCCAAGTCGGTGCCTTCCCTGTACCAAGCTCGGCCACTTTGGTTTCAGAGGGGAAGACTCTCTTTAACTTCTGGGTACGTGGTGGGACCTCCCTGCCGCAGCACCTGGGGTCCTGTTCGTTGCTCTTCTAGCTTCTTCGTCGTCGCCAGCCAAGCCATCTCGTTGGACTGCTGGGCGAGTAGCCTCCGGCTGCATCGGTCCGAATCTTGAGGTCAGGATTTTCCTGGCGTCAACAGCTCTCTTTGGTTCCATTTTCAAATTAAAAAGAAAAAAATGGAGAAAAACCACTACATTTTCAGGTTGATGTTCAGTCATTCCCCTTTCAGTTCTTGTGAAAAATGGGGGAAACCATTGTATTTTAATAACAAGTTTTCATCATGAAGGCTTAATGAGCTGAATTTCATCATTTGTTTTCAGTTTTGCTTTCACTTGGGCACTGCGGCAGTCGGCATATTACATATCTTTAGGGCTGAATTTATCCACTTCTTCAAAGACTCAAAGGTATTGAAGTTTACATTTTTTGTGATGACTTTAACAAGTATTTCTTTTATATTTCTTAAGAATTTTGTTGGTAGGATTTTCAATTCCCATTTGGGAGATTGTTGGTAGCATTTTCAATTCTCATTTGGTAGATTCAAAGTTATTGAATTGTGTTGTTAGTTTTATTATTCTATGCAGTGTGTTTAATTTGGGCAATGTAGAAGTTTTTTTCAAAAATAGGGGCATGTCAAAGTTCTATGAATTTGCAAGAGTTGGATTCAACGGGTAAAAAACAACGAATAGAAGAGTTTAAACTATAAGATTTACCTTCAGACCCTGGTCTAGACACCATATTAACTTCTATGATGTCAATCTTCAAGATTCAATAAGAAGATATTATTTACAAAATGGTACTTGTCGGCCTCATTTAGATACTCTTCCCCAAAACAGAAATCGGACAGAAAGATCGTCATTTTTATAAGAATTGGTATACTGACTTTAGAGGTAGGTTAGAGTATAGCCAAGAAAAAGACGCAATATTTTGCCTTTATTATTACATTTTTCCACAAAGAAAGTGTGAGCCTACTTTTGTTAGTAGAAGTTTTAGATATTGGGAAGATAAAATGGTACTTGACAAACATGTTGGAAATAACACCACTCCACATAATATTTCTAGAAAGATGTGTGAGGATTTGATAAACCAAAAATAAGGTATACAAATTGCATTTGCTAGACAAGAAGAACAACAAAGTATAGACTATCATGTTCGAATATGTGCATCGATTGATTGTGTTCGATTTCTTTCACGTCAATGATTATTCTTCCGTGATCATGATTGTATAACCTGTAATTCGTCGAGATCAGAAGTACAGAAGACCTCCCCCACCTGGGCGAGTACAGAAGACCTCCCCCACCTGGGCGAGACAGAAGATCTCCCCCACCTGGGCGAGTACAGAAGACCTCCCCCACCTGGGCGAGTACAGGAGACCTCCCCCACCTGGGCGAGTACAGGAGACCTCCCCCACCTGGGCGAGTACAGTAGACCTCCCCCACCTGGGCGAGTACAGAAGACCTCCCCCACCTGGGCGAGTACAGAAGACCTCCCCCACCTGGGCGAGTACAGAAGACCTCCCCCACCTGGGCGAGTACATAAGACCTTCCCCACCTGGGCGAGTACAGAAGACCTCCCCCACCTGGGCGAGTACAGGAGACCTCCCCCACCTGGGCGAGTACAGGAAACCTCCCCCACCTGGGCGAGTACAGGAGACCTCCTCCACCTGGGCGAGTACAGATTTTCACCCCGTCAAAAGGCGGCAACGGCTATCCGCAACCCATTTCAGAAGGCGGGAGCAGCTAATCGCAATCCATTTGGATTTGCCTATAAATAGGACCCCAAGGCACAAGTAGAAGGCACCTTCACCCCCCCCCCCTATGGTGGGCGAGTACCTTGCCTGCCTCTCTTGTGCCAAGCTCAACATTGGCTTTAGGAGGGGAAGTTCCTATAGACTTTCGGGTATGTGTCGGGACCTCCTCGCTGCAGCATGCGGGTCTTGTTTATAAGCAGGTTGTAGTGGTTTTGCAGGCTCTCTAGCTTCTTATCACCTTGTCTCACGTGGGTCGATCACCAAATGAGTAGCCTTTGGTCACCCCCAAGTCTCGAACAGTTGGACCGGTATCCGGGTTCCAACATTTTTGGTGCGGTGAGCATGGACTGTGACCAGAGTAAGAAACTTTAGTGTGAGACCTCATGGTGAGCCTTGATGTGAAGGGTGCTAGGCGAGTTCCAACTGAGGCGAGTACCAGTTCAGGCGATATCCGGCTAGGCGAGTTTTGCTCGCAAGCGTCCTACTCACGAGATGTGAGGCGGGCAGGAGAGAGGTATTCTACTCGCAGATATTCTGCTCGCATGTATTCTACTCACAGATATTCTGCTCGCATGTGTTCTACTCGCAGATATTCTGCTCGCATGTGTTCAACTCGCAGATATTCTGCTCGCAAGCGTCCTACTCGCGAGATGTGAGGCGGGCAGGAGAGAGGTATTCTACTCGCAGATATTCTGCTCGCATGTGTTCTACTCGCAAATATTCTGCTCGCATGTATTCTACTCGCAGATATTCTGCTCGCATGTGTTCAACTCACAGATATTTTGCTCGCAAGTGCCCTACTCGCGAGATGCGAGGCGGCCAGGAGAGAGGTGCGAGGCGACCCAATGCAGGTGATCTCCTCAAGGGAAACTTAAGGCCAGGCAAGAAGAAATCAAGCTCGGTGAGGAGTGATTTCAGGCGAGTTGGAGCATAGAAAATAAAAAAGTTCCTGGGGCGCTGCCCTCGGACCCCGCAAGGGGCGCTGCCCCCTTGACCCCTGTCCGCTGACCGGGCAGCGGAACCCCCGACAACTCTGCGTAGGGGGTCATAAGGTCAAAGGTGACACTTGTATTGCCCTCGTTTTCACCTCTTTTTATTGCTAACACATTTTCATAGATAGTACATATTAACACTCATGGGTGCTTTGGTAAAACCCATGAGTGCTTTCACCTGATTTGCAGAGAGTGTTACTTTGACATCTTGACCACTATGACAACTGTCACAGAGGGATCCATATGACAGGGTCATGGCAGAGAGTATATTTCACGAGTCCTTTCTACTTTATTCCGCGAATTCAACTTGCGAGGTATTCACTTCAACAATTCAGTTCTGCGAGTTCCTACTCGCGAGGATGTATCCAACTACTCATCTCGGCAAGATCCAAAATAAATCTATATTCGGCGAATGCTTACTCGCGATGGGTGTTCTTATTTGGGATGATCTTATTCAACAGCTTATACTCCCTGATCAAAACTCAAAGGACAATTATTCATAACTCACCTTGGCGAGGAAAAGTTATTATGAATCAGGTCACGTAAAACTTATTCTTCTTCTTCTTATTCACTACATATATCAATATCGATCTTTCTATTGCAAAACTCTTAAAAGTTAAATCGAGAATCCACTCGAAGTAGTATGATATATTCAAAAACATTTTAGGATGTGTGATCTCACCTCTCCCCTTGAAACTTTTTGTCGAGCAATGAGATGACGTCTCGGTTCAGTGCGCCATCCTAAGTCCAAGCCTCTGCATTGCCGGCCGAGATCAGCTCCCCCGAGTACCGACTCTCTTTGCTCGTGCACTAGTTACTAAGGGAGAGAATGAAACTATATTCTCGGGTACTCTAAGTGAGTTGAAAGTCCTCGAGATGTGTTGTTGTCGTAGACCAGGTCACTGCACGAGCTCCTCTCATGCATACCGACTACTTGCCCCCTCGAGTGAGTTGAAGTCATTGAGATGTGTTGTTGCCGTAGACCAGGTCACTGCACGAGCTCCTCTCCTGCATACCGGCTACTTGCCCCCTCGAGTGAGTTGAAATCTTCGAGCAGAGTGTTGCCGTAGACCAGGTCACTGCACGAGATCCTCTCCTGCATACCGGCTACTTTCCCCCTCGAGTGAGTTGAAGTCCTCGAGATGTGTTGTTGCCGTAGACCAGGTCACTGCACGAGCTCCTCTCCTGCATACCGGCTACTTGCCCCCTCGAGTGAGTTGAAGTCCTCGAGATGTGTTGTTGTCGTAGACCAGGTCACTGCACGAGCTCCTCTCCTGCATACCGGCTACTTGCCCCCTCGAGTGAGTTGAAATCTTCGAGCAGAGTGTTGCCGTAGACCAGGTCACTGCATGAGCTCCTCCCCTGCAGGCTGGCTACTTGCCCCCTCGAGTAAGTTCTATGTCCTCGAGAAGAGAGTTGCCACCTAGTCAACGCTAAAAGCCTAAAATGTTTAGCACCTCCACCCCCAGTTAAGCTCGTTCGTCTAGCGAATGGCATGGAGGGTGTCTAATCTTCTCCACCTCCAGTTGAGCTCGCTCGTCTAGCGAATGGCTTGGAGGGTGTCGACTCTTCTCGACCTCCAGTTGAGCTCGCTTGTTTAGCGAATGGCCTGGAGGGTGTCGAATCTTCTCCACCTCCAGTTGAGCTCGCTTGTTTAGCGAATGGCCTGGAGGGTGTCTAATCTTCTCCACCTCCAGTTGAGCTCGCTCGTCTAGCGAATGGCCTGGAGGGTGTCGTCTCTTCTCCACCTCCAGTTGAGCCTTGCTCCTGGAGGGTGTCGACTCTTCTCCACCTCCAGTTGAGCTCGCTTGTTTAGCGAATGGCCTGGAGGGTGTTTAATCTTCTCCACCTCCAGTTGAGCTCGCTTGTTTAGCGAATGACCTGGAGGGTGTCTAATCTTCTCCACCTCCAGTTGAGCTCGCTCGTCTAGCGAATGGCGTGGAGGGTGTCGACTCTTCTCCACCTCCAGTTGAGCTCGCTTGTTTAGCGAATGGCCTGGAGGGTGTCGAATCTTCTCCACCTCTAGTTGAGCTCGCTTGTTAGCGAATGGCCTGGAGGGTGTCGAATCTTCTCCACCTCCAGTTGAGCTCGCTCGTCTAACGAATGGCCTGGAGGGTGTCGTCTCTTCTCCACCTCCAGTTGAGCCTTGCTCCTGGAGGGTGTCGTCTCTTCTCCACCTCCAGTTAAGCCTTGCTCCTGGAGGGTGTCGTCTCTTCTCCACCACCAGTTGAGCTCGCTCGTCTAGAGAATGGCCTGGAGAGTGTCCAATCTTCTCCACCTCCAGTTGAGCCTCGCTCCTGGATGGTGTCGACTCTTCTCCACCTCCAGTTGAGCTCGCTTGTTTAGCAAATGGCCTGGAGGGTGTTTAATATTCTCCACCTCCAGTTGAGCTCGCTCGTCTAGCGAATGGCCTGGAGGGTGTCCAATCTTCTCCACCTCCAGTTGAGCCTCGCTCCTGGATGGTGTCGACTCTTCTCCACCTCCAGTTGAGCTCGCTTGTTTAGCGAATGTCCTGGAGGGTGTATAAACTTCTCCACCTCCAGTTGAGCTCGCTTGTTTAGCGAATTGCCTGGAGGGCGTTTAATCTTCTCCACCTCCAGTTGAGCTCGCTTGTTTAGCGAATGGCCTGGAGGGTGTTTAATCTTCTCCACCTCCAGTTGAGCTCGCTTGTGTAGCGAATGGCCTGGAGGGTGTCTAATCTTCTCCACCTCCAGTTGAGCTCGCTCGTCTAGCGAATGGCCTGGAGGGTGTCGACTCTTCTCCACCTCCAGTTGAGCTTGCTTGTTTAGCGAATGGCCTGGAGGGTGTCGAATCTTCTCCACCTCCAGTCGAGCCTCGCTTCTACAGGGTATCGACTCTTCTCCATCTATTTTAGTTGAACTTGCTCAGCTAGCGAAGAGCTTGAGAGGGATACTGAGTGACATGTCATCCACTGCCCATCTCTCCGAACCACGGGTCCTACATTGTTTTTTCGAGCTCGTATCGAGCTCGAAAAAAGCGGGGATTGTGTATAACCCGCAATTCATCGAGATCAGAAGTATAGAAGACCTCCCCCACCTGGGCGAGTACAGAAGACCTCCCCCACCTGGGCGAGTACAGAAGACCTCCCCCACCTGGGTGAGTACAGGAGACATCCCCCACCTGGGCGAGTACAGGAGACCTCCCCCACCTGGGCGAGTACAGGAGACCTCCCCCACCTGGGCGAGTACAGTAGACCTCCCCCACCTGGGCGAGTACAGCAGACCTCCCCCACCTGGGCGAGTACAGAAGACCTCCCCCACCTGGGCGAGTACAGAAGACCTCCCCCACCTGGGTGAGTACCGAAGACCTCCCCCACCTGGGCGAGTACAGGAGACCTCCCCCACCTGGGCGAGTACAGGAGACCTCCCCCACCTGGGCGAGTACAGGAGACCTCCCCCACCTGGGCGAGTACAGATTTTCACCCCGTCAAAAGGCGGCAACGGCTATCCGCAACCCATTTCAGAAGGCGGGAGCAGCTAATCGCAGTCCATTTGGATTTGCCTATAAATAGGACCCCAAGGCACAAGTAGAAGGCACCTTCACCCCCCCCCCCCCCCCTATGGTGGGCGAGTACCTTGTCTGCCTCTCTTGTGCCAAGCTCAGCATTGGCTTTAGGAGGGGAAGTTCCTATAGACTTCCGGGTATGTGGCGGGACCTCCTCGCTGCAACATGCGGGTCTTGTTTATAGGCAGGTTGTAGTGGTTTTGCAGGCTCTCTAGCTTCTTATCACCTTGTCTCACGTGGGTCGATCACCAAATGAGTAGCCTTTGGTCACCCCCAAGTCTCGAACAGTTGGACCGGTATCCGGGTTCCAATATTTTTGGTGCGGTGAGCTGCTAGAATTTCTTGAGCTGCTAGAATTTCTTGCTTCATATAATGATGACATCAAGTCAGATGTGTTACAAAATGCTCATAACAATTGTCAACTTGTTTTACCAAAGATCCAAAAGGAAATAGTATCAGTAATTGCAATGGAGACAAAAAAAAATGAATTATTCATGATATTGGAGAAGATTTGTAACACCCTTTTTGTTACATAGAATATAACAGTAGGTCCGGTCGGGACCCCACGCCATATTAAACGAACAGAAAATGGAGTTACGTATTAGGTTTTAAACAGTTTTAATCAAAACCATTTCAGCATTCACAGAGGTAGACAACCAGAAGCATTTATTTATTCAATTCAAAACCAGATTACATATGTCCACTTTACTACATTAGAACAAATGCACATCAAAATTTATTTACATGAAATGTTTACACCAACATGTGGTTTACAGACATCGGTACGCAGGCTGACCACGCATGAAAACTAGTAAACATAACACTTGGGCCTTCGAGGGTCAGCTCAGTGCAGCAACTTGGGCTCCAACCCGCTATGTCACGATTGGCTCGTCAGAACCTGTATAAGCAAATTCTACCAAAGCGTGGCAAAACAAGTAACCGATCAGATTTAACTGACCAAGACTTATAACGACTCCACCTCATTCCTGGGGCGGTGGTACTCCTTCCTTGTAGGCAAGCATTGGCAACATATATCTCAAAAGTGCGTCTAAGCACTACATACATCTGTAATCAACATAAACGTAGGCACTCACGGCCATACGTTTCGTGCTCTCATGACACTCTTTCGGTGTACTCCCCGAGTTACACCACCATTCTAAGCTCCGCTTAATTTAGATGATTATGAGATTTACTGACAAGGTTGTCATACCTTACGGTTTCTTTCCCAAAATTCCTTCAGTGCACCGAGGGGCGACCTCTTCACTGACCAGCCGTGGGATGGGTTCGGTTCAGCTTTGCCCGTGCTCATATCGTCGGGATCAACTCTGTCCGACGCGGGTATGACTTCCCCTTGTTCCCGCTATTGGCACACAAGGCCAACGAAGCTAGGCACATCAGGCTCTTCTGCTTCACAATCTGTTCACTGGATCGAGCTACCGGCATCGGTGGTACTACCGCCTGGCGCTATCGACAGAACACACATCTGCCCTCAGCTATGCACTGTAATTACAGACCTATAGCTTTCTGGTGCTACGCACCCAGTCCCCAGGACCTAGGCTTCACACCCACCACAAAATGGCTCACTGGTTTCGACCAGGAGCCACCGTCAACGGTAGCACTACCGCTGGGCAGTAGAAGACAAAACAATGATTATGTCCCCTTTTTCGGGTATTTTCTGAAGTTTGCCTCCAAAACTCCCTGCAGTACACCACAGTACCCAGAACCCGAAAACACAGCATATATACACATAGTCTTCTCTGAAACGCAATAAACAATATAAGCATCACCAATCCAGACCAACTTGTCCGGGTGGGTTTCACACAGCATGCCTATGTCCGTACAGCAATCCGGACTCTATATGCAATTTCTATAGGGGATATTCCATATCGACCATTCGGAAGAAACATATCCACTAATTAGTGGAAATGTTTCAACAACGATGTCAATCAAAGGAGTAGCATGTCCAAATGTTCAGGAGGAGAATTGTTACCCTTGAAGCTCGTTTCGGTGTCATCATATCACAGATGAACCGGATGGAAGCGTTCGAAGCACCTTCCTCTTCACGGATCCAACCTTGGCACAAGCCTTCAAGAGCTATCATAAGTCCAAAGGCTGATTTCAATTCAGCCCACTCCTTCCTCCTTCCTCCTTTTTCCTTTCTCCTTTTTCTTTCTCCTTTGCCTTTAGCTTAAAGAGAGAGAATGAGCAAAATAATGAGTTCTCTCAAAAATCCCTCTGACCTTATTGAACTCAGGCATAATCTCAGCCGCAAGATCTCCAAGCCAAATCCAAAGGATGACCATGATTTAATCTAACAAATCTGCTCCCGGCTGCTACCGCCCCGCGGTAGTGACTTAGACGGTGGAACTTATTCGCTCACAGCTTAACGACCGCTTACGGTATTCAAACCTACCGCCAGCGCTAGCTCTAACGCATGGCGTTAACATCACGTCGATACAGAGCTCATCATGTCGATACAGAGTTCATCACGTTGACATATGCTCATCACGTTGATACAGTTACTGCCAGCGTTAGCTCTAACACGTGGCGTTAGCGTCACGTCGATACAAAGCTCATCACGTCGATACAGAGCTCATCACGTTGACACAGGCTCATCACGTCGATACAGCTACCGCCAGCGATAGCACTACCGCCTAGCGTTAGATTGACAATCGTCAAGACCTCTCGACGACAGCAAGACCTTCACATCGACAAGGTAAAGTCATCAAGTCAATATCACTACCGTCGACGGCGTTATCACTAACGTCCGACGGTAGCTCATGCTAGTAGATTGCTTTGTTTTCTTCAGTTGGGAAAACTGGGGCGTTACAAGATTGCTTTACAATTTTAGTGGAGGAATCTCGTGATGTATCAACAAAAGAGCAAATGTCTATTGTGTTACGATATGTGGATTCCAACGACACGATTACAGAACGTCTTCTTGGTTTTGTTCATGTATCTGATACTTATGTATTATCACTAAAAACTGTTATTGATAGTTTATTTATGAAATATGACCTTACTATTTCAAAGTTGCGCGGACAAGGATACGATGGAGCTAGCAATATGAAGGGTGAGTTCAAAGGGTTAAAATCTCTAATTTTGAAAGAAAATATTTGCGCATTCTATGTTCACAGTTTTGCCCATCAACTACAATTGGTACAAGTAGCTGTTGCGGAAGAGAATTTTGATATTGTTGAGTTTTTCACTCTTATTAGCATTGTATTGAATGTTGTTGGTGGCTCGTGTAAATGACATAATTCTCTCAGAGGCTTTGAAGTTGATCGAGTTGCTAGAGAGCTTGGTTGTGGTGAGATATAAAGTGGTCGAGGGTTGAATCAACCTTTAGAGCTTAAAAGAGTCGTAGACACGAGATGAAGTTCACATTATGGTACAATATTATATTTTATTTGAATGTTTTCGTCTACTATTAATGTTCTTTTGATTATCACTGTTGATGGGTAGATGAAACCAAAAAGGAATGACAAGTACACTTTTATAAGTCATCTTGACTTTTAAATTTATCTTTGTTATTCATTTAATGAAAAATATTTTGGCCAAAATACACGAATTGTCTCAAGTCTTACAAAAGAAAGATCAGGATATTGCGAACGCAATGTATTTTGTAAAATTGTCAAAGTCGTTACTATTAAATATGAGAAATGATGAAGTTGGGTGATAATCCTTTATGGTTGAAGTCTCTACTTTCTGTAATAAACATATCATAGAAGTTTCGAATATGGAAGAGAAGTTTGTTCGGTCAGGTAGATCAAGACGCAATGCACGCGAGATTACAAATATGCATTATTTCAAGATTGAAATTTCTAATACATTGTTTGATTGGATGTTAAATGAGTTAAATGATCGTTTTGATGAAGTAAACATGATAATACTTTTATGTGTCACTTGCCTCGACCCAAGGGATCAATTTTGTTCTTTTAATAAACAAAAATTACTGTCTTGCTGAATTATATCCATATGATTTTACTCCGATAGAGTTGCAGTTACTTGAGGACATCTGGAGGATTAACACAGGAATTCTCTATCATCGTACATCAAGGTTCAGCTTTAAGCCCTTATCTCTTTACCCTTATCTTAGATGAGCTCATCGGGCATATCCAACAAGCAATACCTTGATGTTAATTTATTGTTTGCGGATGATATCATTTTGGTCGATGAGACGCGCGAGTATGTAAATGCAAAACTTGAATCTTGGCGAGACACTTTAGAAAAGAAGGATTTTAGGTTGAGCTGGGCAAAAACGGAGTATATGGAGCTTAAATTTAGCAATGCAAGAAGGACGGATGATTTCATTATTAAGTTGGGTGATCAAGATATTTCCCGCAATGGGTGCTTTAAATATCTTGGATCGATAGTTCAAAAAGATGGAGGTGTTGATAAAGATGTGATACATATAATCCAAGTAGGTTGGTTGAAGTGGAGAGGTGCGTCAGGGATCTTATGTGATTGTGAAGTACCACTAAAACTTCAAGGCAAGTTTTGTCGTACTGCAATTAGACCTGCGATGCTCTATGGTTCTGAGTGTTGGGGAGTGAATTATGTACATGAGCCAAAAATGGGAGTTACTGAGATGAGAATTCTTAGGTGGATGTGTGGACACACGAGACTGGATAAAATTATGAATGAATGTATCAGGGATTAGACAGGAGTGACACCAATTGCAAAGAAGATGCGAGAAGCTCGACTAAGATGGTTTGGACACGTACAAAGGAAACCATTAGAGGCACATGTTAGGTGTTGTGAGAGTTTAGTCACTAGCTAAGCATGTTAAACGGGGGAGGGGGTAGACCAATAAAGACTTGGAATGAGACTATAAGGAAAGACATGATGTACTTAGGCATTCGTAAGATTATGATAAAAGATAGAGCACAATGACGACAAAGGATCCATATAGCCGACCCCACTATAGTGGGATAAAGGCTTGAGTGTTGTTGTTGTAGAGTTGCAGTTACTTGAATGTTAGTTTGATACATATATTTTTGACATGCGCACTACATCGATGGATACATTTTCCGAAGTTAAAGGAATCAGTGGACTACTTAAAAAGTTAGTGAAATTAAAAAAGCAAGATCATTATAAGTTAGTTTTTAGACTGTTGAAGTTAACATGCCTCTTACGAGTTGCAACAGCTAGTGTTGAAAGAATGTTTTCTGCAATAAAGATTATAAAGAACCGTTTGCAAAATAGAATGAGGGATGAATGCTTGTTTGATAGCTTACATTGAAAAAGATGTTGCGGATATAATTACAACTGAAATAATTATTTCACATTTTCAGAGCATGTGTTAGCGCAAATTATCTCGTTGATATGTAAGTTTTTTGTGATATTTTGTTTTTATAACTTGTATGTTTTGATTTTGCAACAATTTAATTGATCATTTATGTTTTGATTTTGCATTCCGGAAAGAGTAAAAAAAATGAAGTAATATTTTCAACAATAATTGTACGTTAAAATTTAATGTGCCCGTGTTGCGCCAAAATTCTAGTTCTGCCATTGTTCACTAGTCACCTCTTTTGAGCTTTAATTGCCCTTTCTCTTTGGAAAACTTATATATTTTCATCAAGGCGAAAAAATATTTTATCATATGTATCACAACTAAATTAGAGCTTATGTTGTGTACATATTAGTAAAAAGACGAAGAAAAAAACCTTGGAGAAAAGAAAAATTCGATGATTCACTTTAATGTATGAATGATGAGAATAATTTTCTATATATATATATAATTTTAATAAGAAATAGTGTGGTTAGATATATTGCTAATATAGCGGGGCATTGAATTCATCTTAGCCGTCCATTCCAAATCAACCTTCCTCTTTTTACTTTATTTTGAATGTCTTTGTCCCTCCGTCCGCTCGCAACCTTCCTCTTTTTTATTTTGAATTCATAGAACATAAAAATGGCATGCATTAACTCCTCTTTCATAAGGGAAAAATGGGGAAGAAGAAGTGATGTTAAAACTGATTAGAATTTCCTGCTTGAAATACAAAAGCTAAAGTTCCTTTCTCAAATACAAAAATGGGAAAGTTCCTAGCAAGCTTACCTCGATAGGTTCTTAGGTGTTGGTTCAAATTTTCTTACTCCTCCAATATTGCTTTTATTTCATTATCAGAATTTTTCTTATTTATGAGGCTTTTAATTGGTTTACATGTGTATGCAAATATATAGATAAAGCCTTCACTCTGTGTTGGTCCCCCTCTCTCCCTCCCTCATCATCGTGTATAATTTGCGCGTGTTTGGTATTGTTGCTTCTCAAATGTTTTCAATGACTATAAATGATGAATGCTCTTTAATACTATTGAGCCTCCATGAATCCCGATGATGCAAACTATATTTATTCGACTACAGTCAACTATTGACACGTGTATTTATCACAATTGCGTTGCTTTAAAATGATATGTGCTGGTTGTTATGGTTCTTCAATTCTCTAGTTATGGATTTTTCATTTGCATTTTGGGATGAATGAACTGATCATGATTTATGAACTTTCAAAGCATTTCAGAAGCAACAATACAAAACCGAGGCAGGCACCTTTGAGCTCCCATGGGGGCTATCACGCATAATTCAGCCTGAAGATGTCCTTTAGATTTTGATCAGCATGGCAACTGGTAGTGCAATCGAGTGAAAGCATAGTGAATAGAGTAGCAGGACAAGTACCGCAGACTGATTATCGAATAATTATGTCCGTCTATTTAGCTTTGTAAATTAAAAAGAAGAAAAAATCACATCTAATATAGTATAACAAATTGAAATGAATTGTTAATATTAATGTAGTTTTGTATATTTTGTTTAGTCCCACACCGTCTGTGGTGTTTTCGGACTCTCCCCCTCCTCTATATGTATGACCCAATGGGTTCTCTTTTATACTTTAATACAAAATATTACTTGATTGTCTCTCAAGTTTAACATCGTATCAGAGCCAAGTTCTGTCTAAATTTGTTCTTTCGCTTGCACGCTCACTCACCTTCAAGTCACCACTGCTGATGGGAGTTGTCCCCATTTTGCAGTATGGATCAATCACCCCGACGTCTGGCCCTTTCGGCCACCTTACCCTCTCAAACATTCACCATGCACCTCGCCTACATATGAACCTTATTTCTGTCAGCTCTCTTTGTGATACTGGCCTAACTGTTTTATTCTCTTCCTCTGCTTGTGTTGTGCAGGATTCACGGACGGCTCAGAGGATTGGACAGGGCCGTAGGACTAGTGGCCTGTATCAGATGGAGTACCTTCACGTTCCACCTTCTTCATCTTCGTCAGCTTCTGCTCTTTCTGTTACCTCTGATGCCGACCTGTGACACAAACGTTTAGGTCATTTTTCTAATGACCAACTCTGAAGTGTTATCCGTTCAGGAGCTTTGGGTCGTGCCTCCTCTTCCCCCTCTCTGTTTGTACGGGATGTCGTTTGGCAAAACACCTTGCTCTACCATTTTCTAGCAGTGTTTCTCAAACCACAGCCCCTTTTGATTTAGTTCACTCTGATGTTTGGGGTCCGACCCCGCTTGCTTCTCATTCTGGCTATTTATATTATGTGAGTTTTATTGATGATTTCTCCTGATGCTCTTGGGTTTATCTTCTCTGACAACGGTCTGAAATACCAATTGTTTATCGCACGTTCACTGCAATGCTTCACACTCAGTTCGGGCGTCGAATTAAGATTTTTTTCTCTGATTGTGCTCAGGAGTTTCTCTCCTCCACCATGCGTGAACTCACTCACTCTCATGGCACAATCCATCAGCAGTCTTGCCCGCACACCTACGAACAAAATGGGATCGCTGAACGAAAACATCGCCACATCATCGAAACTGCTCGTGCTCTTCTAATATCTGCCTCTGCTCCTCACTCCTTCTGGGCCGAAGCTGTTCTCATCACTGTTCACCTCATCAACATCACTCCCTCCTCGGCCATCTCTGAAGTCACTCCTTATGAACGACTGTACTCTCGCACACCAACCTATGCCTCTCTCCGCACGTTTGGGTGCACCTGCTTTGTCCCACTCCCTATTACTGAACGCACCAAACTATCAGCTCGCTCGGCTCGATGCGTTCACTTAGGTCTCAGTGCTTACCACAAGGGATACCGTTGTTACGACCCAGTGACTCGCCGCATCCGCATCTCTCGCCATGTCCCCTTCCTTGAAAATGAGATGTTCTTCTCCTCCACGCCAACTCCAACAACATTTCCCGCCCAAAACTCCTTTACTCCACCGCTCTCCCTTCCGCTACTTCCACCTATACCCACTCGTCCCCGGACCCAAACTGCCCCTCCTATCCCGGAACCAGCTCGTCCTCCGGACGAGGATTCTCCATCCACTACTGCTACTCCTCCGCCCATCGAACCTCCTTCCACTACAGCTCCCCTTCCGCTCAAGCTCCTTCTGATGCAGACCCGTGTGACGCTCCTTCGTCCGCCTCTCCGCACGTGGATCCCACACCTCCTCGGCGCAACCTTGCTCGCCCTCGCCACCCGCCTGCTCGCTACGACCATAGTCCTGACAGGTATAAACCTTCTGCTCTCACCACAACTATCTCATATTCCCCTGCCTTTCAGGCCTTCTTCACCGCTCTACACTCCCACCGGGAGCCCCAGTCATACCGAGAGGCAGTTGCTCATCCTGAATGGCAAGAAGTCATTACCGCTGATGTTGAAACCGATACTTGAGAACAAGACTTGGTCTCTGTGGAGTTCGGGGTCCCCAAAAGAGGGGGTGACCTTACACCTACTTCTCTCAAGCGAGAGCACTAGGCCGAAGACTTAGGAAACTAGGAACAAGACCAAGGGCTCAACGAGGAGGTCCCACCACACACCCGGAAGATCTTAGAGCGCTTCCCCTCCCAAGCCAATGCTGAGCTTGGGGCACCTTTAGAGGCTCTCTTCACCCACTTGAAGAAACTTGGGGAGAGAAAGCCCAAAGAGAAGTCCTTCCAAATGGTGTCCCCTTGGTCCTATTTATAGTTTTGCGGACTTGGTCTACCGATAGCCACATTCTGGCCCACGAGATTACGAAAATGCCCCCAAGTTTGGTCTGCCAACAGCCAAATCCCGCCATCTGAGACGCTAAACACATGCCGTCTCCACTTCCTGGGGTCGGGCGAGAGGGGGCAGGCCTCCTCCCTTGCCCGCCCCCCTTGCTGGGGCGGGGCGAGCCCGGGAGGCCGCATGCCTCCGGCTCGCCCCCTGCTGGGGCGGGGCGAGCCCGGGAGGCCGCACGCCTCCGGCTCGCCCCCTCTGCTGGGGCGGGGCGAGCCCGGGAGGCCGCACGCCTCCGACTCGCCCCCTCTGTTAGGGTGGGGTGAGCCCGGGAGGCCTCCTGCCTCCGGCTCGCCTCCTGCCTCTGGCTCGCCTCCGGCTCGCTCCCACTGATTTCCTAAGTGATCTCCCCGGTCAAATCATCACAATAAGTTTTCCCTATTCGCAGACCAAGGTGAGATTGAACTAGGTTTGATCCTTATGATGTAAGTTTAACCATATCATGTCCATATGGGCTCTAATTTTTACCAAAGACTCATAATGGATAATTTAAGGGTTGACCAGAATTTTGATTTGTTTCACATTGATTTGACCTCTATTTAAAATTCATTAATCAAATGTCATCTTCTAGAATGTAAAGGATGTATCATATCAGTAGTTCCAATCTTACTAATTAAATTTCCAGAGGTGACTTATGACATAAAAATATGGATTCTCAAATCTCATAATTTTTCGGAAAGTTTATGATCATAATTTCCATTTAATATCAAAGGTGTACAATTAGGGTTTTACACATCAAGTACTAGTTCAAGACTTCCAAAAATTCTGAGAAAATTATAGTGGCACTATAATGGCATAAAAACATCAATTTCAGAATTTCATAATTTTCCAGCAGGTTTATAATCATAATTTCTATTTAACATGAAAGAGTTGAAAACATAACTTTACACACTAAGTACTATATCCTGAATCCCAAAAATTCTAAGGAAATTAAAGTGGCACTATGATGGCATAAAAACATCAATTACATAATTTCATAAATTTTCAGCAGATTTATAATCATAATTTCTATTTATCATAAAAGGGATGATAAGATGAATTTACACATCAAGTACTAAATTTTTTCTTCCAAAAATTCTGAGAAAATTACTGTGGCACTGTAGTTAACAGAAAATATCAGTCCCAAAGTCTCATAATTTTCCATGAGAGTTTCACCATAAATATTTCTCAAATAAAGAAGAGTGACAAACTGAATAAATGAAATTTTACCATAAATAATATCTTCAAAAATTCTACCAAAAATTACAGAGGCTCATAATTATATTTCTAACCATTTTCCAGAGTTTCAACCATTAATCAGACATTTTGCCTATTGAACTCTCAATTATTCATAATTGTGACATAGGTCAAATTTGCTAAAACCTAGAGGAAATGATCTCTGAATTTTCTACTAAAATTTACATGGGTTTTAAATGACATAACAAAGAATTATTCAGAGTTTCACAATTTTCCTCAAGGAATCATAAATATTTCAAAAATATATAAGTGTGGTATGGATCACATTGATCATATTCCTAAGGTTCTTGATCCCAGAGATCCTAAGTTTTTTTGAGGTGGTGTATTATATCATAAGGAGGGTGTGTGCAGAATTTTAGAGGCTAACTTAAATCCATTTGAGATAAATACACATTATACCCCTTTTGGCTATTGGCACACCAAATCACCCTTTAAGTAGAGACATGCAAAGGGAATTACCCTACATGCAGAGGTCCAATTGATCTCAGATTTTAACCATGGACTAATATTGCCTAAAGCTTCATTTGGTAGAGCGGTTGCGGTTATAAATGGAGCTGTTACAAATGCAGGTTTGTAAATGGAACTGTTGGAAACTGGTTGTTGGAACACAGTTCAACCCTATTACTGATTTGGGCTAGGATGTCTATTTCCAGGTATAGGATCTGTTTTGACCCAACATGTATAGTATAAGGGTCATAGGCTAAGTCTAGAAGAAATTTGAAGATTAGCTAAGTCAAGGTGTTCGACGAACTTCTAGTTCGTTCGACGAATTCAAGTATCCGTTCGACGAACTTGGTTCAACGAACTTCAAAGTTCTGTTCGACGAAAGTTTCTGTTTGTTCGACGAACTTTCCAGGTTAAGTTCGACGAACTTCCCTTCAGATCGACGAACTTCTTCAGAGTCTCTATATTCAGTGACCTCTTCTATTCAGAGTATTATTTTGGAGTTATCCTCAGGATCTCTTATGAAGGCTGACAGTTGTTCTTATTAAAATATCAGTCAGTTATTGCAGTATTCTCTATCAAAGATTTTATGACCGTTGCTGCATTAATTAAGGGCTGCGTGCAGATTATTTTATAAGGCAGATTGCAAGTTTCAAGGAATTTAATATATTGGTATTCCAGAGAAATCTTTCCTTTTTGTCTCCTTCCTTTCCAGCCCTGTTTGAAATTTTAAAGAGGATCAACTCTCTCCCGTGAAGAGATTATCATTGCTATTTATACTAGAGAGAGACACAGATATAAATATAAGCTTTGTGCTACTCAGTTTTAATTCTTGAAGAAGAACTCTCTCTCTCTCTGTTTTCTCTCTGAAGTCTTCATCTTCTCCAGACACCTACTTTTAATCTCTAGAAATCATCTGCATCATTTTTCCCTCTAGAGAACTTGTGCTGGAGATATTCTGAAGATCAAGAAGACCTACACCCTGAGCAGATTTTCTCTTTTGTTTACTTACTCTTACTCACAGGGGGAAATCTGACAACTTCAACAATCCACTAGTCTTCTCTGTTGTTAGAGAAAAGAGAAGACATCATCATTTTTATTTTACTGTTATTCTATAATTGTGTACAGGGTTCTAACTCCCTTTAAAAGTTAAATTGTGGTTTAGAGTACCTGATCAAAAGCTCTGTGGTGAAGGCTCACCTGATCAAAAAGCCTTAGTGGATTTCCTACCAGGGTGGTAGAAGAGTAGATGTACCCAAGTTGTGGGGAACTACTATAGATCCTTGTGTCTTCTGTGCCTGTCTTTATTATTTGTTTGTGCTGTGTGTGTTGTGTTTCAGTTTGTGCTTATATCTGTGCTGCACTTACTTACACATATACTAATTAACTCAAATTATTTTATACAGATTTCTTTAAGCTAAGTAAGATTATTTTAAAATACTCTATTCACCCCCCCCCCCCCTCTAGAGTAATCTTGATCTATCCCCACTTTCACTGGTTGCTGGAAATGAAGATCTGTTTGAATAGTCTGCGTTTGCAGAGCTGTTCAAAACATAGAACCGTTTGGCAAAATTGCGGTGGCATTTTATAAATATTTTTATTATAAAAGATTTTCTAATATATAATTTTTTATTTTATTTTTCTAAACTATCAACATTATAATATTTATATATTATTACAGAAATGTTAATAAATAATATATATGTAATGGCAGGAGTTCGACAATGTGGAGATGGGTTCGACGAACTCCTGCCATCTCCACATTCGTCGAACCCATCTCCACGTTCCCAGCAGATCTCGTGATGTGGCAGGAGTTCGTCGAACCCATCTCCACGTTCGTCGAACTCCTGCCATTACACCAGGCGACAGTGGCGGAGAAGGCATCAGATCCCGTGATGTGGCAGGAGTTCGTCGAACCCATCTCCACGTTCGTCGAACTCCTGCCATTACACCCGGCGACACAGACAGTGACGGAGAAGGCCATGATAATCCTCGCCGGCGTTGCTCGATGGCTCCAAGCAGGAGAAGAATAGTGCGGCATAGGAAGGCATCACAGCGGGGCCCTAAATGCAGCAAACTGGAGGTGCCGGGTAGAGTTTCGGGAGGCGGCGTTTGCAGGCTTGGAGTAAAAGGCGCTGATCCAAACTATGGCGGAAAAACAAATACAAAAAACACCCCGCGGTTGCGTTTTGATGAAACGTGCGGATCTAAAAGCCGAACCAAATGAAGCCTAAATAAGGGTGACACCCAAATTTGGGGCCAGTTGGAGCTATACAACTTCAAAAATGTCACTTATTTGATTTTACATATTTTGAATAAAACCTTAAGAAAATCATCTCCTAAAAATCTGATTTTTAAATGCAAGCTAGGTGTAGGGCACTTGCATGTATGGCCAAAATTTCAAGTCCATCAGACCTATAGTTTAGAATATTTACACAAAATAATTTATGTCCGCTAGTTGGACCAGCCTCACTAAAATAGATGTTGAGGTTTCTACAGTGCCCCAAATGGGCTGATTCAAATTTCTAATTAAAGTAGACCTCAAGATCTACAAAAGCTATTTCAGGACATTTTTCATGAAAGGCCTTTAAGGGCCTCAAAATCACGCATGAACATACATATGAAATTGTGACAGAAATACACATTTAATGTAAATGAATAATAATGATCTAGCATGAATCTTGAAGCAGATCAGACTGCTCCTGGTCATCTTCCACCTGCAGCCAATGGCTGTGATTTGCCCAACCTGGAGCTCATGTTTTGGCCTCCATACATCAACCCAAGCACCTACATGACCAATCAACCCCACCACCTCTTTCCTCCCGGTAAGGGCCATCGATGGGTGGTGGTCCGACGACTTGGGGTGGCCGAAGTGGTGTTTTCCGGCGAGATTTAAAAATTTGAAACCACCATGGATTCCAAATGGAATCAAGCTCAGTTGAGCTCGATTCTCTTCCTAATTGATCTAAGAAGCTAACACAGGGGGGGGGGGGAGAAACCGTACCTTGATGGTGCTTGGTGGAGGCTATGGTGGTTGTTGGCCATGGATTTTCTCCTCTCCGGCGAGCTTGCCCGATCTCCCATTTCTCCACCAAAATCTTCACTTCAAAGCTCTATCCCGACTGCCCTCCACCTTCTGAAGCTAATGGGGGTTCAATTTGGAGGATGGTGGAGGTTTTAAGGGAGTGCCATGAATGGGGATTTCAGCCAAGGCAAAAACCATGAAATTCCATGCCACATGGAATGGGGGGCTGTCATTCTGCGGGAAACTCCATGGGGAGTTGAGGTGCATCCCTTGGGAGATGAATTGAGTGCCAATTGGCACTCAATCCATGAATCCCTCTTTTGGCCTTATTAAAAATTGGGGAAAATCCAACTTTGCCCTTGCATGCCCCTCATTTTCTGAAATCAGAGGGCATGAAATGTCTGTAGGTTAGTGGGCTGTAAGATGGGATGATCTTGAAGGCTTTAGCCCATTGAAATAGGCTTGGGCTTTCATTTCCCCTCTTTGGGCTTAGGTTTGACCCTGGTTGACTTTTGACACCACCCAATGTTGATTGGGCCGTGGTCCTAATTGGGCCAATTTAACCAATATATGTGATTTTGATCAAAATTGGGGAAAAGTTGACTTTGGTCAATTTGGTCAAATTGATTATCCCATGATGGGGCTTTTAAGTCAATTGGGCCTCCCATGATGTTCTAAGACTAGTGGTGAAATCAATTTCTTGTTTTGGGGGTGAATTGAGTCTATTGGGGAAGGATTGACTTATGTTGACCTAAGTTTGACTTTGGTCAAATTGGACCAATTGGTGACCCCATGATGAGGCTTTTGGGTAGGGTCAATTTGGTCATATGAGTATGAATTGAACCCTATTAAGTTGAATTGGGCTATATTGACCTAGATTTGACTTTGGTCCACTTGGCTAAATTGGTTGACCAATTGATGAGACTTTTGGTCAATTATGCCTCCTTTAGGGTTAGGGACATGGTGGTGTTAATTCACATCTATAAGTTCAATTTGAGCTAATTTGGTCTAAAATGACTTGCCCCTGTAGTGGCTCACACTTGAGTTCTCTCAATTCAAGGTGACCTAAGGTCACTACCTAGCTCAAACTCACTTTTCTCACCACGTGACCTACCCTAGTTGAAGTCAAGGGGTCTAGTAGGAAATGGGATGTTACATTCTCTCTACTAGATAACTTTCTGGTATTTAAACCACTCGTATCTACAGGCTCAGTGTCAGAGTTACGTTGGCTTGGCTCAGCTGTAGGCTCAAAAGTAGTGGTTGGCAAACCTGGAAGCGTCAGGTTCTTATCCTTAAGGAACTTATCCTCAAAGAAGACAGCGTCTCTAGATTCTATTACAGAGTTCGTTAAGAGATCTAGAAATCTGTTTGCAGCACTATCCTCTGAACATCCTAAATAGACACGCGTATTTGTCCTAGGTCCAATCTTAGCTCGTCTAAGGTCATGTATCCTAACATAAGCGATACAGCCCCAGGTCTTAAGATTATCAAATCTAGGAGGTCTCTTAAACCAAAACTCATATGGTGTCTTAGTCAACTTAGCATGGGAACTTTATTAAGAATGTGATTTGACGTGAGGGCATCTTCACCCTCAGTAGGTCGCAGACATGCTAGCAGTTAACAACATAGAATTCAACATCTCTGTTAAAGTTCTATTTTTTCGTTCAACGATACCATTGGATTGGGGGGGAATAAGGGGCAGTCGTTTCAGGGATGATTTCATTGCGGGCAAGGAAATATCTGAACTCCCCGGAGACGTATTCTCCTCCTCTATCACTCCTTAGCCTTTTGATTTTCATGTGAAGTTGATTCTCAACCCTAGTTTTGAATATATAAAATTTTTCAAAAGCTTCATCTTTGATTTTAAGTAGATAAATGTGACTGAATCTAGAGTAGTCGTCGATAAAAGTTATCAGATACTTCTGACATTCACGTGTGACAAAACTTTTATAGTCACAGATGTCGGAGTGTATTAACTCTAGCAAGTGCGTGCTCCTAGAAACCTGACTTAAATGTGTTAGTTATCTTAGTTTGAGCACAGATTTCACATTTTTCAAATCTGATTTTTGTGTCTAAGGGTATGTTATGAGTGTACAACCCTCATTCTCCGAGGGTGGACCCCCCCCCCCCCCCCCCCCCCCCCCAAGGCCACGTAGGCAGAAGTCAAAGTCAAAGAGGTCAACACAGAGCCCGACAGATCAAGGCAGAGCAGAGAAGACCTCGGCGAGTATGCAGGCAATACTCGCCAGGGTGGCGAGTATGGAACAGAAGACCTGACGACTATTAGCCCGGCGTGTGCGAGCAACACCCAATACTCGCCAGATGGGCGACTATGACAGGATACTCGCCGAGTAATCCATAGTCGCCGGGTTGGGGGCTGGACTATAAAACCCCCTACCCCTTGGTTTTCCTATAAATAGGACCCCAGGGGTACTTGGATTGGCACCTGGACTTGAGCTTTCGAAACCCTGCTCTTGCATTCTAGACTCTGTCGCACTTGGTCGCTACTCCCGGTACTAGCCAAGTCGGTGCCTTCCTCGTACCTTGCTCGGCCATTCTTTGGTCTTGGAGGGGAAGTCTCTTCGGAGCTTCTGGGTACGTGGTGGGACCTCCCTGCCGCAGCACCTGGGGTCCTGTTTGTTGCTCTTCTAGCTTCTTCGTCGTCGCCAGCCAAGCCATCTCGTCGGGCTGCTGGGCGAGTAGCCTCCGGCTGCATCGGTCCGAATCTTGAGGTCAGGATTTTCCTGGCGTCAACACTTTGGTGCGGTGAGCGTGGACCGTAGTCGTTGGAAGAAAGTTCGGCAAGAAGGCGAGATGGTCGTAGGTGGCGACCATGAGGAGGAGGTCGGCAACTCGACGAGAACTGGCAGGTTCGTGACGCTGGAGGTTTTCGAAGCCTTCGCGCAGCGCATGGAGGGAGCCATGCGAGCAGCGCTTCAGCCGCGCGGCGAGGTCACTGCGACCTCGCCGCATCGCCCAGTTCCGTCCGAGGGAGGGAGTCCCCCTCGGCGAGCAGGAAAGGAGCACATGGAAGATGAAACCGAGCGACCAAGGAGGTCGCATTTCTACCAGCCAACCTCGCAAGGTATTCGCTTCCGCGAGCCGTGCGAGCAGGGGAGATACCCGGATACTCGCCCATATGGCGAGTATGGTGGTGATACTCTCCAAGTGGAGGATCGTCGCCGGGCAGGAGGGAGGAGCCCCTTCTGTGAGGAGATTCTCGCCGTGCCCGTGCCAGAAGGATTCAGGGACCCAGCCTTGAATTACTATTCGGGAAAGGAGGACCCCGTCAGGCACATCCAATGGTTCGAGGATATAGTCTCTATCCGAACCATGTCGGACGCCTTCAAGTGCAGGTTGTTTGCCATTACCTTCCGAGCAAAGGCCTGGGACTGGTTCCACCAGTTGCCCGCAGGCTCAATCTACTGCTTCGAAGACCTGTGTCGTGGGCTGACGACCCGGTTCGACACGGCCAGGAAGCTGAAGAAGGAGGCAACGACCCTGTTCTACCTCGTGCAAGGGCCAGATGAGGCACTGGGACCTTACATCGAGCGCTTCCAGGAGGAGGTTCTGCAAATCCAGGAGGTGGATAGCAACATCCTGTTGCTGGCCCTGACATTCGGCATCAGTCAAGGCCTCTTCAAGTTGGAGCTCAGTGAGAACCCACCCTACTCCTACGACAACCTCATTCAGAGGGTCAATAAGTTTGTCCGGGGAGAGGCCTCCAACCCTGACTTCTTGGCAAGGTTGGCACGGGTGACCAGAGGCGACCATGGAGAGAGGGATGGGATCCCTGAGAAAAGGAAGAGAGAGGAACCCCGAAGGGAGGAAAGGAAATGGCCGGAGCGGCAAGAAGAGAAGAAGAAGGAGGAGCTCAGGAGGAAGGAAACCGGGAGGATCGTGGAGAGAAGGCCCGTCGAGTCCCCTGAGCGTCAGGAGGAGGGAAGACGCTACCAGGTCCCCGTCAACCGGCCACCTTGGAGGCCGGCTGGACGGCACCAGCGTCAAGACCAAAGGGGGAGATCCCCAGAAAGAAGGCCCTTTCGCCAACCAGAGAGGCATCAGGAGAGGAGGAGAGATGAAGCAATGACGGTAGCCGGGCGAGGCCGCCGTCAAGGAAGGAAGAAGCCGAAGCCTAGGAGGCGTCAAGCAGAAGAGGTTCCTCTCTACTGCGACTTCCACCAAGTAGGGGGACATGCCATGGCTGCCTGCCCAGACTTTTGGGAAGCCCGGAGGAGGCTGGCAGCAGGAGAGGCTGGAGGAGAGCAGAGGAGGATGGAGGCCCCTGCCGAGCCATAGGCAGGACAGGCCGCAGTCGTTCGCAGGAGGAACGAGGATCGGGTCGACCAGGGAGGTCGGGGAGACCTGGGCCAGGGAGGCCGAGTTGGAGTAATCCATGGGGGAGCAGGGCTGGAAGCTTCCCGCAAGGGAAGCCTCCATCAGATCTACCGCAGGAGTGTCGCCTCGACCTCACAAGCACCGCCCCCGATGGAGGAGATTACCTTTTCCGAGGAGGACATGCTAGGGAACGCGAACCCCTTCCATGATGCCCTCGTGATTCAAGCCGCGGTGGAGGACTTCACCGTTGATCGGATTCTGATCGACAACGGTAGCTCTGTAAACGTCATCTTCAAGGGGACGTTTGACGGACTGGGAGTCGAAGCTGCCAGGGTTCGGGCACCTGATGGTCCCCTCTTCGGCTTCTCCGGAGAGAAGAAGGAAGTGGAAGGAGGAGCTGATCTCCTTGTAACGCTCGGTGGCACCTCCATCAGCTGTCGATTCATCATCATCGACGCCCCGAGCTGTTACAGGGCCATCTTTGGGAGGCCGCTTCTCAACGCCTTCAAAGCCGTCCCATCCTCCTACCATCAGTGCTTGAAGTACAGTAAGGGAGACGTCCAGGTGAGGATCAGGAGCGATCCAAGAGCCGCTAGGGAGTGCTATCTTAGCGTCGTCAGTACCATCAGTTGGATGGCTGACGCGGAAGAGTTCGGAAGAGTGCTGGAGAGCCCGGCCAGGCTGGAAGTGGCTGAAGAGGTCGAGGAGATCGAGGTACTCTCTGCAGCGGGAGTGCCGGGGCTGCTGAAGATTGGCGGGTCGCTGAAGACCGAAGAGAAGATCGAGATGGCGGCGTGTCTGCAGAAGAACGTCGACATCTTTGCTTGGAGCGCAGCCGAGATGCCAGGAGTCGACCCTGAGGTTGCGTGTCATCGCCTCAACCTGGATCCCACTGTCCAGCCCGTCCGCCAGAAGAAAAGGAAAACCGCCACCATCCTCGCCAAGCCAATTAGGGAGGAGGTTAAAAAGCTGCTTGATGCAGGTTTTGTGTCAGAGATCCAGTACCCAGGCTGGGTCTCCAATGTTGTAATGGTGACAAAGGCGGGGGGAAGCTGGAGAATGTGTGTGGATTTTTCCTTAATGAATAAAAGCTGCCCGAAGGATTGTTATCCCTTGCCTCGAATCGACGAGCTGGTTGATTCGGCGCTCGGTTTTTCTGTGATGAGTTTCCTTGATGCGTTTTCAGGATATCACCAGATCCGGATGCATCCCCCCGATTGCCGCGATGTCTCCTTCATCACCGACGATGGCTGCTACAGCTACAAAATGATGCCCTTCGGTTTGAAGAATGCGGGAGCCACCTATCAACGGATGATGGACCATATTTTCAAGGAGCAAAAGGGGAGGAACCTGGAAGTGTATGTGGACGACCTCTTGATCAAAAGCAAGAGTGTCCAGGAACACATAGCTGATCTGGTAGAGACCTTCGCGACGCTAAGAAGATTCAAGATGAGGCTCAATCCGACGAAGTGCGTCTTCGGAGCGGGCAGGGGGAAGTTCCTGGGACATCTCCTTACTCCGAGGGGAGTAGAGCCTAACCCCGACAAGGTTAAGGCGATCCTGGAGATGCCATCCCCAAAAACGATGAAGGAAGTCCAAAGGTTGACAGGCAGGCTGGCGGGTCTTAGCCGCTTCCTCTCGAAGGCCGGAGAGAAGTGCTCTCCATTCTTCAAAACGCTCCGCAAAACAGAAAGCTTCGAGTGGACCGAAGACTGTGAGATAGCATTCGGAAGGCTGAAGGAGCAGTTGACTCAGACACCTTTCCTTCAGAGCCCGAAGGAAGGCGAAGACCTGCTCATCTACCTCGGAGTAGGAGCGGAGGCAGTTAGCTCCATCTTGGTCCGTGAAGAAGGGAAGAGGCAGCTACCTATCTACTATGTCAGCCGGGTGCTGAAGAAGGCAGAGCTGAAGTATCCAATCCTGGAAAAGCTTGCCTTCGCCTTGGTGGTGTCGGCGCGGAAGCTCCGGCCTTATTTTCAGGCTCACTCCATCCGAGTGGTAACTGATCATCCTCTCCGCAATGTCCTGGAGGGAGTGGAGCATTCAGGGAGGTTGGCGAAATGGTCGGTAGAACTCAGCGAGTTCGACATTTCCTTCTCTCCCCGAGTAGCGATCAAGGCCCAGGCAGTAGCAGACTTCTTGGCTGACTTCTCGGTGGAAGCGGAGCCAGGAGAAGAGGGGCTCAATCCAATTCCTTGGAAGATGTTTGTTGATAGAGCTTCGGGCAAAAGCTCTGTAGGGGTGGGCATCGTGCTCGTCAGCCCACAGGGAACAAGAATCGAGCAAGCCGTCGAGATCCTCTTCCCCGTCACAAACAACCAGGCAGAATACGAGGCAATAGTGGCAGGCTTGCGCCTTGCCAAGGAGCTGGGGATCCGTGATGTCCGGGCTTTCACGGACTCGATGGTGGTCGCATCGCAGATTCGAGGCGAGTTCGAGGTGCACGACACCATCTTGCAGAAGTACCTGGTAAAAGTGAAAGGGCTGATGGGAGGCTTCCAATCCTTCTTCGTCGAGCATGTGCCAAGGGAGGAGAACTCGGCAGCAGATCGCCTCGCCAAGTACGGGCCAAGGGCCGGAGGAACTATCACCGAGCTGTTCTGCCCGTCCATTGAAGAGGGAGAGATGATGGAGATCGAGCAACGCCCCTTGTGGATGGATCCCTTCGTGGCATTCCTGGCCAACGGCCAGCTCCCGGCAGACGAAGGGGATAAAAGAAGATTTCGGTATAAGGCGGCATACTACCTCCTGCAAGATGGGGAGCTGTACCGCAAGACCATCTCGGGCCCCCTGGCCAGATGTGTTTCCGAAGACCAAGTACCCCGAGTGTTGGAGGAGATCCACTCGGGAGAGTGTGGAAGTCATTCTGGGACTCGCACTTTGGAGCAGAGGGTATTGAGGCATGGTTACTTCTGGCCTACTATCCGGAAGGATGCGGAGATCTTCTCGAAGAAGTGCCAGAAGTGCCAGCTCTTCGCCCCCCTTCAGTTGCAGCCGGCCCAGCAGCTCCGATCGATCATCTCCCCATGGCCGTTCGCCATCTGGGGGATGGACTTGATCGGCCCTTTCCCTCAAGCCAGTGGACAACGAAAGTTCGTTCTCGTCATGATCGACTACTTCTCCAAGTGGATCGAGGCCAAAGCCCTGGCCAAGACTACCTCTCAAGTCGTGAAGAACTTCATCTGGGGAGAGATCGTCTGTAGATTCGGGATCCCTCTCGCCATCATCACCGACAATGGTCCCCAGTTCGCCAGCTTAGAACTGGAGGACTTTTGCAGGCAGCTAGGAACCGACCTTCGGTTCGCCTCCGTACATCACCCAAGGAGCAATGGCCGGGTGGAGGCCGCCAACAAACTGATCATCAACCTACTGAAGAAGAAGGTGGAGAACCTAAGAGGTAACTGGGCGGACCAGCTCCCCTCGGTCCTGTGGGCTCTGAGGACCACTCCTAGCTCAGCCACAGGGGAAACACCGTTCAAACTCTCTCACGGGTCGGAAGCTCTCATTCCAGTAGAGTTCGAAGTCAGAAGCCCAAGGGTGGTAGCTGCGGAGAACGGAAGCGAAGAATGGTGACTAGAGAATGAAGAGGTTCAAAAGCTATCTCTCGACTACATCGAGGAACTCCGAGATTTAGCTTCAGCCAGGCAAGAGGAGATCAAGCGCCGGATGGCGAAACATTTTGACAAAAATGTTCGCCTCAAACAATTCCAAGCGGGCGATCTGGTCCTGAAAAAGGTGGACGCAGCAGGAAGGTCTGCGGCCGTTGGGAAACTCAACCCGAACTGGGAAGGACCTTTCATCATCCAGGAAGTACTCCTGACAGGAGGATACCGCTTACAGAACCAAGAGGGCGAGCTGCTAGGGAGCACCTGGAGCGGTGATGACATGAAAAGGATTTATCCCTAAGGGGGAATGTGTGTACCCCATCCTTGTAAATTCATTTCTTTGAATAAAATCTGCATCTCCCTGAAACATGGGACGAGGCAGCTTCTTTCGCATCAACAAAGTTTTCATAATAAAGAAGTCAGGTAAAGTCAATCTCCACGCTAGGTTGGAAAATGAGCCTCCGACTTAACCCTCGTAAACACTCAGAACGGATGATGGGACAGTGCCTCGGGTGTGCGTTCCCTTAAGACCAAGCCTCTGCAATGACGGCCGAGATCAGCTCCCCCCTTGCATGTTGGTCGCGGTTCCCACCGACTGCATTTCTCGTCCGACTGTAGAGATTACCAGGAAGAAGTCTGGACGCCAACCTTCCGATTCGGCGAAGGGATGATCGATTTCACTAGCTCAGGGAACCCTTGAAAAAAGGCGTAGTGTACCCTCGAGAGCTAAAAAGCTCGCAGCAAAGCATTTCATTTTCTAAATTATTGTGTTAGATCATATGAGTTATTGTGCCTAAAGTGTGTTTAACTCCCTGCTAAACTCATTGAGCAACAGGAAGCAGGTCTGATCCACATCCAGCATCCAAGTAGGATGGAGGCCTCGGGATGGTGTGTCCCCTTGGATCTCCCCGACTGCCACTCCCTGCTTGACGTCGTCCTACATCAACATTCGCCGCCGCAGGTTGGAAGACGAGCCTCCGACTTGACCCTTGTAAAAACTCAGAATGGATGATGGGACAGTGCCTCGGATGTGCGTTCCCTTAAGACCAAGCCTCTGCAATGACGACCGAGATCAGCTCCCCCCTTGCATGTTGGCCGCGGTTCCCACCGACTGCATTTCTCGTCCGGCTGTAGAGATTACTAGGGTAAAGTCTGGAAGCCGATACTCCAACTTGAGAAGGGGAGCGATCGATTCGACCGGCCAAAGGATGGAGACCTCGGGAGGGTGTATCCCCTTGGATCTCCCCGACCGTCATTCCCTACTTAACGTCACTCTTCGTCGACATCCGGCATCCAAGTAGGATGGAGGCCTCGGGAAGATATGTCCCTCCAGGCCTCCCCGACTGCCGTTCCCTATCTCTTTCCCCTTCAAAATTTATTGAACGAGTCTAATGAACTCTTCACCAGGTACAGAGCGGGGCCTTGAGAGCATGTGTCCTTCGGAACCCTCCAAGTCGCCTCCACAGCTCGACTCCACCAAGGGAGATATTGAAGAATGCGAGTATACATGCGCGAGTACCTAGGCGAGTATACAGGTGCGAGCATAATGTGCGAGTATACAGGTGCGAGCATGACGTGCGAGTATATAGGTGCGAGAATGAAGAAATGTGCCATCTCGCCGCAATCCTAAGAGCCTAGCGAGCACACAATCTCGCCTCGAGCCTAGGAGCTTAAGCGACATTCAGACAATAAAGCAAACACCAAGAAAACAGGCGAGCAAAAGCTTTGACTTTTCCATATGTAAATATTTGATGTCTATAAACAAAAGAATCTGCAAGGTGTTTACAAAAGGTCGCCGGGCGAGCAAAAAAGGGTGCCCAGGCGACTAAGCGACATTCTCACCATCAATGTCTGCATCTGGCTCGTCGCCACCATCGTCGCCCCCATCGTCATCAACATCATCATCATCGTCGTCATCCTCATCCTCGGAATCGTCATCCTCAGCACCACTGGACGGCGGCGAGGATGCCCGCAAGGGGGAGGTGGACTCCTCGGCGAGCAGCGCCGGGATGATGTCCTCCACCGTCAACTCCATGGCCGCCGACTTCAGGAGATCGTCCGCCTTCAGCTGACTCAGGATGACGGTCCCAGTAGCTCGCGCGATCTCTCGACGAACGCGTGTCATATTGTCGCCATGCATCCGGATCTGCTTGCCGACCCTAGAGGGGCCCGCCACCGCTGGCTGTTGCTCGGCGGGCCGAGTTTCCAGCTCAGCGACGCGAACTTGGGCGGCCTCCAAGGCCAGCCGAGTGTCATCCAGCTCCTTCTCCAGCTGGGACACCTTTGTCGCCATCTCCACCTCAGCGACCTACAAAAGCAAGAGAAGACACAAAGTCAGCAAGTTATTCGGCAAAGTGGCGACTATCCCGAAGGCGAGTAGCATAGAGAAGCGAGTACCTCATGCTCCTTAGCCTTGAGCCCCATGGCGATCATTTTCTTAGTACTGATCCGGATCACCTCCTCGTACTCCAGCAACCTCCTCGTCGTCATGTGCGCCAGCTCGGCGGAGCGCAGCAGAGATCGCGAGGTCTGGTGTGCCAAGTACTCGGCAGGCTCCTCCCACAGCCTCTCAGCGTCCTCGCGACCATAGACGGCATGAAGCACGTCAAAGGCCTCGCCCTGATCCTCCCAGTCCTCTGACCAGGGGGGAAGGTTGGAGCTCAGAGATACCACATGATCGTCCTCCGACCAGGCGACTAGGCGGCGACCATAGACGTCCTCACCACGAACACCCAAGTTGAAATTCGGGTGGGTATAGGGCTCGCCAACCTCAGAAGGGTCCGCCTTCTTGCCAAGGTCCCGATGAGCGACCTCCTTCTTCTTCCTCGAGGGCTCGGAGGGCTCGCCCCTCTCCTTCCGCTTCTTTGAAGGCCCAGATCCTTCGCCGATGATCAAGGGCTCATCGTTTCCTGGCGACAAGTCTATGGGCGAGTAGACCCCTTCCCCGCGAACAAAAGTCCCCGCACCTCCTTGTGTGGAAGCCGTCGCCTTCACCACCGCAGGAAGAAGCTCGCGCGGCAGGACATGGACTGCTGCAGCAAGAAGAGTAATAAGTCCAGTTAGTCGCCAAGATGAAGACGAAGAGCGAGTATTGCGAATACTCGCGCGGTGGATTACCTTCGCCTGCGAAAACCTCAGCGAGTTCATCTACTCGCCTTCTCCAGTGCACCACATCAAGGCGGCGACCTTTGAAAGCCTCGAGCAGCTTCTCGCCACCCTCGCTTAGGAAGGAAACCCCGAAGACGCTCTCCGGTGGCTGGAAGGACTTGTCAGGGACGGCTTGAAAGTCGCCAGCGATGACGACTATTCGCTCTCCCCAGCGATGATTCTTGTTGGCGGTGCCGACCAACGTACAGACGTGGCTGCAGAGGAAGACGACGCCCTCGCCAGTCGCCATGAAATGGAATACTCGCCTAAAGACCGGCAGGTCGAAGGCTATTCCCTGGTCGCGCAGGTAGCAGAGGAAGCCCACGATCATCGCCACCCCATTGGGGTTGATCTGGGCAGGGACTATCCCAAAGTAACGGAGTATCTGGGAGAACTCCGTCCACAATGGTAGTCGCAAGCCCACCTCGAAGTGGCGAATAGGGATCACCCGCTCATTAGTCAAAACGGTGTTTAGTCGCTCGCTCTGGCGAGGAAGCCTCGCGACATACCCTGGCGGGAGGTACTTCGCCCTGATGACCTCCAACTCTTTCTCAGTCGTGACTGCCTTCTTGAAGATGGTTGCCGCAAAATTCTTGGCGTGATTGGAACGCCGGATGGTCGCCTCGTCAGTCATCTTTTGAAAGGACGGAAAGAAAGGCGAGTATCAAAGAAGAGAAGGGAAAAGTGAGACGGAGGATACTCGCGCAAGAGTTCGGAACTCGCCAAAGCGTAATTAAGACTCACCCACCCCCCCTATTTATAGTGGTCGGGTAGCTTGGCGTATCGAGCACGACGGCGCGATCGGGAATAAGGGGGTGGCGAGTATCAATTTATAATCGCCAATAGCAACAAGCTCGCCATGCCTAAGACGACGCGCAGACAATACTCGCTAAGGTAAAAGAAGATAGAAAAAATCAAGAAAACCATCGCAGAAGAAGAAAGCAGAAGCAAGTAATAAAAGGCGAGTTTCTGATACTCGCCAAATAAATATTAATCAATAGTTCAAGCAGTACAGGGATACTCGCCAAAAGGCGCCATGACCTAGAAAGAAGAAAAATAAAGAAAAAGCAACATCTAGGGAGGAGCTTGCAGGTTCGCCCGAGTGTCTGGCTGTTGAGGTTGTCGCCCGACCCATCCCAAGCCGCGAGCTCGCCTGAAATGCTCGGAGGACACAGACATCGCGTCCTCGCCCTGACGTAGCTGGTCTTCGATCCTCGCCAGCCGACCAACCGAGCCCATGCTCGCGCGCATCCCCACCAGCTCGTCGTGGTGCAGTTGTTGTCGATGTTCGAGCCTCCCAAGTCTGCGCTCAAGCTCGTTGACCGACTGAAGGCGAGATTCCGTAGCGACCAGCCGAGTATCGAACTCTTCTAGTCGAGAAACCCGCGCCTCCAACTCAGCCAGGCGACGATGAGCATCGCTGCTCGCCAGACGCTCTATGCGCGACTCCACGACAGTCAAACGACGGTGAGCATCAATGCTCGCCAAGCGCTCAACCCGCGATTCGACATCAGTCAGGCGGCGATGGGGCTCGCAGATCGCCAAGCGCTCCAGCTTGGACTCCAGCTCTAGGATGGCGCGAGTAGCCCTCTCCTGGTACTCGCGAGAAGGAAGCCCGACCGCGTCGATCAAGGCTCCTATGGGAGTATGAGCGCGAGCTGCAAAGAGGGCAAAAAAAATCAGAGCTTTGACAACTGAAGGAACCAAGTGAAGATAGTGGCGACTATCATGAATGGCGACCAAATACCTGGCCGAGGACTCCGAGAGCGATGGCGAGGAGAGCCCCTGCCTCGCTGGGGAGACGTGCTATGATGATGATTGCCTCGCCGAGCAGGATGGGATCCAGCCGTCTGATCCCGGCTAGGAGGCGCGTTCTCACGACCGCGACCATCGCCTGGGCGTCCTCCTCCCCTTGGAGGAAAGAAGCCCGAGGAGCCCCCAGTCCCGCCACGGCGCGAGGACTCGCCCTGATGAGTAGAAGGCGCAGTAGAAGTCGAAGGGCGCTGATCGCCCTGAAGAATATCGGAAGGAGGGAACGGAGGAGGTGGCGGAAGCACGCCTACAGGCAGCTGCGAGCTACTCGCTGTCCCCACAGACTGAAGAGGCGGTGGCGGTGGAGGCGGAAGCACGATGCCCGCCAAAGGAGCACGTTGCTCACTCATCGGCCTCCTCTCCAGCGAGGAGCTGTGAAGAACTCGCCCTGAGCGACCTCCACCTCTAGGCGAGATCATAGGCGACGATCTCAGAGGGGGTGCGGCTACAGGCTCCTCCTGCGCACCAATGGTGGAAGAATCTGCGAGCATAGAAAAAATATTCAACAACCCGGACCAAGTCGAGGTCAGTTAAAAAAGGTGGCGAGTAGATTGCTCGCACCTCGCACGGAAGCGAGATTCTCCAACGGATTCTGGGCCAAGCTCTCAGGAACGCTCGCCCCCTCGGCGACATTAGGAGCAGGAAGATCAGCGGCCGGCGAGTCGCCCTCATTGGAGAGCCCAGGTCGTCCAGCAGCTGCTGGTGTTGGTCGCCCAAAGGAGCAGCGACCTCTTCCTCGACGGCTTTCTTCTTCTCCTTCTTCTTCTTCTTCTGGGCGAGCCTCTTCCTCTTCCTGGAAGATGGAAGGTCGCCAGATGCGGGATCCAGGTGAGGAGGGAGCGAAGAACCCTCAAAAAGGCCGACAAGACCAGCCATGGCCGCCTTAGCCTCGGCAGCATAGTCGCGCACCATCTTGAGCGAGTTCAGAAAAGACGTGCCATCAGAGACCCCTGCCCCTCTATTTATAGAGCTCGAGCGTCGGCCAGCGAGATGGCGAGTATAGGCCAATACTCGCCAAACAGGGAAGCTCGTCGAATGAAGGGTTGGATGATTCTTTCCGAGCAACTACGTTACTCGCAAAGAGCGGGGATTGTGTACAACCCTCATTCTCCGAGGGTGGACCCCCCCCCCCCCCCCCCCAAGGCCACGTAGGCAGAAGTCAAAGTCAAAGAGGTCAACACAGAGCCCGGCAGATCAAGGCAGAGCAGAGAAGACCTCGACGAGTATGCAGGCAATACTCGCCAGGGTGGCGAGTATGGAACAGAAGACCTGGCGACTATTAGCCCGGCGTGTGCGAGCAGCACCCAATACTCGCCAGATGGGCGACTATGACAGGATACTCGCCGAGTAATCCATAGTCGCCGGGTTGGGGGCTGGACTATAAAACCCCCCCTACCCCTTGGTTTTCCAATAAATAGGACCCCAGGGGTACTTGGATTGGCACCTGGACTTGAGCTTTCGAAACCCTGCTCTTGCATTCTAGACTCTGTCGCACTTGGTCGCTACTCCCAGTACTAGCCAAGTCAGTGCCTTCCTCGTACCTTGCTCGGCCATTCTTTGGTCTTGGAGGGGAAGTCTCTTCGGAGCTTCTGGGTACGTGGTGGGACCTCCCTGCCGCAGCACCTGGGGTCTTGTTTGTTGCTCTTCTAGCTTCTTCGTCGTCACCAGCCAAGCCATCTCGTCGAGCTGCTGGGCGAGTAGCCTCCGGCTGCATCGGTCCGAATCTTGAGGTCAAGATTTTCCTGGCGTCAACAATGAGTTCTAGCTAGCAGGAGTAGTTTTTTATAATTGACGTGTTCTAGTCTTGCATGTAAAGTCTTAGGACCGATCAAATTAGAACTAACCTGATTTACTACTTCGTTTGCTAGACTCAACCTATAAATTCCGTTGACAACATACGCACAACTAAAATAATGTGAGTGAACCATCAGCGTTACTCGACCACCACTAATATTAAATGACATACTCACATCACATAACAAACTAATTGAAATTAAATTAACAGCTAATGATGGTATAAATTTAACATTTTTTAAAGTAAGAGTTTTACCTGATGAGAGCGTCAAGGTAGCATTGCTGACCTTCAGCACGTCAGCTACTCCTCCATCAGCAATAGTAACAGTCTCTCGGACTGCAGTGACATCCTCCAGAAGCGCAATGTTGTTGCAGACGTGACATGTAGCACCCGAGTCTAGCCACCACTCGGTACTGGCCTTTCCGCTACCAACCATGGAAACAAAGTCGGTAGGCGCAGTCTGATGAACCATATTGGCCCGGTTATCAGGCTTTGGTGTGCTAGAGTCACCTCTCTTTGGTTGCTTACACTCGGAAGTGCAGTGACCCCACTTGTTATAATTGTAGCACTTGCCTTTGAATTTCTTCGCCTTTTTGCTCGTGTCTACAACTGCGGGTGCACTGGGTAACGGTCTAGTCTTTCCAGGCTTGAACTTACACTTAGGATGCGTGACTATGTTGGCAGCAGAGGACTGCTTGCTAACGGTCTCCCTAGCGTGTGTAGTCTGGTTCTCATCCTTAATGCATATGAAGTGCTTGAGGTCTTTAAGACTGACCTGCATTTTCTTCCGATACATCTCCGTTTTAAAGGAGTACCACGCCGACGGGAGCTTGAAATTAATAGCTCCTGCAACAAAACCATCAGGCAGTGGGATATTCTCACTGTTCAGTTTGTCCACCAGATTCTCAAAATCGGCGACCTGTGGAAGGATTTCCCTTTCATCGGTGAAAGTAAAAGCCAAGAACTTATCCACCAGGTGCGTCTTGGACATGTTTTCCTATTCCTTGAACTGCTCCTCCAGAGCATCCCAGATTTCTTTTGCGGCCTTCAGTTTGCTGTAGGTTTCAGCAAGCCTGTTGGAAAGGCAATTCAACAGGTTGTCGCGGCAGAAATCTTCATCCTCAATCCACTGTGTCTCGCCATCAAACTGAGTGTTTCTCTTCCAAGCACAGAATTCAGAATTGGAGAATTTCTCCAACTTAATCATTGGAACAGGAGTATTCCCTTTCGACATTGTGTCTCTTTCCAAACAGTAGAAATCTACGAGCAACCGAGATCACAAGCAGAAAACAAGAAAAAGATCACCTGAAACGCGTGCGGAGATGACGAAAACTTCGGATCCAATCCAGAAAATTTGATGTGCTCTGAGTCGAGAAAACTCTGCGTCGAGACAGCTGCGAGAGCCTTGTCCGCTTTTGCGAAGAAGGAAATCTCTAAATCCACGAAGAAGATCTTCAAGCACCGAAGGAGAATTCCGTGGAAATCTTCAAGGAGCTCTCTCTGGTCATCAAGGCGGGATCCTTTAAATGAAGCCTTGGGGGCCTTTTTATAGCTTTGGCCGGGGGTAGCCCGGTAATTTCGCCGTCGTAACCACCATAACCACCTTGGCGGACGAATCATATTTCCCGATTTGGGGCACTCGGTTCATCATTTTTCGTAAATGACCATCTTGCCATTTGAGGAAAGGCGACAAGCCGTTCCTGAAAAGTGAGAAACTGAAAAGACGAAAAGTGAGCGAGTCGAGGCGGGAAAGTGAGCGAGGCGAGGCGTAAAAGTGAGCGAGGAGAGGCGGAAAAGAGAGCGAGGAGAGGCGGAAAAGTGAGCGAGGCCAGGAAAAGCGGACTACAACCTTTCCCAGCGAGGGGATACGGTTTCAGCTGCATCCCCCGCGGAGGGGGACTCGGTCGGTCCTCTCTCCCGCCGGTCTCTCTGCCCTTTCTCCGGACGATCTCTTCTGCCCTCTCTCTGGCGTTCCACCCTCTCCCCGACCCTCACTCCGCGCCGGTCTCTCCGCCCTCTCTCCGGTCGGCGTTCCTGGCCGTGTCCGACAAAAAATCGGCCACCGACGTGCGACCCTATACATTCCGACCGGCCATCTTCCTCCATATACATTCCGACCGGCGTGCGACCCTCTCTCCGGCCCTCGCTTGATCAGATTTTTTGTATGGATCCACATATTTTTATAGTTTTTTTTTGTATTATGGATCAGATTGCCCTATGTATTTTGGTTTTTGTAGACTAATTCATTGTATTTTTATGTTAAAGAGTTGATATTATTTTGTACTCGCACGGTTTACTAATATTTGTTTTTTTTCTTGTTTAGGACTTTTTTGGGATGCGACGACATTACATTATGAGATGCCTACAAAAAAATTTGATGTTTGGAATGAAATATTTATTTCACTTATTTTTTGCGTACATTAAGAGACGTCAATGTATTTCGTAGTTTTTGCACATTAATATTAAAAAAGGGTTTCAAATCATGTACTAATTTCCACTTGTTGCGGGTCGCTTAGGGCTCTTGGTAGTCCGGTTTAACTGAACCACCTTAGCTCGGGAGCGAACTAAGCGCGCAAACAGTCAATTTGAGATTTGCTGAGTACACAGGGACCTTTTAGCGTGGAAAACCCGGAAAGGGTGAAAAACCACGTGGCCGGAGCTGTGACGACCAAATTTCACTATCTCCAGAGAGGTTACAATTAGATGCTAAGAGATCGAGCGCGACAGGCTGCTGCTCGTTACAATAGAGAGAGAGTTCTCCGAGGGTGACATGCCACCTCTCGGAAAAACTAAGTCTTTTTCCTAAGAGTACAGCGGTGAACGAAAGTGAGAAGGCCGTGTCCGCTTTCCAGAGGACAGAGGTGAGACTGCCCTGTCTACTTTTGAGAAGGCAGAAGTGAGACTGCCTTGTCCGCTTTCCTGAGAACGAAAGTGAGACAGCCTTGTCCGCTTTCCAGAGAACGAAAGTGAGAGCCTTGTCCGCTTTCCAGAGAACGAAAGTGAGAGCCTTGTCCGCTTTCCAGAGAACGAAAGTGAGAGCCTTGTCCGCTTTCGCGAAGAAGGAAATCTCTAAGTCCACGAAGAAGATCATCAAGCACCGAAGGAGAATTCCGTGGAAATCTTCAAGGAGCTCTCTCTGGTCATCAAGGCGGGATCCTTAAAATGAAGCCTTGGGGGCCTTTTTATAGCTTTGGCCGGGGGTAGCCCGGTAATTTCGCCGTCGTAACCACCATAACCACCTTGGCGGACGAATCATATTTCCCGATTTGGGGCACTCGGATCACCATTTTTCGTAAATGACCATCTTGCCATTTGAGGAAAGGCGACAAGCCGTTCCTGAAAAGTGAGAAACTGAAAAGACAAAAAGTGAGCGAGCCGAGGCGGGAAAGTGAGCGAGGTGAGGCGTAAAAGTGAGCGAGGAGAGGCGAAAAAGTGAGCGAGGAGAGGCGGAAAAGTGAGCGAGGCCAGGAAAAGCGGACTACAACCTTTCCCGGCGCGGGGATGCAGTTTCGGCTGCATCCCCCGCGGAGGGGGACTCGGGCGCACCTCACATGGGAGGGTGCTGTTTGGCCGCACCCTCCTTTGGCCGCACCCCTATGGGGAGGGGGGGGGGTGCGGTTTGGCCGCTCCCCCCATGGGGGGGGGGGGGGGGTGCGGTTTGGCCGCTCCCCTCATGGAGGGGGGGGGGGGGGGGTGCGGTTTGGCCGCACCCCCCTATGGGGGGTGCGGTTGGGCCGCACCCCCCATGGGGGGGGGGGGGGGGGGTGCGGTTTGGCCGCGCCCCCCATGGGGGGGGGGGGGGGGGGTGCGGTTTGGCCGCGCCCCCCATGGGGGGGGGGTGCGGTTGCGGTTTGGCCGCGCCCCCCATGGGGGGTGTGCGGGTTGGCCGCGCCCCCCATGGGGGGAGGGTGCGGCTTGCCGACCCGGCCGCACCCCATGTGGGTGGGGTGCGGGCTAGGGAGCGGTTGGACCGCACCCCCCATGGGGGGGGGGGGGGGTGCGGTTGCGGTTTGGCCGCACCCCCCATGGGGGGGGGGGGGGGGGGGTGCGGGTTGGCCGCGCCCCCCATGGGGGGAGGGTGCGGCTTGGCCGACCCGGCCGCACCCCATGTGGGTGGGGTGCGGGCTAACCGCCCCCCACTTAGTGGGGTGTGGGCTAACCGCCCCCACTTAGTGGGGTGTGAGCTAACCGCACCCCGATAGTGGGTTGCGGCTTTGTGCTTACCTGGTGTCGTTTCTAGCGCGTCGTACTTGTGCGGCGGGTCCTCCACTTCCGCGATCCGGGGTTCGACTGGTCCCCCCTCCTCTCTTTAGCGGGGTTTTCTCTAGACGCATCGCAAGGCCTTTATGGGTACGCAACACCACTATTTGTTCATTTTAACTGTATGTTCATTTAAAAAAAAATTGATTGGGTACAAACATTCACTATGGGTACAAATATCCACTATGGGTACAAATATAAGTGGGCTACAAATAGCCATTTAAGGAGTGTCAATATCAATTCCCTTAATTTAGAATATAAATGTATATTTGTGATAGAATTTAATTAGGAGAAATATATACGTGCAGCATTTCGGCATGCGCAGCGCAAGTAGAATGTGCTGCGTGAAGTTAATTTTTCTTCCCTGTTTTAAATTAAATAAAGTTTTAATTCTTTCGACTAATGATTAAGTTCGACAAGAGAGCCGACAGGGATACTGACCCATCGTGCACAGCCACATCCAGCGATTCATATTACGCCACGTTAGCTGCCTCATCTTTGTCCCGTACTCCCGTTTGTTCTACTTCGCCTCTCTCTCTCTCTCTCTCTCTCTCTCCTCCCGTACAGTCGCCAGCATACCCCGCGCGAGAATCGACGGTCATGATTCATCGCCATCACGGGTTCTGTACGGCGGGAGACCCATCCCTCCACCATCATGCTGACCGACCACAGCCGGTCAGCACGCCGGCCGAAGCTGCCACCGTGACCGCCGACATCTCCATCAGCCGGCGGTCGCTGCCAATAAGCACGGCGTCGCGCGGTCGCTCAGCCGGATATCCGCCCGCGATCGATCGCCGCCGATGCACTCCCCAGTATATTTGTCACTCGAAACCTTTACACGCGCATGGAACCAAAAGCCAAGGTCAACACTACCACAGGTTATATTTTGTGTGTACATGGTCGGGTGGGTATAAATAAATATTGCAGAATTGAACGGAGTTGACACGTGGACCTGAATCTGTCGCCATCCAAATGTCGTCTACCACCTATTATTATTACCTATTATCATTGTTGTTATGCTAGTTGGATATTATTTTTAAAATAATTATTTGGTTAGTAAATAAAATTTTAAAATATTTGTAAAAATTTCTAATTAATATTCTATAAAAAATTGTGTAAAAATTTTTACATTTTTTTAAATTAAAATCATGATTTTCTTTTTCACCGATACATACGGATTTCGTATGAAAAAATTATGTTATTATAGGAAGGCATGTTGTCACGATGACACGATCACGGCCCGACGGCAGTGGACTCAACGATCGAATCTGAGTTTTTCCAGGTCTCACGTACGAGTTGTATCTCATGAGCGAATTCATGATCAAATATCACATTCCTAAAATATATTATAAGCAATGGTGTTTTTTCAAAGGAGAGTTATTTATATTCTTAGGTAAGCACATTAGGGATCACCACTTAATACAAATCCTAGATCTCCATTGGTTCTAGTTGTGTTGCCAATCAATATTTCAATAGAATCTCTCTTCTCACAATTTGGTTCTCAATAATAAAAACTAAGTATTCATATTAAAATTTCTCTAAATTAAACTCATTAATCAAAACCCTTGATGAGAAGATAATTTTTACTCCATGGAATTATTTCATCTTCCTCCCATCCCTACAACAACAACAAAATGTGTGGCTATATTATTAGATTGCAGCTCTATTCTAAGTACTTAACTACCATCATATTTGCTAGAATAATCTACATATATGCACACACGGCCAACCTGCCCGTACACTACAAGCACCCACACAGCTGCTTAAAACGCGTGGCTCTATTATTTGATTGTGCAACAATTATTAACTTTTTTTTTTGTATTTTCGATCAATTAAAAACAACATCATTCGCGCACACACACACACACACTAAAAAAAGAAATATTAAATCAATAAAAAATGTATTTAAATCATTTAGAAAATATATAAATAAATTACAAAAAAATTACACTTTATTTATTGACAAATTGTAAAAAGACAAGACATTTATCATCTTCAACTACAATTAATCACAAAAAATAATGATCCAATTCAACTTATAAACTCATAAATTTTTAATGATGTTGAACTTTGTATTTTTGGTTGAGAAAATATCACACATGTTACACCAAGCCATGTTAATAGATATATATATACTATATTAAAACTAAATAGTCTTTTTTTTTTGAAATATTTATATTGTGAAACATTTATAATGTTAATATTGCTATTATTATTTTTTATTTCATGTCATTAAATTCTATTATTTATTTTAAAATAATTTAAATTATAATGTTCTACACAACAAGTTATTGAAAATCAAGTTATTAAAAATAAGTTATCAAAAATAAGTTTTCATGTTGTCATGATTATTATATTATTTAAATGGGACTGTCAAATCAAATAAATAAACGTAAGTTTGAAAAGAGAAAAAAGAGAGATAAAGTGTCATGCGTGAGGCTGCGAGCCACAGAAGTGTCATCACGTCGCGATAGTGCCGCGAACGTGGCACTATCGCGCCCCGACACTATCGCGCTCTGGCACTGTCAAATCAAATAAATAAGCGTAACTTTGAAAGAAGAAATGAGAGCGATGAGGTGTCATGCACGAGGCTACAAGCCATGGGAGCGTCATCGCGCCGCGGCACTCGCCTGTTAATAAACAAATATTTTATCTTTATTCTACTAAATTCACATTAGTATAGATTCTGCACACTCAATTAGTATTTTTCGATGGTTCTAAATTATAATTGAAAATTTTGAAGTGGTAAAAAAGAATGAATTTTTAAGTAAAAGAGAGCAGAGGGGAAAGAGGAGAGTTAGAAGTGAAAAGCAGCTTGCGCTATATATAATATAATAGAATACAGAAATGGGATATTAGCTTCTCCAACCGCTAAACCCACCACAAAGATTTCTCCCCTTCCATTCTTTTCGTCGCTACTTTTGATTATAGATTCGCGCTTCATGTTTGCTAAAATTTCGCTGAGAGTATGATGGCACCTCCGCAGGAGCACGATTACATAGGCTTGGCGGAGATTTCTTCTTCCCACGAGAGCTCCTCCGACAAGCTCGGCGGCGGCAATGGGGTGAACTTTCGGGAGACGGAGCTGCGGCTAGGGCTCCCGGGTTCTGAGTCGCCGGAGCGCAAGGAGAAGGTGGGGCTCACTCTCGGCCGACAGCCACCCAAAAACTTCGCCTTTGGTGCCAAGAGGGGGTTCTCAGACGCCATCGATGCAAACGGCAAGTGGGCCTTCTCCGGGAGCGGTGGAATATCCGATGTGGACATGGAGAAAGGCGGCGCCTTGTTCTCGCCTGGGCGTTGCGGCGGTGGCGGAGTTGGATGGCTGTCGGACGGCGGTGGAAATGCTGTGACCGGGAAAACCGTACCGGCGCCAGAGAAGAAAACTCAGGGGCCACCCGCCGCAAAGTAAGTTCCAGAGCCTGGAATCTGGTTACTTAGGATATTTTGCGATATTCATCAGGACTAGAATTATGCTATCTTCTCTCATTCCTTCAAATCAATTTCCTAACATTTGTTTTTCTTTCAATTTTCCTAAGCATGTTAACATTCTTTTTGAATTTTCCACTTTCTTTAGATACATTAATCATACATATTAGTGAAGAGTTCTTAGCCATTGGCAATACTTTTACAGAGCCCAGGTCGTCGGTTGGCCGCCGATCCGCAGCTACCGGAAGAACACCATGGCCATAAATCCTTCGAAGAACAAAGACGATGCAGATGGCGGTTGCCTCTATGTCAAGGTTAGCATGGACGGAGCCCCTTACTTGAGGAAGGTTGACCTGAAAACTTACTGCAAATACAAAGAGCTCTCTTCAGCTCTTGAGAAGATGTTTAGTGGATTTACTGTTGGTGAGCTCTGTTTCTACTCCTGCATTTTCATCTATGCCGAGTTAAATACATGATTATCGAGTAAAAATCGAAAAAAAAAAAATACATCTTTGATTGTTCTGACATTTAGCTGCACACTTGCACCTGTCATATTGCTACAATGAATGCAGCGGTCTTGCAAAGTAAGGGTCCGTTTGGGGCGGTGTTTTTGCTCCGTTGAGTAATTTGGACAAAAACGCCACCATCAAGCAAAAAAACTTGTTTTTTTTTTTCTCCGGCGAGTTTGCTCCGGTGTGTTTGACATGACAACGTGCGATCACCATAAAAAAACTAGTTTTGAAGATGGAGTTCCTTAGGTAAGGTAGGGCGTTCAAGAACAACGGTTCAAAACCACCGTGATCATAATCACCGCATTGAATCACCACATTGAACGGAGATCAAAACAAGATATACAAGATGTGATACTATACAAATACTAGATTCATGGTTTAAAAAAGGGCGATGTTTAGCAGTCCGACGGCTATTAAAACGGCTATTCACCGTCCTAAAAACACTTAAATTTACTGGACTGCGAATATGAATGAAGTGCGTTTAGCCGTTATAGGACTGCTTATAACATTGCCCAAAAAAAAATCTAAGATGCTTGTTACTATTTCATTTTTTTTAAAAATAATTAGAAATTAATATGAATATGTATGTGGCAACTTATACAAGTAAGAATAACATTTGGTCTAAATTAATACTAATATCATTGGATTATATAAAATAGAATTCTACAATATAGGCAAGAATCATACAGAATTGGAACCCTAAACACATAACATTCATATATCATATACCATAATATAATACTTTAAAAAGTCATTAAGCTTCATATTTCATTAGTTTAAGGCTCCATTTGGCACGTGTGATGAACCATCGTTCGTGAACCCCTGACCTCACCTAAGGAACTTCATCCACTTTTATGTTCGAAACTAATTTTCTATTTTGATGGCGGTCGTTATAACCGTTGTCATGCCAAACATATATTCTATGAAAGTGACGTTTTTGTCTAAACTCACCGGATCAAAAACGCCGCTCTAAACTGAGCCTAAGTTCATCACACATTACATAATAAAAAAAAATCAAAACTAATAAAAAATAGTCATCGGTAGTGTATTTCAATAACTTATTCATTGTAGTGTTGCAAGAAGAGGAAAAACAGAGTGAATAATATATGAACATGAAAATATAAATTCATATATAGAAATAATTACCCAAACCTCCCCTTTAAGTTAGCATAATTACGGAGTGCATCTCTCTTAGTTTCAAAATTACAAAAACCTCCCCTTAAGTTTTCATTGCATTACAAAAACCTCCTCTTAAGTTTTCATTGCATTACATCCATGAACAAAAATACCCCCTGGACACTGTTCACCGAGGGGGGTATTTTTGTGCATGGATGTTATGAAATGAAAACTTAAGGGGAGGTTTTTGTAATGAAATGAAAACTTAAGGGGAGGTTTTTGTAATGAAATGAAAACTTAAGGGGAGGTTTTTGTAATTTCGAAACTAAGAGGGGTGCTCTCTGTAATTTAGCAAAGTTAGAGGGGAGGTCCCGGTAAATGGACCTAATTAAAAATGATATATTAGGATTTTTAAATTGAACTAAGGCAATCTACGAAGCGAAGTGTTATTTTTGTTTCAATGATCCACAAGAATAGTATGTACTACTTCAGAAATGTTGATACTTATCCTCTCGTCGGATCATAACCACCATGTGCACTGCCGCACCGTCGTGCCAAACGGATTCAAGATTACAAGGGATCTACCGGTGATTATTTTATGTTCTTTGTAGGAAAACTGATTTCTTGGAAGAGTAAAATATAGAAAGTTGTGGCCAAATCTAGTGTCGAAATTGAATATTATTCCAATCATTTCATTCATGATCAATCTCTCTTCAACATGTTCTAAAGTATTCCCCTTGTGTTTGTTTTTTTTCAATTTGGGGATACAAGATTATATAGGCTTTGGTAAATTATTGCTTTTCTAGTTCGTGTACAATTGAAACATGCTCTCTCCTTACTTTCACTGAACAACATAAGGCAGACCGAGATTGAGATCAGCACGCGAGTTTGTAATTTGCACCGGCGAGTTTCACCAAACAATATGTTGGGTTTGGCTCAAGTAATACAGTTTTTTTTATTGACAGCCGTTTCTCTCCATTAATGGAATGTGATCTTTCAGTTATCTATACATTTGAGTTAGACTTTCTTCTCTTCCAAGCCGTGTCTCTCTTTGGCGTGCTTGCTGTAATCGGTTTTTCTCTTTAAGTTGGTTACATTGAGATTTTATCTTCGCACTCTCGTTGGAGAAGAGATTCTCTGTTCTTCGTTGAGATTAGGAAGATTATTCGTTTCTCGAAGAAGGTTTTGTAAGGGCTGTTTCTTATTCGAATCCCTGCTCTTAGTTTGTAACTCTGAACTCTTCTGATAGTGGAATCCATCCTGCGTGCCGCCCGTTGTTTTTTCCCGTTTTCATTATGGGGTTTTCCACGTAAAATCTCTTTGTTCTTTTTCTGCATTGTTTTTGTGATTTGTGTTCGTGTTGTTATTTGTTCTTTGCTCTTCACAATATAAGGCTTTTATTTTGTACTACCGCGAAGTGTTTACGTGCCTTTGTAATTTGTCATTTCTCAGGCCAGTGTGCTTCAAAAGAAAATAAAGAGGCTGCGAACGAAGGTCATGTGGCCGATCTTCTCAATGGTTCGGAATATGTGCTCACATACGAAGACAGGGATGGTGACTGGATGCTTGTGGGTGATGTTCCATGGGAGTAAGTTCTTGTTCCTCTTGTCATGAAGTTTTGATTGTGCCTCTTCCTCATGCCATTAATGGCCACTGAATGTTCAAGTGATCATTCATTTTTACCATTTTATGAAAATTTCAGGATGTTCATTGATTCCTGCAGAAGGCTGCGGATCATGAAGGGCTCAGATGCGATCGGACTTGGTATGCCTCATGCTCTTAAATAGTAAGTTCCGCCGATCCCGTATAGTTGGGATAATGTAGCATTGATGGCGAAGAACGATGATGACAATGGTTTTTAATGTTTTCTTCATGTACTATATCTGGATGAACCTCAGCCTTCGTATTAATGTATCGCTAGCTACTAATTTATAGCAATTATAATGCTCGCTTCTGTGTGAAATTTGGGAAATTTATTCAATGCTGAGTGACACCGATGTCTATTTTTAGGCTCCAACTTCTCTTATTTAATGCTCCACCTGAATTCTTTGTGTCGGTCAAGATGTGTAGCAGGAAACATTTAGAATGTGCTGTTTTTTTTTCTTGTTTCTTCTTTGTCCCCTGTTTTTTCTCTTAGTTTTCATCATGTCTGAAAATTTTGATAATTGTAAGATGCTGAGAGCACAGTTCTCGTCCGGAAATCACGTAAAGTTCTGCAATTAATTTTGTTTATGGTTTGATGTTTAGGTACTAATGTATTATTAGAGAAGATTAACACTATTGGTCACTCCAGATATTTCCTTATAAAGAGAAATTTAAGTGTTTGAGGCCAAAGACTTGCAGGAGAGGGAACATGGAATGTGTAGCGGAAATGAGAGAAGAAATATAAAACAAATACAAAATCACAACCCATAAGACATTTATGTGGTTCATCTCAAGATAGGTTACGTCCACGGGCATCAACAGTTCGTTTTTCGTTTTTCACTTGATCAAGAACAGACATGGTTATTGAAAGTGGGCATTTTTTTGAATTTTAGATTGATCAAAATTCTAGAACGACAATGAGTTTATATAACACTTTGTACGTTTACAAAATACTCAAAAAGACCCCTGATAATTACTCTGAAAAAGGTTCTGAAAAAGGTTCGGTCAGGGCAAATTGTTGTTTTTGGGTTAGGATTCGAGATATATAATTAACATAATGCAATCCTACATGCTTCCAACAACAATCAATTGATTCAGGGTTAGATGCTTAAAATTCTAATATGATGCAGAGCAAAGTGCGCCAAGTGATCTCTTATTTTATCGACTTAATAAGAAAATCATGTACTAACGGCCAAAGATCTTCTACCTAAGGGTATGCTCAAAATATAATCACATGTCGGAAAACTTAAATGCACTCAATGCAGATCCTAACTTCACCTGCAACCAGTTTATTCCAATTGATTTCAGATGGAGTTCATTATAAATTCTAATAGTAGATAAGAAATAGCTACTCAACCGGTATCCTCTCACAGCTTCAGACTCATTTTCTTTATTCAAACTCCATTTTTTAAAAGTATCTCAGATGGGGTTCTTTAAAAAAGCTATGAACTTTTTTCTAAAGATCTTAATCTTTTTTCTCACAGCTCCCGGAGAACAAAAATCGGAACGAGCATCTGAACAATTCATACAAAAAAAGTCTTCTGAATAATTGAAGGGCTGAAGTTTGAATCTGTCCTGTCTATTTCCTCATGTTTTCTGTTTCAATGGGATGCTGAAAATTTCAATTTAGTTTCCTAACTCGTCTGCTTGCCTTTATGCTGCAGTTTACTTATCCTATGTGAAAACGCTCCGTCTGAGGAGATGTTTTTGCTTCGGTGAGTTTGGACAAAAAAATTACTGTCATAGAATGTATGGTACAATGATTACGGCCACGACCAAAAAAAGAAAACTAGCTTTCAACATAAAAGTGGATGAGGTTCCGTAGGTGAGGTCGGGCGTTCACGAACGACGGTTCAAAACCATCAAATTCACGACAGCCATCACATGGAATCATGTAAAATGTTATCATGATCATTTTTTATTAAAAAGCAACGCAATTTGCATCCATTTGTGTCATTTGAAGTCAAAATTGCATTGAAAATTTTGATGTAAATGATCCAAAGTGCATTTTTCTGAGCTAAAATGATTCTCATAGCAAATCTTTAAACTTTTTTTTTACTCGCTCTTGATTGAGTTGCTGTAGCAAACCATGATTGGTAGGTGTGATGATTTCTTCCATGACCTGAAAAGCTCATGATGTTGTAAAGGTTTCTATGCTCTGTTCCTCCACTATTCATTATTCTTGGTGACCTTCCATGCAGGCTTTTCCCAGTAGCTACTAACTAAGCTGTTCCAGTCTACAAACCCTAGCAGCTAGCCTACTTTACCTATTCTTAGGGGGGGGGGGGCCTAGAAATGATGTTCCTTTCCTCTGATTGTCTGCCTTTCTGTGGGCATTTTCAGCGCTCTGGATTGCACTCAGTGGGTATCCTCTTATAATGCCCTTTGTCATGAGTATAACTGCAGGTGTGCGGTTGCTCTTCTGTACTTGTGGTTTAAATATTTGTGCAAAAATCAATTTTTTATTTGGCAAAACTATTGCATCTGTACTTTTTAAGAGAAAAAAAAAAGCATTTTTGGTCACTATTTTAAAAGATGGGCTCTGCAAAGAAGCATTTTTTGGTAATTATTATATTTTACTACGCCTGCATGATGTTCATGGTGATGTTTTAGCTTGAAACTTAGTGTTGGGAAAATAAAATGTTGGTTTGATATGACAGCTGTTATGACTTATGAGGGACATTAATAGAAGAAAATTAGTGCAATAAGAAATACTTAGAAATTTAAAAGCGATTGTTAATTGCAACTTATGTTTGTCTTATCGCACCTCAATGTTATTCGCAATCCGAAATGTTATCCGCTGCCCTGATTTTTGACTTGCCGCAACCTGATTTTTTGCCTACCCCTTTGTCCTTTCTCGCCGGTGTCATCCCGCGTCTCGTCAATCTTCTCCAAACCGATTTGTATTATAGAACCTAGATTAAGTATGCTTGAAATAAAACCCAAGAATGTAAATCGGAGATAGATGGCGGAATCGAGGCCTGCGTGCTGGATGATCTCCGTCTGGCTCATCTGCTGCGTCTCCGACACCCAGCTCAAGAAGCTGACGACGTGGCTCAAGATGTTGAATTTGATAAACCGGAGGACCCCATTCAAGGACAATTGCGGCGTGCTCCATGAGCCATTCGAGCCATTGATGTACCACTTCGGGTAGTAGACTCGGGAGCTGATGGAATGAACTCTTAATGCAACGAAAGCAATGAAGAAGACGATGACGTTGAGAATGTTGATGAAGGCAGAAACGGCCATGTCCTGGAGGGAAGCGGACGGATACGAAGAGAAAGAAAGAATCTCACAACCGAAGGGAGGAACTGACAAAAAAGCCATTGGGATTTTATTCGAAGGATGCGATCACGCGACTGTATGCGGATGGTGATGGGCTTGAGCGGGAGGAAGGAGGCTCTCGACTTCAGCGGGAGGAAGGAGGAAGGAGGCATAGGTTACGGTTAACCACGGAAAAATAAGTATTTTTTAAAATTTTGAGGTGCGATTAACCAAATACGGGTTCCAGCCTTCCAGGTAATAATCGCAGGTTAAAAATCTTATACAAGATGATTAAAAATATTGATAAAAATTATGACGTGTGCATGATGCCAAAATTCTCTTTTGTGATTTTATTAAAATTCGAACATTACGATAGATATTAAATATAGTGCGACTAAAGTTTTGGCTATCCGCACTCTTTTTGTATGAGTTATTACGCGTCTTTTGGAAATACACCTTGTACATGCATTTTTAGGAAACGTGTTGAACACAAAAGTTGTAGATCTCGACGAGATCTACAACTTTCGTGTTGAACATTTTTCCTAAAAATGCATGTACAAGGCGTATTTCCAAAAATTCGCTATAGTTATGCACATGTTTCAATCATGGCGACAATACGTCTTGTGCGTGCATTTTTAGGAAAAAGTTGTAGATCTCATCAAAATCTACAACTTTCGTGTTGAACACTTTTCCTAAAAATATATGTACAAGACGTATTTCCAAAAGATGCGTAATAACTCATACAAAAAGAGTGCAAATAGTCAAAACTGTAGTGCGGATAACAATCGCCTAAATATATTTTTTATTATTATTAAAATTCGAACATTACGAAAGTTGTGGTCACCAAAAAAATAAATGTAATTTTGAATATAGAATTTCTTAGGTGGGGTCGGAAGTTCAGACGGTTAATAACCATTAGATCCAAGATCCGCTCAAAGTTTGAACCTATAATTTATGCAAAATTGATTGTTATATTTATATATATGAATTTATATGCGCAATTGAAACTCAATGGTAATAATTATTTCTGCATTTCATATAAAATTATAATTTTAGTTTTTTGTTTGGCATGTATATATAAATTTGGGCGGTAAATAAAATATTTTTGATGTATACACATTCATTTTAGCTGTACAAGACATTGCCCTACCATAAATATATTTAATATTTTTTTAACAAGCTCTGGATGGTTACATTTGTTTTTCTTTTAATAGCTCTACAACTACAGGTAATTTGAAGATGACTATTTATATAAATAATAATCTAATCCTAATAGTATAATATATCATAATTATATTAAAAGATTTTTGTAGGGCGCTTATATTTGCAGGTCTCAAATAGCTATTTGCAGCCTCGTAATATTTACAGCCCCTCAAATAGCTATTCGCAACCCTTCGATATTTGCAGCCCCTTTTCAAAAATTTATAAAAAAAAATTCTATATTTATAATCCATTATAGAAGATAATAATAGTCATTTTAGAGCGAAATATAGTCAGATTTCTCAAAATTATCGTGATTACATATTCTCAAAATGATCGTGATTACATATTCCCAAAATGACAGATTTACCCAAATGACAAAAACCTGCACAAAATGAGAAATAATAAATTTTAGTACTTCAACATTGAATTTAATTTATTAAAATTTAAACTGTTGTGAAAAACTTACAAAATAGTAACGATGCCGTTATATTTTTTGTGAAGCCCCCCTCAGATATGTATACAGAGTCGACAAACCTACAAAAAAACTGATACTTCAAAAAACAATATATGTATATATTGGAGGTAGTGAACATCATTCAAATATGCATACCTATTAAAAATCCTGAATACGCGTTATATAAGGAATATCCCACTATTCAGCCATCACATCATGATACCTCGACCATACTGGAAATACTGGAGGTAGTGGACAACTTTCTCGTATTTTCAGAAGAACATAGTGATTATCATTAACAAAACAAATGTAGACGATCCTTCTTAATGCCGGTGGCGCTGAATGTAACAGAAGAAATGTGAGTGACTGCTGGCTTGAGTAATGTACAAATTGGATGTTGTAACATGATGCCACTACAAGACCCATATCTGGCATTGACATCCATTTATCAACCGGGGCAGGAGTAATATAGCAATCTAGCGAGCTCAATAGCTCTAACCTCCTTGTCATTTCAAAGATCTCATTGTACAACCTTTCATTTTGATTTATTTCTTACATAAATCACGCTGGACTTGAATCCAATTTTCACGCATGTTCAAAGCAACACTTATTACTCTATATCCGCAGTGACCATCACCTATCACGTCAATGACATCAGAAATATGCGTTGATATGTAATGCGACATTTGTGTTCGGACGCTTTCAAGCAAATTGTTTCTTGTGTGAATAACTCTTCGTGCCGCTTTCTTCATATTTATCCTTAATGGTATTTTTTTTGTTTCTTGGTGATCAAGCATCAACACATATTCAAAATGAGAAGGATCTTGTTTTGTTGATTTGTAATCATCCACCATTTTTTTCAAACATCCTTTTGGACGTCTCCTCGACTTCGTTGGCATTTTTGGTTCTTGAGTTTGACTTAATGGTGGATTAACTATATCACGGAGCTTTCTTTTCAGTTCTTTTATTTGCAGATCACTACTTTTCTTGTACCTTTCTAAGAGCCCTTAAATGTCATTATCAAATTCATTATCAACATCATGTACTTCTGTATCTTCAACTGTAGGTTCATGCAAAGTTAAGTGTCTCCAATGCTTATGTATCATTCATAGTGGCAATGCATTAAAACCATTGGTGCACGAGAACAACTCATGTGCGCATGGTAATCCAAAAGTATATCTAACTTTATGCATGCATTTTTCAGGTTCAAATTGATACGCTTTAGAAGAAATCACTTCTTTCTTAATAGGTTCTAAAGCAAAAATAGAAACATTGCCAACTAGCTCTGTGTATAACAAACTTTTAAAGCACGTGCTAACATGAATTTTGCTCTGGCCAAACATCTTCTTAATCTCTATATGTTGCAAAATAAGTAACTAATCAAAAGCTTTCCATATGGTTGTGAGATTACAGATAGAAACTTATAGAAATTTCTTAAGTTTGCTATGTCCACTCTCTACACGATTAGTAGACGTATTGCCCAAGTGCAAATATTTATCAATCCATGCCGATATAAAATATTTTTTATATGGCTCTAGCCATGTTGCGGTAACATATGAAAGCACATTAGGGTACTTGAGTCCGTAATCATTTATCATTTGATTATAACGAATGTTAAACTCATTTTCAGTTCTAGCTTCAACAACATGTTGCCAAACTCCCAAAAAGTGTCACAATCACATCGTTTAGAGCTAGATTTCCTTAAATTTTGTTTAATGAAATTTTTTGGATATTTGCTCGCTCGTGCAATTCCATATCTATCACAATCAAGAGCAACTCTAGGTTTTGTTGGGCTAGAGAGCACGCAAACCCGACCAGAGCATCTGCAAATTAGTTCGAGCAAGTACCAGCACGACCGTTTAGCGGTATGCCGATACATAACCAAAATACAACACAAAATAACAACAATAAAAGTGACACACAGATATAACGTGGAAACCCAATAGGGTGAAAACCACGGGACGATCGGAGTCCAACCCGGAAAGCCGTCACTAAAAATGTGTAAAACAGATAGGCAATTACAAGGCTTTCCCTCCTCGATCCACACAGAATCTTCACCAACTTCGCACCACACAATATTACACAATAAACAGTAGCAAAAATTGCAAGTTACCGACAGTGGCGGACGAGACGGATTACACAAATCCTCTCCAAGATGCCTCTTCGAATCCTTGCCCAAGTCTGCTCCAGATCCAATCCGTGTAGGCGAAGTATTCCTCGTCAACATTACAGAGACGTCCGAAAGCTCTCTCCAAACTAAGACGCTTGCCACAAAGGCCTCTCTAGAAACTCTTTCAATGCTTGAGATGGGAGAGAAGTGGATGCCTTACCCCTCCTCCTTCATGCCTATTTATAAGGCCAAAACCAAGGGGTAGATGGTGGTAGATAGCATGTGCATGAAGCTTCCCTCGGTCAAAAGCACATGTCATGAAACTTCTTCTGGGCACTTTCCTAGAAGCTTCCTTCAAGAGCACATGTTGATTTCTTAGTCAAAGACGGTTACCCCTTTTCACACTTGGCATGAAACACATGCTTGAAAAGCATGGTCAAAAGGTGGCTAGCCCCTTTCACACTTAGGAGAAAATACCTCATCAAATCTTCCCTTTTTCGACTAAGTGAAAAATGTGTCCTTCTAATAATCTTCATTTGGTAAGACCTTCATGTCTCCTCCATATGTCGAAAGATCCAGAGCCACCAAGTTCGAGTTAGTAAAACTCGAATCCACATTTTTGTCCACAAAGGACGGGAACTGTACCCAACAATTTACCCCCTTTGCTCTTATGTGGAAGAGATCGTCATGCCATCGATCCTCACACAATGCTCGAACTTCCCCCTCGACACGGTCTTCGTAAGCATATCTACTTTATTGTCATCCGTGTGCATCTTCTGCAAATCCAGCTCCCTCTGCTCTAGAGTATCGCGTATCCAATGATACCGCGTGTCAATATGTTTGGATCTCGAGTGGAAGGTGGGGTTCTTCCCTAAATGAAACCCAGCTCTTTGATGAAACACTTCATCCAAAGAAGCTCTTTTCCTGCCTCAGTGACTGCAATAAACTCTGCCTCCGTAGTCGATAGTGCAATGCACTTCTGTAGTCTCGACTGCCATGAAACAGCTCCCCCCGCAAATAGGATCAGGTACCCATAGGTCGATCTTTTGGAGTCCAAATCTCCAGCCATATCAGCATCAATGTAGCCCAGAAGCTCTTGTTCATTATCTCCAAACCTTAACGTCAATTCTGACATCCCATGTAGGTACCTTAGAATCCACTTGACAGCGCTCCAATGTTCTCTCCCAGGATTGGAGAGAAACCTACTAACAGTACCAACAGCATGCGCTATATCAGGGCGAGTGCATACCATGACATACATAAGACTGCCAACGGCAGAAGCATATGAGACCTTCTGCATCTCCTCTTTCTCCTCAGGTGTGCTCGGGCACTGATCAACAGTAAGTCTGAAGTGAGCTGCAAGGGGCGTGCTCACCTTCTTCGCCTGATCCATACTAAATCTCTGTAGCACCTTCCTGATATATCTTTCCTGCGACAACCAAAGTAACTTGGAACCTTTGTCTCTCCGAATATGCATCCCTAGGATGGTCTTCGCAGCTCCCAAGTCCTTCATCGCAAATGTGGAGCTCAACTGCCGCTTCAGCTCGGCAATGCGCGCAGTGCTCCTTCCGACTATCAGCACGTCGTCAACATAAAGAAGTAAAATAATGAAATCCTCTGGAGCGTACTGCTTCACAAACACACAATGATCAAGGGTGGTCCTCCTGAAGTCGATCTCCCCCATAAAAGCATCGAACTTCTTGTACCACTGTCGCGGGGCCTGATTCAGGCCATATAAGCTCTTCTTCAGGCGACAGACTAGGCTCTCCTTCCCTTTCACCCTGAAACCTTCGGGCTGCTCCATGTATAACTCCTCCTCAAGATCGCCATGCAGAAAGGCGGTCTTGACATCCATCTGCTCAATCTCCAGGTCTAGCCTTGCAGCAAGGCCAAGAACAACCCAGATAGACGACCTCTTCACAACAGGAGAGAAGATCTCATCAAAATCAACTCCCTGTTTCTGACTAAAACCCTTCACCACTAATCTTGCCTTGTATCTTAGTGGTGTCGAGGGGTCTCCCTGCTTTACTCTAAAAATCCATCGATTCTTCTGAGCCTTTTGCCCTTAGGCAATCGTACCAGCTCATAAGTATGGTTCTCATGCAGAGACTGCATATCCTCCTGCATAGCAACCATCCACTCTTTCTTCTCTGAGCTCTGCACTACTTCATCAAAGCACTAGGGCTCCCCCGCATCAGTCAACAAAATATACTCAGTAGCAGAGTATCTCGAAGATGGTTGTCTGACTCGACCAGACCTCCGTGGAGTGAGCTCAGTTGCTGGTATAGGCACATCATCAATGATGTCCTCTGTGGGCTCGCCATCATTCATGTCCTCATGGCCTGGAAGTGGCTCAATGCCCTGCATCGGATCAGGCTCTGCGGCCTCCTTAGTATCATCACCTCCAATCATAGGAGACTCTTCATCAGTGCGAGAGTCGGCCTTCTCAATCTTTTCAGGATCAAGCATAATCTGATCCTCACAAAATATGGCGTCGCGACTGCGTACAAGCTTCTTCTCAACCGGATCAAAGAACCTGTAGCCAAACTCGCCGCTGCGTCCATATCCCAAAAATATGCATTGACGGGACTTAGAATCCAACTTCGATCTTTCATCCCGAGGGATGTGCACAAAGGCTTTGCACCCAAAGACCCTTAAGTGACTATACGAAGGGTCCTTCCCATACCAGACCTTATCATGAACATCTTCCTGCAATGCATAACTGGGAGATAGGTTGATGACGTGTGCAGCTGTGTATAAAGCCTCACCCCAAAACATGTCAGGTAGCTTTGACTCAGATAGCATGCACCTCACCCTCTCCATCAAGGTCCTGTTCATCCTTTCAGCTACGTCATTCAGCTGCGACGTCTTGGGCGAAGTCTTTTCATGTCTGATCCCTTGCTCTCTGCAATACTCATCAAAAGGACCAATATACTCTCCCCCGTTGTCGGACCTGATGCACTTTAACTTCTTCCCAGATTGCCTCTCCACCTCAGCGTGGAATCTCCGAAAAGTGTCGAGAACCTCACCTTTGGTCTTAATAACATAGACCCAAAGTTTTCTCAAATAGTCATCAATGAACGTCACGAAGTAAGATGCTCCTCCTCTCGTCTGGACCTTCAGTGGCCCGCAGACATCAGTATGTACGAGCTCTAATGGCTCGGATCTTCTTGTGGAAGTGTGGCTCTGGAATGATACTCTATTCTGCTTTCCAGCCATGCAATGGTCACATCTCTCTAACTGATTCACAGATAGATCAGAGATCGTCTTCCTTCGGGAGAGACATCCCAGACCCTTCTAGCTAATGTGACTCAGTCTCCTATGCCATAGGGATGTGGATGCCCCATCTCTAACGGTGTTGGCCTTAGCATCTTCAGGTATCCCCTCCATATAGTATAAGCCAGTGTCTCTATAACCTCTGGCCACTACCAGCGACCCCTTAATTAACTTCCAAAAATCTCCACCAAAGACACTTAAGTGTCCTTTATCACCTAGCTTCCCAATTGAAACTAGGTTGAAGCGAATGTCAGGAACATGTCGCACATCTCTTAGGATTAGCAATCCTCCAGTGCTCGTCTTCAGGTGCATGTCTCCCCTCCCGATGACTTTCGATGTGTAGCCCATCCTAAGCACTCCACAGTCGTGAGTCGTGTAGGTGGCAAACAACGCTCTATGTGGGAGACATGTGCAGAAGCACCCGAATCAACAATCCAGCTTTGGTCATCACAAGAGAGTGCAACTGTGACGTCATCTCCAACAATGATGACATCGTCCTCTGTAGATACAATAGCTGCAATGTGACTCTCCTTCCTATCATCAGTAGCCACTCCTTTCTTCCTTTCGTCATTCTTTAGAGAATAACAGAACTTCTGAATTTGCCCCTTCTTATGACAATAGTGGCACTCCACGTTTTGATAACGTGACTTGGACTTCCCCCTGCTTTGTCCTCTCTCGCTCTTCCTTTCTCTACTCTTGCTCATGCCTCTCCCCCTGAGCTCAGTGTAGAGGATGTCAGCTCGTGAAGAAGAGCCTGATATCCCTTGAGACTTTCTTCTCACCTCTTCATTCAGGATGCCACTCTTGACAATCTCCATAGTAATGATACCCACGGGAGAGGAGTTGATTAGAGAAACTCTAACCATCTCCCAAGAGTCTGGAAGAGATGATGATGCATAATTTGACCTAAGTTATTAATATGGATATTTAAATATTATAATATAAATAAATATATATTGTTAATTTTATCCGTTAAATCGTATCTTTTTATAATTATATCGTAACCACGCATATTTTACTATTTTTGCAGGATCCCGGGACAGTTGCATTATCATTTCTAAAGAGCACGCCTTTATTTAGGGTGTGTCAAACTAAATATCGAGTGTAGCAATGTTACCGTATTACTGAACCATATTCAAGAAGAGAATGAAGCCCAAATGGTCCGATGAGATATTTTCTCCTAAGTATGAAAGAGGCTAGCCAACTTTGACTATGAATTCTGCATGTGTTCATGAAGGAAGCTTCTTGGAAAGAGAGAAAGCTAGCCAACTTTGATCATACTTTTCAAGGCATGACAAGTGTGAAAAGGAGTAGCCGCCATTGACCTTTAAACCAACATGTGTTATTTGACCAAGGGAAGCTTCATGGAAGCTTCATCCTCATGCCATCCACCACCTCCACCTCCTTGGTTTTGGCCCTATAAATAGACATGAAGAAAGAGGGAGAAGGCATCATCCTTCCTCCTTCATTTGAGCCTTTTAGAGAGCTGTTGAGAGTTTATTTTTAAAGTGTTTTAGCTTAATGTTTTCATGCTTAAATGTTCTTGCAATCTTTTTTACCGTACTTGTAATCTTTTTGCAATCTCTCTTTGTAGTGTCTTTTTGCCCTTTTGGTGACTCCGTTTCAATAAGAAATAAAATAGTTTGTTATTCCCTTTCTCTCTCTGTGTGTCTTATTATGCATATTCTTAACATGATTTTCATTTCCTACTTTATTATGAGTAACTAAACTTTGTTTAGTGCTTGATCAAGATGATCCGAGGAATGAAATGATCTTCTCTTCTTAATTTAATTTCTTTTTCTCTTTTAACGAATGCTTAGGATTTACCCTTGATTAATATTTAGTGAGATCATATTATCGATATATGGTTTTCACTTTTGTTTCCGTATTCTAGTAGCCGAAAGGATCGTGTGTACGGTTCGATCACTCACGGGTAAAGAGAGTTGAACGCAATCCTTGAAAGAGGACGACGTAAATCTCCTGGATTGGAGTCAAATCCAATAGCGGGGTTCACCACGTAAAACGAGCTTTAGGGGTTTCGATTGTGGAACGAAAGTTCGGTCGATCAACCTAAACTCAGTTGGGCGTAGCCTTGAAAGAGGTGCGTTCATGTTTCGGGAATCTCCACGGTCCAAGTATTTCCGTTAAAGTGATTTAGAAATTTATTAATTTATTTATTTGATCATTTCATTCCGAGGTGAATCGAGATCGAGTGCTAGTCTTTTTTATATAGTCTAAACCACCTCTTTTAATCATAATCTCTCTTTTTGCAAAACCAACTCAAAATCTATTTGATAGGATAATAGCGAGTTCTTTGAAGTAGAAGTATTCGATGTGCCCTGGTTCTAATACGACCTTGATATTTCATATCCTATACTAAAATCGATAAGGTACACTTGCCTTTATCGAGCATAGAATCGGAGAAAATCAAAATCATTTATAAAACACAAATTTCTCTATCAAGTTTTTGGCGCCGTTGCCGGGGACTTTGCGTCGATATTTTGAAAAACAGAATAGCCATTAATTTTATCATTTTCTTTTTTTATTTTTGCTTTCCGAAACAAAATAAAACAAAAAAAAATCCTTTCTTTTTTTTTATTTCTCATTTTTCCCCTTCTCTCTTTCATTTTTTCCCCTTCTCTCTTTTCATCTCTTTTAGTGCATGACCCGAGGAAGCTCTTCGAATAGTCCCGATATTCATTTTGATCCAGAGATTGAGCGCACTCTTCTGCAGCGCCTCCGAACTCGTGATCGGGATTTTGATTTGAACTTCGAAGAGTCGATCGGAGACACTATACCAGAAACTATGGGTGAGCCCAATCCCAATCCGAATGAGGCCCCGCAACGAACCATGTCCTATTATGCACGGCCGAACTTAGAAGGGACACAATCTAGTATCGTCCGCCCCGCGGTGGCGAACAATAACTTTGAGATCAAGTCTAGCATCATACAAATGGTGCAACAATCGGTGACCTTCGATGGTATTCCGGACGAAGATCCAAACACGCATATATCTAATTTTCTCGAAATTTGCGATACGTTCAAAATCAATGGCGTCACGGATGACGCCATTCGATTACGTCTTTTTCCCTTTTCTTTGCGGTCTAAGGCCAAGCAGTGGTTGTGCTCTCTTCCTAGAGAGTCCATCACTACATGGGTCGATATGGCTGAAAAATTTCTCACTAAATATTTCCCGCCTGCAAAAACCGCTAAAATGCGCACGGATATTGCTTCGTTTATGCAAATCGACTCGGAGACTCTCTATGATACATGGGAACGCTTCAAGGAGCTTTTGCGTAGATGCCCACACCACGCACTGCCAACTTGGCAACAAGTACAAATATTTTATAATGGTTTGAATTTCCAAACAAGACAAATGATTGATGCAGCCGCCGGAGGTACTTTAAATAAAAAAAAACCACGGAGGCCGCTCAAGAGCTTTTTGAGGAGATGGCCATGAATGCGTATCAATGAAATATGCCCCGCGCACGGCCTAACAAGCCCGCCGGTATATTTGAAATAGACGCTACTTCTAATTTAACTTTACAAGTTGAGCGCTTAACAAAGCAAGTGGCGGAGATGTCTGCTTCCTCCGCCACTCCTCCTTGGGCTAATAATGTTTTAATCGAAGAGCAGGTTGACTACATGGGAAATCCACCTCGGCCTTCCTATAACCCAAACTCCGCTCCGTATAACAACACATACAATGCGGGTTATAGGAACCATCCAAATTTCTCATGGAGTAACCACGGAAATGTTCAGCGCCCTTTAAACCTAAATCAACCTCTTAATCAACCTCTTAATCTAAATCCCCCTCCTCTAAATTATAATAATCCACCAGGATTTCCACCGCAACAGCAAAAGCCCTCTCCACTTGAAGAGATCTTTGCAAAATATGTTGCTACAAATGAATCGAACATCCGGAACCTCACCGGATCGATCAAAAATTTAGAGAACCAAGTGGGCCAACTAGCGAAGATGTTTTCCGAGCGTCAGCAAGAAGCTCTATCGGGAAATACGGAACCTAATCCAAGGGAAAGCGCGAACGTGATTACTCTACGCAGCGGAAAAGAGGTGGTTTCAAAACAGGACGAACCCATGGTAACTTCTCCTCCTCCTATTTTAGCTTCAAATTTGCCCGCTACGTTAGCTCCGCACGCTTCTAATTCTAGTTCAAATATTCAGTATCCGTCTAAGCTTAGGAGCGAGTGCGCCGAGAAAAATTATAAAAAGTTTGTAGAAATTTTAAAACAAATTCATATTAATGTTCCGTTCTGTGAGGCTATCTCTCAAATGCCGAAGTATGCGAAATATCTCAAGGAGTTACTCTCCAATAAAAAGAAACTTGAAGATATTTCACATATTTCCTTATATGCGGAATGCTCCGCGGTTATACTTAACAAATTGCCCCAAAAAGCAAATGATCCGGGACGGTTCTCCATCCCATGTCTATTTGGCAATGCGTTAGTAAAACACGCCTTAGCTGATCTTGGAGCAAACATAAACCTCATGCCTTTTTCGTTATTCAAAAAGCTAGGTTTAGGAAATCCTAGCCCTACCCGAATGAGTATTCAACTCGCCGATCGTTCATTAAAATATCCAGTAGGGATAGTGGAGGACGTGCTCGTTAAGGTTGACAAGTTCATCTTTCCGGTGGACTTTGTCATTCTTGATATCGAAGAGGATGCCGAAGTACCCCTCATACTTGGCCGCCCCTTCCTTGCCACCTCCCGAGCAATTATCGATGTAAGTGACGGAAAGCTCCTCCTACGGGTTGGAGAAGATGAAGTTACTTTTAGTATAAATCCATCAATGCGAAATACTCTAGAAAATGACGATTCATGTTTCTACCTAGAAGAATGTTTCGAAAATGAGTTTTATTCACTTCCTGAGTTAATCTCTTCATCGAGTAACGATTCTGAGCTCGCCGAGCTATTTTGCTTAGAAGAAGTCTCTCGATCCACACCACCCGAGCCATTACACATCGAAAAATTAAAAATCAAAACATCATATGAAGAACCACCCACTTTAGAATTGAAGCAACTCCCCCCTCATCTAAAATATCTCTTTTTGGAAAAAAATTCTAAGCTACCCGTTATCGTATCATCCGAGTTGAGCGATTCAGAAATTTCTGAATTGACACTAGTCTTAAGCAATCACCGCCATGCAATTGCGTGGCAAATATCCGACATCAAGGGTATAAACCCTTCCTTTTGCACTCACAAAATTTTCCTCGAAGATAATTCCCGCAACTCAGTCCAGCCTCAACGACGACTAAACCCGAATATGAAAAAAGTCGTTAAGGCTGAAGTTATCAAACTCTTAGATGCGGGAATCATCTACCCAATATCGGATAGTACTTGGGTTAGCCCAGTACAAGTTGTTCCAAAGAAAGGCGAAGTAACGGTAGTTGCGAATGAAAATAACGAATTGATCCCAACCCGTACTGTTACGGGTTGGCGGATGTGCATAGATTATCGAAAACTTAATGATGCCACCCGTAAGGATCACTTCCCGTTGCCTTTTATCGATCAAATCTTAGAACGCCTTTCAGGTCACTCCTACTATTGTTTCCTCGATGGTTTGTCGGGATACTTTCAAATCCCTATTTCACCCGATGACCAAGAGAAAACAACATTCACTTGTCCCTTCGGCACCTTTGCTTATCGAAGGATGCCGTTTGGCCTTTGTAACGCGCCAGCTACATTCCAAAGATGTATGCTGGCAATTTTCGACGAGTTAGTAGAGGAAGTGATGGAGGTCTTCATGGACTATTTTTCCATTTTCGGAAACTCTTTAAAAAATTATTTAAAAAATCTCGAGCGTGTACTTCAGCGTTGTGAGGAAACGAATCTAGCTCTCAATTGGGAGAAATGTCATTTTATGGTCAAAGAAGGATTAGTCCTTGGCCATAAAATATCGGGCAAAGGGATCGAGGTCGATAGGGCCAAGATTGAAGTTATCGAAAAGCTCCCCCCTCCAACGAATGTAAAAGCAATTAGAAGTTTCCTAGGCCACGCAGGGTTTTATCGACGTTTTATACAAAATTTTTCCAAAATCACGAAGCCGTTAACCCATCTTCTCGAGAAAGAATCTTCCTTTATTTTCTCCGACGAATGTCTTTTAGCCTTTAAACTTATCAAAGAAAAACTTGTAAATTCTCCGATTCTAGTCGCACCAGATTGGTCACTACCCTTCGAAATTATGTGTGACGCGAGTGATATTGCGGTAGGCGCGGTTTTAGTCCAACGGGTAAACAAGTATTTCCACCCGATTTATTATGCTAGCAAAACACTCACGTCGGCACAAGCGAACTACACTACTACTGAGAAGGAGCTTCTAGCTATCGTATTCGCTTTTGATAAGTTTAGGTCGTACATCACTCTCTCCAAAGTAATTGTCTTCACAGATCACTCCGCTCTTAGATATCTCTTAAGTAAATCGGACGCCAAGCCTCGTCTTTTGCGATGGATCCTCCTCTTGCAGGAGTTTGATTTAGAAATTCGGGACAAGAGGGGAGCCGAAAACTTGGCGGCCGATCATCTTTCCCGATTAGAAAATCCCGCTACGGAAGCATTAGTGGAAGCCGATATTAATGATAAATTCCCCGAAGAGCGCCTCTTGGCTCTCGAAAATATAATAACAACTTCCACCCCCTGGTTCGCGGATTTGGCTAACTATTTAGTAGCCCGGGTCCTGCCAAAAGAATTCTCGAGTCAGCAAAAGAAGAAATTCTTTTCTGATTTAAAGAATTATTTTTGGGAGGACCCCTTTCTATTCCGTGTCTGCGCGGACCAGGTAGTGAGAAGATGTGTTTCGAGTGAAGAAGGTTTTAAACTATTGCGGCATTGCCATGAAGGACCAACCGGCGGTCATTATCAAGCGAACCGTACCGCGAGGAAGGTGCTGGAGGCGGGCTTCTATTGTCCCACGCTCTTTAAAGATGTTCACACTCTTGTGAGTACTTGCGACAGCTGCCAGCGGTCGGGCAATATCTCCCGCCGAGATGAGATGCCCCAAAATATTTTTCTTGAATGCGAAATTTTTGACCTATGGGGTATTGATTTTGTTGGTCCTCTCCCTCATCTTTTTCAAACAAGTACATTCTCATTGCAGTCGACTATGTATCGAGGTGGGCGGAAGCGCAAGCTCTCCCCACCAATGATGCAAGGGTCGTCGTAAATTTTCTAAAAAAATTATTCTCTCGTTTTGGCACGCCACGCGCTATAGTTAGGGGGCACTCATTTCTGCAATAGCCAATTCGCTAAAATTTTAGCGAAATATGGTGTCACTCACAAACTCTCCACTGCATATCACCCACAAACGAGCGGCCAAGTCGAAGTCGTAAATCGAGAATTAAAAAGAATATTAGAAAAAACTGTTTCCATTAATAGGAAGGATTGGGCACTCAAGCTTGATGACGCGCTATGGGCTATCGAACGGCGTACAAGACCGCTATCGATTGTACACTGTATCGATTGGTTTATGGCAAGGCTTGCCACCTTCCGATCGAGTTAGAGCATCGCGCATTCTGGGCGCTTAAATTTTTAAATCTCGACTCTACCTTAGCAGCCGAACAAAGAAAATTGCAAATAAATGAATTAGATGAGTGGCGCGCGAATGCGTACGAGAGTAACAAAATTTATAAGGAGCGAACAAAGTTTTATCACGATAAAAAAATAAAATTTCTAATACTTTTTCACCGGGTGATCTCGTCCTCCTTTATAACTCTCGCCTTCGCCTTTTTCCGGGAAAGCTGAAATCTCGATGGTCCGGCCCCTTTATCGTTAAAGAGGTTTGGTCATATGGGACAATTCTTATTTCCCACCCGGAAAAAGGATCCTTCAAAGTAAATGGACACCGTCTTAAGTTGTATCTTCCCGGAGAAATATCAAACGAAAAGAGCGAGTCAACATTACTTCCGCCAAGTACGTGAGCGCCAAATGGGTCAAGCTACACGACCTTAAACAAAGCACTTTTGGGAGGCACCCCAAAGTTATTTTTTGTTTTTGTTTTAACATTTTCTGCAGGAACACCACCAGTCCAGCCCAAAAATGTCATAATCAGGGACGTCTTACTCCCTTCTCCTTTTTCTCGCATTCTTTTTTTGCTTGCACTTAATTTTCTTTATTTTCTTGCTTTCTTTCCCTTTTTGCTTCATACTTAGTTTTAAACATTGGGGACAATGTTTAACTTTAAGTATGGGGGTATAGCACCTTAATCTAATATAAAAAAATATAAAATCCAAAAAAAAAATCCAAAAAGATGCAATATTTTTCTTTCCCTTGTCTTTATCATTTACAAAACAAAATATAATAAAAAAAAATTAAATAAAACTTATATAAGACTATTAATAATTTGAGTTATTTTTTTGCTAAATCATTTAGTACCCCATAACTTTGCATTTTCTTATTTTATTCATTCACATACTTGTTTAGTTAATATAAATTAGATTAACTTTCATATTGTCTATGTTTCATGAGTAATATGTTGACTTATGTGGTGTTTCTAATTAAGGTATATGCTATTTTTGAAAAAACTCTTAAATATTTGTACTTTTTCATAGCCATTTTTTTTTTTATGTTTTTCACTATTATAAAATCTACCATCTCATGTTTTCCCTGCTAAAAATCTTTGAAATAATTGATTACTGTTAAGTATAGTAGATGCGAACCGATCTAGACGCTTATTATTTTCATTTTTCATGAAAAGTCAATTATCTTTATTTTCTATCCGGAATTTACTTCTCTTTACTTTCTCAATACTTTGCTTTAAGTAGACTAAAGAGCATGAATATGATTTAGGCATCCTTTTGATCAGTTTAAGCTTTTGTATCCCGAACCTTAAATTCCTAATCATTGCTAGCCACGTTGCGCTTTTTCCATTTTCTTTGTAAGCCCCACCTATTTCTCACCAGAGCCATATAGTTTACCCATTTTGCACACTTAAAACTTTTGAGCTTTATTTGTCACTTGTGTCTACTACATTTTGTGAAAATGGTGGAGATTTGTATTATATCTCAATTGCTACAAAAGAAAAAGAAAGGAAAAACTCAATTGATTCAAAAGAAGGAAAAAGATATGATATATATATATATCTATATATATGAAAAAAGGATTATGAATGACATTTTAACCTCAACTTTATATTGCAAAATTACTTGGGGTGTCAAAATTTTATTTTCTAGCAACAAGTTCTTTGCAAAGCTTTTCCTTTTGTTTTAAGTGTGCTTTACCCCTCATGTTTATCTTTTGAACTCCACACCCTTAAAATCTAAGCCAAAAAGATACACCTAATGAAAGTCCTTTTGATTCATGCTCCCAAGGTTTATCTTTAGTACGATAGCGAGAAAGTAAATTGAGTAAGTTTCTAGGTAGCAATATTGATCTTTGATTTAGATTGATATGATTATAAAATGTCTCTTAGATTTTAGTAGCAACTCAATATCCTTTTCATTCATCACATTACTCAATTTTTAATTTTGCTTAAAATATGAGATGATTTATTTTTATAGTGAAAATTGTAAAACTTTGTGCCAAGACTAAGTAAGAATGTTTAGGTTTCTTTTCATAATTTCTCTATCTTAATTTCGCATCGTACTTGTGTTTGACATAGCCAATTAGTTTGGTTAGTCCTTTTTATCTTCGCTAGCTCGTATGTCTTTGCTTGAGGACAAGCAAAATAATAAGTTTGGGGGAATTTGATGATGCATAATTTGACCTAAGTTATTAATATGGATATTTAAATATTATAATATAAATAAATATATATTGTTAATTTTATCCGTCAAATCGTATCTTTTTATAATTATATCGTAACCACGCATATTTTACTATTTTTGCAGGATCCCGGGACAGTTGCATTATCATTTCTAAAGAGCACGCCTTTATTTAGGGTGTGTCAAACTAAATATCGAGTGCAGCAATGTTACCGTATTACTGAACCATATTCAAGAAGAGAATGAAGCCCAAATGGTCCGATGAGATATTTTCTCCTAAGTATGAAAGAGGCTAGCCAACTTTGACTATGAATTCTGCATGTGTTCATGAAGGAAGCTTCTTGGAAAGAGAGAAAGCTAGCCAACTTTGATCATACTTTTCAAGGCATGACAAGTGTGAAAAGGAGTAGCCGCCATTGACCTTTAAACCAACATGTGTTATTTGACCAAGGGAAGCTTCATGGAAGCTTCATCCTCATGCCATCCACCACCTCCACCTCCTTGGTTCCCTATAAATAGACATGAAGAAAGAGGGAGAAGGCATCATCCTTCCTCCTTCATTTGAGCCTTTTAGAGAGCTGTTGAAAGTTTATTTTTAAAGTGTTTTAGCTTAATGTTTTCATGCTTAAATGTTCTTGCAATCTTTTTTACCGTACTTGTAATCTTTTTGCAATCTCTCTTTGTAGTGTCTTTTTGCCCTTTTGGTGACTCCGTTTCAATAAGAAATAAAATAGTTTGTTATTCCCTTTCTCTCTCTGTGTGTCTTATTATGCATATTCTTAACATGATTTTCATTTCCTACTTTATTATGAGTAACTAAACTTTGTTTAGTGTTTGATCAAGATGATCCGAGGAATGAAATGATCTTCTCTTCTTAATTTAATTTCTTTTTCTCTTTTAACGAATGCTTAGGATTTACCCTTGATTAATATTTAGTGAGATCATATTATCGATATATGGTTTTCACTTTTGTTTCCGTATTCTAGTAGCCGAAAGGATCGTGTGTACGGTTCGATCACTCACGGGTAAAGAGAGTTGAACGCAATCCTTGAAAGAGGACGACGTAAATCTCCTGGATTGGAGTCAAATCCAATAGCGGGGTTCACCACGTAAAGCGGGATTTAGGGGTTTCGATTGTGGAACGAAAGTTCGGTCGATCAACCTAAACTCAGTTGGGCGTAGCCTTGAAAGAGGTGCGTTCATGTTTCGGGAATCTCCACGGTCCAAGTATTTCCGTTAAAGTGATTTAGAAATTTATTAATTTATTTATTTGATCATTTCATTCCGAGGTGAATCGAGATCGAGTGCTAGTCTTTTTTATATAGTCTAAACCACCTCTTTTAATCATAATCTCTCTTTTTGCAAAACCAACTCAAAATCTATTTGATAGGATAATAGCGAGTTCTTTGAAGTAGAAGTATTCGATGTGCCCTGGTTCTAATACGACCTTGATATTTCATATCCTATACTATAATCGATAAGGTACACTTGCCTTTATCGAGCATAAAATCGGAGAAAATCAAAATCATTTATAGAACACAAATTTCTCTATCAAGAGACTTCAACAACCATAGTGCGTTGACCTCGTCCTCGAAGGTCACCTTCATAGCAGTAAGTTGATCAATAATATCTTGGAACTTGTTCACATGATCCAAGATAGGGGATCCCTCTCTATATCTGAACTCCCCCAGTTTCTTCAGTAGATATAGCTTGTTGATGCCAGTACTCTTGGCATACAATGTTTCCAAGGTCTTCCAAAGGATTTTCGCAACAACAATACTCACGACATGATTATAGACGTTTGGTTCTACGAACCGTCTGATGAATCCGCATAACTTCCGGTGCTCCACCTTCCACTTATTTGGATCCATGTATTTAGGCATCTCCTCAAAGATAGGAGCATGTCAGCCCTTGACGTAGATGAGATCTTCCATCAGTAAGTGCCACTGGTGATAGTTCGCGCCGTTTAATTTCACCATTTGCTCAGAGCCTGAACCCAATGTAGACTCCATCGTGCTCTATCACTGATCTGACTGACCTCAGTTCTTTGAGCTAACTATTTCCAAGAAAGGAATCAAAGAGGATAGGGAGAACACCAATGGTCGTCACCTACCGCACCTGATCACTAACCCAAAATATCTAATCGGCTCGTCTCGAATCCCAAATAGGTCAGCCCGATACCAGCTCTGATAATGAACCTCCCTCTGATACCACTTGTTGGGCTAGAGAGTACGCAAGCCCGACCAGAGCACCTGCAAATTAGTTCGAGCAAGTACCTGCACGACCGCTTAGCGGTATGCCGATACACAACCAAAACACAGCACAAAAAAACAACAATAAAAGTGACACACAGATATAACGTGGAAACCCAATAGGGTGAAAACCACGGGACGATCGGAGTCCAACCCGGAAAGCCGCCACTAAAAATGTGTAAAACAGATGGGCAATTATAAGGCTTTCCCTCCTCGATCCACACAGAATCTTCACCAACTTCGCACCACACAATATTACACAATAAACAGTAGCAAAAATTGCAAGTTACCGACAGTGGCGGACGAGACGGATTACACAAATCCTCTCCAAGATGCCTCTTCGAATCCTTGCCCAAGTCTGCTCCAGATCCAATCCGTGTAGGCGAAGTATTCCTCGTCAACGTCGCAGAGATGTCCGAAAGCTCTCTCCAAACTAAGACGCTTGCCACAAAGGCCTCTTTAGAAACTCTTTCAATGCTTGAGATGTGAGAGAAGTGGATGTCTTACCCTTCCTCCTTCATGCCTATTTATAAGGCCAAAACCAAGGGGTAGATGGTGGTAGATAGCATGTGCATGAAGCTTCCATGAAGCTTCCCTTGGTCAAAAGCACATGTCATGAAGGTTCCTCTTGGCACTTTCCTAGAAGCTTCCTTCAAGAGCACATGTTGATTTCTTAGTCAAAGACGGTTACCCCTTTTCACACTTGGCATGAAACACATGCTTGAAAAGCATGGTCAAAAGGTGTTAGCCCCTTTCACACTTAGGAGAAAATACCTCATCAGGTTTCGCTCTTTTCTCAAGTTTGTCGGCACGCAAAATAATGACAACAAAACCCAAACCTCTACCAATGCGTCTTGCCCATTCAATCAACTCTTCATTGCTAGTAAAACTCAAATTTGTCACAAAATGTTGCCCAACATCTACATGCGGTTGTTGAGAAATGTCTCCATATGTCAAAAGTTTTTGCTCATCACCACTCATTGCAATCTAGAAATTTTTTGACAAAATTAAACCCTAAATTTGGACAAAATTTGGACAAAAAATTGGACAAAAATTGGACAATCATGTGGAAATAGGTTAACGAAAATGTATAATTTTTTCAAGCAAATTCCTATATTTTTCAAGAAAAAAATTTAAAACATCATAAAACCCTAAGGCTCCGTTCGTTTCGCGGGTTTTGAGAGGAAGGAATTGGTTTTGGATATATCAAAACCAATATTTGTGTTCGTTTCGTGTGTTTAGAGGATGGAATTGATCCTATCGGTTTTGGGAGAAAGGTTTTGAAGCAAAACCAATTATGATGTTCGTTTGGCTTTTTTTATGGACGGGATTGACTTTTGCCCAAAACCAATAGGTTTTGAAGCTTTAGAAATCTGCCTACGCCCAAAACCTACCAAATTTGGTGGGTTTTCCTTCATGTAAAGATAAATTTATTTTGGACCCTAGTAATGATTATGTTTTGGACCCTAGTAATGATTATCCGCAAATTTATTTTTCAAAATCTTCATACAAAACCATGGGTGCAAACGAACAAAAAATTTTGTTTTTGACCAAAACCAAAACCTACAAAATTTTGATTTTTGACCAAAACCAAAACCCTCCGTGTAAAACCCGCGAAACGAACGCAGCGTAAATTTTTTCAAGCTAAACTATGAGAACCCTAGATCTAAGAGAGTAGGAGACTCACATTGGGAAATAATAGGAGAAGGAAGCTTCGAAATGGCGGTAGATCCAAGCTTCGAAAACCCTAATCGGGCGGCAGCGGGAGGTCGACGGACGACAGCAGTTCGACGCGTCAGGGCGGCAGCAAGTCGACGGCCGGAGGTCCACGACTTCGAGGAGGCGGCGTTGGGGCGGTGGCAGCAGGTCGCCGGCGTCGGGGCGGCAGCAGAACGTCGGAAGCGGCAACGGGAGGTCGCGGGTTAGGGCAGGAACTGGGATTTCACGAAAATCGGGAAGGAAATAAAGGGGGCGGCAATTAGGAGATTTTATTTCATATGTTTTAATCCTGATTTAAAGTTTTAAGGGGCTGCAAATAGCGATTTCGGGCCTGCACATATAAGCGCCCTTTTTTTATTAGCATCAGAAATTCAAATTGCTCCGTACTCCTTTAGTACTATTTTATTAATTTAGGCTCTATTTGTTTGAACCAATTTTTCTCTTATCATTTCTTCTTAAAAATGTTTTTTTTTTTCAGTTTGAATAGTCATCATTTAGAATCATTCATTCCCCTTAAGCATTCATTCAATAACATTGTTTTATCTTCATCTCCAACCGCAATCATCCACCCAAACATGCCCTTAAGCTTGTCATTAGTTGTCTAGTTCCTATCAACCAACCCTTATATGCTATTAAATCAATCTTAGGACTTATTTGGGCAACTCGCCTGCACTAGAAAAAGCGGGTCTTTATCATTTTGGCGCTCTTTTCTATTGTGAATGCACGAGCGAGGTCGGTGGTGGAAGAAAATGACCCGCTTCTTTGGGCGGACTCAAATTCAATAGGGCCTTATGCTCTATTTGGGACGGCTTGGGGGGGAAGAAAAGTGGTGGTGGGAAACTATTGGGTAAGGTTAGAGCCGTCAAGAAAATAATGGTGTAAAAATGGTAGGAATTGAAAGGAGATGTGGACCTACGAGAACAGAAGCATGAAAAATGCGAAAAACTCCTTTTAACTTTTTTGAAAGTGAGAGAATTTGTTGCTTTCCAAAGAGTCCTCAAAACACCTTTTAGCACAAGCACTTTTACCATCACTGTGAAACCAAACACATCTAAAATAGCGGTGGCCACGGGGACAGCTTTTGACCCGTTTGGCATGACGTTTTTGTTCCAGTGAGTTTACGCAAAAACACCACCGCCATAAAATGTATGTTTGGCATGACAACGATTATGACCGCCACCAAGAAAAGAGAACTAGTTTTGAACCTAAAAGGGAATGAAGTTTCTTAGATGAGGTCGGGCGTTCACGAACGATGATACATAACCACCCGCGTTTACGACCGCTACCGCCGTGCTAGACGAAGCCTTTCTCGCCGCCACCACCGTCCCAAACGCAACCAAATAATTATAAGACAATTTTCTCAAAATCAATACCCCCATTGCTTTCGGATGCTGATTTTTTCCTACAAGAAATTGTTAGGCTTACGTAAGTTACCCGTGCCATAAAACTTCAAATCCATATGCATTAATTTTCCTCGGTACTATTTGAAAAACTATCTTAATAAACTATATTTAAAATTATTTTTTCAATTAATTTAAATAAATGCAAAATACACATGATTTTAATGAGTCTTGGTGCCACCTTAGATGCGCTACCTATCTTAGAATGTGTCTCTAACAGTAGATTATGGTCAGTCTGGGTGAGCTGTTGTTGATAAATAACTGCTGATAGTAAAAATGTTGTTTCTAAAAAATAAAGTTTTGTTAAAAAATTGTTTTTGTGAAATGAAGTTTTCAGAGATTTTGATAAGCTGTTTTGTAAAACCTGTTTGACAAAAATGAAGTTTTAGGTTAATTTTTTTAATTAATTTAACTTTTTTGTTTAATACCTGAAATAATTTTAAACATTTGAAACCAACGTCACACGACATACCAAATAAAATTTGAATGTTTTTCGAATATTACAAACCAACGTTACAACAAAACTTTTTAAACTCTCGACGTACGGATCCATTGACTGCATGCAAGTAGTTTGGTGTATCACCTACATGATTGAAAATATTTTATTTCAGATTCTTATATTAAATTAAAAGTTTAAATATGAGGAATGAATATTATCTTCTTGCCTCATAAAGTTATTGCGCTATAGACTCGCGCAGTGTTATTATCTCGTCTACACCACTTGTTGTATCAATGCGTGTATCATGTTATCTCTGTGAGTTTACTCTGCCTCCCGTACGCATTCCCTCACTTTCTCTAAAATCAGGATCTATATGTGATGGATACCTCCGTATAAAATTATGCAAAGTCATTATCGCCAGAACGATTTGTGTCTGTTTCTCAAAACTATAGCTTGACATATCGCGCAATATTGCTCATTTTTTCATTCATATACCAAATGTGTGTTCAATCACACTCCTAAGAAAAGAGTGTGTTTGATTAAAAATCTCTCGAAGTCCCTCCATTGGACGATTACCACGAGCAAAATCAGGAAGTTGATTCCGTGTATCTGTATATGATTTTATATACCCTCTTTGTAGTGGATATCCAGCGCCTACCAAATAATATTTTCCTACATGATCGACGCACAAATTTTAATGAAAAAATAGGGAAAAACTAATATATGAACTACAATTATAACTTTATTACCTCTGTGGGGGGGGGGGGGGGGGGGGGGGGGGGGGGAGAGAAGTTATACTTGAGATTGCTTATAGCAAAATTAAAAATCTGACTATCATGCGCAGATCCCTCCCAACCAACCATGGCGAAAGTAAAACACATGTTGAAGTCACAAACAGTTATTACATTTTGTGTAGTAATTTCATGCCGCACAATATATGATACTTGCTTTTTAACTTGAATACTTGTATCAACATGTGTTCCGTCTATGTCACAAATACAATTTTTAAAGAACGACATGTAACAGTCATTTTCCATAATTTCTAGTGGAGTAGTAGCAAAATATCTCTCTTCTGACACTATAATATCTTCTGCAAGGCGTAGCAGAGCACGACGACTTCTCTAAAATATCTGCTAGCAGTCTCAGTTGAATGCTGGAACCGCTCACTTGTTTTTCTGATAGTCTCGTTATGTGATAAAACATATAATGTAATTGTAAGGACTTCTCTACTTGCGGCCTTCGCGAACCTTGCAATCCGTAGTTTTGTTAAAAAGTTAGCAGTAAATCAAAAAATATTTATTTTGGCATTCTGAAAGTATTATGTAATCTAACTGGATGCTCACCAACTAATTCACCCAACCATTTATCACCGGTTTGTTTTGATGTCATGCATGGTGTGCTCGAATTGAAAAAATTGGTGTGTTCAGCAAACACGTATATCGTCGAAGTTAGAACTTGATGGTAGACAGCAACATGACGCCTTATAACCCTTTCATACTAATCACTAGAATAATCGGAGTCATCACTAGACATTCTCTGTTTCACACAAATAAAATAAATTACAATATGAATTATAGCAATGTGACAAAACATGTATATAAAGGAACAACTTAGCAAATCAGTATTGATAAAAAAAACCTTGACAAAAACATAAGATAGACATAGCTAATGTGTCAAGATGAAATAGTACAAATAGCAATGAAAGTTACATAAGATCAAATGGTACACATAGCAATGAAATTAAAGCTACATAAGATGAAAGCAACAACGTAACAAAGCATCATCACAATATCTCCTACTAGGACCCTTTCTCGTAGCGGGTACGCAACCATTTCACCCTGATCTCCTCCCTGAGACACATAAAGGTCTCCTTATGGTTCTTATCCATCAGAAGCATTGTAACAAAATCGAAAAAATCATACTCTTTGCATATTTCAGGGTAGGATTCAAGTTTCTCCAAAGTTTGGGCAATAGTGAATGGGCAAGTCGTCCTTGGCGGCTCCCGGAGAGATAAACCGATATCCTTAGTAGATTCCACCAAATCAATTATGAATGAGTTGATTGCCTTTTTTCCCTTCTTCCGTCGTTTACAAAATTCAGATGCAACAGATGGATCAATACTCTCTACATTTCCACTGATCTCAACCGGATCATTGTCATCCTTAGACATATCTCGCTCATCAATAAATTCTCAGGCTTGGGACATCATGTTCAATTTTTCCTCAAGCTCTGGGGCTATGCCTGCATACCGAAACTTCTTCGCTTCGGGAACAACCCAATACAAGAAAATAGTTAAATAAAAAGAAAAATTTTAGGGATAATGGATTTTTAATTTAAAAGTTTACCTTCAACCTCTCATCTCACCATTCGTCTGAAGCATCGATGGTTTTCCTGGAGGAGTTCCAACCTAGCCCGGCCAGTTTCCCCTCTTTTGAGCTCAACCCACAACTTTCACTCTTTTTTTCAGGTGCATAGTCCCATTTATTTTTCATTTGAATTCTATCGTACTTCTTTCTGGTTCTCTGCTCAAATTTTACAACAAGATTATTCCAACCTTCTTTATTGAAATGTGTAGTCGGACGATTTCCGAGTTCAATTTCAGTAATACATAGGTCACAGAAGATAAAAATATCATTTTGATCTCATATTCCTGATACCCCTCCATCCATTGGTTTCCCCATATCTACACATTTTTAAAAAACCTTAAAAAACATAAAACCCATAGGAAAAAATCACATACAAACATACACACTCATACTCAAACACATACACACTCATACACAATTACACATACATACACACTGATACACACATACACACTCATACACAAACACATACACACACTCATACTATTTCCACACACACACACACACACACACACACACACAAGTATACACACATAAACACACTATATACTCATACTCACATAAACACAAACACACTCATACTACATACTCAAACACATACACACACACTCATACTATATCCACACACACACACACACACACACACACACACACACACTCATACACATACAAGTATACACACATAAACACACTACATACTAAAACACATTCATACTCACATAAGCACATAAACACACTCATACTACATACTCAAACACATACACACACTCATACTATTTCCACATAAACACACACACACTGTAACCTCGTCGGCAAGAGGGGCCGGCGAGTTTACCGACTAAAACAGGCTAATGAAGAAAGAAAACTAATTATATTATTTTCAACATGAGTCTTACATTACCACATACTTATTTATACTAATTGTCTGCATACGGAAAATAGGAAATAGCCTGTTAAATGGAAAATACATAAAATAGGAAATAAATAAATGCTGGCAGCGGTAGACCGTTGGCAGCGATATAGTCGTTTGGCTGGACACGTGGTGTTCTCTGATGCTTTCATCACATATGCCAAGGATTGCTGAGCTGGCGTAATTTCTTCCCTTGGATTTGTGCATTGAGCTGTTACATCACTCCCGGTCCTCGATAACAATGTCCACGTTGCATAAAGTAGGTGCTTCGTCCTGACTTTTGTTTTGTTTGACCTGCTCTGCGGAAGTTCGCCGGCGGAGAGAGCAAGGGCGCCGTGGTATGCGGGCAAGTTGCGGCAGCTGGAGTGTCTTCCGAAGGTGGAGGCGGCGTGATCGGTGAGGGGCTGCTGTTCCGGTGTTGGGCCATAGCGCTGGAGTTGCTCCCGGTCCGACGATCATAGGAATTGCCACAGATAAGTCCTATGTTGCTTCTTGATGTGTTTTCTCTTGGTCTCCTTGCTCGTTATATTCGCCGTGTTGGTTGGAACGTTCTTTATGACGGATGTTATTTATGTTACCTGCATCAAACGGTTTTGTGTGAGTGTTTTGCGGAGAATTTAATGATAAGCGTACCTGGTGGGGAAGGGAATCCACGTCTTCCCAAGAGCTGTCTTCAGGTGCTAATCCTTCCCACTGGATTAGTGCTTGATGAACCTGTTTGTGTTGACGCCAGATATAGCGTTCGTCCAACACCGCCAATATGTCGTGTATGGGGATGTTACTGGTGTCCACTGGTGGTAAATGATGTATAATACTTTCCTCAGATTCATAGTAAGGTTTAAGAAGTGAAACATGGAAGACTGGTGGATTTTTGAGTACTCTGGTAGTTGTAGTGTGTAAGCGACTGGGTTTATTTTCTGAATGATTTCGAATGGTCCGTAATATTTTAAGTTGAATCGAGCTGACTGTCTTTGTTTTAGGGATAGTTGTTTATACGGGTGTAGTTTTAGTAATACTAGATCTCCTTCCTTGAACTGAATCAGTGTTGTTGAAACCGAGACTTGCGAACAAGACTTAGTCTCTGTGGAGTTCGGGGCCCTCAACTAGCCGAGTGGCGACCAATCCTTACTCCTCCCAAGGGAGAGCTCTAGGTGAAGGTGTTGGAACTAGGGACTGGACCAAGGGCTTAGTGGGAAGGTCCCGCCACATACCCGGAAGTTCCCTAGGAACTTCCCCTCCCAAGCCACTACTAAGCTTGGGCACCACTGGAGGCTCTCCTCACACCCCTAGAGAGACTTGGGGAGGGAGAGAGAGAGGGAGAGAGCTAGCCTAGAATGAGATCCCCCCAAATGGTGCCCCCTTGGTCCAATTTATAGGATTTCTGAAGTTGGGCTGCGAATAACCAAAAACCGGTCCGTGAAATTACCAAAATACCCCGGACTTGGCCTGCGAATAGCCAAATCCCGCTGCTCTTGGGTGCTAAACGCAGACCGAATGCCCTCCTGGGCTCGACCCCTACTGGGTGTGGAGGCGAGAGAAGCTCGCCCCTTCCTTGGACACGGGGGGCGAGAGGGGGGCTCGCCCCTCCTCCTCTCGCCCCTTAATGTTGGGGGCGGGGGCGAGATCACCGGGCGGCGGCCCGGGCTCACCCCCTTGCTGGGAGAGGGGGCGAGCCCCCGGGCAGCATCCCGGGCTCGCCCCCCCCCCCCCCCCCCCCCCTGGTGGGAGCGGGGGCGAGCCCCCGGGCAGCAGCCCGGGCTCGCCCCCCTTGGTGGGAGCGGGGGCGAGCCCCCGGGCAGCAGCTCGGGCTCGCCCCCCTTGGTGGGAGCGGGGGAGAGCCCCCGGGCAGCAGCCCGGGCTCGCCCCCCCTTGAGGGGAGCGGGGGCGAGCCCCCGGTAAGTAGCCCGGGCTCGCCCCCCTTGCTGGGAGCGGGGGCGAGCCCCCGGGCAGCAGCCCTGGCTCACCCCCCTTGCTGGGAGCGGGGACGAGCCCCCGGGCAGCAGCCCGGGATCGCCCCCCTTACTGGGGGCGGGGGCGAGCCCCCGGGCAGCAGCCCGGGCTCGCCCCCCCTTGGTGGGAGCGGGGGCGAGCCCCCGGCAGCAGCCCGGACTCGCCCCCGGGCTCGCCCCCTTGGTGGGATTTGGGGCGAGCCCCCGGGCAGCAGCCCGGGCTCGCCCCCCCCTTGGTGGGAGCGGGGGCGAGCCCCCGGGCAGCAGCCCGGGCTCGCCCCCCCTTGGTGGGAGCGGGGGCGAGCCCCCGGGCAGCAGCCCGGGCTCGCCCCCCCCTTGGGGGGAGCGGGGGCGAGCCCCCGGGCAGTAGCCCGGGCTCGCCCCCCTTGCTGGGAGCGGGGGCGAGCCCCCGGGCAGCAGCCCGGGCTCGCCCCCCTTGCTAGGAGCGGGGGCGATCCCCCGGGCAGCAGCCCGGGCTCGCCCCCCTTGCTGGGGGCGGGGGAGAGCCCCCGGGCAGCAGCCCGGGCTCGCCCCCCTTGGTGGGCGCGGGGGCGAGCCCCCGGGCAGCAGCCCGGGCTCGCCCCCCCTTGGTGGGAGCGGGGGCGAGCCCCCGGGCAGCAGCCCGGGCTCGCCCCCCTTGGTGGGAGCGGGGGCGAGCCCCCGGGCAGCAGCCCGGGCTCGCCCCCCTTGGTGAGAGCGGGGGCGAGCCCCCGGGCAGTAGCCCGGGCTCGCCCCCCCCCCCCCCCCCCCCTTGGTGGGAGCGGGTGCGAGCCCCCGGGCAGCAGCCCGGGCTCGCCCCCCTTGGTGGGAGCGTGGGCGAGCCCCCGGGCAGCAACCCGGACTCGCCCCCCCCCCCCCCCCTGGGGGTGGGGACTTGTCCCTCCACCTCTCGCTCCCCTATGTAGGCCGGGCAAGCGGGAGGCTTCCTCCCTCATCGCTCGTCCCCCTTGCCTCTACCTCTTGCCTATACTCGGCGAATATCGGGGTTGTACACAATCCCCGCTCTTTTCGAGCGTGACTCACGCTCGGAAAGAAATGTCCAACCCTGCATATTCGACGAGTGTCGTTGGGAACCCGGCTAACGGAGTTATTTTGAGAGAAAACATAAAGCCTCCTCGAGAGGTCCTCCATCCCTGCCGGCCAGTGAGAGCCCGGCTAGCGGTACCACTTTGGAGGAAAAATACATAGCCTCCCCGAGAGATCTTCCAACCCTGTCGGCTAGTGAGAGCCCGGCTAGCGAGACCACTTTGGAGGAAAAATACATAGCCTCCCCGAGAGGTCTTCCAACCCTGCCAGCTAGTGAGAGCCCGGCTAGCGAGACCACCTCGGGGAAAAATACATAGCCTCCCCGAGAGGTCTTCCAACTCTGCCGGCTAGTGAGAGCCCGGCTAGCGAGACCACCTCGGGGAAAAATACTTAGCCTCCCCGAGAGGTCATCCTACCCTGCCGGCTAGCGAGAGCCCGGCTAGCGGAGCCACCTCGGGGAAAAAATACTTGAGAGAATTTTCGGCCACTGAGCGGTTCCTGACCCTGCCAGCTGGGTGGGAGCCTGGTCAGCAGGTCAGCATCGGGACTAAGTACTTGGGATTTTCCTGCCACCGAGCGATCCTTGGATCTGCCAGCTTGGTGGGAGCCTGGTCAGCGGGTCTGTCCGGAGCCAACCTTTGAAAACTTAGAACCTGCCACCGAGTGAGACTTCTGACCTGCCTGCTAGATGAGAGCCTGGTCAGCGGGTCTGCTCGGGGCCTTAGCCAATATGAGTCACCTTGCCAGCCTCTCCAGAGATCAACCTGAACCCCCCGTCTAGATGAGAGCCCGGGAGCGGAATCGATCTGGGGCATTCCGGCACCAACATATATCACACCTTGTCAGCCTCTCCAGAGATCAACCTGAACCCCCCGTCTAGATGAGAGCCCGGGAGCGGAATCGATCTGGGGCATTCCAGCACCAACATATATCACACCTTGTCAGCCTCTCCAGAGATCAACCTGAACCCCCCGTCTAGATGAGAGCCCGGGAGCGGAATCGATCTGGGGCATTCCAGCACCAACATATATCACACCTTGCCAGCCTCTCCAGAGATCAACCTGAACCCCCCGTCTAGATGAGAGTCCGGGAGCGGAATCGGTCTGGGGCATTCCAGCACCAACATATATCACACCTTGCCAGCCTCTCCAGAGATCAACCTGAACCCCCCGTCTAGGTGAGAGCCCGGGAGCGGAATCGATCTGAGGTATTCCAGCACCAACATATATCACACCTTGCCAGCCTCTCCAGAGATCAACCTGAACCCCCCGTCTAGATGAGAGCCTGGGAGCGGAATCGATCTGGGGCATTCCAGCACCAACATATATCACACCTTGCCAGCCTCTCCAGAGTTCAACATGAACCCCCGTGTAAATGAGAGCCCGGGAGCGGAATCGATCTGGGGCATTCCAGCACCAACATATATCACACCTTGCCATCCTCTCCAGAGATCAACCTGAACCCCCCGTCTAGATGAGAGCCCGGGAGCGGAATCGATCTGGGGCATTCCAGCACCAACATATATCACACCTTGCCAGCCTCTCCAGAGATCAACCTGAACCCCCCGTCTAGATGAGAGCCCGGGAGCGGAATCGATCTGGGGCATTCCAGCACCAACATATATCACACCTTGCCAGCCTCTCCAGAGATCAACCTGAACCCCCCGTCTAGATGAGAGCCCGGGACCGGAATCGATCTGGGGCATTCCAGCACCAACATATATCACACCTTGCCAGCCTCTCCAGAGATCAACCTGAACCCCCCGTCTAGATGAGAGCCCGGGAGCGGAATCGATCTGGGGCATTCCATCACCAACATATATCACACCTTGCCAGCCTCTCCAGAGATCAACCTGAACCCCCGTCTAGATGAGAGCCCGGGAGCGGAATCGATCTTGGGCATTCCAGCACCAACATATATCACACCTTGTCAGCCTCTCCAGAGATCAACCTGAACCCCCCGTCTAGATGAAAGCACAGGAGCGGAATCGATCTGGGGCATTCCAGCACCAACATATATCACACCTTGTTAGTCATAATATTGCATGCGAGAAAAATAACCTAAGTAAGAAAACAAACCATCGCATTACGTGGAGTTACTGGTACAAGTGTTTTTGGTCGCCACCACTTAGCTCGGGATATTCTTTCTTTGCCTCCAACATCCTAGGGCCCGTCCTCCTCGATCCCCTTCGGCCAGTGTCGTTGTTGCATCGGAGCCATTGCCTCACTTATTTCCAAAAACTCGGGGCAGGTGGATGTCGCGTGACCTTCCTCCTGGTGGAAATCACAGTTGGATAACTCCACCCTACCCCCTCCTCTTCCTCTTCTTTTGGCTTTCCTGGCTCTCCTCCTTCCCACGCCCATCGTCATAGCTTGCGGAGGCGGTGGAGGGGGTGGCCTTGGTCCCTGCCTCCACTTCGGGCAGCTGGATCTTTTCCTTTTATGGTTCCCCCTTCCCCCCCCCCCCCCCCTCGTGGAGTCGGCTTGTTAGCAGCTGCGCCCGCCGGGCTATTGGATGGCCGCCTACAGGGGTGGTCTCGCCCACCACCCTTCACTCGATTTCTTTTGGGGTGGGGCGAGTGGGGGCCGGATGCCTCCCCGCTCGCCCCCTTTCGGGACGGGGCTAGAAGGGCCGGGGCGAGCTGGGAAGGCGCCTCCCTCCTAAGCTCGCCCCCATGGAACAGGGGCGGGGCGAGCTGGGAGGGCGGCCCCCTCCTGAGCTCGCCCCCTTGGAATAGGGCGGGGCGAGCTGGGAGGGCGGCCCCCTCCTGAGCTCGCCCCCTTGGAATAGGGGCGGGGCGAGCTGGGAAGGCGGCCTCCTCCTGAGCTCGCCCCCTTGGAACAGGGGCGGGGCGAGCTGGGAGGGAGGCCCCCTCCTGAGCTCGCCCCCTTGGAACAGGGGCGGGGCGTGCTGGGAGGGCGGCCCCCTCCTGAGCTCGCCCCCTTGGAACAGGGGTGGGGCATGCTGGGAGGGCGGCCCCCTCCTGAGCTCGCCCCCTTGGAACAGGGGTGGGGCGAGCTAGGAGGGCGGCCCCCTCCTGAGCTCGCCCCCTTGGAACAGGGGCGGGGCGAGCTGGGAGGGCGGCCCCCTCCTGAGCTCGCCCCCTTGCAGGGGTGGGGCGAGCTGGGAGGGCGCCTCCCTCCTGAGCTCCCCCCCATGGAACAGGGGCGGGGCGAGCTGGGAGGGGCGGCCCCCTCCTGAGCTCGCCCCCTTGCAGGGATGGGGCGAGCTGGGAGGGCGCCTCCCTCCTGAGCTCCCCCCCATAGGGATGGGCGAGTGGGGGTATGACACCTCCCCACTCCTCCCCCACCGGTACTTCCTTCCTGGACTGCTGGCTGAGAGTTCCCTCGTCCACCTGCTGGGGCGGGATCTCCGGACCATCTCTTCTGCCTCTGACTATCATGGCGAAAGCAACCTGGACGGTCTGTAAGACCTCTTGCTTGAAATTTTCGAACATCTCCAACGTCACCCCAGCCACCGGGGGATGGGAGTGACTTGGGTCTGATCTTCCTCCACCTCCTTCCATGGAACTCATCTTGAGGATTTCTTGAATCGGTCACACTCCACCCTCACCGCACCATGTGTTGAAATCGAGACTTGCGAACAAGACTTAGTCTCTGTGAAGTTCGGGGCCCTCAGCTAGCCGAGGGGCGACCAATCCTTACTCCTCCCAAGGGAGAGCTCTAGGTTGAAGGTGTTGGAACTAGGGACTGGACCAAGGGCTTAGTGGGGAGTTCCCGCCACATACCCGGAAGTTCCCTAGGAACTTCCCCTCCCAAGCCACTACTAAGCTTGGGCACCACTGGAGGCTCTCCTCACCCCCTAGAGAGACTTGGGGAGGGAGAGAGAGAGGGAGAGAGCTATCCTAGAATGAGATCCCCCCAAATGGTGCCACCTTGGTCCTATTTATAGGATTTCTGAAGTTGGGCTGCGAATAACCAAAAACCGGTCCGTGAAATTACCAAAATACCCCGGACTTGGCCTGCGAATAGCCAAATCCCGCTGCTCTTGGGTGCTAACCGCAGACCGAATGCCCTCCTGGGCTCGTCCCCTACTGGGTGTGGAGGCGAGAGAAGCTCGCCCCTTCCTTGGACGCGGGGGGCGAGAGGGGGGCTCGCCCCTCCTCCTCTCGCCCCTTAATGTTGGGGGCGGGGGCGAGATCACCGGGCGGCGGCCCGGGCTCGCCCCCCCCCCCCCCTGGTGGGAGCGGGGGCGAGCCCCCGGGCAGCAGCCCGGGCTCGCCCCCCCTTGCTGGGAGTGGGGGCGAGCCCCCGGGCAGCAGCCCGGGCTCGCCCCCCTTGCTGGGGGTGGGGGCGAGCTCCCGGGCAGCAGCCCGGGCTCGCCCCCCCTAGGTGGGAGCGGGGGCGAGCCCCCGGGCAGCAGCCCGGGCTCGCCCCCCCTTGGTGGGAGCGGGGGCGAACCCCCGGGCAGCAGCCCGGGCTCGCCCCCCCTTGGTGGGAGCGGGGGCGAGCCCCCGGGAAGCAGCCCTGGCTCGCCCCCCTTGGTGGGAGCGGGGGCGAGCCCCCGGGCAGCAGCCCGGGCTCGCCCCCCCTTGGTGGGAGCGGGGGCGAGCCCCCGGGCAGCAGCCCGGGCTCGCCCCCCCTTGGTGGGAGCGGGGGCGAGCCCCCGGGCAGCAGCCCGGACTCGCCCCCCCTTGGTGGGAGCGGGGGCCTGCGAATAGCCAAATCCCGCTGCTCTTGGGTGCTAAACGCAGACCGAATGCCCTCCTGGGCTCGTCCCCTACTGGGTGTGGAGGCGAGAGAAGCTCGCCCCTTCCTTGGACGCGGGGGGCGAGAGGGGGGCTCGCCCCTCCTCCTCTCGCCCCTTAATGTATGGGGCGGGGGCGAGATCACCGGGCGGCGGCCCGGGCTCGCCCCCCCCCCCCCCCCCCCCCCCCCCCCCCCTTGGTGGGAGCGGGGGCGAGCCCCCGGGCAGCAGCCCGGGCTCGCCCCCCTTGCTGGGAGTGGGGGGCGAGCCCCCGGGCTCGCCCCCCTTGCTGGGGGTGGGGGCGAGCTCCCGGGCAGCAGCCCGGGCTCGCCCCCCCTAGGTGGGAGCGGGGGCGAGCCCCCGGGCAGCAGGCTCGCCCCCCCTTGGTGGGAGCGGGGGCGAACCCCCGGGCAGCAGCCCGGGCTCGCCCCCCCTGGTGGGAGCGGGGGCGAGCCCCCGGGAAGCAGCCCGGGCTCGCCCCCCTTGGTGGGAGCGGGGGCGAGCCCCCGGGCAGCAGTCCGGGCTCGCCCCCCCTTGGTGGGAGCGGGGGCGAGCCCCCGGGCAGCAGCCCGGGCTCGCCCCCCCTTGGTGGGAGCGGGGGCGAGCCCCCGGGCAGCAGCCCGGACTCGCCCCCGGACTCGCCCCCCCTTGGTGGGAGCGGGGGCGAGCCCCCGGGCAGCAGCCCAGGCTCGCCCCGCCCCCCCCCCCCCCCCCCCCCCCCCCCCCCCCCCCCCTTGGTGAGAGCGGGGGCGAGCCCCCGGGCAGTAGCCCCCCCCCCCCCCCCCCCCCCCCCCCCCCCCCCCCCTTGGTGGGAGCGGGGGCGAGCCCCCGGGCAGCAGCCCGGGCTCGCCCCCCTTGGTGGGAGCGTGGGCGAGCCCCCGGGCAGCAACCCGGGCTCGCCCCCCCCCCCCCCCCCCCCCCCCCCCCCCCACTGGGGGTGGGGACTTGTCCCTCCACCTCTCGCTCCCCTATGTAGGCCGGGCAAGCGGGAGGCTTCCTCCCTCATCGCTCGTCCCCCTTGCCTCTACCTCTTGCCTATACTCGGCGAATATCGGGGTTGTACAAGTGTTCTTTTTTTGTTTGCTGTAGCTTGGATGCGTTGTTGGGCTCGTTGGAGATTTATGCGGAGCTGTTTCAACAGTTTATCCCTGTCACTGAATTCTGCTCGTACAACTTGTATTGTATTATTGTTGTGATAGTGCTGAACAATTGTTGGTGGTCGCCGACCGAACATGACTTCGAAGGGGGTCATATCGGCTGACGAGTGATGGGTAGTATTATAGTAAAATTCTGCCCAACTCAGTAATTTGGACCAGTGCTTAGGGTTTTGGTAAGCAAATATCCTAAGATACTGGTTCAGGCATCTGTTCACCCGCTCTGTTTGTCCATCCGTCTCGGGGTGGTAGGCAGAGCTGTAGCTGAGTGTGGTCCCTTGTTGTGTGAACAATGCCTTCCAAAATTTGCTCAAAAATACTGGGTCGTGATCTGTGATGATTGAAGCGGGTATGCCATGCAGTTTTCCGATGTTATCCCAGAATACGCGGGCGACGAGAGGTCCGGTTAATGCTCGTAGGGGGGCAAAGTGAGCTCCTTTGGTGAGGCGGTCCACTACGACTAGAATGTTGGTATATCCCTCAGATGGTGGTAGGTGGGTTATGAAATCCATACACAAGTTTGTCCAGATTTGTGTAGGAATGGGTAATGGTTGGAGAACGCCAAACGGGCTGTGATTCAGTTCCTTCCCTTTCTGGCATAAGTCACAAGTTTTGATATATAATTTAATATCTTTTAACATTTTAGGCCAGTAGTATTCAGATCTTACTCGGTTAGAAGTTGGTTTAATGCCTGCGTGCCCACATGCACGGGAGGCGTGAGCTTCCTGGAGTAGTTGGGGACGTAGAGGACAAGCCGGGATGTATAGCACATTTTTAAAAAATAACTTCTGGTTGGTTAGAGTTCAGTTGGTAGGGGCTGTTTTATCTTGTTGCAGGGTTCGCATAACTTTTCTTGCTAGACGGTCTGTTTGATACCAGTCGGGTAATTGCTGAAAACTTTTACATATATTATAAGAGCAAGTGAAGCTGTGCAGTGTCTGGTCTGGTAATCTGGACAGGCCATCTGTTGCTGCGTTTAGCCGTCCTGGTTTATATTCGATTTTAAAATCAAAGCCAAATTTTTTGAAAGGAAACGTTGTTGGGATGGGCTATTTAATATTTGGGTGGTCAAATGATGAAGTGTCTAATGATCTGTGCTTATTATAAAAGGGGCTCCCAAAAGATATTGTCGCCATTTTATCTAAAGCTGTAGAAATGGCTAAAAGTTCTCGGTCATATGTTGATTTATTTTGCTCTCTTGCCGTAAGTTTTTTATTGAAATAAGCTAAGAGGTGTTTATTTTGAGACAATATTGCTCCGATTCAGCAGCCGGATGCGTCGGTTTCGAGTGTAAAAGGTTTGGAAAAATCTGGTAGTGCTAAGACTGGGGCTGATGTTAATTGTGTTTTAAGTTGGTCAAATGTGTTGGATGCTTGCTCATTCCACTTAAAGCCCTCTTTTGTTAACAGATCTGTTAAAGGTGCTGCTATGGTGGCATAGTGTTTAATAAATCATCGATAATACCTTGACAGTCCAAGGAGCGATATTTTAGTTGTTTAGCTGACGTTGGTCTTGGCCATTCTAAGATTGATTTTACTTTGTCGGGGTGGGGACTTATTCCTGCCGCGGTGATAACGTGACCTAGAAAGTCTACTGTGGTTGTCATAAATTGGCACTTGGTTCGTTTGATGAAGAGAGAGTTCGCCCGAATGGTGGTCAGGATAGTATTTAGGTGTTGTAAGTGACTCTGTAAATCTGGGCTATATATTAATATATCGTCAAAGAATATCACGACAAATTTCCGTAGATATGGTTGGAAAATCGTGTTCATCAAGGTCTGGAAGGTTGCTGGTGCGTTAGTGAGGCCGAATGGCATTACGAGGAATTCATATAATCCTTGTGGGGTACGGAATGCAGTTTTGTGGATGTCCTCTGGGTGCATGCGTACCTGATGATATCCTGATTGTAGGTCTAGTTTGGAAAATAGGGTTGAGCTGTGTAATTCGTTGAATAATTCATTTGCTGTGGGCATTGGAAAAGCGTCCCGTATTGTGACGTTGTTTAATGCTCGGTAGTCCACGCAGAATCGCCATGTGTCGTCTTTCTTTTTAATTAGAAGGACTGGAGAGCAAAAGGGGAAGAGCTTGGTCGGATCAATCCTTGGGATAGCATTTCTTCAACTAAGCGATCGATTTCAGTTTTTTGGTAGTGGGGGTAACGATATGGTCGTACCTTGATACTTGTGTCGGGGTTTTGCAATGGAATTTTGTGGTCACAATCTCTTGGTGGGAGGAGGCTTCCCGGTTTCTGAAAAATGTCGTGAAAGTTGTCTAGTAACGTGGTGAGGTCCGGGTGGTCTGGTGCCTTAGCTGGTTGGGTTGGATTTGTTTGGAGTGAGAAGCATAAAACGGACGCTGAGATTGAGTCCTGGGAGACTAATTTATTTATTTGGCTCGGGGAGATTGGGTTTGTCACGATTGGACGAATGCCTTGGAGGTAAATTGTCTTATTCATGTGCTGGAACATCATTTGTTTGTCTTTATAGTTTGTGGTGACGTTGCCTAGTGATTCCAGCCAAACCATTCCAAGCACGATATCTGATCCGTATAAGTCAAGAACAAAAAGGTTTGTGTCAAAGCTGTGTTGTTGAATGGTGAGGTTGGCTCTGAGGTATATCCCGGTACATGTTAGTAGTTCACCGTTTCCGACGTGGACCTTGAATGGTTTTATGACTGTGATGGGTGCACAGAGGAAGTTCGTGACTCGCTGTGAAATAAAGTTTGTGGAACTGCCGCAATCTACTAATATTTGTACTGGGTGAGTTAAAAGTGATCCCTCAAATCGAATAGATTGGCTAGATAATGTTCCTATTAATGCATTATACCCAATTTCATATCCCTGGGGTGGTGGTGGTGGTGTTTGGTCCAGGGGTTCGCCGATGTCCCCTGTGTCTATTGTATCAATGCAGTCAGTGATGTCGTCCTCCATGAACAGGCATGAGATTTTGTTTTTGCAGCGGTGGCCGGGTAAATATCGTTCGTCGCAAGTATAACATAGCCCTTTTTCTCTTTTTTGTTGGAGTTCCGCTGGGGACAGGCGTTTGTATCCTGGTTTAAAAGTGTGTTGTTGCCTGGTATCTTGGGGTCCCGGGTGGGTCTTTGCTGGGGGGTTAAATGTGTGTCGGGATGTTCTCGTCTCTTCGAGCCATTGTTCTTCATACAATTTGGCGAGGTTAAAGGCTTCGTCTAGTGTGTAAGGGCGTTGTGCGATCACACTTCGTTGGATTGTTGGTTTTAGCCCGGCGATAAATATGGATTTTAATAATTCCGGTGGTATTCCGTTAATTTTTGTTGCTAGTTCTTCAAATTTGTCTTTGAAAGCCATAACCGTGGTTGCTTGTCTTAAAAAGTGTAAGTTTAATCATGGGATCTTCGAATGTTGATGGGCCAAACCTTGTGAAAAGGGCGAATTTGAATTCATTCCAGTTAAAATAGGCCCCGTCAGGGTTCAATGATTCATACCATCGAGAAGCTGGTGGATCTAAATGCATGGCTATAATTGGTATATATGCTGAATATGGAATATTATAGAATCGAAAATAATGTTCGGCTTTTATAACCCAATCAGTCGGATCGCCGTTTTCAAACCGCGGAAAGTGAAATTTTACCTGACCGAATGAGGGGAATGTGCGTGTTGATGTAGCACCTGGAAAATTTGTTGTAAAATGCTCGGTTCCGTTGATTGGTGGTTGTGCATTGTAGGCGTTCCATGATGGTAGTGCCCCGACTCGCGGGTTGGCTGAGAACCCGACAGTGCTGACGTTGGTTGGTCTTCCTTGGAATATTTGTTGATTTGTTGATATTGCTCCCGGATGCATTGTATGGACTGGTCCTCGTTGTCCGAGACCAAGGCCATGCATCATTCCCTGGAAATTTGTAAACGGGGAGTCTGGGCCACCAAGCATGTTTCTATCGATGAACCCTTGAGGTGGATTCATGATGCCCACGTTGGTGATGCTTCGAGGTGGCGTGAACGCCTGCGTGATTGCCGTGGGAATACCGGTCGATGATGATGATGAGGGTGCCATCAGCGCCTCTGCCTGAGACCGAAGAGGGTCAAGACCTCCCTCTGGTGCGTGCGGAGGGGGTGTCTGCAACAACGATCCCATCTCTTGTCGTAACACTCGCAAATCCTGTGATGATTTTTCGGTGGATTGTTGGATTGCCATGGTTAATTTCAGCATTTCTGACTCCAATCTGGAAAAGTTCTGATTTTGTTCCGCGTTGCGTTGGTCCATGGCCTTCCAGATTTCTTCTTGGCCGTGGGAGAGATCTTTCAATCTCGTGTTGGGCGGTGGTTCATTGCCCGTCATGGCGAGAGGCTCAACGAGAGCACCAATGTAACCTCGTTGGCAAGAGGGGCCGGCGAGTTTACCGATTAAAACAGGCTAATGACGAAAGAAATACTAATTATATTATTTTCAACATGAGTCTTACATTACCACATACTTATTTATACTAATTGTCTGCAGACGGAAAATAGGAAATAGCTTGTTAAATGGAAAATACATAAAATAAGAAATATATAAATGCTGGCAGCGGTAGACCGTTGGCAGCGATATAGCCGTTTGGCTGGATACGTGGTGTTCTCTGATGCTTTCATCACATATGCCAAGGATTGGCGAGTTGGCGTAATCTCTTCCCTTAGATTTGTGCATTGAGCTGTTACACACACACTCATCCACATACTATTTTCACATAAACAGGTGCACATAAACACACTCATACACACACACATACACATACTCATACTCACACTCATACACACACTCATACTCACACTCATAGCGACCAAAACAAACATGGAAATAGAACAAACATGGAAATAGAACCAGCTAAAAACATGGAAATAGAACTTGACTTTTGTGCACGAAACACACAGAACATGGAAGCATATATTCTAACTAATGCTAACACATATATGATGGAAACATAGGAAAGAAAAGACGCAGAAGGTGGAAAAGAAAACGTGCAAGATAAGTGAAAATCTTCTCATTCCTTCATTTGTTTCTTACTCACTTTTTAAAATGCAGGGAATACATGAGCTTATATAGAGATCTAATTTGGGATTACATTAAGAACAGAAATAAAGACAAGGTGGCTGATGTTTTGAATTCCACGTGCTTGCTTCGTCTTCTCAGGAGAGTAATTGCTTCATTGATTCTCCTCCTCTTGATGCTTTGTCTTCTGTGATGCTTTAATTGTTTCTGGATTCATCTCTCCAACATCCCCCCTGAATGCTGAAACAATTATGCGACGGATTGCTAGGAAGGAATGTCTGGGCAGTGGCTTCGTCATTATGTCTGCCAACTGTTTGCTCGTTGGACAGTAGCTCAGCTCCACTTGATTTGTCTCAACTAGTCTTTTAGGAAATGATACTTCAGATCTATGTGTTTGGTTCGACTGTGGAATATGGGATTTTTCCCAATTCCAATTGCAGCAACATTATCACACCAAATTCTGATCGGGGTGTCCTTCCACTGGGGTCTGAGATCTTTCATCAGCCTTTGCAACCAAACCCCTTCACAGGCGGCTGCACAGGCGGCGACATATTCTGCTTCAGCCGTCGAAAGGGCCACAATTTTTTGTTTTCTGGATGCCCAGGAGACTACCTTGCTGCCTATCATGAAGATGAAACCACTTGTGCTCTTTCTATCCTCCTCATCTCCCCCCCCCCAATCACTGTCAGTATAACCTGATAGCTCTGCACTTTCTTCTTTCTCATACAGCAGGCCTAACTGCTTTGTGCCCTTCAAGTATCAGAGAACTCTCTTGGCTGTGATGAGATCATCTGAGCTGGGCTTAGATAAGTGTCGGGAAAGAATGCTGACTGCATTTTCTAAGTCAGGCCTTGTATTGGTGAGATAAATGAGAGAGCCTACAAGGCTCCTATAGTCTTCTTCTGAAATGCCCTTCTGTGGTGATGAGGTAACAACAATTGATGTTGCCATGGGAGTTGAAACTGGATTGGAGTCAGTCAGGCCAAACTTATCCAGTAATTTATTTACATATGCTTCTTGGTTAATAAATATCATTCCTGGTTCTTGTCTTACTTGAAAACCAAGGAAATATTTCATTAACCCTAAGTCACTCATTTCATATTCCTCTCTCATAATTTTCTTGAAGTTGTTTACTATCTCAGGTGTGGACCCTATGAAAATCAAATCATCCACGTATAAGCACAGGAGAATGTAATGACCATTGGAATGTACCTTGGTATAGAGTGAAGGATCATTTTTGCTTTTGTTGAAACCATTTGTACACAGATATGCATCAATCTTGTGGTTCCAGGCCCTTGGTGCTTGCTTGAGGCCGTAGAGGGCTTTGTTCAGTCTATATACTTTCTCCTCTTCTCCTCTTCTTATGAAACCTTCTGGCTGGCTAACATATACTTCTTCCTCTATGCTGCCATTTAAAAATGCAGACTTTACGTCTAGCTGGTGCACCATTTGGCCATCCTGAGCAGCAACAGCAAGGAAAGCTCTTATAGTCTCCATTCGAACTACTGGGGCAAATGTCTCTGTGTAGTCGATTCCATGTTGTTGGGAGTACCCTTTGGCAACAATCCTTGCCTTGTATTTGACCACTTTTCCCTCTTCATCTTGTTTTATTTTATATACCCACTTGAGGTGGATAACTTTCTTATGTGCTGGTTTTGGAACCAGCTCCCAGGTGTTATTCTTCTCGACCATTTCTAATTCTGTCTCCATGGCTTTTACCCAGTTGGGGTCCTTGGCAGCAGCTATGTAAGTCTCTGGTTCTTCATTCACAAGGGCAGCAACATTAGCATATTGATAAATTTCAGTTAGGGATTTATACCTCTGGGGAAATGATGAGTCCTCCTCCTCTGAGTCAGCTTCACTGGCTATGTCTTCTGCAGCAGGATTGGACGGCTGATCATCAGCAACCACCTCTGCCGTGGGAAAATCTTCATCTGGGTTGGATGGATGCTCTTCTGCAGTAACCACTTCAGATGGAGTGGTGAGGTGTGCCTGATCCCAGTCCCAGGTATTGTTTTCATCAAAGATAACATCTCGGGAGATGCTCAGCTGCTGTGTTTCTGGGTTGTAGATCATGTAGGCCTTTGACTGATGGCTGTATCCAATGAAGATTCCCTTCTCTGCCCTCATCTCCAACTTATTTCTCTTCTCCTTTGGGATGTGCTTATAGGCCACACAGCCAAATATCCTCAGATGGTGTACATTTGGCTTTCTCCCTTTCCACATTTCATAGGGAGTGGCAGCTTCATTACTTTTTGTGGGACTTCTGTTGAGCAGATATATAGCAGTGTGAACTGCCTCTGCCCATAGGTTATGAGGAAGTTTGAAATGCTGGAGCATAGCCCTCATTCTTTCTGCAATGCTTCTGTTCTTCCTTTCCACCAAGCCATTTTGCTCAGGAGTTTGTGGAGATGTGAGCTCCCGGGATATGCCTGAGTCCCTACAGAAGTTCATAAACTCTGTCCCTGTGAACTCCCCTCCACGATCTGTCCTGAGCCTCTTTATTTTCTTCCCTGCTTCTGTTTCAGCTAGATTCTTGAATTCTTTGAACTTAGTGAACGCCTCTGATTTCTGTTCAAGAAAAAACACCCAGGCATACCTGGAATAATCATCAATTACACACATATAATACCTCATTCCTCCAAGGGATGGTGTGGGGGCAGGTCCCCATAGATCTGCATGCACTAGCTCCAGTGGCTCCTTTGCTCTCCAGTTTGAGGAAGCTGGAAAAGGTAGACGATGACTCTTGGCTAGTGTACATTCTTCACAGATTGTGTTGTCCTCCTTGATTTCTGGCAGACCAAGCACCATGTCTTTTTGTTTTAGAAGACACATGCTCTTATGACTAAGGTGACCCAACCTATTGTGCCATAAGTCTGTATTGATTTTGCAGTTAAAAGCATGTTCCTGTGGTGTCTCAAGGTTTAAAGGAAATAACCTATTCCCTGTCATTCTCACAGATGCAATACATATACTCTTCTCCTGTTGCCAGATATGACAATGGGTACCCTCAAAGGTGATTGTGTACCCGTTATTCATGAGTTGTCCTACACTCAACAAACTTTGAGTGAGGAGAGGGACATAGTGAACATCTTCAATGTGTCTAATGTGCCCATCCTTGGACTTAACTGCTACTACTCCAGTGCCCTCTATTGGTAGCTTCTTCCCATCCCCAAGTACTACATGAGTTTTTGTGGTGTTGGCAATTGAGATAAAATCTTGTTTACAAGACGACATATGGTTGGAGCACCCACTATCTATAAACCATGTCTCTTGAATGTTGTTTTCAGCTTCATCATTGATTCCTGTTATCAAAAGCTTTTCTGTGGTGTTTATGAACTTAGCTTCCTCCTGCTTTTCTTCTTTATCCTTGGACCAGCAGTCCTTTTGCATATGGGTAGGCTTTTTACACCTCTTACATTTGTAAAAGCAGTCCACAGCATTGTGATTACTTCTTTTACAAAGAGTGCAAAAAAGTTGGGAGTTTTGGGGATTTCTAAAATCAGAATTTCTATACTCACTTGGCCTTGTTTCATTGTGCCTCCCTCTCCCTCTTCCTCTCAGATTTGGTCTAGAATTCTTTTGAGAAGGTTTTTCAGTTGAGGAAAGCTTTGTTTTGGTTTGAAAAGCCTGCTCAAGCTCTCCACTGGATCTTTTTAACCTCTCCTCATGGGCTTGAAGAGAACCCATCCGTTCAGGGATAGAGAGGGTCTTGATATCCTTAGTTTCTTCTATGGTTGTTACTATAGGATCAAATTTGGAAGGAAGGCATCTTAATATTTTGGGAGCAATTTTCTTATCTTTGAGTTTATCTCCTAAACTCCTGATTTGATTTACAATACTCATGATTCGAGAGACAAATTCTTTTACTGATTCAGTTTCTCTCATGGCTATGTTTTCCCATAACTTCCATTGGCGTTGGAGTTTGATGGATATTACCTTTTCAGAGCCTTGGAATTCATTGAATAAAATGTCCCAGGCTTCTTTGGATGATGTTTCCCCCATGATGCGTGGGTAGATGTCTCTGCTTACACCTTGATGCAATATGAGGAGAGCCTTTGCATCTTGCTTGGCTTCTTCCGCTTTTGCCTTGAGTGCAGCTGCATCTGGTTCTTGCTCCTTGCCTTTTGATGGTTGTGCTACCTCTTATTTTTTACCATTTTGCACCAGCTGCCATAGTCCCTGAGATTGAAACAGCAGCCTTACGTGGGTGGCCCAAAAATCGTAGTGCTCCCCTTCAAAGATGGGAGTACCCGTTTGGGTGAAATGGAACATGTGGACGGAACTGTTGGAACTAGAAACTGTCATGTGATGAGTAGGAGTGGATGAACGATATGAAGTTTTACTTCAAATGCTCAAAGCATCCTCCACCTGATGGCATATTGTTACGAAAACACACATATGTAGCTCTGATACCACTGATGGAAACATATGAAAGAAAAGACGCAGAAGGTGGAAAAGAAAACGTGCAAGATAAGTGAAAATCTTCTCATTCCTTCATTTGTTTCTTACTCACTTTTTAAAATGCAGGGAATACATGAGCTTATATAGAGATCTAATTTGGGATTACATTAAGAACAGAAATAAAGACAAGGTGGCTGATGTTTTGAATTCCACGTGCTTGCTTCGTCTTCTCAGGAGAGTAATTGCTTCATTGATTCTCCTCTTCTTGATGCTTTGTCTTATGTGATGCTTTAATTATTTCTGGATTCATCTCTCCAACAATATATTCTAACTGGAACAAAAAATAATACACAAGATAGACATAGCAGGAGGAGATCGGGTAGATGAGTTCTATATACCTGATCGGCGGCAGAAATCAAGATTGGCGTCAGAAATCAAGACCGGCGGCGGAAGCGTGGCCGGAGATCGGGTGCAAAAACGTCGGAGATCGGGAGCGGAGAAGAATCGCCGACGGAGGAGTCGTCGCCGTCGGAGATCAAGAGAGAATAAGAATCACCGATGGAGGAGTCGTCGCCGTCGGAGATGGGAACGGAGAAGATCGTCGGGATCGCGATTAGGGCGGAATCGAGAACTCATCAGCGCGGTCGAACTGGGAGAGGGAATCACGTCTGGCTTCTAATAATAAACAACTGAAAAATCAAAACTCCATTTTCAGCTTTTGTCAACCAAACACAATTTTTCATAGAAACTCCGTTTTAAGCTGCCGCACCGGAGCAGATAAGGCGCTACCCCATACGCTACCTAAATAAATGGGTTAGTGAGCTTATAATTATAACATGATAAGTTGTGTTTGTTTGAACTGTGAGAATGAGAGTTGTGAGAATGAGAGCCATATGGAGCTCTCCTCATGTGGTGGGAATATGTGTTAAAATTTGAATTTTTAACTTTTTAAACGGCACCGAAGTTTCAAAACGGAGGTTTATCAAACACACGTCTTCCTCCGATGATTTTTTCCTAACCGAAATGAAGCAAAAACGTAAAACGAATAGAGCTTACAAGAAATGAAGCAAACAACAAATTCTTTAATAACAGATCTTAGAAAAAGTATAGAAGAACATCAATCGGATTTAGAGAAGGGAATTTTTTTGTGAGTGACAAATCAAAAGAACAATTTTAGTTACAAGACTAAGGGAATATATTGACAGCAAAGATCTGGGCAGTGTTAGGCAAATCTAAGCTGACGACATGCCGGAAAACGTAGAATTTTTTGACAAAATATAAACACCGAAAGGAACACCAACCACACAGCGAATCCGCCAAGAACATCCACTAGCAAACTCCAACACAGAACAAGCCGCTCGGTTTACCGGACAGACCACTCGATTTACCAGACAGACCGCCCGGTCTCACTTCAAAACTCAACACTCCCCCTTGAAGTGAGCCCAGGGGACAACACCAAGAAGAGATCGAAGACGCTCAAATGACCCCCTATATAGAGCTTTCGTGAATATGTCAGCAATGTTGTCCTGACTCTGCACATACTCCACCTTCAACGTTCCATTCAGCACCTTCTCTCGCACGAAGTGGTGCTCAATCTCAATATGTTTTGTCTGCGCATGACATACTGGATTGGTTACGAATTTCAAGGCACTTGAATTATCGCCGCGGAGCAAGGTTAATTGGCTCGCTCACCTCCTCATGAATGTCTCCCACCAACCTACGCAGCCAAACGCCCTCCTGGGCTGCCAAGGATGACGCCTTCTACTCTGCTTATGTAGTTGATAAGTACATCGAGCTCTGCTTCTTGCTGCACCAAGAGATGACAGTCGATCTGCACATGAAGACGTAGCCAGATGTTGACTTTCGACCATCCACATCTCCCCCACAGTCTGCATCTGTGTACCCATGCAACATGAATTCAACGCCCGCTCTGTAACACAACCCAAACTCTAAGGTTGACTTTACATATTTCAAAATACTCATTGCTGCCTCCAGATGAGGCAGTTGCGGCTCCTGCATGTACCGACTGACTAGACCCACAGAGAATGCAATGTCTGGCCGAGTAATAGTCAAGTAGATCAAGCTCCCATCAGGGCTCGGAACACTTTCGGGTCTGGAAGGATTCTCCCCTTATCCTTCCCCATCTTCAGCCCGACCTCAAGCGAAGTAGATCATCTTTTCCCTTCCTTCATGCCGAAGCGCTCTACGATCTGCTTCGCATAAGCCTTCTGGGATACGATCACTGCTCTCCTTCCTCTCTACCTCCAAACCAAGGAAATGGTGCAGCTCACCAAGATCCTTCATCTCGAAACGGATTGATAGCTCTGCCCGAAGCTTTGCCACCTCCCCATCATCGTTGCCTGTTACGATCATGTCATCAACGCATAACAACACCAGCACGTGCATCTCCCCCTTCTTCTTCTTCACGAAAAGGCTCGAGTCTGAGTCAGATGCAAAGTAACCACATAATTGTAGGTACTCCACGATCTTTCCATACCAGGCTCGAGGTGTCTGCTTCAGTCCATACAACGCTTTTCTCAGCTTACACACGTGCCAAGGGTGCGACTTCGACACAAAACCCGGTGGTTGCAGCATAAAGATGTCCCTATCAATTTCTCAGTAAAGAAAGGCGTTCTTTACGTCGAGTTGCCAGATCTTCCAACTCTGGCATGCTGCTAGCGCAATCACCGTCCGGGCGGAAGTCATCTTAGCAACAGGACTGAAAGTCTCATCGTAGTCTTCTCCATAGTGTTGTGAGAAGCCTCGAGCCACAAGGCGAGCCTTGTACCGCTCCACACTCCCGTCCACCTTCTTCTTTACCTTGAAGACCCACTTGCACGTGACCGGAGTAATGTCGTCGACCTTGGGCACAAGGTCCCAAGTCTCATTCTTTTTCAAGGCAGACATCTCTTCATTCATGGCTTCCTCCCACTCCTTCATTCCAGTGGCCTCCTCGAAGTATGACGGCTCTCGCTCGTCCAGAGGTCCTGCAAAGAAACATGAACAATTGCTTACCAAGTTGCTCTCTCTGTAGTGAGCCGGTGGTATGATAGTCCGTTTGGACTTCCTCAACCCCGTATTGCTCTCAACAGTAATAGTGGTGACTTCTTACTCTCCTTCAGCTTGCCTTGGAGCAGTGCTCCCCCTGTCTCTGGATTCTGAGGCACCTAAGCCTGATGGAGACAGAGCACCTGGAGACAGAGGTAGCTCCACGAGAGAGTCATCAACAACTCTTTTCTCTTCAACTCTTCCTTCCTCCCTGCTTTCCTGCATTGGAACAGTAGAGACACCTCTATATGACGCCAGCTCGTCAAACACCACAGCCCTCGAGACAAGGAACTGACAAGTCTCAGAGTTCATGCACTTCCAGCCCTTTTTGCGTTCATCGTAACCAATGAAGACACATTTGAGAGCCTTCACCTCCAGTTTGGTCCTTGTCGCATTCAGAACGTGCACATATCACGTAGATCCAAACACCCGAAGATGACTCACGTTCTCCTTCTCTCCCCATATCATCTCAAAGGGGGACTTCATGTTCACATGGCTCAGCGGCATCCTGTTGATCACATAAGTTGCACACACCATCCCCTCTGCCCATAGGGCCCTGAGAACTCCCTTGGCATGCAGCCAGTTGCGGTATGTCTCCGTCAGATGCCTCAGCTTTCTCTCTGCCACTCCATTCTGATGGGGGGCGTGAGCACACGATAACTCCCATTGGATCCCATGCCTCCTGCAAAAGTTGGCGAACTCTGACGAGGTAAACTCTCCTCTGTTATCCGATCGCAACTTCTTGATTCTCAGCCACAAACTGCCTTCAACAAGCTCCTTGAACTCTTGAAATTTCTTGAATATTTCTGACTTCTCCTTCATGAAATTAGTCCAAGTGAAACGAGTATAGTCATCAACAAGTACCAACATGTACCTGTTCCCGCCAAAGGTGAAGGTGGGGCATGGACCCAGTACTGCACTCCAGTGGTGCCTTGCACCTGGAAGTCAATCTGTCATATGGGAGGCAATGAGCCTTCCCAAACTGGCATCCTTCACATACGTGCCCATCGCCAACCGAGGTCAGCTTAGGTAAACCTCTCACCAGGCTCTTTGCTGCCATAACCCTCAGCTTGTCCATCCAGATGTGCATCAACCTCTCATGCCAGATGACTGCGCTGTCATTGGTTCTCATCTTGTCAATGTAGGAGCTTGATGATAACACATACAAGTCCTTCACCCGCCCCCCCGTGTGAGTCACATCACCCTTTACTGAGGAGAAGTTCCGCAAGAACTTGACCTTCTTTGGTCCGAAGAGAACATGATAGCCCGCATCCACTGCGTTAGCTACCGAGAATATGTTCTTCGTCATCCCTGGCACATGATACGCACTATTCATCATGAGAGACTTTCCTTCACTGCCCAAGGCTACAAAACCTTCCTTCTCCACTGGATACACCGTGTCGTCAGCAGTCACGATCACATCATTCTCATTATAAAGGTGTCAAGAGGAGAACTTCGACTCATCTCCTGTAAGATGGTGCCCGCAACCTGAGTCAATGATCCAGTCCTCCCGAAAATCGATGGAAGCAAGGGCATCGACAGACTTCGCCGTCATGTCTGCCATGAAGCAGTTGTCCCAATCACGCTCCTTTGGATCCACCTCGTTCTCATTCTTCTCCATGTTCTCCTCGCCTTGGATGCTCCTCCTTCTTAGCAACATGTCCGTATTTTTTCTTTTAATATAGTATAGATATAACAAATACAAAGTGAAAGTAAGAAAAAAAATAGTGCATGGAAAATTATAAAGAGTAACTTATGGTCCATTTCACATGGCTGCAATTACCGTGAACTATGGCTCTTGAATGCCCAACCACACCCATGGAGAGTCTAGGCTTAGAGGAATTTGTTGGTACGCGGAGCATATAATCCTCTATGTGCGGGTAAAGTATTTTCACCTATAAATGATATTGTTTTGCTCAAAATTATAGATTTTTATAAAATAGTTTACGGAATAAAAATTATTGATTTTTTACGATCATTTTAAATACTCATCCATCATTGTTCTCAATATTCTTGAAAAATTCAAGTTGGAAAACTTTATTACGACCGGAAAATTCCAATTGGAAAATTTCGTTCCAAATGAATTATTTCTATCGGAATGAAATTTTCCAACCGGAATATTCCAGTCAGAATAAAATTTTCCAACTGAAAATTTTCACGAGTATTCAGAGCGTGGATAAATGTGTACTTAAAATGATTGTAAAAATTAGATAATTTATATTATGTAATTTTTTTCTTTCTAAAATCAAGTTTTTTTATATTGAAAAAATATGATTTATAGGTGAAAATTACTTCACCCCCACATAGAGGATTAATTGTATGCTCTGCCTACGAAAAAATTTTCCCTAGGGTTAATGAGATTATTTTGAGACTGCGGCAAACATTATGATGTCCAAATGTAAAGTGATGGTGATATTTTTGCCAAAATGCACCAAAACAAAAACATAATGTCAAACGGACCCTAAGACTGTCTTATGCTGACAGGCTTTATTTGGCGTGGCAGTGGCGGGCGGCACCTGCAGATGGAGACGGGGGTTGAGAATGGAGGGGAGGAGAAGGGGATCGAAACGGGGCATTTTGCCCCGTTTTTCATGGCCCGGAGGGTCCAGCCGGAGCAAACGCCGCCGGAGGGCATTTGTTTACCAGCCGTCCGGCGGCGTTTGCCCCAAACGCGCGGCCAAAATGCCGCGCCAAATGAACCCTAAGAGTCTGTTTGAAATATCAGTGTCGTTTTAAAAAAGAGCAGTTCAAAAGAGAGATTTAAAACTGTATTTTCAAAATTGAGTTTCTATTTGAATAACCTCTGAGAATGGTTTAAATTTTTTATCCAAAATTATCACTATTCTCTTATTTAAATTATCACGTCGTAATATTCTTTATCACTTTAAACATCCTTTACGAATTATTTATTACTTTATTCATAATTACTTTATACATTATTACTTAATACTTTATTTCTTTATACTATATTAATTATCGCGTTATATTACTCTATAGTTTATACATTATTTATTAATTATCTGTTCATCTTCCTGCAAGCGACAAGACAATTGCTTTCAAGGCTCTTTTTTGACCCGGGTAGCGTGCCCTCCTGTAGGCAGTGGCGGAACTAGGATTTTGAAGTGGCACGGGCACAATGTCAGTTCTGTCCATCGGTGTGTTTGTGGGGGTTCGGGGGGCAGCGCCCCCTGATTGGGGGTTCGGGGGCAGCGTCCCTGAAGCTTTTTTTTTGCACCAACGAGATATTTATGTAAGGAAAATATTGAACAAAATATTACAATCAAATGCAATTATATGAAAATTCAAAACAAAACATTAGAAAAACTTACAGATCAACATGATACCTTACACATACTCTGAAAACGTGAAATAATTTCTTCAGTTGTAATTGTATCTGCAACGTCTTTTTCAATATAAGTCACCAAACAATCATTCATCCATTCATCTCTCATTCTATTTCGCAGACGATTCTTTATTATCTTCATCGCAGAAAATGTTCTTTCAACGCTCGCTGTTGCAACAGGTAGGAGGTGTACAACCCTAATATTTCCCGAGTCGGTGCAACCCGACCCGGATGAAGCCAAGATAGCAAGGGTGGTCAGGACGGACAAAACGACCACGTGGGGCGGTCGAAACCGACCAAGGCAAAAAGAGGTCACGAAAGGAGTGGGAGAATTTCTCCCACTCATCCGGGCGAGTGGGAGGGGCCCTCCCACTCGCCGGGCGAGTGGGAGGGGCCCTCCCACTCGCCGGGCGAGTGGGAGCAGCCCTCCCACTCGCCGAGCGAGTGGGAGGCCGGCGAGTGGGAGAGGCCTCCCACTCGCCGCCCCCTTTGGGCGAGTGGGAGGGATCCCCCCACTCGCCCGGTGTAGGTAGGGAGGTCAGTATGACCTCCCGCGAGGGGGGGATGGACACCTCGAGTCCCACTCGCCCCCCTTCACGCGTGATCGATGGCGGTCGTGGTTGGACTGCGGATAGCAGGATTTTTGTTATTCGCAGTCCATTTTTGGGAAAGTCTATAAATAGACCCCCATGGGCACCTTGGGAAGGGTTGGTTCCTACCCCCTCCCTCGCGCGTGAGCAAGCACTACCCCTCCCCTCCCCTTGACGTTGAAGGTGGTCGGTGAGGTGTTCCTTAGTGCCCTCCAAGGTGCCCAGGCTCAGCATTGGCTTGGGAGGGGAAGCGCTCTAAGATCTTCCGGGTATGTGGTGGGACCTCCTCGCTGAAGCTTAAGGGGTTCGTTTCTAGATTCAAGTGTTCTTCAAGGGCAAGTTCTCCTAGTTCCTAGCAATCGGTCAAGGGTCTGGGCTTAGGTCAAGTAAGGGTTAGTCGCAACCCCCTTTTCGAACGCTGAAACCGGGAAACTGGTTTCAACATTCTGGTGCGGTGAGCGTGGAAGCGACTAATTCGGAAAGCCCCGAGCCGAGTCTCATGGCGGGAAGCAAAGAACCGGGGAGGTCGCCTCCCCCCGGCATGTTGCGACCGTTGACGGGGGAGGAGGAGGCAGATGAGGCAGATCATGTGTTGGGTGACCTGACCAAGTTAGAGGTGGCAGAGGAAGTGACTGAGAAAGGAGTCATTAGCGGCAGTGGAAGGCCGGAGAAGGTGCGAATTAGCGGGAGGCTGAGCGGGCCAGATCAAGAGAAGATCCGAAGATGTGTCCAGCAGAACATAGACATCTTCGCATGGAGCACCGCGGAGATGCCAGGTATTGACGCGGACGTGGCATGTCATCGCCTCAACCTCGACCCAAACGTCCGCCCCATTCGCCAAAAGAAGAGGAAGGTGTCGCCCACCCTCGCCGGGCCTATCAGAGAGGAGGTGGGGAAGCTGCTCGAGGCCGGATTCGTGGAAGAAATCCAATACCCAGGGTGGGTTTCAAACGTAGTAATGGTGAAGAAGGGAGATGGGAGGTGGAGAATGTGTGTGGACTTCACTATGTTGAACAAAGCATGCCCCAAAGACTGCTACCCGTTGCCCCGGATCGATGCGTTGGTAGATTCAGCGGTCGGATTCCCTGTGATGAGTTTCTTGGACGCGTTCTCTGGCTACCATCAAATTCGAATGCACTCGCCCGACGTCAAGGACGTCTCGTTCATCACGGACGATGGGTGTTATTGTTACAAGATGATGCCATTTGGGTTGAGGAATGCGGGGGCAACCTATCAAAGGATGATGGATCGGGTCTTCAGAGAGCAGAAGGGGCGCAACTTAGAGGTCTACGTGGATGACTTGATGGTTAAAAGTAGGGATGTGGAGTTCCACCTGCAAGACCTAGTGGAGACCTTCGCTACCCTTCGGAGGTTCAAGATGAGGCTGAACCCTTCCAAATGTGTTTTTGGAGCAAGTCGAGGAAAGTTCTTGGGCCATCTACTCACCCCGGAGGGGGTCGAACCCAATCCAGACAAGGTAAAGGCCATCTTGGAGTTGGAATCGCCGAAGAACGCGAAAGAAATTCAGAGGATGACTGGGAAGTTAGCAGGGCTGAGTCGGTTCCTCTCCAGGGCGGGAGAGAAGTGCTCTCCTTTCTTCAAGGCCCTGCGCCAGGGTCAAAAATTCGAATGGACGCCGGAGTGTGAGAAAGCCTTTCAGGCCTTGAAGGAACAACTAACGCGATCCCCCTTGCTCCAGGGGCCGAGGGAAGGAGAAGACCTCTTTCTCTACCTAGGAGTAGGGGTCGAGGCAGTGAGTTCGGTTCTGGTCCGGGAGGAGGGGAAGAAGCAGCTGTCGATCTACTATGTTAGCAGAGTCCTGAAGAAGGCGGAGCTGAGGTACCCTGTCCTGGAAAAGCTAGCATTTGCTTTGATCATCTCGGCCCGGAAACTCCGCCCATATTTTCAGGCTCACTCGATCAGGGTGGTGACCGACCATCCCCTTCGCAACATTATGGAGGGAGTAGAGCATTCGGGCAGGTTGGCGAAGTGGTCGGTGGAGCTCAGCGAGTTTGATGTCAGCTTCATCCCCCGGTTGTCGATGAAAGCACAAGCGGTAGCAGACTTCCTGGCAGAGTACGTCAAAGAAGTGGACGGGCCAGAGCCCGCCGGGTTGGTGGCATGGGATCTGTTCGCGGATGGAGCATCGGGAAAAAGTTCCCTCGGCGGAGGGGTGATCCTGGTCAGCCCACATGGGACCAGGATCGAGCAAGCGATCCACATTCGGTTCCCTGTGACCAACAACCAGGCCGAGTATGAGGCAGTGGTGGCAGGGCTCCGTCTGGCAAAGGAACTGGAGATCCGGGACGTGAAGGTTTTCACAGATTCAATGGTGGTGGCCTCCCAGGTTCGAGGGGAGTTCGAAGCAAAGGAGCCAACCCTCCAGAGGTATCTGGCGAAGGTTAGGGACCTCGTCGGATGGTTCCACACCTTCTCCATTCAACACATTCCAAGAGAGGAGAACGCCCGAGCGGACCAGTTGGCGAAGCACGGTCCTCGCGCAGGAGGAACGGTGACCGAGCTGTTCCGCCCATCCATCGAGGAAGGCGAGTTGATGGAGATTGATCGGAGAACCTCGTGGATAGACCCGATCCTCACCTTCCTGACCTCGGGCAAGTTCCCGGAAGGAGACCTAGATAAGAGGCGGTTCAGGTACAAGTCAGCATACTACGTGATGCGCGAGGGAAGCCTGTACAGAAAAACCTTGGCTGGGCTCCTAGCAAGGTGCGTGACGGAAGATGAAGTTCCAAGGGTCTTGGAGGAAATCCACTCCGGAGAATGCGGGAGCCATTCGGGAAGTCAGACCCTAGAAAAGAGGGTGCTAAGGCAAGGGTACTTCTGGCCGACTCTGCGGAAGGATGCCATGGAGTTTGCAAAAAAGTGTCAGAAGTGTCAACTCTTCACGCCGCTCCAACTTCAACCCGCGCAGAGGCTCAGGACGATCACTGCGCCCTGGCTCTTCGCCATCTGGGGGATGGACTTGGTCAGCCCATTCCCTCAGGCTAGCGGTCAGAGGAGATTCTTGCTGGTTATGATTGACTATTTCTCCAAGTGGGTGGAGGTTAAGGCCTTGGCGAAGACGACCTCGCAGGTGATAAAGAATTTCATCTGGGGGGAAATAATCTGCAGACACGGACTCCCCCTTGCCATTGTAACAGACAACGGACCACAATTCGCTAGCGATGAACTCATCACTTTCTGCGGTCAAGTGGGCATCGACCTCCGCTTTGCCTCTGTCCACCATCCTCGAAGCAATGGGCAGGTGAAGGCCGCCAACAAAGTCATCGTCAACTTGATGAAGAAGAAGGTGGAGAACCTGAAAGGGAACTGGGTGGAGCAACTTCCCTCGGTCTTATGGGCCTTGAGAACAACTCCCAACACGGCAACGGGCGAAACGCCATTCAAACTTTCCCACGGGTCAGAAGTCGTGCTCCCAGTGGAGTTCGAGGTCAGATCCCCCCGGGTCATAGCTGCCGAGGAAGGGGACGAGGACTGGAGAATAGGCAAAGAAGAGGAGCAACGACTCTCGCTGGATATGGTTGAGGAGCTCCGGGACCTCGCCACGGTTCGACAAGAGGAAGTGAAGCGTCGGATGGCCAGGTACTTCGATAAAAACATTAGAATCAAACAATTCATCCCAGGAGATCTAGTCCTCAAAAAGGTCGATGCCGCGGGAAGGTCAGCGAACGTAGGAAAGCTCCAGCCCAATTGGGAGGGGCCCTATGTGATCTTGGAGGCCCTCAGGTCAGTGGGGTATCGCCTCCAGAATGTTGAGGGAATCCCCCTTGGTAATACTTGGAGTGGCGACGATCTTAAACGTTTTTATCCTTAATGAATATGTTGATTGTCTCTTTGGTCATACCTCTTACTCCAGCTTAAAATAGTTACTCTGGCCGATGGGAGCACAGGTTGGTAAGGTTCCACGAAGAGGAATTGCATCGCGAAAGCATCGAGCACTTCCACCTCCAATCGGTAAGGGGACTGGGAAGGCGTTGAGTTCCTCCACCTCCAGGTGCGCCAAGCACCAAGGACGTGGACGGGCACTTCCACCTCCAGTCAGACTGGGAAGGCGTTGAGTTCCTCTACCTCTAGGTAGGCTAGGCCCCTAGGACGTGGATGGGTACTTCCGCCTCCAATTGGATTGGGAAGGCGTTGAGTTCCTCTGCATCCAGGTGAGCTAAGCCCCTAGGACGTGGATGGGTACTTCCACCTCCAGTCAGGTTGGGAAGGCGTTGAGTTCCTCTGCCTCCAGGTGAAGGTAAGCACCTAGGACGCGGACGGGTACTTCCGCCTCCAATCGGTAAGATCCCCGACTAGAGACCATCCTCCGGGCTCAGTCATGCCGGCAGATGAGAGGCTCATCGGGTCGACTCGCTACTTGGTAGCTGGACTGGGAAGGCGTTGAGTTCCTCTACCTCCAGGTAGGCTAGGCCCCTAGGACGTGGATGGGTACTTCCGCCTCCAATTGGATTGGGAAGGCGTTGAGTTCCTCTGCATCCAGGTGAGCTAAGCCCCTAGGACGTGGATGGATACTTCCACCTCCAGTCAGGTTGGGAAGGCGTTGAGTTCCTCTGCCCCCAGGTGAAGGTAAGCACCTAGGAAGCGGACGGGTACTTCCGCCTCCAATCGGTAAGATCCCTGACTATAGACCATTCTCTAGGCTCAGTCATGCCGACAGATGGGAGGTTCATCAGGTTGACTCGCGGCAGGTAAGATTTCAAGAAGGACGATCGGTTCGGTAAGATGGTTGAATCCCTCCGCCCCTCAGTGAAGGTAAGCACCTGGGATGTGAACTGGTCCTCCGCCCATGGTAGTTCGAGAAAGTGTTGATTTTCCTCCCCCTCCAGGTGAGCTCGGCTCCCTGGTAGATGTGGAGTTTCCTCCCCCTCCAGGTGAGCTCGGCTCCCTGGTAGGTGTGGAGTCCCCTCCCCTTCCAGGTGAGCTCGGCTCCCTGGTAGGTGTGGACTTCCCACCTTCCACCTCGGGCCGAGTTCAGCTCGACTAGAGGTGTTGAGTTTCCCTCCACTTCCGATCGAGCTTAGTCCGACCTCAGGTGTTGAGCTTTCTCCACCTCCTGTTGAGCTCGGCTCATCGGAGGGGTGTTTAGTGGAGAAAGGTTCGTTCCCCACCTCGGGTCGAGTTCAGCTCGACTAGAGGTGTCGAGTCTCCCTCCACCTTCGGTCGAGCTTAGTCTGACCTCAGGTGTTGAGCTTTCCCCACCTCCTGTTGAGCTCGGCTCGCCGGAGGGGTGTTTAGTGGGGAAAGGTTCGTTCTCCACCTCGGGTCGAGTTCAGCTCGACTAGAGGTGTCGAGTCTCCCTCCACCTTCGGTCGAGCTTAGTCCGACCTCAGGTGTTGAGCTTTCCCCACCTCCTGTTGAACTCGGCTCGCCGGAGGGGTGTTTAGTGGGGAAAGGTTCGTTCCCCACCTCGGGTCGAGTTCAGCCCGACTAGAGGTGTCGAGTCTCCCTCCACCTTCGGTCGAGCTTAGTCCGACCTCAGGTGTTGAGCTTTCTCCACCTCCTGTTGAGCTCGGCTCGCCGGAGGGGTGTTTAGTGGGGAAAGGTTCGTTCTCCACCTCGGGTCGAGTTCAGCTCGACTAGAGGTGTCGAGTCTCCCTCCACCTTCGGTCGAGCTTAGTCCGACCTCAGGTGTTGAGCTTTCCCCACCTCCTGTTGAGCTCGGCTCGTCGGAGGGGTGTTTAGTGGGGAAAGGTTCGTTCCCCACCTCGGGTCGAGTTCAGCCCGACTAGAGGTGTCGAGTCTCCCTCCACCTTCGGTCGAGCTTAGTCCGACCTCAGGTGTTGAGCTTTCTCCACCTCCTGTTGAGCTCGGCTCGCCGGAGGGGTGTTTAGTGGAGAAAGGTTCGTTCCCCACCTCGGGTCGAGTTCAGCTCGACTTGAGGTGTTGAGTTTCCCTCCACCTTCGGTCGGGTTTAGCTCGACCTAAGGTGTCGAGTGTTCTCCACCTCCAGTTGAGCTCGGCTCAAAGGAGGGGTGTGTATAGGAGAAGGGTTTTCCCTTCGTCTCAAAGTAATTTCAGCTGAAAAGCTTGGCAGAGGTTCCCCGATGACGGATCCTTTCGTGGATTCCCCTAAAGTCCCACCTACTCGTCAAATAGGTGGGTTGAACTTTCTTTCCGAGCTTGGAACAAGCTCGCAAAGAGCGGGGATTGTGTACAACCCTCATATTTCCCGAGTCGGTGCAACCCGACCCGGATGAAGCCAAGATAGCAAGGGTGGCCAGGACGGACGAAACAACCACGTGGGGCGGTCGAAACCGACCAAGGCAAAAAGAGGCCACGAAAGGAGTGGGAGAATTTCTCCCACTCATCCGGGCGAGTGGGAGGGGCCCTCCCACTCGTCGGGCGAGTGGGAGCAGCCCTCCCACTCGCCGAGCGAGTGGGAGGGGCCTCCCACTCGCCGGGCGAGTGGGAGCAGCCCTCCCACTCGCCGGGCGAGTGGGAGGGGCCTCCCACTCGCCGGGCGAGTGGGAGAGGCCTCCCACTCGCCGGGCGAGTGGGAGAGGCCTCCCACTCGCCGCCCCCTTTGGGCGAGTGGGAGGGATCCCCCCACTCGCCCGGTGTAGGTAGGGAGGTCAGTATGACCTCCCGCGAGGGGGGGGGGGGATGGACACCTCGAGTCCCACTCGCCCCCCCTCACGTGTGATCGATGGCGGTCGTGGTTGGACTGCGGATAGTAGGATTTTTGCTATTCGCAGTCCATTTTTGGGAAAGTCTATAAATAGACCCCCATGGGCACCTTGGGAAGGGTTGGTTCCTACCCCCTCCCTCGCGCGTGAGCAAGCACTACCCCTCCCCTCCCCTTGACGTTGAAGGTGGTCGGTGAGGTGTTCCTTAGTGCCCTCCAAGGTGCCCAGGCTCAGCATTGGCTTGGGAGGGGAAGCGCTCTAAGATCTTCCGGGTATGTGGTGGGACCTCCTCGCTGAAGCTTAAGGGGTTCGTTTCTAGATTCAAGTGTTCTTCAAGGGCAAGTTCTCCTAGTTCCTAGCAATCGTTCAAGGGTCTGGGCTTAGGTCAAGTAAGGGTTAGTCGCAACCCCCTTTTCGAACGCTGAAATCGGGAAACTGGTTTCAACAGGAGGCAAGCCAACTTTAACAATCTGAAAACTAGCTGGTAATTATCTTCTTTTTTTAATTCCACTAATTTTTGAAGAAGTCAACTTATTCCCTTAATTTTTGAAAATATGTCCGGCGATGCAGATCACATGTCAAAAATATACATGTCAAACTGTCCTTCAAGTAACTGCAACTCTATTGGAGTAAAATCATATGGGTATAATTCAGCAAGTTGAATTAGTTTTTGTTTATCATAAACAGCAAATTGATTCTTTGGGTCCAGACAAGCAACACACATCAGCAATTCTGTGTTGACTTCATCAAAACGGTCATTTAGCTCATTTAACATCTAATCCAACACTGCAATAAAAATTTCAACCCTGAAAAAATGTAAATTGGTAATTTCACGTTTGTTGCGTTTTGATCTTCCTGGTTGAACAAACTTCTCATGCATAAGTGGAACTTCTATGTCATGTTTACAACAAAATTTAGAGACTTCAACCATAAACGATTGTCACTCAACCTCATCATTTCTCATATTTAATAGCAGGGATTTGGACAACTTTACAAAATGCATTGCGTTGACAATATCTTGATCCATTTTTTGTAACGCTTGTGATAACTCGTTGGTTTTTGCCAAAATGCTTTTCATCAAATGAATCACAAATACAAATTTAAAAGTCAAGATAATTTGTAATAGTGCGCTTGCCATACCTCTTTGATTTCCATTTGCCCCATCAACTACGACAATCTCCAGTACATCAACAATTGACGAGAACATACGAAGAAAATTTAAAACTGTCACATAATGTGAACCACATCTCGTGTCTCCTGCACGTTTGAGCTCTAAAGGTTGATTCAACCCTTGACCACTTTCTAACTCGCCGCAACAAAGTTCTCTAGCAACTCGATCAACTTCCAACGCTCGAAGAGAGTCGCGTTTTTTACAAGAGCCACCAACAACATTCAAAACCTGATTAATAACTGTAAATAGCTCGGCAATATCTGAATTTCCTTCTGCAACAGCTACTAGCACCAATTGCAGTTGATGTGCAAAACAATGAACATAAAAAGCACAACTATTTTCATTCAAAATCAAAGCTTTTAACCCTCTGAACTCGTCTTTCATATTACTAGCGTCATCATATCCTTGCCCACGCAATTTAGATATACTGAGACCATTTTTCATAAATGATGAATCAATAGCAGATTTTAAGGACACTACTGTAGTATAAGCTACATGAACAAAACCAAGTAAACGCTCTATAATCTTGCCACTGGAATTCACATAGCGTAAAACAACAGACATCTGCTCTTTCGTAGAAACATCACGGGATTCATCCACTAGAACTGTAAAGCAATCTTCTCCAATTTCACAAACAATTTGCTTTGTTGTCTCTATTGCAATTGCTGAAACTATTTCTTTCTGAATCTTCGGCGATATGAGTTGACAATTTTGAGGAGCGTTTTGAAGCGCAATAGCTTTGATCTCATCATTATGCGATGCAAGGAAGTTCAGAAGCTCAAGAAAATTACCTCAATTGATAGACTGTTTAGTCTCATCATGACCACGGAAGGACAGTCCTTGTCGTAAAAGAAATATAACACAATCAATCGAAGCACATAAACGTGCACGATAATCTAAACTTTGTTGTTCTTCTTGTCTAGCAAAAGCAATTTGAATACCTTGCTTTTGATTCATCAAAGCCTCACACTGTTTCCTAGAAGCGTTATGTGGAGTAGTGTGATTTCCAACATGTCTGTCCAATACAGTTTTCTCTTTCCAATTTTTGAATCCTCTAGTAGTAAAAGTAGGCACACAACCTCTTTGAGGGAAAACATAATAGTAAAGACAAAATGATGCATCTTTTTCTTTACTGTATTCTAATCAGCTTTTAAACTCGTTAAACCAATTCTTGTTAAAGCGCCGAGCTTTGTTTCCAATTTCTGTTTGGGGAAAACTTTCCAAATGAGGTTGACAAGGACCCTTCTGCAAGTAATATCTTCGTATTGACTCTTGAATATTTGCATCATAGGTGTTTATAGGTTGTCTTAAGCCCGGATCTGAAGGTAAATCTTCTATTTTGAATTCTTCCACGCGACTTCTTTTACCAGATAAAACTAACTCCTGAGAATCTATCGAACTTTGACATGCTCCCTTTTTAGAAAAAAATTTCTCCATCGCACACTACATAAAATCATCGGGATATTCCCGTTAGCGCAAGACGCGTTTACCAATACGTGTTTAAAAATAAGTGTTAAATTATATCCTACCTAAATCTATACCAAACTGGATTAAATCACAAACCTAAATCTATATCTATCTATATATAATTTATATCTTACCTAGATCTAAGTGAGGAAGAAGAATGGACTTTGCGTCCTTGCCGTAAGCTTGAATTTTCTTGCAATCAGATGGAAAAAGTGTTCGAATGTCCTGTCAAATTTGAAGAAGATTACAAAATTAATAACAAATCCAAAATTTATTTTGAAGAAGATTACAAAATTAATTACAAATCCAAAATTTAGAAGAAATCTGTTCTTAGAAATCAGAAATCTGATTTAGGAGAAATCAGAAATCTGATTTAGGAGAAATCAGAAATCTGATTTAGGAGAAATCAGAAATCTGATTTATTAGAAATCAGAAATCTGATTTAGGAGAAATCAGAAATCTGATTTCTTAGAAATCAGAAATCTAATCAGAAATCTGATTTCTTAGAAATCAGAAATCTCATTTCTTAGAGAGAAATCTGATTTCTTAGAGAGAAATCAATTTGAGAAGAAGAAGAAGAAGAAGCGTACCAGGTCCGGTAGCCCGCTCGCCCCGCGATGCCCCGCTCGTACCAGGTTCGGTCGCCAGTCGCCCGCTCGCCCCGCTCGACGCCCCGCTCTTTGCCCTAGCAGTGCGAAAAAATCAAGTGCCGACATTGTGCCTAATACACTATCCACGATATTTACGCTCGGGCACGTGCCCGAGCGTGTCCAGTCCTGGGTCCGCCCGTGCCTGTAGGAACGGGTTTAAAAGACTTATTTCAAAAATTAGCCGGGCTCACTCTCGCCTTCTCCTCTCGACGTAATTTTTCCTCTCGACGGCTCGACGGGACGAGGGAGCTTTAACCTAGGCGACGACCACATTTTCCCTTCCGCGGCCTCCCTCCTCGCCGGCGAAGTCACATCTCTGGACGGTGTGAAAGACATTGTTGTCGGCTTCCTCGGCCTTCCTCCTTGTCGGGGAAGTCACACCTCTCGACGGAGAAAGCCATTGTTCCCGGCACCCGCGACTTCAGAGCAGTAATGGGAGGTTTGTTTTCTGCCACTGAAACTATGTATAGACGTATCTGCCATGTATGTCTAGTTTTTAATTGGGCAAGTGTTTTTCAAGATCGAGCGTTAACGTAGCATTCTCGCCCACAACATGTCCTTGGAAAAAGGTTCCATTGAGCAGAGGAGTACTGAAATGAGGTTCAGCAGTGGCGAAATGGATAAAGACAGCGATGTAAGTCTGCACCAACTGTTATTTAAAGTACAACTGTATTTATACAAATCATTAGAACTGTATATGGATCTAATGTGTTATATAATTTGCTACAGTTCAAAAATGAAAATCCTACTTTCCTTGTTGTCCATTCAGAAGAAGAGACATATGCTTTGTATTGTGATTGTGCGCACAAAACCGGATTTAGTGTTCGTAAAGAACACCTTATTTATTGGACTCACACTAGAATTATCAAAATGCGTGAATATACCTGCTCCAAGGCCGGAAAGAAGCACACAAAACTGTCACCAATTAAATATCGCAAATTAGACACTCGAACCGGTTGTCTAGCTTGCTGTCATTTTAGAACTGATAAAAATGGTCATAATTGGGAGAAATTTTTGGGTCCGGAGCCCGTTTCCAAAATTTAGGTCCGGGATTTAAGAAAACATATGGGTTGACGTTTTTTTTTATCTCTGGATGTAGAAATGGATTTTAGGATATCAAAAACAGCCTAAAAGATTATGTGGAGATCAAATTTGATCTCCTGGAGATCATATTCTGATCTCAAAAAAAATTCTCCAGGAGATCATATTCTGATCTCAAAAAATTTCTCCAGGAGATCATATTTGATCAGGAGATCAAATTTGATCTCCAGGAGATCAAATTTGATCTTCAGGAGATCACCCGGAGTCCGGACTCCGGACCCAAAAAAAGCGCCATAATTGGACGGTTGTTAAGTTTGTGGAGGAGCATAATCACCCTCTTGCAGTGGAGAAAGAGAGGCATTTGCTAAGGTCAAATCGGAAGGTATCAGAACTACATGACAATCTTATAAAAAATATGACAGAGGCTGGTATAAAAACCGTTCAAGCGTACAATTTCCTGTCTGAAGAAGTTGGGGTTTTTGAAAATGTCGGTTTCAGCAAGGTTGATGCCTATAACTATGTCCAACGATCTAAAAAAGCTTTAATTGAAAATGGTGACTCAGGCAGTCTAGCTGTGTATGCAAGAAAACATGAATAGTCTTGGGCCAGTTGCACTCTCTTAATGCACCCAGACCATCCTCCAACACGCCCAGACAATTTGGGATCTTTAGAGTCTTCAGAGGGAAGAAAAAACAATCAACAAATACCTAATCAGTGTACTCACTCGCAGGTGCTTCAGATCCGGTGACCATTCCTCATTTACAAGAATGCGCATCTCATTGAGCAAGTCCCTGTGGGAAAGCTCCATACAAGGGAATCTAGAAAAAGAAAACTCCGGACCACGATTTGGTAGCCCAAGAATCATGGCTACTTCATTAACTGAAATTTTCAGGTAATATGGACTTATTAGGAAACACCTCATGTCCCTTCTATATTGTTGAGGCTCCGCTCAAGATAGTCCACTAAGGCTCATCAAATGTGGAATGACCTTATATAGTATCTCCAGCGTAGAGCCTAACCTTAGTGACACGGAACCCGTCGGGTCGATCCGAGTCGGTTCTGACACGCGCGGACATATTAATAATAATAAACCTAACAATCTCCTCCTATATACGCTGTATACCGACGTTGGAAAAGGGTTGGTGTGTGTAGTGTTCAACCAGTTTGACTCATTACACAACCGTGTCCGCAAGTACTTGTTATAATGTATTGGACTAAAAGAAATAGGAGTATGTATGCACGCATAAGCATAGAACATAAACTAAGCAGCATCACATCAGAATCAAAGTACAATCAAAGAGATAGGTACCAGAAGACCTAATGTCTCATGATTAACAAAGAGTAGAAAATAGTCCAAACAAAACAGATAAAGAGAGCTAAACAGTGCTCTGAGTCAGAGAAAGAAAACCAAACAGATACTCTAGAAACCATCATCCAGCAGATCATCCTTCTCAGGATCCCAGTCTGCATGTGCTCCTCCTCCAGCAGCATTTTCTGTAATTTCCAATAGAGAACTTCATTCAGAATAAATTCAACTATGGAAAATGTACATGTATCTAGTTTTGTATATAAGAACGTAGTACTTTAAATTATGCTTAGAGGATATAGGTAGAGTATTTCAGGTTTAATCGCAGAATCTATTAATTGTTTCCAAACGAAATGATTTTAGACTTCTAGACAACGCAGCTATATCTGTGTTCCTATGTGTGATATCCTGGTTACTGTTCTTCTAGGGTTGATTGGAACTCATCAAATGTGGAATGAAATCAATCAACAGGAGAAGGTCCAAAATAAGTCAAATCGTGTTATCAAATGTGGAATAACACTCTCCTCCAAGTTAAGGAAGACGAATCTGGATGAGGTTGTTAACATCAAATGTGGAATGAAACAACCAACCATATTCGTACTCAGCAACCAAAGCATCAACAGAGCACAATATGCTAGATTTGACAAAGGAAGGAATCAAAACATTCAGACTAAGGTTGGTCTCAAACCGCCTTAAGTCCCATTTCCCCCATTACTTTGATTGAACGGTCTCGGGGCATTCCTTTCGCTAGTGGATCAACTAGATTATCCTTCGATCGCACATCGACCAAAGTAATAATGTTTGTTCTTTAAGATAATTCAAAAGAGCGTGTCTCAGTCGTACATGTCGTCTCTTGTTAAAGAGGACATTCTTAAAAACTTGGACTGCTGCCTTATTATCACAGTACATGCTTAAAGAGTTGATTTGAAGTCTAGATAAGGGAATGTCTAAGATCAAATTCCAGATCCAGTCTGCCTCTTCACCAACTGAAGCTAAGGCAAACAACTCAGCTTCCATAGATGACAGAGCTATACAAGTCTGTCTCTTGGACTTCCAAGTAACTGCAGCGCCACCCAATGTGAATATAAATCCACTTGTGGACTTGCTGTTTGTAACTTCTGAACACCAGGAGGCATCAGAGTACCCTTCCAAAGTAGGAGGGTGACCAGTGTAGCACAGAGCGTGATCTTTAGTACCTTTGAGATACTTCATCAGCCGGTCTAAGGCATCCCAATGCTCTTTGCCTGGACTATTGGTAAAGCGACTTAGCATGCTTACGGAGAAAGCAATGTCTGGTCTAGTGCAACTTGTGGTGTGCATGAGACTTCCAATGATCTTTGAGTACTTGACTTAATCAAAGCTTGTCCCTTCATTCAGACTTAGCTTGACGTTCGAATGAGTTGGTGTTTCAAGGGGCCTGCAATCTTTATAACCTCCGGTATTAAGAATCTGCTCTATGCAGTGAGCTTGACTTAGAGTGACACGTCCCTTGTTTACTCTTACTTTCATACCTAGTAGGGTATCGACAGGACCAAGTTCCTTCATATCAAACTCTTTGGCGAGAGCGGACTTAATATCCCTCGTGACAGCAAGGTCTGACCCCAGGATCAACATGTCATCCACATATAGACAAATGATGACTGTTTGGTTTGACATCGAGCGGTAATAAAGACACTTGTCTGAGAGACTGGACTGAAATCCAAAGCTCTTTACCACTTGATCAAACTTCATGTGTCACATCTTAGGTGCTTGTTTAAGCCCATAGATAGATTTATCGAGTTTGCACACTTTATCCTTTAGATCTGTATGGACATAACCTTCAGGTTATGCCATGCAGATCTCTTCATTTAGCTCTACATTCAAAAAGGCTATTTTCACGTCCATCTGATGGATTATGAAATTCTCGATAGAGGCTGTGACTAGAAGAATTTTAATAGTAGATAGGTGACAGACAGGTGAATAGACATCAAAGTAGTCAATTCCCCCTTGTTGTTTATAACCCTTAGCTACTAGACGTGCTTTGTATCTGGCTATAGACCCATCATTGTGTAACTTCTTTTTCAGTATCCATTTGCATCTCAGGATTTTAGCTCTTTTTGGTAGGTCCACTAGATGCCAGGTATTATTTTGTAACAGCGAGTTCATCTCATCATCGATAGCTTCTGTCCACATTAACACATCTCTCGATCTTATCGCTTCCTGATAGGAGAATGGATCATCCTCTAAGTGGTAGGTGACGAAATTCTCACCAAAATCCTTAGGGATTCTATCTCTTGTAGATACTCTAAGAGGAATAGGTTCGACCTCTAGAGGTTGGGGAGCAGTGCCAGAGGGGCCAACTTTAGGTTCTACAGTAGATTCTGAGATCATGTCAGTAGATCCAGGGACGGTCAGGCCATGATCTTTGATAAATTTATGTTCAAAGAAGATAACATCTCTAGACTATATCACTGAATTAGTGGATAGATCCAAAAACAGGTCAGTTGCACTGTCTTCTGCACTACCTAGATAGACACAGGTTGTCGTTCTAGGTCCCACCTTAGGTCTTTTAAGGTCTTGTATACGCACATAGGCGATACAACCCAAGTCTTAAGAGTGTTATATCTACAAGGATGACCGTGTCACAGCTCATAAGGAGTAGAACTGAGTTTTGAGTGAGGCACTCTATTCAAAATGTGATTTGCAGTAAGGACTGCTTCCCCCAGAAGGAAATGGGCATGCCAGCGATTAGGAGCATAGAATTCAACATCTCTGTCAAAGTTCTATTCTTACGCTCAGCAACGCCATTTGATTGGAGTGAGTATGGAGCTGTAGTTTCAAAGATTATGCCCTCAGTGGCGCAAAACTCCCTAAACCCAGTTGCAGTGTATTCTCCTCCTCGATCACTTCTAAGTCTCTTAATCTTTAAAATTAACTGGTTTTCTACCCGAGATTTGAAGATTTTGAAGGTCTCGAATGTCTCGTCTTTCGCTTTCAGTAGGTAGACATGACAAAATTTGGAGAAATCGTCAATGAAGGTAATTAGATATTTCCTTCCCCCTCTAGTGGCATGACTACGAAAGTCATAGAGGTCGGAATGAATCAATTCCAAAAGTTGTGTGCTCCTAGAAACGGTCTTGTAAGGGTTTCTAGTTATTTTGGTCTGGGCACAAACCTCGTACCTATCAAATCGAATAGAGAAATCTAACGGAATGTTGTGACTCTTAGCTAGATCGCGCATCTTCTTGTAGTGAACGTGTCCAAGTCTATTGTGAAGTAGCTTTGGATCTAACAGAGACGAACTCACTTGATTTATGCACTCGTTTTCTAGGCTAAGTCTATATATTCCATTGATTAGATAAGCGCAACCAAAGTAATGTGAATTAACAGTTATAGTTATTATACCGCTTATGGTTGTGAAAGATATTCCGGACTTATCTAGCAAACTCATAGAAATTAAATTCTTTATTAAATTTGGAACTAATTTAACATTTTACAAAAATAAAATTTTACCTGAAGAGAGGATGAGTTGTGTCGTCCCAGCATGAGTAACGACTGTCTCTCCTCCATTGTTGTTCTCAACTCTGTCTCGGACTGCTCTGACGTCTGAGAGAAGTCCTCTGTCATTTGTGACGTGACAGGTAGCACCGCTGTCCAGACACCACTCAGAAGACGCACTGTGGTGACTACTCTCAATCATAGCCACGAATAACTTAAGATCAGAGATATCGACCAACATGTTTGCAGTATTCTGTGTGGCAATCTCCTTCTCCTTCAGTCCGTGCATTTCAGACTTGAAGGTGAAACACTTGGGAGACAACTTGCTCAAAGTTAGACGTGTAAATGGATTATCGACCATTTCAGACTGTTCGTCTTCTAACTTGTGAAGCATATTTTCTAGTTCTAGAAACTGGAAGTGAGCGTTCACGCGGTCCCAAATCTCTTTCGCGGTCTTACATGCTCTGTAGGTCAAGGCAATGTGAGAATTTAAGGAATTCAGAAGGTAATTCCTGCAAAAATTCTCGTCTTTGCTCCACTGATATTCATCCACATCCTCACGGATAGTGGCGAAGTTGCTAAGAACGGTGTAGAAAATTCCACGTTCTTTCATTCCTAGTTGGACATACAATTTCCAACTGACGAAATCAGTGGCGTCGAAAGACTGCAATTTGACAGTGTCGAGCGCACATTTCTTCAACATCGCAGCAGAATTCTAAAAACAGAAATAAAATTCTAGAACGTGGTCACCTGAGCCGCGCGAGGATGAGTCGGGCACTCCAGATCCAATCCAGTAATTATTTGTGCTCCTCCTATCCGGTTGAAAATCAATTGCCGAAGACAAGAGCCAAACAGCAGAAAGCTTCTTCGAACCACAGAGAGCCAAGATCTGAAAATCCAGCAACTATCCAAGAAATGGATCACACATTCTCACAGAAAGAGGAGATCTTCTAAAACGAAGGCAGGCTCCTCCTTGAGGGAATTTCGAGCCTCCTGTTGCTAGTAGCAAATTCACAAAGGCAACAAGTAACTCAAAAAACAGATCTGGATCAAGAACAGATCTGGATCTCTTCTGGACCAAGAACAGATCTGGACCAAGATCTTGATTTTTGGCTTGAAACGCATAAACATATGGGTTTTGTGGTTCTTCCCTCCAGCAGAGGCGATCTGCCCTGTTACCTCCCCGATCGGCAGAAACTTCGATCTAGAACGGTAGAAATGGCGGAAAAGAACGAGAGCTCTTGCGATTTTCACAGGAAAGGAATTTGCGATTTGGATCTGAGCGGCTACAGGAACTCGCGACGATCAGGATCCAAGCAGCGACTTCACTTTCTCTTTTCCGATCTACGAGAGACAACAGCTCTCTTCTACGATCAGGAAATCTAGAGGCTACGGAAGAATAACAGAGATCTCTAGCAGCGCCGAAAAAATAGAGCTTGCGGCGGAAAATGAAAACGGCACAGCGAAGCTTCTCCATCACGAACGGCGACTTGCGATCTTCAAGAACGACAACAACGCCGAAGAACTCCTTTTCGATTAGTGATTTTGCAGTCGGCGACGGGAATGTTTTCCTGGAATCGCGATCGGGAGCGGCTCAGAGAGAGACGGGAACGGGAGCGGAAAACCTTGAGAGCGAAAACCTAATTTCTTCTATCTTGAGAATATTGAGGCTCCGCTCAAGATAGTCCACTAAGGCTCATCAAATGTGGAATGGCCTTATATAGTATCTCCATTGTAGAGCCTAACCCTAGTGACATGGAACCCGTCGGGTCGATCCGAGTCGGTCCTGACACGCGCGGACATATTAATAATAATAAACCTAACATATATAGCTTCACAAGGACATACAACAGAGGTATGTTCTGCGGCAATGAGGGCATGGAGAATAAAGGCAAAACATTTGCTTCCCTCAGAATATGTTTGGAATCATCCGAAATCACATCGAGGAGGGGACGAGCATTCACAACAAACGTCGAAACAGCACAATGACAACTCCAGTATTTGCTGTCAGGCATCTGAGTACAACACAAGGAATACAGTTGTATGCAAAGTTGTAAATACAGTTGTACTTACAATTGTAATAACAGATGAAAATACAGTTGTATGCAAAGTTGTAAATACAGTAGTATGCACAGTTGTAAACACAGACCTCGGGTTACTGCTCTGAAGCGGCAGGAGAAAGGATTAGCAGGTACTTCGAGTAGCAGGTAAGAAGATGGTCGGAGTTAGGAAGAGCGTCGCGGGTGCCGACAACAATGGCTTTCTCCGTGGAGAGGCGTGACTTCACCGGCGAGGAGGAAGGCCGAGGAAGCCGACAACAATGTCTTTCACACCGTCCAGAGATGTGACTTCGCCGGCGAGGAGGGAGGCTGCGAAAGGGAAAATGTGGTCGTAGCCTAGATTAAAGCTCCCTCGTCCCGTCGAGCCGTCGAGAGAAAAAATTACGTCGAGAGAAAAAATTACGTCGAGAGGAGAAGGCGAGAGTGGGCCCGACTAATTTTTGAAATAAGTCTTTTAAACCCGTTCCTACAGGAGGGCATGCTACCCGGGTCAAAAAAAAATTCCCTCTGAAGGATGACCGATCTCCACGGAAAGATTTTTGGCTCTGGGTTTCGCACCAAAAAATTTTCTGGTTTCGAGACATCTCAGATACATTTTTGAACTAGGCGGGACGACGACATCTCGAGTTTAACATCTCGGGGACATCTCAGTTGGCTTACTGTTGTCCCCGAGATGCCAGACCCGAGATGTCGTCGAGATGTCCCGCCTAATTCCAAACCGTATCTGAGATGTCCCAGACTCAGAAAAATCTGAGTCCGGGACCAGGACCCAAAAATTAAGCGATCTTCTCAAGGAGTCTCCCAGCTCTTCATGTAACGCCCCGAATCTATTCTTTTCGATTTCGGTGTGCGTTTAGAGGGTTTGGTGTGCGTTTAGCGGAGTGGTCTGCGGATAGTGATTTTAGCTAGGTTTTAATTAAAACCTAAATCCTACCCCCCCCCCCCCCCCCCCTTAACCCTAAGCAGCCGACCACCCCCCCCCCCCCCTCTCGATATCTCCCTCTCGCTCTCTTTTCGCGTGGAGCAGCCGCACCCCCTCCCGATCTCCTTCTCCCCCGTCGCCCCTCATCTCTCTCTCTCTCTCTCTCTCTCTCTCTCTCTCTCTCTCTCTCTCTCTCTCTCGATCCCTCTCTTCCCGTCGCCTGGAGCAAGGAGCAGCCCCCTCATCTCCCTCTTTCCGGTCGGCAAGGAGGAGCAGCCCCCTCATCTCCCTCTCTCTCGATTTCCTAGAGCTAGGGCAGCCGCAAGCTAAGAGGAAGGAGCTTCCTCCCTCCTCTCTCTCATCGGCCTGGAGGAGGACCCGAGCCCCCTTCTCTCTTTCTCGTTTTGCTGCTGGAAGGAGAAGCCCGAGCCGAGCCCCTTGTCGACTAGGGATAAAGTTCTTGCACTGGTTGGAGGTGGCCGATTGGAAGCACTAGCGGGGAGCAGCAAGGGTTTCCGCCTTCATCGTGCGTGTCCGAGCGATGGCTCTGAAGCGGCTCGCAAGGGTAACGATTCTCTTTACCCTCATTTGGACATGTTCTAGTCCGTTCCGTCCATCGTTGAGGCCCCTACCCAAAAGGGTGAGGTTGTAGCCTCCGACGGGTCGATTTGTGCTATCCCCATCAAATCTTGCATTCATGTAGAGTCCATGCGTGAAATGGACGTAGGCGCGCTGTGTGAAGCCCATCCGAGACAGTTCGTCCGGATTGGTGATGCTTTTTGATATTGTGTGTGCCGGGGGAAAACTCCGTGTTGATATCCTGTTTCGTAGGACTAGAGGGTGCTACTGCATGCGCAGCAACGCCTGAGGGTGTGCCCCGGGAAGCACCCGATGTTAGAAGCAGAAAAGGAGTTCTGTTTACTGTCGTTGGCGATATTGAATATCGCCAGGCGACAGCTCCCAGACTTGGTTCTGGTGATTTTGTTGTGCCCACCTGTTGAGAGGACCTGAGGCCTGTGTGCCCGACCTGTGAGGGTGTCCTGGTGGATGACTTAGCGGCCCGTAGAGCCTGCTAATTTAGAATACCTGGGCTAAGGGGACGCCATACCCGCTCTTCGTGTTGTACAACGAGAGCTGTGAACAATGGGCGTTTGGCGAACCTGAAACCGCACCATTGCAGTACCTGACTAGTAAGGCTCGTACAGCACGTCGGGAGGCAATGGGAAAGAGTCTTCGGACTACGGATTGTTCACAATTAAAGTACGGGAGCGCCCTGGTATTCGGGCCACCGACTTTAGCCTCGAAGGGCAAAGCCATCAAGAGTGGATGGTGGTGGAAGGCGGAGTGCACCAAAGAGTGCCTGAGAGCACGGGACGTGGGGGTCATTCCCACGTTTGTGATGTTGCATATGTATGAACCGCTGTGGACTTTGCTAGTCGCACTCTTATATATATATATATATATATGCTGCTGAGACTGTTTTGCAGGGATGGTTAGAACTGCCACCCCCTCGAAGGGGTGGGGTCGTTATAATTTGGTCAGCTTTAGCTGACCGCTGCCCTGTTTTGCCACCGTTTTTGATGGGCTTGTTGTACAGGTGCTGGACCGAGCGGGAACATAGCGGGCTCTTAGCGGGCTGAAGCCCTTGTGATGCTGCGGCCCTTGAAGGCCTTTTGATGTCCTTTGCTTTTCATGTATGGACGGCCTGCGCGCCGATGTTGGTAAACTGTAAGGCCGTCGTGCCTCTTTTGTTGTGTAAAACCTTTTATTCCTATTATTATAAGTGGACATACCCGGGTACGGGTTTTGGGGTTTATCCAGTCTCTCTCTCTTTTGCTTCCGCATAGAATGCTCTGAGTTAGGTTCGTTGTTTAGTGTCATTTGGTATTTCAATTAAGTGACGTTCCCGTTTGTTTGGTAGTATATGGCGTGGGGCCCCGGCCGGACTTTCTGTCATATGCTTCTTAACGGATGGGGGTGTTACAAATTGGTATCAGCTTCTAAGGTTTCCGTATCCTTCTAAGGAATTCGTGGACGAATTCTTTTAAGGGGTGGTGAGCACGTGTGTGCGCTACCGTCGAGACGTAAAATAAACCCAAAAATGTCCACTTATGAATAAAATGTAACAACAAACCAACAATTATTGCATGATTTTGGAACCTGAGTGTTCCTTTTGTTGTTAGTTGCGACTGTGCTGTCGCCTAACTGTGTGTTGCACTTGTGTAGGGCGCTCGAAGTGCAGCGGGACCGTCGCGTTCTCATGACTTGGCAGAGAGTAGTGGGTCTGCTGAGGCTCCTACACCTCCGTCTGCTGAGATGGTTCGGCTAGTTACAGAAGCCGTTCTAGCTGCGTTGAATGGCCAGCCTGGAAGGCAAGGTCAATCGCTGGTGCAGGAAGTGGCCCCAGAGCCACTAAGAGCGGAGCAGGTCCCCGTGAGGCGTGCTGCTGACCAGCAACTGAAGCACTTCCTGGGATTTCGACCTCCTCCGTTTACCGGGGTTGAATCCCCAGCTGAGGCCGAGGACTGGCTGTCGCATGTGGAGCGAATTCTGACAGCGACACAGTCGGATGAAGCGCAGAAAGTGACCTTCGCTACTTTCTTGTTGGAAAAGGAAGCAAGGCGGTGGTGGGATGAGGTTGAGAGGCGCCAGTTTGCGGGAAGGCGAGTGGTTGATGTACCGATGGAAGAGTTCTCGGGAATCTTTCTGGCAAGGTATGTGCCTCCGTCGCAGCAGATCGCGATGGAGAACCAGTTCTTGGCTCTGACGCAGGGTGATAGACTGGTTGACGACTACCTGTACGAGTTCACCCGCCTCGGGCGTTACACTGGGACTTCTTTCGATGACGAGGGGAGAAGGGTGAACAGGTTCTACGGTGGCTTGCGTAGTGAGTTGCGGTACCTTCTGACAGGGCCGTTGACGCAGGGTTCACGACCCTCGTTGGTTCAGCCCGAGCGCTTGAGCAGGACATGCTCAGGGAGAAGGGCAAGGTGGCTGTGGCTGAGACAGTGCCGGAGAGCAAGGCGCCGAGTGTGGTGAAGTTGCGGAAGTTGAATCGCTGGAAGAAGGCTTGATTATCTGGGCCAGCTCCCTCTGCTTCGGGCGCGTCGTCTGGACGTGGCCCTCTTACTTGTTTTACTTGTGGCAAGCCTGACCATTTCTCTCGAGATTGCCGCAGTGGACTTCCAAGGTCAGAGAAGAAGACTGAGCCATCTTATTCTGAGAAGGGGAAGGCGGCTGAGTCCACTGCCTCCCGTATGGCTCCCCCGCAGCCCAGAGTCTTCAAACTTGGTCAGCAGGAGGCTATCAAAGCCAAGGACGTCGTGACAGGTATAATTTAAGATACAGTCCTTACTGTTTTATATACCTGTTTTAGTATTTATGCTAACCTTGTTTAGCGACGTAGGCTTTGTAAATGTTTTAGGCGTTCCGGCAAGAGCGCTTTTCGATACTGGAGCTTCACACTCCTTCTTATCGTCGGACTTCGTCCAACGTATTGGTGCGCCGTCGATTGCTTCTGTAGATGGACTGGAGGTCCTACTGCCGAATGGATATTCGATGCGTGTGGAGAGAAGTTGTTGCGTGAAGGTTCTAGTCGGAAGTCAGAAGTATGACCTGAAAGCATCGTTACTCCCCCTGGTTAAGTTCGATGTAATCTTTGGTATGGACTGGCTGTCGGAACAGCGTGCGTGCATCGATTGCACCACAAAGGAGGTGAGGTTTGGGCAGTGTGCCGATCGTGAGGCGGTCTTTGCGGGCATGCGTGGATCGAGCAAGATGCTGATGTCTGCTCTCCAGGTGTCCAAGGCAGTGTGTCAGGGAGCAGAGTTATTCTTTGCTCTAGTGGAGGCTGCAACGCCAAGGCCCAACCTAGTGGATGTTCCGGTAGTTTCAGAGTTCCCCGATGTGTTCCCGAGCGATCTCCCCGGTGCTCCACCGCAGCAGGAGATAGATTTCACGATTGAGTTGGTGCCGGGCGCTAAGCCTGTGGCCCGCTCGCCATATCGTATGGCTCCGAAGGAGTTGTCGGAGTTGAAGCTGCAGTTGCAGGAGCTGCTTGAGCAGGGCTACGTGCGTCCGAGTTCCTCACCTTGGAGTGCACCGGTCCTCTTTGTCAAAAAGAAGGACGGTAGCCTGCGGCTTTGCATCGATTATCGGGAGCTGAACAAGCTGACCGAGAAGAACAAGTACCCTCTTCCGAGGATAGACGACTTGTTCGACCAGCTCGTTGGTACGACAGCATACTCGAAGCTGGACTTGAGGTCCGGCTATTATCAGGTGCGGATCAGGGAGTGCGACATCCCGAAGACTGCCTTCAGTACAAGGTACGGGCAGTATGAGTTCACCGTAATGTTGTTTGGGCTGTCTAATGCGCCTTCGGTGTTTATGGACTTGATGCACCAGACTTTCCGAGAGTACCTCGACCGGTTCGTGGTCGTCTTCCTTGACGACAAACTGGTCTACTCTCAGTCCGAGGAGGAGCACGGTGAGCACCTGCGAGTAGTCTTGGAGGTTCTGAGGAGGAACCAGTTGTATGCCAAGTTCTCGAAGTGCGAGTTCTGGCTACCTTCCGTGGCGTTCTTAGGCCATGTGGTTAGTGGAGCGGGTGTGGCGGTAGATCTGGTGAAGGTTGCGGCCATCAGGGAGTGACCTGTTCTTTCTACTGTAGCGGAGGTCCGTAGCTTTCTCGGGCTGGCCGGCTATTACAGGCGCTTTGTGGAGAACTTCTCACGGATCGCGCTGCCTCTTACGACGCTGACACGGAAGATGCAGGAGTTTATTTGGACGCCCGCGTGTGCGCAGGCTTTCGAGGAGTTGAAGCGGCGGCTTACCACGGCGCCGATCTTATGTTTGCCTTGCGGCACAGAGGGCTACGAGATCTACACCGACGCTTCTGGGAGCGGCCTTGGCTGTGTTCTGCAGCAGCATGGCAAGGTAATAGCGTACGGCTCTCGCCAGCTGAAGGTGCACGAGCGGAACTATCCGGTCCACGACTTGGAGTTGGCGGCCGTGATATTTGCCCTGAAGCTTTGGCGGCATTATGTGTATGGCCTGAAGATCGACATCTTCACGGACCATAAGAGCCTGAAGTACCTTCTGACGCAGAAGGGGCTGAATATGCGGCAGCAGAGGTGGATGGAGTTCCTTGGGGACTACACCTTCGAGATCCACTACACTACCGGGAAGGGTAATGTTGTCGCAGATGCACTCAGTCGCAGGGCTCCAGCGCAGGCCAACTGGATTCAGATGCATGATGAGCACCTGATACGTGACCTGGAGGCCTTGGGTATTTCTTGCGTAGAGAAGAGGAGCAGTGCCGGTGCTTGTTTGAGTTGGACTGAGGTACAGTACGACCTCGCAGATAGAGTCCGCCAGGCTTTAGAACTCGATCCGAGTTTAAAGCGCTACGCGGAGGAGGCTGCTGGTGGGCCGAATGCCCAGTTTCCGGTGTGTGACGGGTTGCTGTGGAGAGGCGACCGTTTGTGCGTCCCCAAGGTGGGTGAGCTGCGCGATGAGTTGATGTACGAGGCGCATCGTACCAGGTATTCAGTTCATCCGGGGAGCACGAAGATGTACAAGGACATGAAGGTCCTTTTCTGGTGGCCGGGTATGAAGAGGGACATCGCTCACTACGTGGCCAAGTGCCACACTTGTGCGCTAGTGAAGGCGGAATGTCAGAAGCCTGGTGGCTTTTTGAAGTCATTACCAGTTCCAGAGTGGAAATTCGATGATGTTTCCATGGATTTCGTGCATGGGCTGCCGAGATCGCAGAGCGGGAACGATGCCATCTGGGTAGTCGTAGACCGGCTGACGAAGGTGACGCATTTTATCCCCAACCGGAGGGATGACTCGGTGGAAAAGTTGGCAAAGTTGTATGTTGATACGATAGTACGACTGCACGGTGTGCCCCGTAGCATCGTCAGCGATCGAGATGGACGCTTTACTTCGAGCGACTGGTGGCTAGTCAACCATCTATTGGGTACGAAGCTGCAGTTTAGCACGGCCTTTCATCCGCAGACGGATGGCCAAACTGAGCGTACCAACAGGAGGATGGAGGACATGCTCCGGATGTGCGTCCTGGATTTCGGCAAGGTGTGGGAAGATCACCTCTTTCTTGTCGAGTTCGCGTACAACAATAGCTACCAGGCGAGTATTCAGATGGCGCCTTTTGAGGCCCTCTATGGCAGGAAGTGCCGCACTCCCTTAGCTTGGGCGGAAACGGGCGAGACGAAGCTCTTCAAGAGGAAAGACGTCGAAGAGGCGACTTCGACGGTACGTATGATCCGGGAGAGGCTTCTGGTTGCGCAGGATAGGCAGGCGATGTACTATAATGCGAAGCACCGCGACGTCCAGTTCGTCGTTGGCGATTAGGTATACTTGAAGATAAAGCCTTTCAAAGGAGTGTCGAGGATCCGACGCTTGAAAAAGCTGAGTCCGAGGTATGTAGGGCCATTCGAGATCACCGAGCGCATCGGCCAAGCAGCTTACCGACTTGCTTTGTCGACGGAGCTGAGTGGGCTGCATGATGTCTTCCATATCTCTGTGTTGAGGAAGGCGGTGCGAGAGCCTGAATCTGTGTTGGAGGCCGTCAGTGTGCCAGTGGAGAGTAGCCTAACTACCAAGGTGACTCTGGTTTGCATTATCGATGCTGATATTCGGCAATTGCGGAGAAAGGCCATCAAAATGGTGAGAGTCCGTTGGGACAATTGTGGCCGCGAGGAGCTCTTTTGGGAGCCAGAAGAGATCATGCGCGAGGAGTACCCTGATTTGTTTACTCAGGTATGACGAATTTCATTTCGTTGTTGGCGCTTTAAATTTCGGGATGAAATTTTTTTAAGGGGGAGATATTTGTAACGCCCCGAATCTATTCTTTTCGATTTCGGTGTGCGTTTAGAGGGTTTGGTGTGCGTTTAGCGGAGTGGTCTGCGGATAGTGATTTTAGCTAGGTTTTAATTAAAACCTAAATCCTACCCCCCCCCCCCCCCCCCCCTTAACCCTAAGCAGCCCCCCCCCCCTCCTCTCGATATCTCCCTCTCGCTCTCTTTTCGCGTGGAGCAGCCGCACCCCCTCCCGATCTCCTTCTCCCCCGTCGCCCCTCATCTTTCTCTCTCTCTCTCTCTCTCTCTCTCTCTCGATCCCTCTCTTCCCGTCGCCTGGGGCAAGGAGCAGCCCCCTCATCTCCCTCTTTCCCGTCGGCAAGGAGGAGCAGCCCACTCATCTCCCTCTCTCTCGATTTCCTGGAGCTAGGGCAGCCGCAAGCTAAGAGGAAGGAGCTTCCTCCCTCCTCTCTCTCGTCGGCCTGGAGGAGGACCCGAGCCCCCTTCTCTCTTTCTCGTTTTGCTGCTGGAAGGAGAAGCCCGAGCCGAGCCCCTTGTCGACTAGGGATAGAGTTCTTGCACTGGTTGGAGGTGGCCGATTGGAAGCACTAGCGGGGAGCAGCAAGGGTTTCCGCCTTCATCGTGCGTGTCCGAGCGATGGCTCCGAAGCGGCTCGCAAGGGTAACGATTCTCTTTACCCTCATTTGGACATGTTCTAGTCCGTTCCGTGCATCGTTGAGGCCCCTACCCAAAAGGGTGAGGTCGTAGCCTCCGACGGGTCGATTTGTGTTATCCCCGTCAAATCTTGCATTCATGTAGAGTCCATGCGTGAAATGGACGTAGGCGCGCTGTGTGAAGCCCATCCGAGACGGTTCGTCCGGATTGGTGATGCTTTTTGATATTGTGTGTGCCGGGGGAAAACTCCGTGTTGATATCCTGTTTCGTAGGACTAGAGGGTGCTACTGCATGCGCAGCAACGCCTGTGGGTGTGCCCCGGGAAGCACCCGATGTTAGAAGCGGAAAAGGAGTTCTGTTTACTGTCGTTGGCGATATTGAATATCGCCAGGCGACAGCTCCCAGACTTGGTTCTGGTGATTTTGTTGTGCCCACCTGTTGAGAGGACCTGAGGCCTGTGTGCCCGACCTGTGAGGGTGTCCTGGTGGATGACTTAGCGGCCCGTAGAGCCGGCTAATTTAGAATACCTGGGCTTAGGGGTCGCCATACCCGCTCTTCGTGTTATACAACGAGAGCTGTGAACAACGGGCATTTGGCGAACTTGAAACCGCACCATTGCAGCACCTGACTAGTAAGGCTCGTACAGCACGTCGGGAGGCAATGGGAAAGAGTCTTCGGACTACGGATTGTTCACAATTAAAGTACGGGAGCGCCCTGGTATTCGGGCCACCGACTTTAGCCTCGAAGGGCAAAGCCATCAAGAGTGGATGGTGGTGGAAGGCGGAGTACACCAAAGAGTGCCTAAGAGCACGGGACGTGGGGGCCATTCCCACGTTTGTGATGTTGCATATGTATGAACCGCTGTGGACTTTGTTAGTCGCACTCTTATACATATATATGCTGCTGAGACTGTTTTGCAGGGATGGTTAGAACTGCCACCCCTTCGAAGGGGTGGGGTCGTTATAATTTAGTTAGCTTTAGCTGACCGTTGCCCTGTTTTGCCACCGTTTTTGGTGGGCTTGTTGTACAGGTGCTGGACCGAGCGGGAACATAGCGGGCTCTTAGCGGGCTGAAACCCTTGTGATGCTGCAGCCCTTGAAGGCCTTTTGATGTCCTTTGCTTTTCATGTATGGCCGGCCTACGCGCCGATGTTGGTAAACTGTAAGGCCGCCGTGCCTCTTTTGTTGTGTAAAACCTTTTATTCCTATTATTATAAGTGGACATACCCAGGTACGGGTTTTGGGGTTTATCCGGTCTCTCTCTCTCTCTTTTGCTTCCGCATAGAATGCTTTGAGTTAGGTTCGTTGTTTGGTGTCATTTGGTATTTCAATTAAGTGGCGTTCCCGTTTATTTGGTAGTATATGGCGTGGGGCCCCGGCCGGACCTTCTGTCATATGCTTCTTAACGGATTGGGGTGTTACACTTCATCCTGCAAGGAAATTTCTCGTTAAGGACGAAAGACGAAAGGCGAGCAGAATGAAAAAGAGAAGGAGATCGACCGCTTTGAAAGGTTGCGTTGGTGCTCGATTCTCCAGCCTAGAAATATCCGTTTTCCACCCTTTCATGCCTGGAGTTTTAAAACGAAGGTCTCCAAACACTCCTCCAGCATGATTAGAACGAAATGGAGCGGTAAGGAGTTCCAAAAAGGCCCTAAGACTGTTTTATTGAAGAGTATTGATTGGCTCCGGGGGTTCTGGAGGCCCACTGATATCCGGGACCAATGGTAGAGCGCCAGCGCATTGAACTGCGCCGGCCCATATTCAGTGCGTGGGCCCCCTACTGTCCCTACTGCTGCGCTTCAATTGGTCGCCAAAGGTCAACGGCCTCTTTACGACGACGATAGTCATGATGCACCTCTAAGTGGGCCGCCTTAAATGGGTTTCAAACTTTTTGCGGGCTTTATGCCACCGTCGGCAACCTTCAAACTGATTGCTACCACCCAATGTCTTCGCTAAAAATACAACTTTTTCCTCCTCCGCCACCGCACCGCCACCGCCCTCTCTCTCTCTCTCTCTCTCTCTCTCTCTCTCTCTCTCTCTCTCTCTCTCTCTCTCTCTCTCTCTCTCTCTCTCGCATTATGCCGCCACCACCCATTTTTCTTCTTCCAAAGCTTTCACCCACGTTCTCCCTCGCATCCTCAAAAAAAAGGGTAAAGGAAGAGACGACCCGCTCAAATTCCCCCCTCATTTGCAGCAACCTCGCGACAAAGGAAAGAAAAACAAGGAGAAAACCAGCCGCACCTTTGGAAGCACTTGATCCATGTCTCCCCAGAAAAAAAGTAGTCTGTTTTTCTTCTCGTCTCCCCATGACTTTTCTTCTTCTCCCCCTCTGACGCGCACTCCGGAAACCTAATTCCAAAATAAAGCTCTCAGCTTTTCCGTATCTTACTTCTCAGAGAGTCGGGCTTCTTCTCCCTTTGAAAACCCAATCAAAATTCCGCCCCTTTTGATCCACTCCGTATCTTTCCCCCAATTTCCGAGGTGGATTACCCGTCTAGCCCCGCGGTTATTTCCCAAACTTCGGCTTTGGATCCCTCACTCCCATCGTCCCCTCACCCAATTGCTATAAAGGACCCTATAAGGATTCTTCGCTCCAAATTCGTTGCCCTAGGGCGTGTGATGGTCCGATATCTGAAGAGGCGGCAGAGCTTGGAGAACTCCTCTCAAGAAATGTTCGAAAATACGGAGAGGGAGGGTAGCAGAATGATGATTGAGAGCGCCGGAGTTCGCGGGGATGAGAAGGTGATGTTTTGGAGCCAGGGAGCAAGAATTGGGCAGCAAATGGATGGCCAGAAGATCGGGTCGGAGCTCGATCAGTCCGAGAACATGGATTTCAGGTCTCGACTTGGGAGGGACGGTGCCTGCGTCCATTGCGGCGCCGCCCAGAACGGCCTTCAACACGGTGAAGTTCTAAATCAAACCCAGTATTATTGATTCCTCGTACTATTAAAGTTTGATGATTGCTTGTGATATGAATGGAAATTTCAATCTTGATTTCTATTGAAATGTGAATTGTTTTATCATCAAAGGGTCAATGCAATTGGGTTTAAGCATTGTTGTGGGCAGAGGGGTGTTCACGAACCCAATAGAATCGAATAGCTTTTTAATTGAATCCAAATTTATATATAATGCAGAGATACGGATTCGGATTCGTTCGAATAATTGAATTCGGATTCGTCTCCAAATTCTGGATTTGAATTCGAATTTGCTTCAAAAGAAGTACCAAATAGACTTTGATCGGACGGCCAGAATCATCTTCATATATAATAGATATTATTATTATTCGTGAATTTTGGCAATAGAGATAATATTATTTGGATTCGAATAATACTCGAATCTGAATTTGGTTTCGAATTTATAAAATATGAATCTTAATCGAATCTTCACGAATCGATTCCCAAACTATTTGGTTTGCGAACAACCCTAGTTGTAGGTAGAGAAATCTGATAAGTTTTGATTCTTGTTTGTGATTGTGGCTTTTCTTTTTATTTAGATACAGAACAGATGAAGGAGAAGTTCGCAAAGCTGCTTCTCGGAGAAGACATGTCCGGATGTGGGAAAGGGGTTTCATCAGCACTAGCTTTGTCCAATGCCATCACCAACCTAGCAGGTACTATCTTTCTTCTTCATTTGCAGGCAATACAAATTTTTTTTCTTTTGATGTTTTTGTGGAATTCTACCATTATTCATATAATCAATCACATGGAGGAACAAAATGGGGTTAGAGGAATGATGATCGTCTCTAGTGTTCAACAAAGTTTCCTCCTTTTGATTTGGACAAACCGTCTTTGTTACGCACACGCGGCGAAGATGTCATGGATTTTGTTTTGGTTATTATGTAATTTTATTTTGTAAGGGGTATTATGGTAAACTGTAAGTTGTCCTTCCTCCCTTTATAAGAATGGGACTTAGGAGTATTAGAAATCTTTGATCATTTAGAATTTTTGTGATTTCTCATTGGGAGAGGCATTTCAAGGAGGAATCAATCTCCTGAGGTTAGGCAGAAGTATTCTTCGTGATTGTATCCAACTTTCAATTTCCATTGCAATCCAAGTTCTGTGTTCGTAACATTGGTCTGACCTGTCGTTTCCGCCCGCTTCACTTCCGTCTCCTCCCGGATAGGTACCCTCATGCTCCAACAACGACAATAACCTCGCTGCTAATTGTTCCCCATGAAAATTTTTATTTTGTTGAATGCAAAATGGGGGACTAGGAGGGACGAAGTACTGTTGCTCTTGGGGCAGGGAGGACCCAATACAAGACTGCCTGTATTGAAGTTAACAAATAGCATAAATATAATTTGCAGATAATTATTTAATTTATTTCTTTGATTTGCTAAACACCAAATTTTTCCTTTGTATATAACATAGATATAAAAGCTTAATATCAAGAATATGTTCTCGATCTCATAAAGCTTTTCCTATGTTTTATTGTCATGAGATTCTTGTATGAGAAAAAAAGCTCACATTTTTCATGTAATTTGTGTGTTAGCTTCCGTGTTCGGTGAACAACACAAATTGGAACCCATGTCTGCTGAAACGAAGAGCAGATGGAGGAGAGAAATTGATTGGCTCTTGTCTGTTACTGATCACATGGTAGATTTTGTTCCTTCTCAGCAAGTTGCAAAGGATGGCACCAACATGGAGGTAATATTCAAATGTCTTGAATTGTAATATGTTTGAATCCCATTCTATTGATCCCCTCGTGTTTGTCTCCCTTGCGGTATTTTTTTTTATCGAGATTCTTATAATTTATCCGTATTGTGGAGTGTTATATAAACCCCGATTTGTTTGGAAATTGATAGCCGTCCCCTATTTTTCCTTGTTCATAGTGAATCTATGTCATCGCATGTCAACATTGCAATCCCTTTTTCTTATTTTTTTGTGTTCGTATGATTCTATGATTTTGTCTTTCTTCTCTCTTTGCTTGATTGTGCAAGACATTTTATTGTTTTTCAAAATTGTTTTACCATGTTGAAGGTTCGTCTAAATTTCAAACTCGCCCCATCTTTTCATCTTTTTCGTAAGCAGATTATGACAACTCAGCAGCGCAGAGATCTCCTGGTGAACATTCCCGCATTGCGCAAATTGGATGCCATGCTTCTTGTAAGCTTCAAACATCACCTTCACGTGGTTCATAGACATTGAAGTTCATCGCGTCGTGACTCTTTGAAAACATGTCACAGGGTTATTTAGATAACTTTAAAGACCAGAATGAATTCTGGTATGTCAAAAAAGATGCAGACGGTTCTGAAGAAAGCAATGCGCAGAGAAAAGATGACAAATGGTGGCTCCCTGTCGCCAAGGTTCCAGCTAATGGGCTCTCCGAGGTCTCCAGGAAATGGCTTCAATTTCAGAAAGAATCTATAAATCAAGTTCTAAAAGCAGCCATGGCCATTAATGCTCAGGTTCTTACGGAAATGGAGGTACCTGAAGCATATATTGAGTCACTTCCCAAGGTACTGAAATCTTATCTTATAAACATGCATGCATTTGTGTTGATTACATTGTATATTCTTATCACTCTATCTCCCCCCCCCCCCTCCCTTTGCGTAGAATGGAAGAGCAAGCCTCGGAGATTCGCTCTACCGCGGAATAACCGTCGAACATTTCGACCCCGAATTCTTCGTGTCATCGCTCGACTTGTCGAGTGAACACAAGGTGCTTGACATGAAGAACCGCATCGAGGCCTCGGTGATCATTTGGAAGCGGAAGATGCATAACAAGGATGGAAAATCATGGGGTTCAGGAATCAGCTTGGAGAAGAGGGAACAATTTGAAGAAAGAGCTGAAACCATCCTTCACCTCATCAAAAACAGGTTCCCTGGGATCCCTCAGTCAGGCCTTGACATAAACAAGATTCAGTACAACAAGGTAATGAAACTACTCCATAGAACATTTTACATATGGGGGCATTTACCGGTACCTCCCCTCTAAGTTTGCTAAATTACAGGTTGCACCCCTCTTACTTTTGAAATTACAAAAAAATCCTCTTTAAGTTTACATTTCATAACATCTATGCACAAAAAGATTTCCTTGAAAAGTTACTCCAAGGGAGTATTTTTGTGCATGAATGTTATGAAATGTAAACTTTTAAGGGAGATTTTTTTGTAAATTCAAGGCGCAACCAGTAATTATGTTAACTTCCTGGGGAAATTTTGGTAATTATTCCTTTTTCCATAAAGTATGCGTATATACTGACATTATTCGGTCATTATATGTTAAGGATGTGGGACAGTCTATTCTCGAGAGCTACTCGAGAGTCCTAGAGACATTGGCCTACACGATAATGTCAACGATTGAGGAAGTTCTCCGCGCTGATCGGCTTGCGCAAGATCCAGGCAGGAAGAGCTCAAACGGGAAGATTTATTTGTCAGATTCAGAGGCAGCACCGGTGAAGAAACTGGACTCGAGAGAAGAGATAGAGAAGCTTGAATCAATGGAGCCACCGTCGTTGATGACACTGTCTGATTTCATGGGATGGGCAACAGACCAGGATACTGAGAGCGGCAATAAGGAAGCAGGCGGCCATGAGGATATCTTCTTCTCAGACGAAATGAAGTTGAAGAAGCCTCCGGGCGCTGCGGGTCATAAGAAATTTTCTTACAGGGAGAAACTGGAGGCCCTGGGAGGGTTGAGAAGTCCGACATCCCGCCATTAAAACAAGAAATAGAGCGGGTAGGGGAGAGTGATGAGGAGAAGAGTATGAATTCCATTGTATATAGGGAAGTGCTTCTCTTCTCCTTTTGGCCATAAAGAGAAGACCTTCTCCTGGTTTTTTTAGGTGCCTTCAGCACTTTCTTCTGTTGAGTACAGTAATTTTTTTTAACATTCGATGTAGATTATGATGTTGTTTTGATCCATCTTGATTATGTTATATATATATGTTTTAATATAAATAAATCTTAGAATGTATATATATATATTTTTAATTTCTCCTTTGATTATTAACATTTTCATAAGTGTGATTTTATGTTGTGAATCTCTTTAGTTCGAACAATGTAATTCTCAGAGTTTTTCTTTTCAAATAATTTTCTACTATCAATCGACTACTTTGATTCATAATATTTCTTCCACAGTTATATGAATGTAAATTCCATCAAACATATGAAAACTTTGATGATGTGGAGAGGCCTGAAAAATAGCATTTTACCTTCAAACGCGCACTTTTCTTTTAAAATGTGAGAAATACTATGCATGCAGGATTGAGGGAAAACACGTGAAATAATGGAGATAATGGCTTCGTTTGGCGCGGTGGTCATAAACCGTCGTTCGTGAACGCCCGACCTCACCTAAAATAATTCATGCATTTTATGCTCAAAATTAGTTTATTTTCTTGGTAGTGGTCATAACCTTTGTCTTGCCAAACATGCATTCTATGATAACGGCGTTTTTGACCAAACTACAAAAACTCACCGGAGCAAATAAACCCCGTCAAAGGAAGCCAATGTTGCCTCTGAATACTGTGCACAGAGGGGTTATGCGTTTTGCTAGTTCCTAAAATATAGAATAACTTCATTTGAGTAAGAGGGTTTAAAAGCATATCGGTCAAAACGGTAGTGGTGACAAATGGAGAATAAATGGAGCTGTTGGAAAGTATGGTGGAATTGAGAAACGAAGAGTTGTTTTGATGAAATGTGAATGTAGTTCTGTAACATAGATTGATTATTAGCTATCCAGTGCGTTGGCTGTCTAAATCTAACTGATTTAGGGCCTGTTTGGGACGGTGGTGGTGTTGAAACCGACTACTCGGTCTCCGTGGAGTTTGGGATCTCAAAAAAGGGGTGGTCTCACACCTACGTCTCTCGAGCCAACTCTCTAGGCAAGAGCACTTGGACTTGGAAACGGACCCTAGGCTACAGCGAGGAGGTCCCACCTCACACCCGGAAGACCTGAGAGATCTTCCCCTCCCTAGCCAATGCTGAACCAGAAGCACCAAAGGAGAGCTCTAAGGGAAGAAGAAGATCCGAAATTTGGAAATCTAGAAGTCCCCTCCTTTGGTGCCCCTTAGGGTCTAAACCCCTTGGGCGAGAGGGGGGGGCCGCCGGGTTCCACTCTGGTATGAGGGGGAAAAAGGGGGGAGGGGGGGGGGAGAAAAAAGAAAAAGAGGGGGAGGAGAAAAAAGAGGGGGAGGAGAGGGAAAGGGGGGAGAGAGGAAGAAAAAAGAGGGAAAGGAAGAAAAAAATGAAGGGACGGAGGGAGAACGCGGCCACAATTTGCGAAAGATAGGCATTTGGATCTCCGCGGAGATCTAAATGACTCTTCGCGGAGATCCAAATGGTCTCCGCGGAGAACATTTTGCTCTCCGCGGAGAACTTTGTGCTCTCCGCGGAGAACCATGTAGAACTCCGCGGAGAACCATGTAGATCTCCGCGGAGAGCCTTTTGGATCTCCGCGGAGAGCCTTTTGGATCTCCGCGGAGAGCCTTTTGGATCTCCGCGGAGAGCCTTTTGGATCTCCGCGGAGAGCCTTTTGGATCTCCGCGGAGAGCCTTTGGATCTCCGCGGAGAGCCTTTGGATCTCCGCGGAGAGCCTTTTGGATCTCCGCGGAGAGCCTGGATCTCCACTGATTTCATTTAAAGCTATAATTAGCATCTTTCGACCCATTTGTAAACAATTGCTATTATAGACAAATATTTCCAATGTACACGAAGAATGTTTCTTAATTTACATCAATCAACCACAAAATATTTAAAGATTTCTGCACAGATCTGGGCTCTAAACATAGGCATTTTTTTCTGCCAGTCTGCGCAACTCTCCCAGCTTCCTACCCCTTCCTTCGCTATGTGCTCCATATACTTCATAACGAAGACACCGCAGTCCACGGAGTTCTCCTGCTGTGGTATACCAACAGTCAAGTCGAGACTCCAATTGGTAAATCCTGCGTGGACTTTTTGAACGGTCGCCTTCTGGAGCGCAGAAATCTGCATTAACACAAATATTTTCGTACATTAGTAACTACGTAATGTACAATACTACATTGCATGTCAACGAACTGTACTTACAGCTATTTTAGCGGGAACTTTCTGTTTGGGGTTACGCAGAGAGTCATGTATTAGCCACTTCTTATCTTTAACAATACCCACCAATAAAAACCAGTGTTCACTAAAACATACTGGCATTAGAATCATTTTGACATTGGCGAGATTCTCCTTAGTAATGCGCTCGAGGAATCCAGCTATAAGCGTAGTATCTGCTTTATTGGTCCGTTGGAAGTGCAACTACATAATTTGTAACATTTTTTAGCAATGCAATCAGAATTATTAATGTACAAAGCACAGATAGAGAGATCATACCAAAAAGTTAGGAGTGATATACTTTTTCTCCTTTTAATTCAAAAATTATATATTAAATTTAGAAATTTTGAGCCAAAAAATGACAGAGATTAAATCTTTAAGACATCCATACTTCAGTTTACATTTTCATGAATGATACAATGGGAGCCACTGTGCTGATCTTCTCAGTACTGAGCACCATACTTACAATTTCACATGGTGATGAATCTAAAAATTCTATCTTGCTCTGCAAATGAAATCGGAGCTAAATGGAATGACAACTTGCTCAAACGTGTCAGATTGCTTGCCACAAATGCACGGCTTACTAGTGGGGCGATTGAATGTTGATGAATAGAATGGCGGCGTTTGGGTCGGAATCGATTCCGGCGGAATTTAAGGGCAACAACGGACGAGGGTCTCCACCAATCGTTGTGTTTTCGCAATGTCCCGCAGCACAAGGTCGATACCGTTCATTGGTGCTGATGACTAACATGCAGACAATCTGCGATGGATCAGACAAAGTCAGTGGCCTAAGAATTCAAAAATAAATTGAAAAAACATATATAATTGGATAATAAAGGCTCAGATCAAACAAAGAGCATACATAAATTCAGCAAATCATTGAAGATTTAATCAACAAAATTTAATTTTTGACATACATCAAATTAGTCAAAAATTTCAGCTTATCGTAGAGTCTTTAAGTCTACTTGATCAAGGAGTTAAGTCATATGGATACGTACTACATGACTTTGAAGAATTGGCCCACCACATATAAAAATTTGAAAATCCACTATAAAGGTCTCTGGAGATCCATTTGGCTCTCCGGGGAGATCCATTTGGCTCTCCGGGGAGAGCCTTTTGGCTCTCCGGGGAGAGCCATTTGGCTCTCCGGGGAGAGCCATTTGGCTCTCCGGGGAGAGCCTTTTGGCTCTCCGGGGAGAGCCTTTTGGCTCTCCGGGGAGAGCCTTTTGGCTCGTTTCCTTGCTCCATCAGTTTTTCTTGATCTTCTCTTAGGTGATTTATACCCTTGTGCTAAATTACTCTGTTTTTACTGTAGCTTCTAAAATTTCCTCTGTTTTGGGAGAGTCGCCGAATTTGAAGGAGGAGCGACTGGTCGTGGGATGTGGTGGAGTAATTTAGAGGTGCGTGATCGGGAGTCGGGGTGGCGGCGGCGCGTCTTGGAGTGGGGCGCCGGATCGCGACTGGAAGCGGCGGGTTGTGAGAGGTTGGAGGAGGAGAGTTGGGAGCGGCGAAATCGTGGCGGAAGGAAAATCGCTACCGCCGTCGCAAAACCTGGGGAAGAGACAGAGATCGGCACGCTTGGCTTGGCGAGTTGCAGCTCTTGCGGGAGGCGAAAGCGTATAAGAGAGGAAATGGTCGGCGGAGGAGAGTGGGCGCTGGTTCGCGGATGGGAGGAGAGAAATACTGAGCGGAGAAAACAGCAGCAGAGAGTCTCTTTTGATGTCGTGAGAGGTTGGGGGCATTTTCGGGATCGCATAAATTCAGTCAAAATCAGTCGACCGGAGTGAGGCCCGACCGGGGGGGGCGAGACCCCCTCCCCCTCTCCGCCCCAACCACTTGGGCGAGAGGGGGGCGAGACCCCCTCCCCCTCTCCGCCCCAACCCCTTGGGCGAGAGGGGGGGCGAGACCCCCTCCCCCTCTCCGCCCCAACCCCTTGGGCGAGAGGGGGGGCGAGACCCCCTCCCCCTCTCCGCCCCAACCCCTTGGGCGAGGGGGGGGGGGGGGGGGGGGGGGGGGGGGGGGGGGGGGGGGGGGGGGGGGGGGGGGGGGGGGGGGCGAGACCCCCTCCCCCTCTCCGCCCCAACCCCTTGGGCGAGAGGGGGGGCGAGACCCCCTCCCCCTCTCCGCCCCAACCCCTTGGGCGAGAGGGGGGGCGAGACCCCCTCCCCCTCTCCGCCCCAACCTCTTGGGCGAGAGGGGGGGCGAGACCCCCTCCCCCTCTCCGCCCCAACCTCTTGGGCGAGAGGGGGGGGGGGGGGGGGGGGGGGGGGGGGGGGGCGAGACCCCCTCCCCATCTCCGCCTCTTCCTGCTGGGCGAGAGAGGGAGGGGCGAGACCCCCCTCCCCCCTCTCCGCCTCTTCCCCTCCTTTTGGGTGAGAGCCACGGGGGTATCGCCGGGCGATACCCAAAGGTCTAAAAAACCCCCTGGGTCTAGTTGACACGTCTCGGCGGCCCTCCACGCTGGGCCTCACTCGATGGATATGGGGGTTGTACACAATCCCCGCTCTTTGCGAGGTTGGCACAACCTCGGAAAGAAAAGTCCAAGCCCAAATATCCATCGAGGGGGGAAGAACCTCGCCCCCGAGGCACGTTTGACCCATCCAGCTAGTGAGAGCCTGGAGTGAGGAGGACATCTCGGCGTTGGACTTACCCATCCGAGGATCGTTCGACCCACCCAGCTAGTGAGAGCCTGGAGTGAGGAGGACATCTCGGCGTTGAACTTACCCATCCGAGGATTATTCGACCCACCCAGCTAGTGGGAGCCTGGAGTGAGGAGGACATCTCGATGGCAAGCTCTTCCTTCCGAGGATCATTCGACCCACCCAGCTAGTGAGAGCCCGGAGTGAGGAGGACATCTCGGCGTTTGAACTTACCCATCCGAGGATCATTCGACCCACCCAGCTAGTGAGAGCCTGGAGTGAGGAGGACATCTCGGCGGTGAACTTACCAATCCGAGGATCATTCGACCCACCCAGCTAGTGAGAGCCTGGAGTGAGGAGGACATCTCGATGGCAAGCTCTTCCTTCCGAGGATCATTCGACCCACCCAGCTAGTGAGAGCCTGGAGTGAGGAGGACATCTCGGCGTTGAACTTACCCATCCGAGGATCATTCGACCCACCCAGCTAGTGAGAGCCTGGAGTGAGGAGGACATCTCGATGGCAAGCTCTTCCTTCCGAGGATCATTCGCCCACCCAGCTAGTGAGAGCCTGGAGTGAGGAGGACATCTCGGCGTTGAACTTACCCATCCGAGGATCATTCGACTCACCCAGCTAGTGAGAGTCTGGAGTGAGGAGGACATCTCGATGGCAAGCTCTTCCTTCCGAGGATCATTCGACCCACCCAGCTAGTGAGAGCCTGGAGTGAGGAGGACATCTCGGCATTGAACTTACCCATCCGAGGATCATTCGACCCACCCAGCTAGTGAGAGCCTGGAGTGAGGAGGACATCTCGATGGCAAGCTCTTCCTTCCGATGATCATTCGACCCACCCAGCTAGTGAGAGCCTGGAGTGAGGAGGACATCTCGGCGTTGAACTTACCCATCCGAGGATCATTCGACCCACCCAGCTAGTGAGAGCCTGGAGTGAGGAGGACATCTCGATGGCAAGCTCTTCCTTCCGAGGATCATTCGACCCACCCAGCTAGTGAGAGCCTGGAGTGAGGAGGACATCTCGATGGCAAGCTCTTCCTTCCGAGGATCATTCGACCCACCAAGCTAGTGAGAGCCCGGAGTGAGGAGGACATCTCGGCGTTGAACTTACCCATCCGAGGATCATTCGACCCACCCAGCTAGTGAGAGCCTAGAGTGAGGAGGACATCTCGGCGTTGAACTTACCCATCCGAGGATCATTCGACCCACCCAGCTAGTGAGAGCCTGGAGTGAGGAGGACATCTCGATGGCAAGCTCTTCCTTCCGAGGATCATTCGACCCACCCAGCTAGTGAGAGCCTGAAGTGAGGAGGACATCTCGGCGTTGAACTTACCCATCCGAGGATCATTCGACCCACCCAGCTAGTGAGAGCCTGGAGTGAGGAGGACATCTCGATGGCAAGCTCTTCCTTCCGAGGATCATTCGACCCACCCAGCTAGTGAGAGCCTGGAGTGAGGAGGACATCTCGGCGTTGAACTTACCCATCCGAGGATCATTCGACCCACCCAGCTAGTGAGAGCCTGGAGTGAGGAGGACATCTCGATGGCAAGCTCTTCCTTCCGAGGATCATTCGACCCACCCAGCTAGTGAGAGCCTGGAGTGAGGAGGACATCTCGGTGGTAACTTACTAAACATATAAGCAAAATAACTTCATACATCTAATGGGGGGATTTCCCTTGTCAAAACCTCCTGGCCGAACCAGCGAGGGGTAGAACTTGCTACAAAGGAAAACAACTAAAAACAAAAAATAAACACAACATACTCCCCCATGGCACTCGCCTCTCAGGCTGCTTGCGCGAGATGATCATTCCTCTGCTTCTCCTGCCAATCCCATCTGGCTCATGCTCTCCATGATCTTCTCCATCTCCTCCGCCCCCACTTGCCAAGAGATGTTGTTGACGGCGGTGACGTAGCAGTGCCTCGCCATCCTGGGGTCTCCGCGGATCCTGACTTGGATTCCTCCAGTGTTGAACTTGAGGCACTGGTGGAAGGACGATGGTACGCATCGGAAGGCGCTGATGAGGGGTCTTCCGAAGATGGCATTATAACTGCTCGGAGCGTCAACTATGACGAACCGACAGTTCCTTGAACCTCCCCCCATCGTCACTTGGAGTCCAACTCCACCCTCTACCTCTTTCCTTTCTCCGGAGAATCCGAACAAGGGCTCATCTGAGGCCAGCACCCTCCTTGCCTCCACCTTCAACTCGTCAAATGCCTTCTTGAAAATGACGTTGACAGAGCTCCCGTTGTCAACGAGGATCCGAGAGACAGTGTAACCTTCGATGGTTGTCTGAATGACTAGCGTATCACAGAATGGATCCTCGTGATCTGGCATGTCCCTGCTTGAGAAAGTGATTTTCTCCTCGGGAGGTGGGTCCTGTGACGTTGAAGAGACGCTGCGTCGAAATACGGCGTGGAGGCTTGCCTTACGAGTGGCCTCGATCCCTACCCCCCCCCCCCCCCCCCCCCCCCCCCCCGTGGATCACCGCGACCCGTCCTTTGGCTCCTACGTCAGTTCGGTCCTCGCAGATGTCGTCGTCCACTACTGCTCCAGGTGGAACTTCTTCAATCCGCACCGGCGGCTGCTGTTGTGTCTGACCTCTCGCCTCTCTCACCTCCAAGAATTCTGGGCAGGTAGTTGTTGCATGCCCCTCTGCTTGGTGGTAGTCGCAGTACGGCACCGCCCTTCCCCCCCTTCTCCTATGGGCTGGGATGTCTCTTGCTTCGACTCCTCCTCCTCTTAGAATCGCCATAGCTTGAGCTGGTGGGGGTAGGAGCTGCCTAGGGGCCTGCCTCCAAGGAGGAGGGTTGGGCCTCCCTTGGCCTCCGTAGAAGTTTCCCCCTCCTTGGGCGAGACCCCTCCCTTGCTCCTGACCCCCCTGGGGTCCCTGGTACCCTTGACCCCTCTGCTCTTCCCTCCTCCTTCCTTCCTGCTTCCTGGGGCCACCTTGCTCTCTTGGCTCGGCCTCTACCAACTTTGCCAACTTCTTTGCCAGCCCCGGGTTTGCCGCCTCGGTGGCTACCTCCTTTGCAACTTTTTCCATCAGGTCCTCAAAGGACAAGGGAGGCTTCCTAGTTAGGCGCATTTTGAAAAGGCTCTCTCGTAGCCCTACGGTGAAAGCCATCTGGAGGGCATACCCTGGCACCTCCTGGATGTTCAGGATCTCCTCCTGGAATCTGTCCATGTACTGGGCCAACGTCTCCTCGTGCCTCTGCTTGACTAGGAAAATGGACTCAGCATTCTTCTTCCTCTTCTTGGATGTGGAGAAGCGTAGCTGGAAGCTTCGGCCCAAGTCCTCGAAGCTGTAAATGGAGCCAACCGGGAGCTGGTGGAACCAGTCCCTAGCTTTGTCCTTCAGGGTGGTGGCGAAGAGACGACACTTGAACGCGTCCGTCATGGGCCTGATGGAGACGGTGTCCTCGAACCACTGCAGGTGCTGGACGGGATCATCCTTCCCGGTATAAAAAGTAATGTTGGGCTCCTTGAAGCCTTCCGGGATGGGAGCCGAGATGATCAGCTCGCTAAAGGGTGACCTCCCACTCGCCGGCTTCGCGAGCTCCACTTGCGCGACTCCTGCTCCGAGCGAGACCCCACTCACCGGGCTAGGAAAAAGCACTCGCCCGGCGAGGTCCCGCTCGCCACTCTCAGTCACTGGTTCCTTGCCTGGCCGACCCCCTGGGGCAACCTCTCCTGACCCCCCCTGGGCGAGCACTCCTTGCGACCCAGAAGGCGGTGTCTGGGGGGAGGGAGCCGAGCAGTCACCTCCCCTGGTGATGCCTTGGAGCAGCTCCATGATTCCCTTGATGGCCGCCATGAACTCTCCCCTTCCTACCACCTCACTTGGGATGTGAGACCCCTCATCGTCTCCTCCTCCGAGGTCTCCTGCCATGAGATTTGGTTCAAGAACTTCTGTGCTGACCACTCTCCACGCTCACCGCACCAAAAATGTTGAAACCGACTACTCGGTCTCCGTGGAGTTCGGGGTCCCAAAAAAGGGGTGGTCTCACACCTACTTCTCTCGAGCCAACTCTCTAGGCAAGAGCACTTGGACTTGGAAACGGACCCTAGGCTACATCGAGGAGGTCCCACCTCACACCCGGAAGACCTGAGAGATCTTCCCCTCCCTAGCCAATGCTGAACCAGAAGCACCAAAGGAGAGCTCTAAGGGAAGAAGAAGATCCGAAATTTGGAAATCTAGAAGTCCCCTCCTTTGGTGCCCCTTAGGGTCTATTTATAGGATTTTTGAAGTTGGGCTGCAAATAGCCAAAAACTGGTTTGCCAGATTACCAAAATACCCCTGAATTGGGCTGCGGATAGCCGAATCCCGTTGTTATGAAGCGCTAAACGCAGACCACCGGACTGCGAATAGTCAAAACTGGATAAGGGGGCCTCCCCTGGGCGAGAGAGGGATGGGCGAGACCCCCCCCCCCCCCCCTCCCCTCTCTCCACCCTTTCCTGCTGGGCGAGAGGGGGGGCGAGACCCCCTCCCCCTCTCCGCCCCAACCCCTTGGGCGAGAGGGGGGGGGGGGGGGGGGGGGGGGGGGGGGGGGGCGAGACCCCCTCCCCCTCTCCACCCCAACCACTTGGGCGAGAGGGGGGGCGAGACCCCCTCCCCCTCTCCGCCCCAACCCCTTGGGCGATAGGGGGGGCGAGACCCCCTCCCCCTCTCCGCCCCAACCACTTGGGCGAGAGGGGGGGCGAGACCCCCTCCCCCTCTCCGCCCTTTGCCCTAACCCCTTGGGCGAGAGGGGGGGCGAGACCCCCTCCCCCTCTCCGCCCCAACCCCTTGGGCGAGACCCCCTCCCCCTCTCCGCCCCAACCTCTTGGGCGAGAGGGGGGGCGAGACCCCCTCCCCCTCTCCGCCCCAACCCCTTGGGCGAGATGGGGGGCGAGACCCCCTCCCCCTCTCCGCCCCAACCTCTTGGGCGAGAGGGGGGGCGAGACCCCCTCCCCCTCTCCGCCCCAACCTCTTGGGCGAGAGGGGGGGCGAGACCCCCTCTCCCTCTCCGCCTCTTCCTGCTGGGCGAGAGAGGGAGGGGCGAGACCCCCCCCCCCCTCCCCCCTCTCCGCCTCTTCCCCTCCTTTTGGGTGAGAGCTACGGGGGTATCGTCGGGCGATACCCAAAGGTCTAAAAAAACCCCTAGGTCTAGTTGACACGTCTCGGCGGCCCTCCACGCTGGGCCTCACTCGATGGATATGGGGGTTGTACAGGTGGTGGTGGGAAAAGCTATATTTTCACTGCCACCACTGTTTTATTAGCGTTTATTTGTGAACGGTGGCAAAAGAGTTTTAAAAAAAAATAGAGTTTTGAAGGCTTTTTAAAAAGCTGTGGACTCCCACTTTTTCATAAAGAGCTTTTAAAAAAATTGATTTTCCATAAACGCCATTTATTTAGATGATATTTTTTGCTATGTCATGCATTTTTTTTTTTCCGACGCACATTTTTCTCATGTGCTCATTTTTCACCCGAACATGCATTTTTTTGTCTGGGCGCGTATTTTTCCGCATGTTCGTGCATTTTCCACTCGACCGCACATTTTACGCCTAGACGCGCACTTTTCGCTCGGACGTGATTTTTCTGCCCGGGCGCTCATTTTACGCCCGGACGCACATTTACCATTCGGGCGCTCAATTTTTTCGCACAGACGCACATTTTTCGCCCGGGCACGCATTTTCCTCCTATGCACGCATTTTTGGCCTGAGAGAGCATTATTCCGCATGGGCGCACATTTTTCTCCCGAGTTCGCATTTTTCGCCCGGTCACGCATTTTTTGCTCGGACCCCAACCACCCCAACCACTTGGGCGAGAGGGGGGGCGAGACCCCCTCCCCCTCTCCGCCCCAACCCCTTGGGCGATAGGGGGGGCGAGACCCCCTCCCCCTCTCCGCCCCAACCACTTGGGCGAGAGGGGGGGCGAGACCCCCTCCTCCTCTCCGCCCTTTGCCCTAACCCCTTGGGCGAGAGGGGGGGGGGGGGGGGGGGGGGGGGGGGCGAGACCCCCTCCCCCTCTCCGCCCCAACCCCTTGGGCGAGACCCCCTCCCCCTCTCCGCCCCAACCTCTTGGGCGAGAGGGGGGGGCGAGACCCCCTCCCCCTCTCCGCCCCAACCCCTTGGGCGAGAGGGGGGGCGAGACCCCCTCCCCCTCTCCGCCCCAACCTCTTGGGCGAGAGGGGGGGCGAGACCCCCTCCCCCTCTCCGCCCCAACCTCTTGGGCGAGAGAGGGAGGGGCGAGACCCCCCCCCCCCCCTCCCCCCTCTCCGCCTCTTTCCCTCCTTTTGGGTGAGAGCTACGGGGGTATCGTCGGGCGATACCCAAAGGTCTAAAAAACCCCCTGGGTCTAGTTGACACGTCTCGGCGGCCCTCCACGCTGGGCCTCACTCGATGGATATGGGGGTTGTACAGGTGGTGGTGGGAAAAGCTATATTTTCACTGCCACCACTGTTTTATTAGCGTTTATTTGTGAACGGTGGCAAAAGAGTTTTAAAGAGTTTTGAAGGCTTTTTAAAAAGCTGTGGACTCCCACTTTTTCATAAAGAGCTTTTAAAAAAATTGATTTTCCATAAACGCCATTTATTTAGATGATATTTTTTGCTATGTCATGGATTTTTTTTTTTTCCGACGCACATTTTTCTCATGTGCTCATTTTTCACCCGAACATGCATTTTTTTGTCTGGGCGCGTATTTTTCCGCATGTTCGTGCATTTTCCACTCGACCGCATATTTTACGCCTAGACGTGCACTTTTCGCTCGGACGTGATTTTTCTGCCCGGGCGCTCATTTTACGCCCGGACGCACATTTACCATTCGGGCGCTCAATTTTTTCGCACAGACGCACATTTTTCGCCCGGGCACGCATTTTCCTCCTATGCACGCATTTTTGGCCTGAGAGAGCATTATTCCGCATGGGCGCACATTTTTCTCCCGAGTTCGCATTTTTCGCCCGGTCACGCATTTTTTGCTCGGACGCGCATTTTTTCGCCCGGGCGCGCATTTTTTCGCCCTGACTAGCATTTTTTGCCCTGACACGCATTTACCGCCCGAGCGCGCGCATTTTTTCTCTCAGACGCGCATTTTCCGCCCTGACACAAATTTTTCTTTCCGGACGAAAATGTTTCGCCCATCCGTGCATTTTCGCCTTGGCGCGCATTTCTCGCATGGGCACACATTTTCCTCTCTTGCACACATTTTTTGCCCAGACACGCATTTTTCACCAGGGTGCGCATTTTTCGCCCTAGCGCGCATTTTTCGCCCGAACACACATTTTACGCCCGGGCATGCATTTTCTGCCCGGACGCACATTTTCTGCTACTGCGCGTATTTTTCCCCGGGGGCACATTTTTTCCCCGGCATATTTTTCGCCCTTTCCGCTTATGCGCGTAGTTTTTCCCGGGCGCGCATTTTTCCCTGACGCACATTTTTTGCCCTTGCGGACATTATTCGTCACGACACGCATTATAAAAGTCAAAAACTATTATTAAAAGTTTGTTATTCCAAACAAAAAAATGCAAGAAAACTTTTTAAAAGGTGCTTGAATGAAATTTTTCCAAAGAGTGCACAACTCTTTCAAAACACATTTTTGGACAACTTTAATGTCACTATTGATTTCCTATGATCACTTTTTCCACCGCCACCATGGTACCAAACAGAACCTTAGAAAGGTTCTCAACCACAGGTTCTCGCCGCTGCTGCCGATCTTTAGCTTCCACAACTGTTACAAAGTAGCTGCGGTCAAACATAGATTCTGGCAACTCTCACCGTAACGCCCCAAATTTTTAATGAAGTCAAATGTGGGGTGCAGTTAGCATTTTTTTGGTGTGCGGATAGTGGACTTCGGTGTGCGGATAGCTAATATTTGTTAGGTTAAAATATAACCTAAATCCTTATCCCATGTAAAGCCCGATCCCTCTCTCCCCCCTCATTCTCGCGTGCAGCCGCTCGCGTCCCCCTCTCTAAGGGTGCGTTTGGTTGGGCTGTTGGTGATAAAAAGCTGCTGATCAGAAATGGAGTTTTGAAAAAGAGCTGTTTCTGAGAAATGGAGTTTTGCCAAAAAACTGTTTGGGTCAAATGGAGTTTTCAGTGCTTATTGAAATGGAGTTTTGAAAATTTTGTTTGGGAACAAACAGAGTTTTTGATAAAATTTTTCCACACACATAAAATACATAATCTTGATATTAGTTACTACAATAGATAAAAATACCAGCATATCTTCCCACCCATCTAAGATCTAGAAGCGTACAACTGTTGAGCTATACTTTCACGCAATGTGATCATCTCTTCTACCCCGCCTGCAGTATCAGGACAAACTACTTGATGCCCTTGTGTGCTCACCCCCTCATCACTACCTCCCTGCTCGAACTCATTGAAATCAATGTCCCTTAGCGAAGGGTGCCACCGAATAAAATTATGCAATGTCATATTCGCCATCACAATATCGCTTTGTTTGGCGAAGTTGTAGCTCGGCATATCACGCAATATGACCCACTTCTTCTTCCAAATGTCGAACGATTTTTCAATTATACTTCTAAGGGATGAGTGCGCGTGATTAAATATCTCTCGGGGTCCTTCCGGTGCACGACCGCCACGAGCAAAGTCCGGAAGATGATAACGTGTCTCTTGGTATGGTTTCAAGTATCCCCTTTGTAGCGGATACCCAGAATCCACCAAGTAATATTTTCCTGAAAAATATGAGCAAAGTTGTTATGCTTCAAAGGTGTGAAGTATAAAAAAGGAATTGAAATCTTATTACCCAGTGGTGGATGCGGAAATTTGTAATGGGGATCCCGAAGCGCATAATTGAAAATGCGGCTATCATGTGCAGGCCTTCCCAACCTGGCATTACGAACGTGAAACACATGTTGAAATCACAAGCAGCCATCACACTTTGTGTTGGCATGCCATGTCTCCCAATGTACGGTACTTGATCACGAACAGGTACGCATGCATGAACATGTGTTCCATCAATTGCACCGACACAATCTTTGAAGAATGGCATGTAACGTGAGTCGTAGAGAATCTCTGGCGGTGTGCTACTGAAAGATCTATCTAATGGATGAATCACTTCATCGGTCAGTAGTAGCAACACGCGAATGCCTTCTCCAAAAAACCTGCTAGCAGTCTCCGTCGAGTGCTGAAAACGTCCACATGTCTTTCTCATGACCTCATTATGAGACAGTATGTCCAAGGTCAGTGCCAAAATCTCTCTAGATGCAGTCCGTCTAGTCCCGTGAAATCCGTACTTCTCCTCCAAGACATGCAATAGATCCATAAAAATTTCTTGGGACATCCGAAAAGAATTATGAAATTTGACTGTCGAAGATTGAAGCATTTCTCCAACCCATTTATCACCTGCCTGCTTCGATGTCATGCATGGTACTGGTTGGTTGAAAAGAGAACTACTTTCAGCTAAAATACTAACTACTGATACAACATTTTGATGATGTGCGATCGCATAACTTTTAATAGCCTCAAAGCTATCTTCTGAATCATCAGAGTCAGTGGTAGACATTTTCTGATAAACAAAAGACGGGAAATAAATAAGAATAATTAACCACAACCACAAGAACAACAACAGAAAAAACAGTAACAGTCTAGCAGAAATACTAATAAAAATATCTAACAGAAATAACAGTGTAACAGAAGTACTACTAATATCTCACCACAACAACAGAAATACCAATAAAAGTCTAGCGGTACATGACCATAAATATGATAAGCCTACTCCCCACCAGTGTAGCGGTTATAAATCCACTTTATGTTCGTACCCTCGGGTAGGACATAAATGCCTCTCTATGACCTTTGTCCAACAAAAATGTGATGGCAAAGTCATAGAATTTCTCGTCTGCTACAATGTCGGGGTATCCACTTAACCGCTCCAATGCCTGAGTAATAGTATAAGGATTGCTCTTCGGATGTCCCTGAATGCATCGACTGATGGTCCTTGAAGATTCTGCCAGATCTTCTAAGACGGAGCTGGTGACACTTTTCTTTCCTTTCTTCCTCTTCCTCGCTGATGTGACCTCGGGTGGAGGTGGTGCAACATTGTCCTCCTGGATGTCATGCTCCCCACTGGACAACTCTCTCTCGTCGGTAGACTCAGGTGGATTACTCCTTAAGCTAGGAATGGTAGCATGACGTCCACAGACAACTACTGAATCAAACATCCTCCTCATCCTCTAACTCGGGGGGGGGGGGGGGGGGGGGGGGGGGGGATGACAGCATATCTGAACTTTTTGGCCGTTGGGACAACCTACAATATTATAACAAAAATTAGGAAGGGAAAATAGTTGAAGATAAAGTTAAATCATCATTTTTTAATAAATGAATACCTTCAATCTCTCGGTCCACCACTCGTCCGAAGCATCTATAGTCTTTGTAGTCGGATTCCAACCCAAACCAGTGGACTTATGTTTTAGCTCACTCCAAATTTTCCACTCCTTCAAATGATCTCATTTGTTCTTCATTTGAACCTTATCATACTTTTTTCCAGCTTGTAGGTGCAATTTGATAGTCACATTAACCAGCCCACTTTGCTAAAATGGGTTGTCGGTCGGTTACCAAGCTCTATTTCATGAATGCATATGTCGCAAAAAACCAGCACATCATTTAAATCACATATAGCGGAGACGCCACCGTCTTTCAGCTTACTCATCTTAAAAATATAAACATATGTAAACATATAAACATATAAAAAAATACACACACACATTTATAAACATAAACATATATATATATACAAACATACATATACATACATATATATACATATACACATGTATATACATACTAGCATCTTCGAACGGGCTACGCCCGTTCTCGATGCGTCGCTACGGGCTTCGCCCGTAACCAAGCGGGCTTCGTCCGCTTGGCATTCAAGCGGGCTGCGCCCGCATTCAAGCGGGCTGCGCCCGCATTCGGGCGGGCTGCGCCCGTATCTGTCTTGGGCGGTGTCATTTGTCGTGGGGGGTGATATTAGTCGTGGGTGCGACATTCGTCGTGGGTGCGACATTCGTCTTGGGGGCGACATTCGACGTGGGGGCGACATTCGTCGTGCATGCGACATTCATCGTGGGGGAGACCCTCGTCGTGGGGGCGACCTCGTCGTGTGGGCGACCTCGTCGTGGGGGCAACCTTCGTCGTGGGGGCGACCTTCATCGTGGGGGCAACAATCATCGTGGGGGCAACATTTATCGTGGAGGGCGACATTTGTAATGTGAGCGACATTTATCATGGGGAAGACATTTGATGTGGGGGCAACAGTTGTCGTGTGTGACAATATTTATCGTGGGGGGCGACACCTGTCTTGGGTGGCCACATTTGTGAAAGAAAGTGAGATACAATTGAGAACAATTGAGAAAATTCATAAAATTCAAAAAAGCCAAATATGAGAACAATTGAGAAAATTTTGTTACACAGAGTAATATCAAAACTAAAATACTTAGTGGAGTGTTTTTGAAGCACATAAGCTAGCAGGAGTACAATGAGAATAATGATTTAACTGTTAGCTAAAAAAAATACTGCGCATAAAACAAATTAAAAGCAAAGTCATTCGTCGGCGGCGGCGTCATTTGTAGGCGGCGGCGTCATTCGTCGGCGGCGGCGTCATTCGTCGACGGTGGCGTAAATGGATGAAGAAAATTTACTTTTCATCAGCACCATGATTCTTCAATTTATACCACTTGATTCTTTCTTAGAGATTGGGCCGGGAGAACCTACAACAGCTGAATTACATAAGGTTAGAACAACTCGAAGAAGGACAATATTCACAGAAGTGTGGGCAATATAGATTCTTTCTTTAACCATTGCTCGAACACATAACGTTCCGCAAGGAAACTTGCTTACTTTCGGCCACTAAAGTTCTCTTTCTTTATGAGTTTAGCGGCTGAAAGTTTGATGCCACTATGATATCAGCATCAAACTTTATGAGTTCATTTTTTACAATGAAGGAAAACATTCATTAGATCATCATCATAAAAAGCATTAGGATTATATAAGTGGGATATTGAATTTGCATTATATAACATAGAACAACTATACTGGTAGATCACTGCCCATTGAAATGCTGCAGCAGTAGTTCATTTGCAGCAAATTTCACATCACTTGAGTTCTGTCCAAGCTAAGAGGGCTCGGGAATATGTATATATATAAGATATGAACATATGTTCAACACAGTAGGTTGGCCCGATAGTCCAAATAAAGTCAACATACTTTTTCCTGTGCAATCATTTTATTTATCTCTGCAGACTGAAGAAAATAGGTAGTTAGTCCGTTGAGAAATCATAGCGTATTTGGAGTATATCCCATAAGAATTGAACTGTACAAAAATTAAAGAACACCACAAATTGCTACTCAAACTGAACTAACATTAGTGTATGTAGTAAAAACTGATTATAAATCGTAATGAAAGAACTGTAATAATGAAAGAATTAACCTTGTGGCCTTTATTTTGAGGAAGATCAGCAGCCTCTCGGTGTCTTTTCAGCAGCCTTAAGATACGTACACTTGCTAATAAAAAAGATTTGCCATAGAAATGATTAATATTAGAAGAAAGGTCAAACACACTTGCAAATGAAAAAGTAGCAACAAAGAAACAATATTTGTTCATCCTTAAAACTCCTAACCAATAACAAAGAAACATTTTGAAGTAGATCGATCTCAAAAGTGAATACCTGTTCAAAAAATGAATACCCGATGGAGACAAACATAAACGACATGATTATCTGATGTAGATTGATCTCCTAAAAGTGGGAACCTGCTCTAGCTTAAAAAAATGGAGTCAAATATATACCTTATCTCTAACTTAAAAAAATGAGTAGTGGCAAAATTTAACAAAGCATGATGAATTTTTGAACCCCAAACATTTTGAAGTAGCTTGCGGGTGAGATTAAAAAAAAAGAATTCATAAAACTCGATCACATCATCAAATTAACATATAATAGTCTACTTCATCGTAGTTCGCAAGCCTAAAATACTACTTGGATCTTCTTCGTGGTGTCGGGATCCCGTTATCCTTGGTTAGGTAGTAGAAAGTTTAATAAATTTATATCATCTTTGCTTATACAAATTACAGATTCACGCCTATATTTTTACTTTCTAAATGGCTGCTCATCATCATTCTATGACCACATTTGAACGTGCTTGGAGTTTACCATCACCCTAGTGACACTTCATAATTCAGTATAACCTGTCTCTTCATTCTTCGCAGCGCATCACTATTATCAAAGAAACAAATCTAGAGGTTTAGCATCTATAAATATCAGAATTGTACTAAAACGATGACTGTCTAATGAGAAGGTGTCAGCAACCATGAAATTATATATCATTCTCCACCATGGCAACACCTTTCACTATCCTTTTTTTGCTCATTGCAGTCCTAGTGCCTGCACACTGAAACATTTATAAAATGTCAACTTATAATGCTTAAATCAACTTTCCAACCTATCAAGTTCATAAATCGCTAAATTATGTAGACTTTCAACCTATCAAATTCATTGCCTGCACACTGAAATGAACGGGAAAAAAATTCTTATCAAGCTTTTGAAATCCATGTTGGTAGCAAACATTCAGCAAATTTAAGCATTCAAAAATAGAATCACTGTAGTCCGATTAACAGGACACGACATAAAATAGAAACTGGTATTGCAGTCCAAGTATAAAGGCAGTTCAATCATATTTCACACTAATCATATCATGAAATGTGGCAAATCTTTTAAACACACACCCCATGCATAAAACTTTAAAACCTGAAAACAAAACTTTGAAGCCAATTCCTATGGGGTTTGAATTTCCCACCGAGTTTTCTGATGAAGGGTTTTTTACAACAATTAAGTTAACATTTACTTGCATAAATATAGGGGTATTAATGAAGGGTATCAATATGCTTCTTAGGTAGATTTATGAAATTTCATAAACTTCACATAGGCTACAGATAATTTCAGATCCTAGAAGTTAGGAATCCTTAAAAGCCACTTAACAGAGAAAAAAATATAAAATCATTTAAAATGAAGAAAAAAACAAAGTCTGATCAATGGTGCTCACATGTGAGGGGAAATAGGACCAAGAAATATAATGCCGTCTCCTAAAATTGAAGCTGGATTCATTGAGAACAGGAGCTTAGCAGATGCTATGTTCATGGAAATAGAGAGGACAGAGTAAAATGGAAGATTAATGAATGGAATCAATAACATAAAAAGTTGAGGAATATCTTACCTAGATGCAGAACCCATCTTTGCGCTGACCTTTTGTCATAGAAAGGTAGCTGCAGCAAAATGGAAGCTTAGCAGGGGAATCAAAGACCTAGGTAAAATGGAAGCTTCTGTAAAGAAATTGAAGACCTAGGGTGAAGAATCTCTTAGGTAGATGCACCTGCATTGTCAACCGAGGGGCGATGACTTTGAATGCCAAGAGCAGGAGATCCAACCAACTTTTCCCTAGATGCTTGAAGGAACAGGGTGATGGAATGTCGAGGGGGTAGATGCAAATCCAAAAATTAAAATGGGGAAGAAGAGCCCTAGAAGAGCACTTTCGCTTTGTGTGGGCGGGCGAGTAGTTAAAATCAGTAAAAGGTGCGATAAAAGTTGATCTTACTAATGGGAGACGATGGTAGCCGCACCGTGAGCCAACTGGAGAAGCGAGAGGAATGAGACGCAATTAGAACGGCAGAGAGAACCCGAGCATAATTTTAGAGAGGAGAAGAACCTGTCTGGGCCGATCTTCCGCCATCAGATGCCTTATTGAAGAAGAGAAGAGCCTGTATGCTCGACTCATCAATGAGAAGACGTTCTGACAGGAGAAGACATTATGACAGGAAGAGAAGAGCATGTATGCTCGCGAGAAGATGTTCTGACAGGGGGGTTGTAGGTTATCGAGAATAGGTAATTATGTGCCAGGATTGTTTGAGCGGGATATGTAAAATGGCCGATCAGACAATCCTTTTCAAAATAATTTGAATTTTTTGAACAACAAACTCAGATGAAATGAGGGTAAAATGGGAATATAGAATGTTGCATCAAAGGATAGTTTTCCTTTATAGAATAGTATAGATATACATATATATATATACATATATATATATACATGCATATATATATATACACATATATATACATATATATATAAACATAAATATACACACACACATAAGTATATAAACATAAACACATAAATAAACACACACACACACACATAAATACACACACACACACACATATAAACATAAAGACACACACACACACATATATATATATAAACATAAACAAACACACATACATATATAAACATAAACACATATATATGCACACATATATAAACATATAAACATAAACATAAACACATACACATACACATACACACACACATATATAAACATAAAGACATAAATACACACACACATACATATATAAACATAAACACAAACACACACACATACATAAACACACACACACACACACATAAACATAAACACACACACACACACATAAACATAAAACACACACACACGCGCGCGCACACACACACACACATATATATAAACATAAAGACACACACATATATATATAAACATAAACAAACACACATACATATATAAACATAAACACATATATACACACACATATATAAACATATAAACATAAACATGAACACATACACATACACACACATATATAAACATAAAGACATAAACACACACACACACACATACATATATAAACATAAACACACACACATAAACATAAACACACACTAAGTCGCGATTTTAGGTTTGTTTGTTGATGTCGTTGTCGAGGGTCATGAGGTGGGGCATAGCTGCTGCTCTGTTCACCGCTGAGAAACTATGCCGTCGTCGACGTCCCAGACGGAAGATCTCCTTCCACCGAGAGTTGCTAGCCTTTAGGTCCTCTGCCGAGTTTTTCCTGGTGCTGAGTCCCTTGGTAGCCAAAGAGAGAGAGAGAGAGAGAGAGAGAGAGAGAGAGGAGGGAAGGGTTGCTCTTCCCTCTGCCGACCTTGGTGTCGAGCCCTAACGCTGCCGACCCTCTTTTTCCTGTCACCCAAGGGCAACAATGTTGTTGCCGTATGGTCCTTTGCTGAGTTGATACCTCCTATCAGTGAAGGGTGAAAGGAAGGAAGAAGAGTCTCCATTACCGTCGGCCGACCTAGGAGGAAGGGGCCTCCTTATTGCTGGACCTTTTGCTGAGCCTCTTTGGTAGGGCCGAATTTTGTGCTAAACTCTCTTAGATTTGCCGACTTGATGTTGGTGTAGCCGAGACCTTGCTGAAATTGATCCCGTGTCGAGGAGCACTCCTTGCTGGATCTTGTTGTCGTGAAGGATCGCTAGAGAATCCTTTGTAAAGAGGAGTGTGCTGCCAGAGATAGTACGCAGTGGGAGCTAAATTTGGAAAAGAGGGAACCGTTGCGATCACTATCATGGCTCTGAGATACGCTCCAAGGGTAACGATCTCTTTCCCCGGTCTCAGGATCGTTATTTTGTGCATTTTATAATTTTTTGTCCATTGAGAGTCCCCTCACGCCGTTTCGGTTGAGGACGGGGACTCCATCATGGCGTGGGATTGCGACCCCGACGTATGTTTGTGTGAGCTGCACGTAGAGTCATTCCCCCGCTACGCGGTGGAGAGCGGAGATTCTGCCAGGGCGTGAGATTGCGACCTTGGTGTAGCTTTCTGCTTTATTTTGCTTAGGAGGGTCATCCGCCTCTAATTGGACGTGGTGTGTGTTTCCCTCGGTTCATTGCGAACCATCAGGTCGATTGTGTCCGTCCTCGACATAAATTTTCATTAGTGATCCGACGTGCGAGTCTGAATTTAGGCATGTTGTGTGAAGCCTACCCGTGGCGATAAGCCATGATCGGTGATATTATGTGATGCGCATTGCGATTAGCCCTAACAACGCTAACGAGAATGTCCCGTGTCGTTCGTCGTAGTGTTTGCAGGAATCTGTGAGCTTTCTTCATAGAGGCCCTGTTCCTAGGAGGGTCTACGTTGGGCCCGGTAGAATGACGAGTTTTGAGGGTTTTTGGAGAACAGACGAGTTTTTCATCCCCTTGTAGTTGCGTTTACGAGCTTTCTAAACTTTTGACGCGATGTCCTTTTAATTTAGAGCCGCGTAAGGTTGCGCTTGGAACCTATGTTGGAAGGCGTGGGTGATAAGTCCCCCCTTCATTGTTACTTTGGAAGGATAGGTCTGGTGAATTCCGACTGACACACTTCTGGTGGATTCCGGAGTGGCCCTGTCCTGGATCGTTACTAAAAGATGCACTTTGGAAGGCTCTGGTGAATTCCGGCTCACACACGTCCGATAGATTCCGGAGTGGGTCTGTCCTGGATCGTTACTAAAAGGTGCACTTTGGAAGGCGCAGGTGATGATGAGTCCCCCCATCGTTGTTACTTTGGAAGGCTAGGTCTGGTGGATTCCGACTAACACATCTCTAGTGGATTCTGGAGAGGGCCTGCCCTGGATCGTTACTAAAAGGTGTACTTTGGAAGGCGTGGGGGATGAGTCCCCCCTTCGTTGTTACGTTGGAGGGCGTGGAATTATGAGCCCCCCCTGTCACTATGTTCGAGGATGCAGGTCAAGTTGTCCCCCCTGTCACGTTTGCTCTGATGGTTGTAGGTTTGACACTCCTATCGCTACGCTTGAGAGCGTGGGGTAGACTAGGCCGTTGTCACTCTTTGTAGGATAGTTGTGAGATTTGTCTCTCCTATCGCTTCGATTGTTGACGAAAGACGATCTCTTGCCTCATATCGTGGTTGTACTGTTATGCTTATCTTTAGAGCTTAGATCGTGCAAGATGCGTGCATGATAGTTTGGAAGGTGACGCTTAGTGTGCCCCTTTATTCTTCGCTTTGCATGTTTTGGTGTTTCGTGCATACTTGCAGGAGAGCGATGTACTCGCCCCGGATTCCGCTAGGATGGTTGGGGGGAGGGGTCGTTACGTTGTGTTAGTCAGCCCCATGCTGACCTTCGTTTGCCGCCTCTTTGTTCTTGGTTTTAAGTGGCGTAGTTCGTAGCGGAGCGTAGTGGGACGCATCCCGTGTTGCTGAGGAACTAGAGATCCTTCTCTCCCCTGTTTTGAGCTCCCTTTTAGTATGTATGTATTTCTATTTGAAAGCCATGTAAGACCCTAAGGCTGTGTACTTCACTTTCAGTACTTTATTCCTATTAGTTGTGGACATTTGAGCCCCTTTGTTTTGGGCTTTTTCTTAGCTTCGGTTACAGTTTCAAACTCTGAGTTATATTAGTTTTCCTGTATCAATTATTAACATTTTAGGTTTGTGGATTTTATATCTCGTTTGCCCCGTCCGGACCCATGTTATATTTTATTTGCAGACCAGAGATGTTACACTCTGCAAAGCGCTCGATGTGAGCTCCATGTCCCTCCGCCACCGCAACGGCCCTCCCGGAAGCCACTCTCTCCATGGGCAGTTCATTTGCAGCCTCGAACCACCACGATTAGAAAGAGAAGGCGCATTCATCTCTATGAAACTTGAAACCTTTCAAGGCCAAGTCCCTCATCCGTCATCGACTTTGCCTTCTCCATCCGCGTGCATGCAATCGAGACTTCGGCCGAATCAATGCGGGCTGCGCCCGCAACCAAGCGGGCTTCGCCCGCTTGTCATTCAAGGCGGGCTTCGCCCGCCCCCTCGGCGTCGGCGGGCTTCGCCCGGTCCTCGCCCGATCCTCGCCCGGTCCTCGCCGGTATTCTCCCGTGTTCGCTACGCCCGTGCTCGATGCTCTCCGGCGGGCCTCGCCCGCCCCCGGCGGGCTTTTCATATTTACATTTGAATAGAGCCTCTTCAAAATCTATCTCCTTTAGCAGTGGAATAAAATGAAAAAAATCCCATGTTAATTACATTCAATTTCTGATTAATAATTACAAAAATACGGAGAGCAAAAAATGATGAACAAATTAATTCTCTTCTGCGTCCTCTACCGAAGCCTCTCCGACAGTTCAAGCATCCTGCCCTTGCTCAGGACTGAACTTCCACCGGAAGCGCTTCCCCCCTGCCTATTTTTCCTGCCTCCACTGCGACCGCCTCCCAAGCCCTAGCCAAAGCCACGCCACCTCCGTTCATGGCTTCCACAGGTTTGTAGCCGCAGCCGCACCGCAGCCTATTTCCGCCGCGTCCTCCGCCACTGCCACCACTTCCCAGCCAAACCCACCTCCACCACCACCTTCATTCATGGCTTCCATGGCTTTGTAACATCGACGACTGACTGGGATTGGAGGACCTCGCCGGAAGCATCGGGGGAGGTGGCGTCGGGAGCACCCAAATCAGCCCGCTTTCCCAGTTCGCCGCACGATTCAGCTTCCACCATCGCTTAGCTCTCAACCCCTACCGCTTCCTCCCCGCCATGGACAAAGCTCTATCTCTCTCTCTCACTCTCGCTGGCTCTATATATTATTATGGCAATGCAGTAAATTATGTAAAGCGGTGAGCGAGACAGAGGCAGGCGCAGGCGGCAAGGGAGCAGCGCTGGAGTCTACATGTGGTCCCACGGCGTACGCAACCGTCAATTGCACCGCCTGTACAGCAACACGCGTCGCGCGGAAGTCGACGGGCGGAAGTGAAAAAATGGGCGGGGCCCACAGGCGGGCCCCGCCCGCTTAATTGTCATGGCGATGTGGGACTTTTAGTACCACATCGCCAATAACAGCGGGTTTCCGCTGTTTATATAGCGGAAACCCGCTGTATGTTCAAACATCATAGCGGGCGGGGCACAGCGTGCTGGCTCGCCCCGTCCTGGCCCGCGTGAGCACACCCGCCCCCGCTTGAGCCCGCCCGCCCCCCGGGATCGGGATCCCGCGTGACCGAGCCGCAGCCGCAGTTCCACCCTTTTTGTCGTTCCTACAGGGCAAAAGGGTCATTTCACCTCCGTGACCGAGCTCCTCCGGCACCGTAGCAATGCGATAGATTCTTAATTAATGATTGGATAAAGTGAGTGATGCCAACAATGCTTGCCTGTAATCAAATACCAATCTTTCATATTAAATTCACTAAAATATAGCGTTCAAAGTTCTCATTTTTACTAGCCGCTCTATAAAATGCTGAGCCAATCAATCACCAGAAAATTCAATCTTTGAGAGAAATGAAGATCCAATTAACATCCTCCCAGTTTATTCCTCTCATGGCAGCCCTCCTCCTATCTTTTTCCTCAAAAATCTCCACTTCTCAGCATCAACAGCACTCCTTCATGGACTGCCTGAACCGCCGCTCTTTACCCTCGCAATTCATATTCACGCCGGAAAACCAAAGCTACGCAACTCTCTTCTTCTCCTCCATTCAAAACAACAGGACTCTGCTCAACTCTCCCAAGCCTCTTCTCATCATCACCCCCACGCAGGAATCCCATGTCTCCGCCGCTGTGCTCTGCTCCAAGGAGCTCAACATTCCACTGAGAACCCGCAGCGGCGGGCATGACTACGAAGGCCTCTCATACACCACCACGAGCTCCTCCTTCGTTCTCATCGACCTCCACGAATTTCGATCGATCGCCGTCGATCTGACCGACAGCACGGCGTGGGCAGACGCCGGAACAACGCTGGGGGAGCTCTACTATGCAATTTCCGCGCAGAGTAACAACACTCTCGCGTTCCCCGCCGGAGTATGCCCCACGCTCGGCCTAGGAGGCCATTTCAGCGGCGGAGGATTGGGGACGATGATGAGGGCTTATGGTCTTGCCGTCGACAACATAATCGATGCCAGGATAGCCACCGCCAGCGGCGATGTCCTCGACAGGGACTCCATGGGAGACGACCTGTTCTGGGCTCTGAGGGGCGGCGGAGGAGCGAGCTTCGGCTTAATCCTTTCCTACAAGTTAAAGCTTTTACAAGTTCCCCCAAAAGTCACAGTTTTCAACATAGACAAACTATCAGAGCATGGAGCAATAAAACTTCTCACCAAGTGGCAGCACATTGCTTACAACCTTGATAAGAGGCTATTCATAAGGGTGCAATTACAAGTAGTCGATGATCAGAATCATAGGAGTAGCAATAAAACTTTAATGGCCACGTTCCAATCCCTGTTCCTCGGAGAAGAAACAGAGCTTCTTGCTCTAATGGCTGAGAGCTTCCCTGAGCTTGGAGTCAAGTCTGACGATTGCGTGGAGTTAAGTTGGATTAGGTCGGTCCTATATTTTGCGGGGTACCCTCCTGGAGGGTCTCTTAAGAAGCTGCTTGATCGAAAACCACAGTACAACAACTTATTCAAAATCAAGTCGGACTTTCAGAGGGAGCCCTTCAATGAGGCGGCGTGGGAAGTGATCTCCGCTTGGCTTGTAGGACAAAATGAGTTCCCTTATGTGATTATTGATCCATTTGGAGGAAGAATGGACGAAATTGGAGAGACAGAGACTCCATTTCCGCATAGGAGGGGAAGTTTGTACAACATACAGTATAGTATAACCTGGGAAGATCCGGGGGTGGAGGCGTCGAAGAAGAATATCGATTGGATGAGAAATTTATATAAGTTTATGACGCCTTATGTTTCAAGAGATCCAAGAGCGGCGTATCTGAACTACAGAGACCTTGATTTGGGAAGAAATGTGGAGAGGAATGCAAGCTATTCTGAGGCGAGTGTGTGGGGTGAGAAGTATTATAAAGCCAATTTCAGGAGGCTGGCGCAGGTGAAGTTCAAGGTTGATCCTGAGAATTTGTTTTGGAATGAGCAGAGCATTCCTTCATTTGCTTAATTTGGGATGATTGTAGTCCTATGAGCACTAATAACATCAGCCTTAAAAGCAAAATTATTCCTAAATTTGCTGTTTTTTTTTGCTTTGAGATTGGTGATGATTGTGTTTGTTTTCTTCACCAGTCAATGCTTTGTGTTGGGCTGAACAAACTTTGTTTGACCCTTCTGTAATAAAGGAAATATATTATGCATTACTATTCGCATCAATCAGCTAGAAAATACAAACAGATATGTGATCCCTGTTGGGGTTCAGACCCTAAAGGTGACCGGAGTGCAGAATTTTCGTGCAATTTTTGGTTCAGCAGAAAAGGTTGCAACCCATTAAAAAGCAGGTTACAACTATTTTCCTGCTGCACTTTCCTGAAGGAAAAATCTGGCCGATTTTTTTGGGTTTTGGTTCAACTGAACCGGACTGGTTCAGCTTTGGCGTGAGCAGTTTTTGGGAGGGAGTTAGGGTTGATTTATTATTATTATTGATCCCCCCCTCTCTTCCGATTTAAGTACCGCCGGCTCCTCTTCTCCCTTGTTCGCAAACCGCCGCTCGCCGCCGTTGTTGGAATGGAGAGGGCCGCTCGCCGCCTGTGTTAGTGGAGGGGGTTGCCGGTGCTGTTGTCGGAAATAGAAGGGGCTGTCGCCGCCTTTGTCGCTGGAGGAGGGTGCTGACGCCGCCGCCTTGTAGAGGGGGTTAGGGCTGCTGTTTTGGAGGAGAGATGTTGCCGCTGCCGACTTGAAGAGGGCTGTTGTCGTCGCTTGTTGGAGTGTGGGAGGTGGTGTCCAGATTTGTTGCCGGAAAGAGGAGGTGTATCCTCCGTTTCGCTTGGAGATTTCTCCACCGTTTTCAAAGGCCTCTTCGTCTACGGTTTAAGGTATTTTCTATCTCATTTTCGCTTGCTATTGTGCTTGAAGAGAGAGTAAATTTTATCCTATTGTAGAGAAGTTGTGTGTTCATCTTTGTGGTGGAGAGAGGAGTGAATTTGTTTGTCAAATCCGGTGGGCGTTCTAGGTTTGGGCAAACCTAGATATTTCTTTGTAATCCTTATTTATTATAGTGGATTTTGTTGTGTCGTGCCTCGTGGTTTTTGACCTTCAAGTTGTGAAGATTTTCCACGTATATCTCTGTGTTTGTGGGTTTGTTTTGTTGGTTTGATTTTCTCAGGTTTTGTATGCTCTATTGATAGGTGGGAGACGTCGCTACCTGCGACCTTCATTCCCTACAAGTGGTATCAGAGGGAGGACCTTTAGCTTGTCGTTTTTATTTCTCGGTTTCTAACTTGGTGCGGTAGGTGACGACCATTGGTCCGCTCCCTATCCTCTCTTGTTAATCTTTTGAAATAAATCGACTTGTGGATCGTGTTAGAGCAATTGTTGTTTGAGAAAGCAATGGAATAGAACACAAGGATGGTCAGTATGAATGACAAGAGTTGGAGCATCTGGAAGCCTTGGATGGAGGATCTTTTATATTGTAAAGATCTTCATGCTCCGTTGACGGGGAGACAGACTTCAGTTAAGGATGATGAAGAGTGGAAGAAGATGGACCGGAAGGCAGTAGGGTTCATTAGGCAGTGGCTTGATGACTCTGTTTTTCATCATGTTTCCACGGAGTCATCGGCTCAGGCCTTATGGAAAAAACTTGAAGCCTTGTATGAGCGGAAGACTGCAGGTAACAAGGCATTCTTGATTAGGAAGCTTGTTAATTTGAAGTACCGGGAAGGTTCGCAGATGACTGAGCACCTAAACCTTGCCCAAAGTATTATTAATCAGTTGGAGTCCATGAAGATTACCTTGGATGATGAACTCCAAGCTCTGATGGTTCTTAGTTCCTTACCGGAGAGTTGGGAGACTCTTGTAGTGTCGTTGAGCAACTCAGCACCTGATGGGGTGGTAACCATGGAGATGGTGTCTAGTTGTCTCCTGAACGAAGAGTTGAGAAGGAAGGATTCTGGATCTTCCAGTTCGGGTGTTATCCTCATGAAAGGAAGAGGTAGATCTGTGAAGAAGGATGTGAAGAATAGGGGCACTTCCAGGAGCAAGTCTAGGGGCAAATCCAAGAAGGACATTGAGTGCTACTACTGTAAGAAGAAGGGTCATTTCAAGAAGGATTGTTTCCAAATGAAAAGAGACATGAAGGGAAAGCCCAAGGAGGTAGGAGAATCCAGTGGTGATGTGACGACTTCGATTGTGGAGGCTGAGTCGTTATGCTTGCAGTGCAGTGGGTCGTCTTGCTAGGAATGTGTTGACACAGACTGGATCGTGGACGGAGGTGCATCTTATCATTGCACTCCTCACAGGGATTACTTCTACACCTATTCTGCGGGAGACCTTGGTGTGATCCGGATGGCAAATTCCGGTGAGTCGTTGATTATTGGCAGTGGTGATGTCCATTTGGAGACTGAGCTTGGGAAGATTGTTCTCAAGGGCGTCAGGCATATTCCTGACTTGAGAATGAATCTGATTTCCGTTGGTAGACTTGATGACGATGGTTACACTAGCATTGAAGGTGGTGGTACCTGGAGGTTGCTGAAGGGCTCTTTGGTGGTAGCCAGAGGAAGGAAGTGTTGTGGCCTTTATCGCACTAAGGCCAAGATCTGTGGTCCAAGTGTGAATGCTGCTGAGGGCGACTCTATGGAGTTATGGCATCGCAGACTTGGGCATATCAGTGAGAAGAGCTTGAAGATCTTGGTGAAGAACAAGGTTCTTCCGGAGTTATCGGGAGGGATTCCCAACACGTGTGTGCACTGCTTGGCCGGTAAGCAGAAACGTGTCTCCTTTGTTGATTCTGAACCAAAGAGGAAGGCGGAGTTACTATATTTGATACACACTGATGTGTGTGGTCCTATTGAGCCCAAGTCTGTGGGCGGAGCCGCTTATTTCGTCACGTTCATTGACGATCATTCCAAGAAAGTCTGGGCATACTCTGTGAAGCAGAAGAGTGATGTTCTAGCAAAATTTGAAGAGTTCAGAGCGAATGTGGAGAAGATGACCGGTAAAGAAATAAAGCGAGTTCGATCTGACAACGGGGGAGAATACATCGGTGCCTTTGATGCTTATTGCAGAGAGCATGACATAGTGCATGAAAGGACAATCCCGAGGACGCCGCAACAGAATGGGTTGGCAGAGAGGATGAACATGACGATTGTTGAGAAGATCAGATGCATGATTTCTCAAGCTGGTATTGGTAAGCAGTTTTGGGCAGAGGTTGTGCAAACTGTTGTTCATCTGATAAATTTGTCTCCTTCGGCACCTCTGAATGGTGATATTCTAGAGCATGTTTGGTCCGGGAAGGAAGTGTCGTACGGACATGTGCGGGTGTTTGGGTGCAAAGTTCATGTTCATGTCCCCAAGGAAGAGAGATCGAAGCTTGATGAGAAGTCTCGGGAGTGCATCTTGTTGGGATTTCCCCATGAGGAGTTTGGATATAGACTCTGGGATCCCGTGAAGAAGAAGATGATCAGAAGCAGAGATGTGATCTTTGTTGAAGATCATGTGGTTGGTGAGCGGATTGCTGCGGAGTCACATGTTCCACAGTTGCCACCTGCGGAGGAGAGGCCCTATGTTGATGATGGGCCAGTAGAGACTGTTGTTGATGATGGGCATGCTGAGGAGGAGGTTGGTGAGCTTATTCCTGATGAGGAGATGATCCCGGATGTAGGGGAGCTCTGCCAGTTGATGTGCCACCTGTGGTGGAGGTTCCTCCTGTCAGATCTGAGAGAGTCAGAAGGCCCAATATCAGGTATTCTCCTCATGAGTATATCTTGCTTACAGATAGTGGAGAGCCTGAGTCCTATAAGGAGGCTCAGAGTACTGAAGATCGTGAGGCTTGGACAGCTGCTATGGAAGATGAGTTGTACTCCCTTCAGAAGAACGAGACGTATGATTTAGTCTCATTGCCTAAAGGGAAGAGAGCTTTGAAGAACAAGTGGGTCTTCAAGCTGAAGTTGGATGAAAATCTCTCTCAGCCGAGGTACAAGGCGAGACTTGTAGTGAAAGGCTTCAGTCAGAAACAAGGTATCGATTTCGATGAGATTTTTTTCCCCTGTGGTGAAAATGTCCTCTATCAGACTGGTGTTGGGTATGGCTGCTTTCATGGATCTTGAAGTCGAGCAGATGGACGTCAAGACGGCATTTTTGCATGGTGATTTGGAGGAAGAGCTATACATGGAGCAGCCCGAAGGCTTTGTGGCTAAGGGGAAGCATCATCTGGTCTGCCGGCTCAAGAAGAGCCTTTATGGGTTGAAGCAGGCACCCAGGCAGTGGTATAAGAAATTTGACTCGTTCATGATGAAGAGCAAATTCCAACGGACCAGGGCTGATCACTGCGTATATGTGAAGAGGACTGAGAAGGCGTTTACTATTCTGCTGTTGTACGTAGATGATATGCTGATTGTTGGGGAGGGGATGACAAGGCAAGCATAGCTGAGTTGAAGAAGGAGCTCGGTGAGTCCTTTGAAATGAAGGATTTGGGACCGGCAAGGAAGATTCTTGGAATGAAAATCACGAGGGACGGGAGTGTCGGTCAACTATGGCTATCTCAGTCTGAGTATGTGGAGAAAGTGCTGAAGAGGTTCATGATGGACAAGGTAAAACCCGTTGCTACTCCTTTAGCCGGGCACTTCAGACTTTCTGGTTCTCAAAGCCCTTCATCTGAGAAGGAGGTGGAAGAGATGAGTCATATTCCTTATGCATCTGCAGTGGGGAGCCTGATGTATGCTGTAAGACCCCCCCTCCCCAATCCTGAACCGGGTTCAGGGAGGGGGGATCTTACTGCCCAAAGAAGACCACCCAGCGCTTTCCGGGTGGCGACGTCCCACCCGCTTAAGCACTGAGCGGTCTCTTTGTCAGGCACAAGAATCACAACTTCACATCAGAACGCATAGCGGAAGCAATCAACAAATAAATAGGAAACCAAAACACACTGCTTATATTTACATACTTAACGGGGCCGAAGCCTAACGTTTACAAGAGTGCCTTGAAGGCTACATCGACTGAACAAAAGGGCCTAAGCCGGTCCTATACTCTAGGACTCACGTCTCGGAAGACAGGGGGCGGGGCTGGGAAAGTCGTACGGATCATCTCCAAGGCTTCGAGATCAACCTGTGATGTGGGGGCTTCACGCTGTCCCGTCTCCTGTGATTGGTTATAAGAAATAACCGTTAGTCACAGAGCTAAGTAGAAAACACATCCCCCTCCCCGGATCCGTATCCAGGGGGCGGCTAAAAGACAGAATTTGAAATAGCCGAAGCAAGGAAAGGGTTAGCAGCAGGCAAATGTATATATTTATATATATATATATATATAGCGGGGCTCCTGCCCTAGTATCCACAACCGCGCCGTATAGTAAATATCTAACACTATCGCGCGCATACACACACCCAGGTACTCAAGACCTGTAACCACACAAAGGACCCTGTGTCGACACAGTTTTAGACCGCTTTAGTTCAAGCAGGGGAGCTAATCCCGCGGGCCTCACCGATGTGGCCGTCGGTGACAGTGGCCAGTCCTGCCACTTCTGAATGTAGTCGTACCGTATCATTCAGGCCCTCCCGTACAACTTGGTGTACTGAATGGATGTGAGCGACATCCGGCGAACCGATTTTTAGGCCGACCAGCGGAGGCGATACTGCAGGCTCAGAGGGTAATAACCCACTGTGCCCATCTCCCTGTCGCCATGAGTCGTCAACTCACCCGCACCGGTACGAACAGTCTGCGAGCGTGACCGACCCGCCACTTCCAATCAATCTTCACCCGCTTTATATAAAACAAACCCTTAGGCCACGGGGCAATTTCTACTCGACCGGTCGCACGATCTTGGACCGGGAGGCTTAGCGGTAGGAGGGCTCCTTGCTTGGGACTAACCTGGGAGGAGAGACTCGACTCTGGGTTTTTCCCAACTAAGGCCTCGCCGAAGGGAGGATAAGTACCGCTTTCGTGGCCACGGCAGCTCTGCGCTAGTAAATAAATTAGGCCGAAGAATGGGCCATGTAATAAACAGAAAAGTAGGCCGAAAGCAAAGGCCATGTATTAAACAGGAAAGTAGGCCGAAAGCAAAGGCCATGTATTAAACAGGAAAGTAGGCCGAAAGCAAAGGCCATGTATTAAACAGGAAAGTAGGCCGAAAGCAAAGGCCATGTATTAAACAGGAAAGTAGGCCGAAAGCAAAGGCCATGTATTAAACAGGAAAGTAGGCCGAAAGCAAAGGCCATGTATTAAACAGGAAAGTAGGCCGAAAGCAAAGGCCATGTATTAAACAGGAAAGTAGGCCGAAAGCAAAGGCCATGTAAATAGGACCAGTACGAGACTGGATTTAAATGAAAGTACAGACTGTAATTGCATAAGATGAAATGGCTAGTAGTCCAATCACTCTATCAGAGGAGGCTTCGATCGACGACTCCGTACTTTTATTATTGTCGCGACGAGGTTACGTTTTGGCGCCGCGTCGCGATGTCGTTCCGATTTTTGCGTTGCTTTTCCGAGCTTAGTCGGTCTCTTAGCTTACTATGCATAATTTTGGGATAAGTATTTAAAATATGCGTCGAGGGGACGCCGATTTATTTTAATGAATTTCGCTCTTTTCCGGGCATCTATTTTTGTTTGAAAAGGCTTTCGAGGGGTCAAATCACAAGTCCACACTTCCTATCTTTGATAGTATTTGTAAAATACCTATATTTAGTGCCCCTAATATTTGGGGAATTTTAGAGACTCATTTGGGTATTTTATTACCTAAAATAAACTTTATATTGGGTTTTAAAAATAGTAAAACCCCTCCTAAAAATTCCAAAAAATTACAGAGGGTGCCCCTAAGGGTGAGGCACACTTTTCATTTAGAAAACTTTTTCTGAAACGGCCCCATTTTTTCTCAGAAAAATGGAGAAGCCTATAGGGTGTTTGGGGTGCAAATAGAGGCAGGGAGGGACCTGGGGGCGCCGCACCGGGCGCCGTCCTTTGTCCCCACAGCGGATCCACAGCGGATCCGCTGTGGGGGCACTCAAACCCACGCGGGGGGCGGGAGTTAAGGTTACAGGAGCCGTTGATCTCCCGGGGGAGATCGAACGGCTCCCGTCAGCCCTGACGGGAGACGGCCGCTGCCGCCGCCGGCAGCGGCCGGTTGTGGCCGGCGCCGCCCCCGGTCTGTGCGCCGGGGGCGGGCGACCACTCCGGTGGTGGTCCGGCGGCCTGGCGCCGCCGGCCACCGCCGGGGCTCGTGCCGCAAGGGCACGGGGGCGGTGGCGGCCCGCACGCCTCCTGCATGCTTGCCGCCACCGCCTCCACCGGAGGGGATGGGGTGGGGGGTGCCCCCGGCCGGTGCGCCGGGGGCCGGCGACTCCTCCGGGGGTGGTCCGGCGACCTGGCACCGCCGGCCACCGCCGGGGGAGGGATTAAAAGGGGCGGGCGGCGGCGGCGTGGCCTGCATGGGCCATGCAGGTCGCGGTGCCGCCGCTCCTGCCGAGTGCTGCCCTCCCGGCCGCCACTGGACGGGGCGCCGGGGAGGGGGCAACCCTCCGGCGGTGGCCCGGCGGCCTGGAGCCGCCGGCCGCCGCCGGGGGGTTTGGCTATTCCTATACAGGAAAGCAGGGGAGGCGGGGAAGGCCACGGGTGCCGCCGGCCGTGCCCGCCGGCGGCCCGGCCGCCTCCCCAGCGCCGGCGCCGAGGTCCCCGACGGGGACCTGTTGACCTCCTCCCCCCCCCCAGCGCCACCACCGGCGCTGGGGGAGAGTAGGTCTTCTGCCGGCCTCCTCCCCGAGCCTTGCCAAGGCTCGGGCGGCGGCCGGCGGCGCTCCGGCGGCAGGGGAGATGGGGGTTCTACCCTAGAGGTGGGAAGGAGGAGGAGGAGGTCTCTACCTGGGGTGGAGGGGGTGCTCGGGAGGAGGAAGGGTGGTGGTGGCCGGCCATGGAGGAGGAAGAGGAGGGTGGTGGCGGCTTGGCTCCGGCTAGCTCCGGCGAGGGGGGTGGCCGGCTGGGTTGGGGTGCTGGCAGAGGGGAGCTGAGGGAGAGAGAGAGAGAGAGAGAGAGAGAGAGAGAGAGAGAGAGAGAGAGGGAGGGGTGGTGTGTGGGGGAGGAATGGAGGGGCTGCCCCTCCTTTTATAGGAAGGAGGGGAGCCATCCCCCCCCCCCCCCTCTCCCTCCCTTCCACGTGTATGAAGGGAGGGTGAGTGGGGGGAGATATTTCTCCCCCCCCCCCTTTTTCTCACGTGCATGAAAGGGTGGGGGGGGGTGAGTGGTTTGACCGGGGTCTATCTAGGTTCTTCGAGGCCGATAAGAGTTGCCGGGGCCGTTGCCGGGCTCGTGTGCTTTATACCTCGTGCGTTTCACCGAGGCGATCTGCATAGTGCTAAAGTGGCATACTCTCCATATGACCTTGTATCGAGGTGCAACGAGTTCCGTGGTGCCTGTATTGTCCACACAAGTTCAACGAGTCTGACGGAAGTCGATTTGGGGTACGTACGGTCAATATAATAATGAGGTAGCGGCGCGCTACGACACCCGAAATGGTCGTTTTCTCCAAACGACTTCGGATCGAGGCGCAACGAATTCTGTTGCACTCGTATGGTTTATACGAGTCCAACGGATCCGACGGAAGTCGAATCGGGGTTCGTTTGGCCACTGTACCCCAATGACTTAGTTGCGGCGCGCAACGTTACTAAAAATGGTCGTTTTCTTCAAACGACTTCGGACTGAGGCGCAACGAATTCCGTTGCACTCGTATGGTTCATACGAGTTCAACGGATCTGACGGAAGTCAAATCGGGGTTCGTCTGGTCACTGTACCCCAATGACTTATTTGCGGCGCGCAACGCTACTAAAAATGGTCGTTTTCTTCAAACGACTTCGGACTGAGGCGCAACGAATTCCGTTGCACTCGTATGGTTCATACGAGTTCAACGGATCTGACGGAAGTCAAATCGGGGTTCGTACGGCCACCATTCATAATAATGAGGTAGTCGTGCGCTACGATACCCGAAATGGTCGTTTTCTCCAAACGACCTCGGATCGAAGTGCAACGAATTCCGTTGCGCTCGTATTGTCCATACGAGTCCAATGGAACTGACGGAAGTCAATTCGGGGTTCGTTCGGCCATTATTCATAATAATGAGGTAGTGGCGTGCTACGATACCCGAAACGGTCGTTTTCTCTATACGACCTCGGATCGGAGTGCAACGAATTCCGTTGCGTTCGTATTGTCCATACGAGTCCAACGGAACTGACGGAAGTCAATTCGGGGTTCGTTCGGCCACTATTCATAATAATGAGGTAGTGGCGTGCTACGATACCCGAAACGGTCGTTTTCTCTATACGACCTCGGATCGGAGTGCAACGAATTCCGTTGCGTTCGTATTGTCCATACGAGTCCAACGGAACTGACGGAAGTCAATTCGGGGTTCGTTCGGCCACTATTCATAATAATGAGGTAGTGGCGTGCTACGATACCCGAAACGGTCGTTTTCTCTATACGACCTCGGATCGGAGTGCAACGAATTCCGTTGCGTTCGTATTGTCCATACGAGTCCAACGGAACTGACGGAAGTCAATTCGGGGTTCGTTCGGCCACTATTCATAATAATGAGGTAGTGGCGCGCTACGATACCCGAAATGACCGTTTTCTACTGCTCGGGCCTACTTTTATTGGGCTCACTAGGGTCTAGTGGCCCAATAAAAGTCGGGATGTTACAATCCAATAAAAATAAAGAGATTTTCGTCCCCGAAAATTGGCTAAAGTAGGGGTTTAAATGATGTACCTGGGGGAAGAGCGTCGGGTATTTCTCTCGTACGAGCGTCTCGGGTTCCCAAGTGAACTCTTCGCGTCCACCGTTCGACCATAAGATCTTGACCATTGTGACCGTTTTGTTCCGCAGCTCTTTGATCTTGGAGTCCACTATCTTTACAGGTTCGAGTCGGACAGATCGGTCGGATTGTACTGATGTTGGTGGGGTGGGAAGGTGCTGCTCTGGTTGGCGCAGAACACGTCTTAGCGAGGAGACATGAAATACGTCGTGAAGGCTCCCCAGCTCGGCTGGCAAAGCTAACCTGTAAGCCACCGGGCCAATTCTTTCGATGACGGGATACGGGCCTAGATAGCGGGGGTCCAGCTTTTTCTGCCTCTTGATTCGTGATATCCCATGCATTGGCTTAATCTTTAAGAACACCATATCTCCCACTTGGAATTCTACCTGCCGATGACGTGCGTCGTAATACTTGGCCTGCCGGCTCTGCGCTTCCAGCATGCGTTCCCGGATTAGTCTTATTGCGGCGGTGGTATCGTCGATGTAGGTGATTCCTAAGGCTTCGGGGTCCTCATCCTGTGCCCAAGACAGCGGGGTCCGACAGCGTCTTCCGTAGAGGGCTTCGTAAGGTGCCATTTTGATGCTTGCTTGGAAACTGTTATTGTAGGAGAACTCTACTAAGGGCAGTAACTGTTCCCAAGGCTCGCTGTGTTCCACTATGCATAATCGGAGGAGGTCCTCCATCGTCCGATTTGTCCTTTCTGTTTGCCCGTCGGTCTGGGGGTGGAAGGCGGTACTAAAAGCTAATCTGGTTCCTAGATACGCCTGTACTCGTCTCCATTCTTTTGACGTGAAGCGTCCATCGCGGTCAGAGACGATTGACTTAGGTACCCCATGGAATCGGACCACTTGCTCTATAAATAGCCGGGCTAAGATGTCGACGCCGTCGCCTTGTCGGTTTGGAATGAAACGAGCCACTTTGGTGAGTCGATCTACTACGACCCATATTGAGTCGTTTCCTGCACGGGATCGAGGTAAACCATGGACGAAATCCATGGAGATATCTTCAAATTTCCATTCTGGAATTGGCAGGGGTTGTAGTAGACCTCCTGGGCTTCGACATTCCGCCTTGACCATTTGACAGGTCTGGCAATGTGCAACATAATTGGTGACGTCCTTCTTCATTCCTGGCCAATATAACGTCCTTCGCAGATCCGTGTACATCTTTACTACTCCCGGGTGTATGGAGTACCTGGTTTGATGTGCTTCGCGGAGGATCTCTTCCTGGATTCCCTCTGCAGCGGGGATGAAGATGCGGTGTCTGTATTGTAGGATGCCATCATACAAGTTGTAGTCTTCTTGCGCGCCGTGTTGCAAGGCTTGAATGATCGAGGCCGCTTCTACGTCGACCTTCTGGGCTTCCCGTATTCTATCCCTAATGTCGCACTGTATCTCCATCCAATAGAGATGAGCCTGGTATTCCATCGGATTTCTGCGGGTGATGAGGATAATATCCATTTTTGCCAATGATTTGACCAACTCCTCCGGCACCATTTCTAACCAACTCCCGGTCCTCGGAGGCTGCCGACTCAAGGCGTCTGCGACCTTATTAGCCTTGCCGGGGTGGTACTGGAGGGCGAAGTCATAATCACAGAGGAATTCTAACCACCGACGCTGCCGGAGGTTCAGCTCCTTCTGGGTGAAGACGTATTTGAGGCTTTTATGATCGGAGAAGATTTCGCATCGTATCCCGTAGAGGTAGTGTCTCCAGACTTTTAATGCGAAAACTACCGCCCCCAGTTCCAGGTCGTGGGTGGCGTAGTTTAGCTCATGAGGCTTGAGCTGACGTGAGGCGTAGGCAATCACCTTACCATGTTGCATAAGCACGGCCCCTAATCCTTTCAGAGAGGCATCAGCATAGATTTGAAAACCCTCGGTACCGGAGGGGAGGGTTAGGATTGGGGCCGATATCAGCCGGTTCTTCAGTTCGATGAACCTGCCTCGCATTCGGGAGACCATTGGAAGGTCACATCCTTCTTGGTGAGAGAGGTAAGTGGTAACGCGATTTTGGAGAAACCTTCGACGAACTTACGGTAGTAGCCGGCGAGGCCAAGGAAACTTCGGACGTCTGCTGCTGTCTTAAGTGGCGGCCAATCTCGTACTGCTTGCACTTTGGCCTGATCCACTGCTACTCCGTTTTTGTTGATGGTGTGTCCCAGAAAGCCGACTTCTTCCATCCAGAACTCGCATTTGCTAAACTTGGCGAAGAGCGAGTGCTCTCTTAGCTTAAGTAGTACCATTTGGAGGTGCCTGGAGTGATCGGTTTTGTTCTTTGAGTAGATGAGGATATCATCTATGAAGACTATTACGAAATGGTCCAGAAAGGGTTTGAATACTGTATTCATCAAAGCCATAAAGGCGGACGGGGCATTGGTTAGCCCAAATGGCATTACCATGAACTCGTATAGTCCGTAGCGAGAGCTGAAAGCGGTCTTGGGAATGTCCTCTTCTCGCACTCTAAGTTGATAGTAGCCGGACCTTAAGTCCATCTTGGAAAAGACAGACGCGCCTTGCAGTTGATCGAACAGTTCATCTATCCGGGGTAGGGGATAGGTATTCCGGACCGTGAGTTTATTCAAACCTCTGTAGTCGATGCAGAGGCGCAGCGATCCATCCTTCTTTTTAACGAACAGTACTGGGGCTCCCCAGGGAGAGGTACTAGGACGTACGAATCCTGCGTCGACTAACTCTTGTAGCTGAATTTTGAGCTCGGCCAGTTCCCTCGGGGCCATCCGGTATGGTGCCCGGGACACTGGTCGGGCTCCTTGAGTAAGTTCGATTTGGAAGTCCACTTCCCGTTGCGGGGGCAACCCGGGGAGTGACTCTGGGAAGATATCTGGGAAGTCCCTGATCACGGGTACTTTAGAGAGTACTTGCGTCGTGTTTTCCATCTCAAAGTAGATTAAGTATATCTCGTCCTTCCGCCGCACTGCCTTGACAGTTTGTGCAGACGTTAAGATGATGCGGGTGACGGAGGGTATACCTGCTAGGGTGATAACTTGCCCATTCGGATTCTGGAGGCGGATCTCTCGAGTTGAACAATTGATTTGGGCGCTGTGCTCTGCCAACCAATCCATCCCCAGAATGATGTCGAACCCGGTTATTGCTAAGATGGTGGCGTTGACTTCGAACTCTATGCCTCCTAGCATTGCCTGGAAGGAACACTTTTCGGTGGAAGTCATATCTGATCCATCCGGGAGTCGTATTCGGATTGACATCCCGGATGATCGTACCGTGTTCTCCTTGTCTGCGATGAAGTTTTGTGCAACGAAAGAATGTGTGGCGCCGGTATCGAACAGTGTTTTAGCGGGGCGACCTTCTACCAAAAGTAAACCTGACAACATATATGTATATATATATATCATAATCAAAAGCTTTCGTACATATACATGAGTAGGGATGACATATACAAAAGTCCCAACATATAAAGCTATAACATCTCCTAGGATATCCTACTATCGGAAGTAGATACCTATCACTACGTCAGGAGCAGGACCGTGCTGGAGATCCAATGCGTATGCCTCGAGCGGTGCTGCTCTGCCCTGCCTAGCCGGCTCCCTCCTGCCTGCGGGACGTCCTCTGCGTCCACCTCGTCCTCTCTCTGCCGCTCTCTGTACTGCTCCTAAGCCGGGTCTCCCGGTAGCCTGCGGGCAAAAGGCTCGTATATGCCCAGGCTGCTGGCATAGGTAGCAGTTCCCTGCGAAGGGAACGTCTCGTCGTGCGGCTGGGACGACCTGAGGTGCTGGGGCTGGGGGTGCTGGTCGGGGCTGGGGTGCTGGTCGGGGCTGGGGTGCCCGTCTATATGGCTGGTGACGCTGACGCTGTCTCCCATCTCGGCCCTGCCTGCGAGGACCTACCCCTCTCTCCCGGCCCTGGGTCTGGGGGACACCTACATGTCCCCTCCGCTGCTGGGCTACCATCCGCTGGTCCATCTCCAGAGCGGTGGCATGTGAGGCGATCGTGTGGAAGGATGCCTGGGATATCATGATCAGGGCCTGACGGAGGTCGTCTCGTAATCCCCGATAAAATCTGGCCGCCCTGTCCCTATCTGTACCTGCTAAGGTCCCGGCGAAGCGGGCCAGGTGGATAAACTCTCTCTGGTAGTCTGGAACTGTCCTAGCTCCCTGCCTGATCTGCAGGAACCGCTCCTGGAGTGCCATCCGGTCTGCATCCGAAATGAAGTGCTCCAAGAAGGCCTCTGAGAACTCCCCCCAGAGAATGGTGCTGAGGGGTCGCCCTCTAAAAGCGGAGCGGCTAGCTGCCCTCCACCAGTCTCGTGCATAGCCCTCTAACATGGTCACTACTAGGGATACTGCGGCTACTGCTGGGCACATCATCCCTACAAGAAGCTCCTCTACCCTCTCCACCCACTCCTCGGCCTGGATAGCTGACTCTGTACCTCGGAAGGTGGGGGGCCTTAGCCCTCGGAACGTGGTCAGCAGATCGGTGGGTACGGTGGCCTGCTGGGGTGGTCGTAGGGTGGCTGTCTGGAAAGCTGCTAACAAGGCTATCAGTGTCCGTCCTAGCTCTGTATCTCCAAACGGAGCTGCGGCTGGTGTGGCTGGGACTGGTGGTGGGGTGGTAGGGTGGTACTGATCCTCAGAGGAGGACCTTCCGTTGCTCGACTCCGGTATCTGGAGAAGTAACAACATGAATATCAGAACTTGCAAAAATAAGGGAATTTTGCAGGACTGAAACGAAAAGTAAGCGGGAAGCGTGTGGGTGTACTACCGTGCAGTCTCGAATCCTTAACTCTAAGCCTAAAGGGTCCACCAGGCTTCCGCTGCGTGGTTCGTCCCGAACCAAGGAACGGAAACGGGGACGAGAGGATCGAAAGACTGCCCCATGTGGTCGGATCGTGGTAGCTCTGATCCATTTGTAAGACCCCCCCTCCCCAATCCTGAACCGGGTTCAGGGAGGGGGGATCTTACTGCCCAAAGAAGACCACCCAGCGCTTTCCGGGTGGCGACGTCCCACCCGCTTAAGCACTGAGCGGTCTCTTTGTCAGGCACAAGAATCACAACTTCACATCAGAACGCATAGCGGAAGCAATCAACAAATAAATAGGAAACCAAAACACACTGCTTATATTTACATACTTAACGGGGCCGAAGCCTAACGTTTACAAGAGTGCCTTGAAGGCTACATCGACTGAACAAAAGGGCCTAAGCCGGTCCTATACTCTAGGACTCACGTCTCGGAAGACAGGGGGCGGGGCTGGGAAAGTCGTACGGATCATCTCCAAGGCTTCGAGATCAACCTGTGATGTGGGGGCTTCACGCTGTCCCGTCTCCTGTGATTGGTTATAAGAAATAACCGTTAGTCACAGAGCTAAGTAGAAAACACATCCCCCTCCCCGGATCCGTATCCAGGGGGCGGCTAAAAGACAGAATTTGAAATAGCCGAAGCAAGGAAAGGGTTAGCAGCAGGCAAATGTATATATTTATATATATATATATATAGCGGGGCTCCTGCCCTAGTATCCACAACCGCGCCGTATAGTAAATATCTAACACTATCGCGCGCATACACACACCCAGGTACTCAAGACCTGTAACCACACAAAGGACCCTGTGTCAACACAGTTTTAGACCGCTTTAGTTCAAGCAGGGGAGCTAATCCCGCGGGCCTCACCGATGTGGCCGTCGGTGACAGTGGCCAGTCCTGCCACTTCTGAATGTAGTCGTACCGTATCATTCAGGCCCTCCCGTACAACTTGGTGTACTGAATGGATGTGAGCGACATCCGGCGAACCGATTTTTAGGCCGACCAGCGGAGGCGATACTGCAGGCTCAGAGGGTAATAACCCACTGTGCCCATCTCCCTGTCGCCATGAGTCGTCAACTCACCCGCACCGGTACGAACGGTCTGCGAGCGTGACCGACCCGCCACTTCCAATCAATCTTCACCCGCTTTATATAAAACAAACCCTTAGGCCACGGGGCAATTTCTACTCGACCGGTCGCACGATCTTGGACCGGGAGGCTTAGCGGTAGGAGGGCTCCTTGCTTGGGACTAACCTGGGAGGAGAGACTCGACTCTGGGTTTTTCCCAACTAAGGCCTCGCCGAAGGGAGGATAAGTACCGCTTTCGTGGCCACGGCAGCTCTGCGCTAGTAAATAAATTAGGCCGAAGAATGGGCCATGTAATAAACAGAAAAGTAGGCCGAAAGCAAAGGCCATGTATTAAACAGGAAAGTAGGCCGAAAGCAAAGGCCATGTATTAAACAGGAAAGTAGGCCGAAAGCAAAGGCCATGTATTAAACAGGAAAGTAGGCCGAAAGCAAAGGCCATGTATTAAACAGGAAAGTAGGCCGAAAGCAAAGGCCATGTATTAAACAGGAAAGTAGGCCGAAAGCAAAGGCCATGTATTAAACAGGAAAGTAGGCCGAAAGCAAAGGCCATGTATTAAACAGGAAAGTAGGCCGAAAGCAAAGGCCATGTAAATAGGACCAGTACGAGACTGGATTTAAATGAAAGTACAGACCGTAATTGCATAAGATGAAATGGCTAGTAGTCCAATCACTCTATCAGAGGAGGCTTCGATCGACGACTCCGTACTTTTATTATTGTCGCGACGAGGTTACGTTTTGGCGCCGCGTCGCGATGTCGTTCCGATTTTTGCGTTGCTTTTCCGAGCTTAGTCGGTCTCTTAGCTTACTATGCATAATTTTGGGATAAGTATTTAAAATATGCGTCGAGGGGACGCCGATTTATTTTAATGAATTTCGCTCTTTTCCGGGCGTCTATTTTTGTTTGAAAAGGCTTTCGAGGGGTCAAATCACAAGTCCACACTTCCTATCTTTGATAGTATTTGTAAAATACCTATATTTAGTGCCCCTAATATTTGGGGAATTTTAGAGACTCATTTGGGTATTTTATTACCTAAAATAAACTTTATATTGGGTTTTAAAAATAGTAAAACCCCTCCTAAAAATCCCAAAAAATTACAGAGGGTGCCCCTAAGGGTGAGGCACACTTTTCATTTAGAAAACTTTTTCTGAAACGGCCCCATTTTTTCTCAGAAAAATGGAGAAGCCTATAGGGTGTTTGGGGTGCAAATAGAGGCAGGGAGGGACCTGGGGGCGCCGCACCGGGCGCCGTCCTTTGTCCCCACAGCGGATCCACAGCGGATCCGCTGTGGGGGCACTCAAACCCACGCGGGGGGCGGGAGTTAAGGTTACAGGAGCCGTTGATCTCCCGGGGGAGATCGAACGGCTCCCGTCAGCCCTGACGGGAGACGGCCGCTGCCGCCGCCGGCAGCGGCCGGTTGTGGCCGGGGGCGGGCGACCACTCCGGTGGTGGTCCGGCGGCCTGGCGCCGCCGGCCACCGCCGGGGCTCGTGCCGCAAGGGCACGGGGGCGGTGGCGGCCCGCACGCCTCCTGCATGCTTGCCGCCACCGCCTCCACCGGAGGGGATGGGGTGGGGGGTGCCCCCGGCCGGTGCGCCGGGGGCCGGCGACTCCTCCGGGGGTGGTCCGGCGACCTGGCACCGCCGGCCACCGCCGGGGGAGGGATTAAAAGGGGCGGGCGGCGGCGGCGTGGCCTGCATGGGCCATGCAGGCCGCGGTGCCGCCGCTCCTGCCGAGTGCTGCCCTCCCGGCCGCCACTAGACGGGGCGCCGGGGAGGGGGCAACCCTCCGGCGGTGGCCCGGCGGCCTGGAGCCGCCGGCCGCCGCCGGGGGGTTTGGCTATTCCTATACAGGAAAGCAGGGGAGGCGGGGAAGGCCACGGGTGCCGCCGGCCGTGCCCGCCGGCGGCCCGGCCGCCTCCCCAGCGCCGGCGCCGAGGTCCCCGACGGGGACCTGTTGACCTCCTCCCCCCCCAGCGCCACCACCGGCGCTGGGGGAGAGTAGGTCTTCTGCCGGCCTCCTCCCCGAGCCTTGCCAAGGCTCGGGCGGCGGCCGGCGGCGCTCCGGCGGCAGGGGAGATGGGGGTTCTACCCTAGAGGTGGGAAGGAGGAGGAGGAGGTCTCTACCTGGGGTGGAGGGGGTGCTCGGGAGGAGGAAGGGTGGTGGTGGCCGGCCATGGAGGAGGAAGAGGAGGGTGGTGGCGGCTTGGCTCCGGCTAGCTCCGGCGAGGGGGGTGGCCGGCTGGGTTAGGGTGCTGGCAGAGGGGAGCTGAGGGAGAGAGAGAGAGAGAGAGAGAGAGAGAGAGAGAGAGGGAGGGGTGGTGTGTGGGGGAGGAATGGAGGGGCTGCCCCTCCTTTTATAGGAAGGAGGGGAGCCATCCCCCCCCCTCTCCCTCCCTTCCACGTGTATGAAGGGAGGGTGAGTGGGGGGAGATATTTCTCCCCCCCCCCCCCTTTTTCTCACGTGCATGAAAGGGTGGGGGGGGTGAGTGGTTTGACCGGGGTTTTTCGAGGTTCTTCGAGGCCGATAAGAGGTGCCGGGGCCGTTGCCGGGCTCGTGTGCTTTATACCTCGTGCGTTTCACCGAGGCGATCTGCATAGTGCTAAAGTGGCATACTCTCCATATGACCTTGTATCGAGGTGCAACGAGTTCCGTGGTGCCTGTATTGTCCACACAAGTTCAACGAGTCTGACGGAAGTCGATTTGGGGTACGTACGGTCAATATAATAATGAGGTAGCGGCGCGCTACGACACCCGAAATGGTCGTTTTCTCCAAACGACTTCGGATCGAGGCGCAACGAATTCTGTTGCACTCGTATGGTTTATACGAGTCCAACGGATCCGACGGAAGTCGAATCGGGGTTCGTTTGGCCACTGTACCCCAATGACTTAGTTGCGGCGCGCAACGTTACTAAAAATGGTCGTTTTCTTCAAACGACTTCGGGCTGAGGCGCAACGAATTCCGTTGCACTCGTATGGTTCATACGAGTTCAACGGATCTGACGGAAGTCAAATCGGGGTTCGTCTGGTCACTGTACCCCAATGACTTATTTGCGGCGCGCAACGCTACTAAAAATGGTCGTTTTCTTCAAACGACTTCGGACTGAGGCGCAACGAATTCCGTTGCACTCGTATGGTTCATACGAGTTCAACGGATCTGACGGAAGTCAAATCGGGGTTCGTACGGCCACCATTCATAATAATGAGGTAGTGGTGCGCTACGATACCCGAAATGGTCGTTTTCTCCAAACGACCTCGGATCGAAGTGCAACGAATTCCGTTGCGCTCGTATTGTCCATACGAGTCCAATGGAACTGACGGAAGTCAATTCGGGGTTCGTTCGGCCACTATTCATAATAATGAGGTAGTGGCGTGCTACGATACCCGAAACGGTCGTTTTCTCTATACGACCTCGGATCGGAGTGCAACGAATTCCGTTGCGTTCGTATTGTCCATACGAGTCCAACGGAACTGACGGAAGTCAATTCGGGGTTCGTTCGGCCACTATTCATAATAATGAGGTAGTGGCGTGCTACGATACCCGAAACGGTCGTTTTCTCTATACGACCTCGGATCGGAGTGCAACGAATTCCGTTGCGTTCGTATTGTCCATACGAGTCCAACGGAACTGACGGAAGTCAATTCGGGGTTCGTTCGGCCACTATTCATAATAATGAGGTAGTGGCGTGCTACGATACCCGAAACGGTCGTTTTCTCTATACGACCTCGGATCGGAGTGCAACGAATTCCGTTGCGTTCGTATTGTCCATACGAGTCCAACGGAACTGACGAAAGTCAATTCGTGGTTCGTTCGGCCACTATTCATAATAATGAGGTAGTGGCGCGCTACGATACCCGAAATGACCGTTTTCTACTGCTCGGGCCTACTTTTATTGGGCTCACTAGGGTCTAGTGGCCCAATAAAAGTCGGGATGTTACATATGCTATGGTCTGCATTAGGCCAGACATAGCTCATGATGTGGGGTCTGTGAGCCGTTACTTGGCAAACCCAGGGAAAGATCACTGGAGTGCTGTGAAATGGATATTCCGTTATCTCTGAGGTACCTCAGACCTTTGCTTAAAGTTTGGTGGAGGTCCACCAGAACTTATTGGGTACTCAGACTCGGATATGTCAGGAGATGTTGACACGAGGAGATCCACTTCTGGATTCGTGGTCACATTTGCAGGGGGAGCAGTGTCATGGCAGTCAAGGCTTCAGAAGTGCGTGGCATTGTCAACAACGAAGGCTGAATATATTGCGTTGACTGAGGCGTCAAAGGAGCTTATTTGGATGAAGAAGTTCATGCTTGAGCTTGGTCTCCGACAGGACGTGTACACAGTATTTTGTGACAGTCAGAGTGCTATATTCTTGGCCAAGAATCCCGCCTTTCACTCCAGGACAAAGCACATCGACGTGAAGTATCACTGGATTCAGGATGCAGTTGAGGAGAAGTTGTGGGTGGTGGAGAAGATCCACACGGATGAAATCCTTCGGATATGATGACGAAGGTGGTCGCAAGGGAGAAGCATGATTTTTGCCGACGGTCGATCGGCATGATGTCCACTTGATGGAGTCAAGGTGGAGAATTCCACTTTATGGTCTGAAGGGGGAGTTTGTTGGGGTTCAGCCCCTAAAGGTGACCGGAGTGCAGAATTTTTGTGCAATTTTTGGTTCGGCAGAAAAGGTTGCAACCCATTAAAAAGCAGGTTACAACTCTTTTCCTGCTGCACTTTCCTGAAGGAAAAATCTGGCCGATTTTTTTTGGGTTTTGGTTCAACTGAACCGGACTGGTTCAGCTTTGGCGTGAGCAGTTTTTGGGAGGGAGTTAGGGTTGATTTATTATTATTATTATTATTGATTTCCCCCCTCTCTCCCGATTTAAGAACTGTCGGCTCCTCTTCTCCCTTGTTCGCAAACCGCCGCTCGCCGCCGCTGTTGGAATGGAGAGGGCCGCTCGCCGCCTGTGTTAGTGGAGGGGGTTGCCGGTGCTGTTGTCGGAAATAGAAGGGGTTGTCGCCGCCTTTGTCGCTGGAGGAGGGTGCTGACGCCGCCGCCTTGTAGAGGGGGTTAGGGCTGCTGTTTTGGAGGAGAGATGTTGCCGCTGCCGACTTGAAGAGGGCTGTTGTCGTCGCTTGTTGGAGTGTGGGAGGTGCTGTCCAGATTTGTTGCCGGAGAGGAGGTGTATCCTCCTTTTCGCTTGGAGATTTCTCCACCGTTTTCAAAGGCATATTCGTCTACGGTTTAAGGTGTTTTCTATCTCGTTTTCGCTTGCTATTGTGCTTGAAGAGAGAGTAGATTTTATCCTATTGTAGAGAAGTTGTGTGTTCATCTTTGTGGTGGAGAGAGGAGTGGATTTGTTTGTCAAATCCGGTGGGCGCTCTAGGTTTGGGCAAACCTAGATATTTCTTTGTAATCCTTATTTATTATAGTGGATTTTGTTGTGCCGTGCCCCGTAGTTTTTTATCTTCAAGTTGTGAAGGTTTTCCACGTATATCTCTGCGTTTGTGAGTTTGTTTTGTTGGTTTGATTTACTCAGGTTTTGTATGCTCTATTGATCGGTGGGAGACGTCGCTACCTGCGACCTTCATTCCCTACAATCCCTTCATTTTGGGTCTCAAATGGATGTGAATTTCATAGTGTCGATGTATTCTCACTTGATCTAATGGTGCAGAATTTTTTTGAGTAAAAGAAAAATATAAAAGATTTTATTAGTGACCTTGTCCGATCAGCTAGAAATAAATCTGGACCGTGAAATAAATGAAGAGGATCCTGACATATAATGCAGGGGGCCTCCTGTGCTCCGCGCAACAAAATCCCTCGTGTGCTCCGCGCAACAAACTCCCGCGTGTGCTCCGCACGACTATTTATTATAATATATAAACTTTTAGGGGGGGGGGGGATTGGAAGTGTAAGACCCCATTTTTTTTCTTTTCAAAACACCGGGTCTTAGGCCCAGAACCGCCGCTTTGCGGTGACACCTTCACTCGGGAAGGTCGCCACTACAAAACGCCGATCCTGCCGGCCAAATCGATCACGAAGAAAAGTACATTAAAGAAGACAAGTCCACAATCACATGAATTATAACGGTAAATGTAAATGTCCACAGATAATAACTGAATAAAAATAACAAAGGAACAGTAATGAAAGGCTCGTGCCCTGTACATCATGTCCTCACTACAAGATCACTCATAAGGTAAAACTAAAGCTAATCGCCACCGTCACTGAAACGGAAGCACCCAACCTAGTCTGACCCATCCCTGCAGACTCTGTGCTCCACTGGTGCTGCAACACTGAATGCTTCTTCTTCTTTGGCTTGCGGTCGCTGCCTTGCAAACCACGTCTACGTCTTCGCCTTCGGCCTCCTGGTCGCTGAGCTGGTGGGGTTCCACTCATCATGGGACATCTGACCCGAGTATGTCCCGGCTGGTGACAATGGTAGCATGGCCATGGGGCCCACCCTGTCGGATCCTGCTGCACATGTTTCTCTCTCATTCGGTACGCCTAAAATATGGTGGTCAAACGACCGTCAGTCAAACTAGACTCAGTCAACAATCCCCCACCCCTAAACCCGTGGCTCCTAGGCACCGGGCGGAGAGGAGTGAAGAGGAGGACCAAGGGCAGAGTGGAAACAAGCAGGTGACAACTATCCTAAAGAAAGTACAGTAAAAGATTCGCAAGGTTTATAAATTTAACTAACAAGAGTAGTAGAGTGTAACATGATTATAGCTAAAGTAAGCATGAGTACATGGTGTAACAAGGTAAGAAGTAACGTGTATAAAGTAAGCACAACAGTAAGTAAGTAAGAAAAGAAACCATTGGTTTATAGGGATTACCCCTATAGACCAAGGGGTCGTTTTGCAGGGCCTACCGTATAAGAAGTCCCATAACCGACTTATACGTTAGGGGTAGGTTGAATGCAATGTTTATGCTATGACATGCAAAGTATGCTGTTATGCTATGTTCATACAAGTGCAACTCACTCACTACGACTCTATGCGCATAGATCTTTAGTTCCCCCTTTTTGGAGCGAGCTAGACTCCCAGGATACTCCCGTAGTGGCAAACGGAAGCTGTGGGTTGGGCCTCGCCCACCTCTAGGTTGGTATTCACACTACCTAACCTAGACCTATCGTACGCCTCTCGCAAAACCCGCGGAGCGTCTGCGTACTCTTACTGACTGGACCGCCAGACTTTCAAGGCTAAGTGTAAATACCACACTCGCCGAGTCAACGTATTGACGTCGGTGTGAACGATCGTCCAATACCGAAGACCCACCACCTTCAATGCACATGCAACATGTTCTACATCCTACCTCCGAGCCATAAGCTCCCCGGGCTAACCTGCCCGCCATCAAACACTATTGAGTCACAAGCTCATCGGACTTATTAACCCGCTCTCCCCACCACCGAGCCTAATGCTCGGTTCACCAAACCAGCTAAACTCCCGAAACCACGGGGTGTGGGTGAGTGCGTTATTAGTTAATCTTGTGCAATGTCTTACTACTATAAGTTAGGGTTAGTCTTGGACTTCCCGAGGGTTACCTTGTAAGGGGCTCGCTACGGTACTAGGAACTACAATGAGATGACACCCCAAAGTTTCCTTACCCAAGACACTTAGTATTATTGGTTACTACCCATAAGAAAACCCCTTAATGTTGGATCGTATGACGCCCTTAGAGGGGGGTGAATAAGGGTGTGTCTAAAATTTAATTTTTGACTTAGTAATTTTTTAAAGAGAATTTACTTTACTAAAAAATTACTTATAAATATTTTCAAACCAATGCAATTTTAGTATTAAATCAAAACACAAATTTCCAAGATAAAGATTATGCCACAAAATATGTATTTAAAGAAAAAAAAACATAATTATATTAATCATGAAATTTGAGTACAATAAAAATGATCTTAACAATGCTTAAGATCAAGACACAAATAAGTTAATAAGAAATTCTACAATTTTGGTTTACCAATCCTTCTCCCAAGGATCGGAAGGCTATTGCTAGTCTCTCCCAAGACCAAACCCAAGCCTATCCTCTAGATCTTCCCAAGATCTAGACGTAGCACACAAGGCCACGATTTCCCACCAAGCCACGCAAGGACTTGGACGCTCCACACAAGGAAGCGATTTTCCCCTAAGCCACGCAAGGACTTAGACGTCGCACGCAAGACGACGATTTCTCTACCAACGATTACAAAATGAAAAGTGAATGAATGAAAATACAATATGAAAAACCCCCTTTAGAATTTCTGGACCAAAACAGCGAAGAGCCCTTGAGAAAGTCTCCTTGGAATGCGTGTACAATCTTCGGCTTCGCTCTCTCTTTTCTTCTTCAAGGATGGGGATTTTCGTTCTCTGGAGCTCTCTGGACAATAACACTCAGGAAGGAGGCTTAGAAATCTGAAGAATTGAATTCCACGAAGTTTTGAGCCCTTTTAATAAAAAGGAGCTGTCGCCGTCCGATAGCTGCTGTCGCCGATATCCGATAGCTCCAGAGGCTGCCACGTGTCCCGCTAAAACGAAGTTTCTGCGTCGTGTTGAGGTCGTGGTTGAGACGTGGGCTGTCGGATATCCGATAGCACTGTCGGATATCCGATAGTCAAGGTAACCGCTGCACGTTCTGGCATTATCGGAAGATCGTGGGCTGTCGCTATCCGATAGCGATATCGGAAATCCGATAGCTCCTAACCACTGTGTGATAACTGCTGCACGTCCTGGCGTTATTGGCAGATCATGGGCTGTCGGAAATCCGATAGCGATATCGGAAATCCGATAGCTCCAAACCATTGCGCAGAGATTAAATAAACGAGCTGTCGGAAATCCGATAGCACTGTCGGAAATCCGATAGCTCAAATTTCTGGAAAATGTCATTTTGCTCCAATTGAAGTCATGTTATTCTAGCACCTGTTATCTGCACACCATTAATCAAAAATAGGATCAAATACATTCGGGATTTGTTATTCTCAAACCGGACGAGTGCGGAACGCATGCTCCAACACTTAACACTTTACCTGAATTAAACCTAAGTGCTTTAGGACACTAAAGGGAAAAGACGATCTTTCGTCAATCCCAGGACGACCTACCCCAAGAGTGGCACCCTACCACCCTAGGACTCATCAAATCCTAATTAACTCCAGGGATGCTCACCTAGTCATATGATCACCAATAAACTCCCACATCTCCAATCAATATACCCCATTTTGGCCCACAACCCCAAAATTGCCAATTTGTTAAACGCAGACCATCCTTAATGTTTTGAAGCTCATGAAGAGAGGTACATTAAATAATCAACTCTATGACCCAATATTTTTACTGGGGGTCCATGTCACTTATTTAAGATCAATTCCAGAGTTTCATAATTTTCCCAACATTATTAATATTTAAAACCATTTTTCCAAAATACGACTTCCTGAGGTTTGAACTACAAGTGCACTTTTCTGACTTCCAATGCCTACCCAACTTTTTACATAAATCAAGGGTACCTAATAATCAGTAGATATGAATTTGTAGGAAAGTCCAGCAAGGTTTTCTATATCTAATAATTCCAAAACCCATTTATTTCCAATAAATTCCAAAGGAGGTACCCTCATATGAACTCCAAACCTTATGTAAATTTATACGGAGGTGATTCATACTAAAATATTCAGCCCTACAAATTTTGATCATATTCCATAGAGGTTACATTCGTAATTTTCACAAAGGATATATTTGCAATTAATTCCAAATTGAACTAGAGGTACCAAAAATATTAATCCATAAATTATGCGAACAATACTGTGGGTTCATAATGGTATGAAATGTCATCCAGCAAAGTTTCATGAAATTACAGAAAACTAACACCCTAAAATTTGTTCATCCCAAAAATTGTCAACAATATGAATAATTATAATTTGGACCTCCAAAAGTTTTCCAATGGTTCTAATAGAATCTCCAGGGATTAATAACATCAAAACTAAGTTGGTGACAGAAGATGGTTAATCACTAAGTACTAATTCTTCCTAAATCCTCAAAACCTAAATATTTACAAATCTACCCAAAGATTTATTACCTAGGTTTGGTAACTCCAAACCTCTTCAATTTCACAGGGGAGGCTCCTCTGGTCACTATGACCTACTCTCCAAAATCTTAGGTCAAACCATAAAGGTTTGACCTATCTTCCTTCATTGACCTCTAAATGCACCCCTTAGGGTTTACCCTAAGATTATGGTCCATACTTCCCCAAATCCACTCAAACTTCTTGTGAGGGTGTTATAACACTCAAAGAACTCAGAGGAACCCATTACACACCTCTCCAAGGACAAACACTCCTATGTCCTTCACAAGCACTAAAGAGCACCCTAAGGTTAACCACTAGGGTTTAAGGGCACACCAAGCCCAACTCTTCCAAGATGGGCTCCTTGGGGTGTCCCATACACCCCAAGTCAGTGACCAAAGCCACATCTTCAATCAGTGGGAGGAAGCCCCTCCACACTCCAAAATTAGCCTATGACCACTTTTACCCCAAATTAACCCTTAAGCAAACAAAAGTCCAAGGAAAATTCACTACCTTGTCCAAGTCCAAACTACTCACTACTTTGGCCAGAGGTCAGTGAATGGTCACCCAAGGTCCTACCAACATTTGGTGAGGAGTGGGGTTCTTTTGGGTGCCTAATTGGGTGCAAATAGCAATTAGCCCCTTTGCAAATTACTAGGGTAAATCACCTCCAATGGCCACCAAACTTGGACCAAGGGTTGGCATGGGTGAGGGTGATGTGCACGCCAAATATGAAGCCAATTGGCTTTGTGGAAGAGTGGGGGCACTCACCCAAAGTTTTTCCCTAACCTAGGGAGCCTAAGAGTGAATTGCCCTACCAAATCAACTCCAAAAATTATGAGATTTTAACCAGTGACCCTACATGCTCTCTAGGACCACACATCTAAGTTTGGAAGGGTTTTGAGGTGTTTAAGGCATCTAATTAAATCACACATGGATTATTGAATTTTTCCAAAAACTATAGAAAAATATTCTCCAAAAATTCTGATTTTTGGATATGTGTTAAATGTATATAAGAATAGCCTACACTCCAAATTTCAAGTCATTTGGAGTTCTGGATTGTTGTGGGCATCCAAAACAATCTCTGGTCAGCCCTATGGACAGACCTCACCAAAATGAGTGATGTGCCCTAACCAGGGCTCCAAATCGAGTGAACTTAATTTTGGATTAAACTAGACATCGGAGGCTCCAACTTTGATGTTGGACAATTTTTCCCTGGAAGCCTCTAAGTATTTTTAATATTTAATACCAACTGCTGCAGTTATATACAAAAAAAATATATTAAATAACATGGATAATATGAGATCTAACACAGATCTCAAAGGCTGATTCGTCGGCTGGGAGGTTGTCTTCAACCTCCAGCCGACGGTTAGGATGAACCGCGCCTGGGCATACTTCCCATCCATTTTGCCAAACATCCGGCCACCTCCCCGGCCAACCACCACTGCCACCACCTCCGTCGAGGTGGTGGCCGACGTTTGGCGGCGGAAAGCCGCCGGTGGGGGGGGGGGGCGGATTCCGGCGACCCGTAAGGGTCAAAACCGACGGAAATCCAAGGAGATTTTTCTCCAAATCGGGCTCGATTCGTGCCCGATTTCTCCAACTAACGACCCCAGATCTATGCACGAATAAGGAGGAGGGGGATCGGACCTGTTTGGGGTCGGTTTGCTGCTCCGATCCTTGGTTCACCATGGGTGGCCGGCAAGCTTGAGGTTCACGCCTAACTTCTGCACAGAGTGCTCGAAATAATCGGGGAGGAGAGGGTTTTCACTCCTCTCTCCCTTATGAAGCTGATGGGAGGGCCAATTTAATGTGAGGAGGGCTCTAACTCCAAAGCCATTAATGGGCTTTTGGTATTCCTATGGCCGGCCACCCAAACAGTCCCCCTACCCTTCTATTCTTCCAGAAAACTCCTGGAATTCCCTCCACATTCATCAGGGGAGATGAAAGGAGTCATCAATGGGGATTCCAAGGGGTTTAACACCTTAATGACCATGAACACCACCTTCTCTCTCCTCCAAAATTGGGTTTTTCTCTCTCCTACTCATCATGGCCGATTTTTCTCTCTATCCTAGGTTAATTATCAGTTAAGCATGCTGGTTGACCACTCAATTTGGGCTAGCCCAAAGGGATTGGGCTAGGTCCAAGAGATTTGACCTAATTTGGGCAAGTTTGACTTTTGATCAAATTGACCAATTGGGGGACCCTAGGATGGGGCTTTTGGGTCCATTGGACTCCAAATTAAATTTAGAACCTACTGGTGGGGTCAATTTGGTCACATGAGCCTTAGTTGACCCAATTTAAGTTGATTTGACCAAAACATGCTAAGTTGATTTTGGTCAAATTGAGCCCTAGGGTTGACCCAATCATGGGGCTTTTTGGTCCACTGGGTCCCCTATGATATGATAACACTATGGGTAGGGTCAATTTAATATGGTGATGGTCAATTAGGGCACTTAGTGAAGAATTGTCATTTTGACCTAAAAGGGCATTTTGGTCAATTTGCACCACTGGGGGTCCCATGATGGGGATTTTAGGTCTACTAGGTTTCTTATGATATTTTAGACCTAGAGAAGTGGTCAATTTGGCATGGTGGAGGTCAATTGACCCTAATTAGACTACTTTGACCAAAATAGGGCTAGAGTTGACTTAGGTCAATTTGGCCTCTTTGGTTGACCCCAATGGGCCCTTGGTGCCCTAAGGGGACCCCTAAAGGGTTAGGGATACTATGGTGGGGTCAAATGGTCAAGTTGAGGCCCTAAAGTCCAACCCTAATCTTGGTCACTGGAAATTGCTATTTGCAGTCCAAGGCACTTTCAACCCTAATCTTGCCTAAGTTAAAGAGATTTCTACACTACCAAGGCCTTGCCATGACCTTGTCAAGACAGATTCACCTGGGGGGGTCTAGCTGTCTGGGGGATGTTACAGGAAGAGCAGAGAGTCTACACCACTGGTGATTGACTTTGTAGTGATGATAATATTTTTTATATTAGCAGATATATATTAGTTTATTATTGTTTTAGATTACTAGAAGGCCCAGAAAGTACCTGATATAAATGCAGCTATGTTTTGGGCAATGAATTAAAAATTGTATGCTCGTTTTGAGCAACAAACTTTTACCTGATTTTAGATTATTAATTAAATTAGGGATGCAAATTTGGCCTGAGTCTATTACTTGCCTGGATCTGAGCCCGTTTAGGGTCGGACCCGGATCAGGCCTAAGGTGTAACATCCCGACTTTTATTGGGCCACTAGACCCTAGTGAGCCCAATAAAAGTAGGCCCGAGCAGTAGAAAACGACCATTTCGGGTATCGTAGCGCGCCACTACCTCATTATTATGAATAGTGGTCGTACGAACCCCGAATTGACTTCCGTCAGTTCCGTTGGACTCGTATGGACAATACGAGCGCAACGGAATTCGTTGCACTTCGATCCGAGGTCGTTTGGAGAAAATGACCATTTCGGGTATCGTAGCGCACCACTACCTCATTATTATGAATAGTGGCCGTACGAACCCCGAGTTAACTTCCGTCAGTTCCGTTGGACTCGTATGGACAATACGAGCGCAACGGAATTCGTTGCACTTCGATCCGAGGTCGTTTGGAGAAAACGACCATTTCGGGTATCGTAGCGCATCACTACCTCATTATTATGAATAGTGGCCGTACGAACCCCGAATTAACTTCCGTCAGTTCCGATAGACTCGTATGGACAATACGAGCGCAACGGAACTCGTTGCGTCTCGATACGAGGTCGTATGGAGGGTATGCCATTTTAGTCCTATGCAGATCGCCTCAGTGCAACACACGAAATATAAAGCACACGAACCCGGCATCGGCCCCGGCGACTCTTATCATGTCCCGGGAGCCGAGGAGGACCCCGCCCTAAGTTGACTTGGTCAAACCCCCCCCCCCCCCCCCCAGTCTGAAATTACTTAGGAAAGAGACGAAAAGAAAAGGGGGGGGGAAAGAGAAGCCCCTCCCCCAAAAAGGAAGGGCTGCCTATTCATGGGCAGCCCCCCTATTTGGGCAGGAGAGAGAGGAGGGAGGGGAGGGGGAGAAATATCTCCCCCTCCCTTATCCCCACGTGGAGGAAAAGGAAGGGGGGGAGGAGAGCTTCCCCCTCCCTATAAAAGGAGGGGAAGCCCTCTCCATTTCCCCCCCCCCCCACACACACCACCTCTCCCTCTCTCTCAGTCCTCCCCTGACGGCAGCCCCCAGCCAGCCCGCCCTCCTCCACCACCTTGCCGGAGCAAGCCTAAACCCTAGGCCGACCACCTCCTCCTCCTCCTCCATGGCCGGCCACCACCACCAACCCCCAACCCCTCAGGTAGAGATCTCCCCCTCCCCTTTCCTACCTCCCGGAGGAGGCGTTCAGGCCGCCGGCAGTCACGGCCGGCGGCGGCCGCGTCTTCCCCCTCCTCCTCGCGCTCCCTGTAAGGGAGTTACTCCCTTCCCCGGCGGCGGCCGGCGGCGCCAGGCTGCCGGGCCACCGCCGGACGGCTGCCCCCTCCCCGGCGCCCCGACCAGGGGCGGCAGGGAGGGCTGCGCGCGAGGGGGCGGCGGTGCAGCAAGCCGGCACGGCTCGGGCTGGCTGCACCGCGCCTCCCCGCCCCTTCTGCCCCGTTGTCCGGTGGGGTCCGGCGGCGCCCGGCCGCCGGGCCACCACCGGAGTTGGCGCCGGCCCCCGGCGCACCGACCGGGGGCGGCGCCGGCGACCCTCCGACGGGAGGGGCGGCGGCACAGCGGCCTGCATGGCCCATGCAGGCCACGCCGCAGCCGCCCGCCCCTATTACTCCCTCCCCCGGCGGTGGCCGGCGGTGCCAGGCCGCCGGACCACCCCCGGAGGAGTCGCCGGCCCCCGGCGTACCGGCCGGGGGCTTCCCCCATCCCTTCCCTCCGGTGGGGGCGGTGGCGGCAAGCCTGCATGAGGCGTACAGGCCGCCACCGCCCCCGTGCCCTTACAGCACGAACCCCGGCGGTGGCCGGCGGCGCCAGGCCGCCGGACCACCACCGGAGTGGTCGCCTGCCCCCGGCGCACCGACCGGGGGCGGCGCCGGCCACATCCGGCCGCTGCCGGCGGCGGCAGCAGCCGCCTCCCGTCAGGATTGACGGGAGCCGCTCGATCTCCCCCGGGAGATCAAGCAGCTCCCGCAACCTTAATTCCCGCCCCCCCCCCCCCCCCCCCCCCCCCCCCCCTGCATGAATATGAGTGCCCCCACAGCGGATCCGCTGTGGATCCGCTGTGGGAGCCAAGGACAGCGCCCGGTGTGGCGCCCCCAGGTCTCTCCCTGCCTCTATTTGCACCCCAAAAACCCTTAAAACTTCCCCATTTTTCCTCAGAAAAATGGGGCCCTTTCAGGAAAACTTTTCTATATGAAAAATGTGCCTCACCCTCAGGGGCACCCCCAGAAATTTTTTGGGATTTTTAGGAGGGGTTTTACTATTTTTAAAACCCAATATAAAGTTTATTTTAGGTATTAAAATGCCCAAATGTGTTTCTAAAAATCCCCAAAAATTAGGGGCACTAAATATAGGTATTTTACAAATACTACCAAAGATAGGGGGTGTGGACTTGTGATTTAACCCCTCAAAAGCCTTTCAAACAAAAATAGACGCCCGGAAAAGAGCGAAATTCATTAAAACGAATCGGCGTCTCCTCGACGCATATCTTAAATACTTATCCAAAATTATGCGTATTAAACTAAAAAGATCGACTAAGCTCGGAGAAGCAACGCAAAAATCGGAACGACATCGCGACGCAGCACCAAAACGTAACCCCGCCGCGACAATAATAAAAGAACGGAGTCGTCGATCGAAGCCTCCTCTTATGGAGTGATTGGACTACTAACCATTTCTTCTTATGCAATTACTTTCGTTTAAATCCAGTCTCGCACTGGTCCCCCGTACTTATTTTCTGTACTCTCAATTAAATCCAGTCTCGCACTGGTCCCCCGTACTTATTTTCTGTACACTCAATTAAATCCAGTCTCGCACTGGTCCCCCGTACTTATTTTCTGTACTCTCAATTAAATCCAGTCTCGCACTGGTCCCCCGTACCTATTTTCAGCACTTTCGTTTAAATCCAGTCTCGTACTGGTCCCCCGCATTTACATTCAGCACTTTCGTTTAAATCCAGTCTCGTACTGGTCCTTATTACATGGCCTTTGCTTTCGGCCTACCTTTCTGTTTATTACATGGCCTTTGCTTTCGGCCTACCTTTCTGCTTATTACATGGCCTTTGCTTTCGGCCTACATTTCTGTTTAAATATTATGGCCCATGCTTCGGCCTAATTTATTTACTAGTGAAGAGCTGCCGTGGCAACAAATGCGGTGCTTATCCTCCCTTCGGCGGGGCCTTAGTTGGGGAAAACTCGGAGTCGAGTCTCTCCTCCCAAGTTAGCCCCAAGCAAGGAGCACTCATACCACTAAGCCTCCCGGTCCAAGGTCATGCGACCGGTCGAGTATGAATTGCCACGTGGCCTAAAGGTTCGTTTAAAAATAAGCGGGTGAAGATTGTTTGGAAGTGGCGGGTCGGTCACGCTCGCAGACCGTTCGTACCGGTGCGGGTGAGTTGACGACTCATGGCGACAGGGAGATGGGCACAGTGGGTTATTACCCTCTGAGCCTGCAGTATCGCCTCCGCTGGTCGGCCTAAAAATCGGTTCGCCGGATGTCGCTCACATCCATTCAGTACACCAAGTTGTACGGGAGGGCCTGAATGATACGGTACGACTACATTCAGAAGTGGCAGGACTGGCCACTGTCACCGACGGCCACATCGGTGAGGCCCGCGGGATTAGCTCCCCTGCTTGAACTAAAGCGGTCTAAAACTGTGTCGACACAGGGTCTTTGTGTGGGTACAGGTCTTGAGAACCTGGGGTGTGGGTATACGCGCGATAGTATTATAGATTTATTATGCCGCGCGATTGTGGTTATTCGGGCAGGAGCCCCGCTTTATATATATAGATGTGTATGTATATGATTACCTGCTGCTAACCCTTTCCTTGCTTCGGCTATTTCAATTCTGTCTTTAGCCGCCCCCTGGATACGGATCCGGGGAGGGGGATGTGTTTTCTGCTTAGCTCTGTGACTAACGGTTATTTCTTATAACCAATCACAGGAGACGGGACAGCGTGAAGCCCCCACATCACAGGTTGACCGGGAAGCCTTGGAGATGATCCGTTCGATTACCCCAGCCTCCCCTTCTATCTTCAGAGATGTGAGTACGAGTATATAGGGACGAGCCCAGGACTCCCTTTTGTCTTAGCATATGTAGTCTACGGACAATATTTTGTAAACGATAGGCTTCGGCCCCGTTAAGTTGTAAATATAAGTCGTACCGTATCATTCAGGCCCTCCCGTACAACTTGGTGTACTGAATGGATGTGAGCGACATCCGGCGAACCGATTTTTAGGCCGACCAGCGGAGGCGATACTGCAGGCTCAAAGGGTAATAACCCACTGTGCCCATCTCCCTGTCGCCATGAGTCGTCAACTCACCCGCACCGGTACGAACGGTCTGCGAGCGTGACCGACCCGCCACTTCCAAACAATCTTCACCCGCTTATTTTTAAACGAACCTTTAGGCCACGTGGCAATTCATACTCGACCGGTCGCATGACCTTGGACCGGGAGGCTTAGTGGTATGAGTGCTCCTTGCTTGGGGCTAACTTGGGAGGAGAGACTCGACTCCGAGTTTTCCCCAACTAAGGCCCCGCCGAAGGGAGGATAAGCACCGCATTTGTTGCCACGGCAGCTCTTCACTAGTAAATAAATTAGGCCGAAGCATGGGCCATAATATTTAAACAGAAATGTAGGCCGAAAGCAAAGGCCATGTAATAAGCAGAAAGGTAGGCCGAAAGCAAAGGCCATGTAATAAACAGAAAGGTAGGCCGAAAGCAAAGGCCATGTAATAAGGACCAGTACGAGACTGGATTTAAACGAAAGTGCTGAATGTAAATGCGGGGGACCAGTACGAGACTGGATTTAAACGAAAGTGCTGAAAATAGGTACGGGGGACCAGTGCGAGACTGGATTTAATTGAGAGTACAGAAAATAAGTACGGGGGACCAGTGCGAGACTGGATTTAATTGAGTGTACAGAAAATAAGTACGGGGGACCAGTGCGAGACTGGATTTAATTGAGAGTACAGAAAATAAGTACGGGGGACCAGTGCGAGACTGGATTTAATTGAGAGTACAGAAAATAAGTACGGGGGACCAGTGCGAGACTGGATTTAAACGAAAGTAATTGCATAAGAAGAAATGGTTAGTAGTCCAATCACTCCATAAGAGGAGGCTTCGATCGACGACTCCGTTCTTTTATTATTGTCGCGGCGGGGTTACGTTTTGGTGCTGCGTCGCGATGTCGTTCCGATTTTTGCGTTGCTTCTCCGAGCTTAGTCGATCTTTTTAGTTTAATACGCATAATTTTGGATAAGTATTTAAGATATGCGTCGAGGAGACGCCGATTCGTTTTAATGAATTTCGCTCTTTTCCGGGCGTCTATTTTTGTTTGAAAAGGCTTTTGAGGGGTTAAATCACAAGTCCACACCCCCTATCTTTGGTAGTATTTGTAAAATACCTATATTTAGTGCCCCTAATTTTTGGGGATTTTTAGAAACACATTTGGGCATTTTAATACCTAAAATAAACTTTATATTGGGTTTTAAAAATAGTAAAACCCCTCCTAAAAATCCCAAAAAATTTCTGGGGGTGCCCCTGAGGGTGAGGCACATTTTTCATATAGAAAAGTTTTCCTGAAAGGGCCCCATTTTTCCTCAGAAAAATGGGGAAGTTTTAAGGGTTTTTGGGGTGCAAATAGAGGCAGGGAGAGACCTGGGGGCGCCACACCGGGCGCTGTCCTTGGCTCCCACAGCGGATCCACAGCGGATCCGCTGTGGGGGCACTCATATTCATGCAGGGGGGGGGGGGGGGGGGGGGCGGGAATTAAGGTTGCGGGAGCTGCTTGATCTCCCGGGGGAGATCGAGCGGCTCCCGTCAATCCTGACGGGAGGCGGCTGCTGCCGCCGCCGGCAGCGGCCGGATGTGGCCGGCGCCGCCCCCGGTCGGTGCGCCGGGGGCAGGCGACCACTCCGGTGGTGGTCCGGCGGCCTGGCGCCGCCGGCCACCGCCGGGGTTCGTGCTGTAAGGGCACGGGGGCGGTGGCGGCCTGTACGCCTCATGCAGGCTTGCCGCCACCGCCCCCACCGGAGGGAAGGGATGGGGGAAGCCCCCGGCCGGTACGCCGGGGGCCGGCGACTCCTCCGGGGGTGGTCCGGCGGCCTGGCACCGCCGGCCACCGCCGGGGGAGGGAGTAAGTAATAGGGGCGGGCGGCTGCGGCATGGCCTGCATGGGCCATGCAGGCCGCTGTGCCGCCGCCCCTCCCGTCGGAGGGTCGCCGGCGCCGCCCCCGGTCGGTGCGCCGGGGGCCGGCGCCAACTCCGGTGGTGGCCCGGCGGCCGGGCGCCGCCGGACCCCACCGGACAACGGGGCAGAAGGGGCGGGGAGGCGCGGTGCAGCCAGCCCGAGCCGTGCCGGCTTGCTGCACCGCCGCCCCCTCGCGCGCAGCCCTCCCTGCCGCCCCTGGTCGGGGTGCCGGGGAGGGGGCAGCCGTCCGGCGGTGGCCCGGCAGCCTGGCGCCGCCGGCCGCCGCCGGGGAAGGGAGTAACTCCCTTACAGGGAGCGCGAGGAGGAGGGGGAAGACGCGGCCGCCGCCGGCCGTGACTGCCGGCGGCCTGAACGCCTCCTCCGGGAGGTAGGAAAGGGGAGGGGGAGATCTCTACCTGAGGGGTTGGGGGTTGGTGGTGGTGGCCGGCCATGGAGGAGGAGGAGGAGGTGGTCGGCCTAGGGTTTAGGCTTGCTCCGGCAAGGTGGTGGAGGAGGGCTGGCTGGCTGGGGGCTGCCGTCAGGGGAGGACTGAGAGAGAGGGAGAGGTGGTGTGTGGGGGGGGGGGGGGGAAATGGAGAGGGCTGCCCCTCCTTTTATAGGGAGGGGGAAGCTCTCCTCCCCCCCTTCCTTTTCCTCCACGTGGGGATAAGGGAGGGGGAGATATTTCTCCCCCTCCCCTCCCTCCTCTCTCTCCTGCCCAAATAGGGGGGCTGCCCATGAATAGGCAGCCCTTCCTTTTTGGGGGAGGGGCTTCTCTTTCCCCCCCCCCCCTTTTCTTTTCGTCTCTTTCCTAAGTAATTTCAGACTGGGGGGGGGGGGGTTTGACCAAGTCAACTTAGGGCGGGGTCCTCCTCGGCTCCCGGGACATGATAAGAGTCGCCGGGGCCGATGCCGGGTTCGTGTGCTTTATATTTCGTGTGTTGCACTGAGGCGATCTGCATAGGACTAAAATGGCATACCCTCCATACGACCTCGTATCGAGACGCAACGAGTTCCGTTGCGCTCGTATTGTCCATACGAGTCTATCGGAACTGACGGAAGTTAATTCGGGGTTCGTACGGCCACTATTCATAATAATGAGGTAGTGGTGCGCTACGATACCCGAAATGTTCGTTTTCTCTAAACGACCTCGGATCGAAGTGCAACGAATTCCGTTGCACTCGTATTGTCCATACGAGTCCAACGGAACTGACGGAAGTTAACTCGGGGTTCGTACGGCCACTATTCATAATAATGAGGTAGTGGTGCGCTACGATACCCGAAATGGTCGTTTTCTCCAAACGACCTCGGATCGAAGTGCAACGAATTCCGTTGCGCTCGTATTGTCCATACGAGTCCAACGGAACTGACGGAAGTCAATTCGGGGTTCGTACGGCCACCATTCATAATAATGAGGTAGTGGTGCGCTACGATACCCGAAATGGTCGTTTTCTCCAAACGACCTCGGATCGAAGTGCAACGAATTCCGTTGCGCTCGTATTGTCCATACGAGTCCAACGGAACTGCCGGAAGTCAATTCGGGGTTCGTACGGCCACTATTTACAATAATGAGGTAGTGGCGCGCTACGATACCCGAAACGGTCGTTTTCTCCAAACGACCTCGGATCGAAGTGCAACGAATTCCGTTGCGCTCGTATTGTCCATACGAGTCCAACGGAACTGACGGAAGTCAATTCGGGGTTCGTACGGCCACTATTCATAATAATGAGGTAGTGGCGCGCTACGATACCCGAAATGGTCGTTTTCTACTGCTCGGGCCTACTTTTATTGGGCTCACTAGGGTCTAGTGGCCCAATAAAAGTCGGGATGTTACAATCCAATAAAAATAAAGAGATTTTCGTCCCCGAAAATTGGCTAAAGTAGGGGTTTAAATGATGTACCTGGGGGAAGAGCGTCGGGTATTTTTCTCGTACGAGCGTCTCGGGTTCCCAAGTGAACTCTTCGCGTCCACCGTTCGACCATAAGATCTTGACCATTGTGACTGTCTTGTTCCGCAGTTCTTTGATCTTGGAGTCCACTATCTTCACAGGTTCGAGTCGGACAGATCGGTCGGATTGTACTGATGTTGGGGGTGTGGGGAGGTGCTGCTCTGGTTGGCGCAGAACACGTCTTAGCGAGGAGACATGAAATACGTCGTGAAGGCTCCCCAGCTCGGCTGGCAAAGCTAACCTGTAAGCCACCGGGCCAATTCTTTCGACGACTGGATACGGGCCTAGATAGCGGGGGTCCAGCTTTTTCTGCCTCTTGATTCGTGATATCCCATGCATTGGCTTAATCTTTAAGAAAACCATATCTCCCACTTGGAATTCCACTTGCCGATGACGTGCGTCGTAATACTTGGCCTGTCGGCTCTGCGCTTCCAGCATGCGTTCCCGGATTAGTCTTATTGCGGCGGTGGTATCGTCGATGTAGGTGATTCCCAAGGCTTCGGGGTCCTCATCCTGTGCCCAAGATAGCGGGGTCCGACAGCGTCTTCCGTAGAGGGCTTCGTACGGTGCCATCTTGATGCTTGCCTGGAAGCTGTTGTTATATGAGAACTCTACCAAAGGTAGTAACTGCTCCCATGGCTCGTTGTGCTCCACTATGCATAATCGGAGAAGGTCTTCCATCGTCCGATTCGTCCTTTCCGTCTGCCCATCGGTCTGGGGGTGGAAGGCGGTGCTAAAAGCTAATCTGGTTCCCAGATAAGCTTGTACTCTTCTCCATTCCTTCGATGTAAAGCGCCCATCGCGGTCCGAGACGATTGATTTGGGTATTCCATGAAATCGGACTACCTGCTCGTATGGTAGAGGGCTTCGTATGGTTGGGGGTTGGTGGTGGTGGCCGGCCATGGAGGAGGAGGAGGAGGTGGTCGGCCTAGGGTTTAGGCTTGCTCCGGCAAGGTGGTGGAGGAGGGCTTGCTCCGGCAAGGTGGTCGGCCTAGGGTTTAGGCTTCCCATCCCACCGGAGGGAAGGGATGGGGGAAGCCCCCGGCCGGTACGCCGGGGGCCGGCGACTCCTCCGGGGGTGGTCCGGCGGCCTGGCACCGCCGGCCACCGCCGGGGGAGGGAGTAATAGGGGCGGGCGGCTGCGGCGTGGCCTGCATGGGCCATGCAGGCCGCTGTGCCGCCGCCCCTCCCGTCGGAGGGTCGCCGGCGCCGCCCCCGGTCGGTGCGCCGGGGGCCGGCGCCAACTCCGGTGGTGGCCCGGCGGCCGGGCGCCGCCGGACCCCACCGGACAACGGGGCAGAAGGGGCGGGGAGGCGCGGTGCAGCCAGCCCGAGCCGTGCCGGCTTGCTGCACCGCCGCCCCTCGCGCGCAGCCCTCCCTGCCGCCCCTGGTCGGGGCGCCGGGGAGGGGGCAGCCGTCCGGCGGTGGCCCGGCAGCCTGGCGCCGCCGGCCGCCGCCGGCCGCCGCCGGGGAAGGGAGTAACTCCCTTACAGGGAGCGCGAGGAGGAGGGGGAAGACGCGGCCGCCGCCGGCCGTGACTGCCGGCGGCCTGAACGCCTCCTCCGGGAGGTAGGAAAGGGGAGGGGGAGATCTCTACCTGAGGGGTTGGGGGTTGGTGGTGGTGGCCGGCCATGGAGGAGGAGGAGGAGGTGGTCGGCCTAGGGTTTAGGCTTGCTCCGGCAAGGTGGTGGAGGAGGGCTGGCTGGCTGGGGGCTGCCGTCAGGGGAGGACTGAGAGAGAGGGAGAGGTGGTGTGTGTGGGGGGGGAAATGGAGAGGGCTGCCCCTCCTTTTATAGGGAGGGGGAAGCTCTCCTCCCCCCCTTCCTTTTCCTCCACGTGGGGATAAGGGAGGGGGAGATATTTCTCCCCCTCCCCTCCCTCCTCTCTCTCCTGCCCAAATAGGGGGGCTGCCCATGAATAGGCAGCCCTTCCTTTTTGGGGGAGGGGCTTCTCTTTCCCCCCCCCCCCCCCCTTTTCTTTTCGTCTCTTTCCTAAGTAATTTCAGACTGGGGGGGGGGGGGGGGGGGTTTGACCAAGTCAACTTAGGGCTATGTGTTCTGATGTGAGGTTATGATTCTTGTGCCTGACAAGGAGACCGCTCAGCGCTCGAGGGGGGATGGGACGTCACCACCCGGGGAGCGTTAAGGGGTCATCCTTGGGCAGTAAGATCCCCCTCCCTGAACCCGGTTCAGGATTGGGGAGGGGGGGGGGGGGGGTTCTACAAATGGATCAGAGCTACCACGATCCGACCACATGGGGCAGTCTTTCGATCCTCCTTTTCCCCGGTTCCGTTTCTTGGTTCGGGACGAACCATGCAGCGGAAGCCTGGTGGACCCTCTAGGTTAAGGTTAAGGACTCGAGACTGCACGATAGTACACCCACACGCTTTCCGTTTTCTTTCCTTTCAGTCCTGCAAAATGCCCTTAGTTTTGCAAGTTCTGACACCCGTTTGTTACTTCTCCAGATACCGGAGTCAAGTAATGGAAGGTCTTCCTCTCAAGACCAGTACCACCCTACCACTCCACCACCAGCTCAGACCGCTCCGGCCACAGTTCCATTCGGAGAGACAGAGCTCGGGCAGACCCTGGTAGCCCTGTTGGCCGCCTTCCAGACAGCCACTTTACGGTCACCCCAGCAGGCCACCGTACCCACTGATCTATTGACGACTTTCCGAGGGCTAAGGCCCCCCACCTTTCGGGGTACAGAGTCGGCCATCCAGGCCGAGGAGTGGGTGGAGAGGGTAGAGGAGCTTCTTGTAGGGATGATGTGCCCAGCAGTAGCCGCAGTATCCCTAGTAGTGACCATGTTGGAGGGCTATGCCCGGGACTGGTGGAGGGCAGCTAGCCGCTCCACTTTTAGAGGACGACCCCTTAGCACCATTCTCTGGGGGGAGTTCTCAGATGCTTTCTTAGAGCATTTCATTTCAGATGCAGACCGGATGGCACTCCAGGAGCGGTTCCTACAGATCAGACAGGGAGATAGGACGGTTCCAGACTACCAGAGAGAGTTTATCCACCTGGCCCGCTTCGCCGGGACCTTAGCAGGTACAGATAGGGACACGGCGGCCAGATTTTATCGGGGATTAAGAGACGACCTCCGTCAGGCCCTGATCATGATATCCCAGGCATCCTTCCACACGATCACCTCACATGCCACCGCTCTAGAGATGGATCAGCGGATGGTAGCCCAGCAGCGGAGGGGACACGTAGGTATTCCCCGGACTCAGGACCGAGAGAGAAGAGCAGGTCCTCGCAGGCAGGGCCGAGACGGGAGACAGCGGCAGCGTCACCAGCCATATAGGCAGGCACCCCAGCCCCGACCAGCACCCCAGCCCCGACCAGCACCCCCAGCCCCAGCACCACAGGTCGTCCCGGCCGCACGACGAGATGTTCCCTTCGCAGGGAACTGCTACCTATGCCAGCAGCCTGGGCATATACGAGCCTTCTGCCCACAGGCTACCGGGAGACCCGGTTTAGGAGCAGTACAGAGAGCGGCGGAGAGAGGACAAGGTGGACGCAGAGGACGTCCCGCAGGCAGGAGGGAGCCGGCTAGGCAGGGCAGAGCAGCACCGCTCGAGGCATACGCGTTGGATCTCCAGCACGGTCCTGCTCCTGACGTAGTGATAGGTATCTACTTTCGATAGTACGATATCCTAGGAGATGTTTTAGCTTATATATTGGGACTTTTTGTATATGTCATCCCTACTCTTGTATATCTGTGAAAAGCTTATGATTATGATATATATACATATATGTTATCAGGTTTACTTTTGGTAGAAGGTCGTCCCGCTAAAACACTGTTCGATACCGGCGCCACACACTCTTTCGTTGCACAAAACTTCATCGCCGACAAAGAGAACACGGTGCGATCATCCGGGATATCAATCCGAATACGACTCCCGGATGGATCAGATATGACTTCCACCGAGAAGTGTTCCTTCCAGGCAATGCTAGGAGGCATCGAGTTCGAAGTCAACGCCACCATCTTAGCAATAACCGGGTTCGACATCATTCTGGGAATGGATTGGTTGGCCGAGCACAGCGCCCAAATCAATTGTTCGACTCGAGAAATCCGCCTCCAGAATCCGAATGGGCAATTTATCACGCTAGCAGGTATACCCTCCGTCACCCGCATTATCTTAACATCTGCACAAACCGTCAAGGCAGTTCGACGGAAGGACGAGATGTACCTAATCTACTTTGAGATGGAGAACACGACGCAAGTACTCGCTAAAGTACCGGTGATCAGGGACTTCCCAGATATCTTCCCAGAGTCACTCCCCGGGTTGCCCCCGCAACGGGAAGTAGACTTCCAAATCGAACTTACTCAAGGAGCCCGACCAGTGTCCCGAGCACCATACCGGATGGCCCCGAGGGAACTGGCTGAGCTCAAGATTCAGCTACAAGAGTTAGTCGACGCAGGATTCATACGTCCTAGTACCTCTCCCTGGGGAGCCCCAGTATTGTTCGTTAAAAAGAAGGACGGATCGCTGCGCCTCTGCATCGACTACAGAGGCTTGAATAAACTCACCATCCGGAATACCTATCCCCTACCCCGGATAGATGAACTGTTCGATCAACTACAAGGCGCGTCCGTCTTTTCCAAAATGGACTTAAGGTCCGGCTACTATCAACTTAGAGTACGAGAAGAGGACATTCCCAAGACCGCCTTTAGCTCTCGCTACGGACTATACGAGTTCATGGTAATGCCATTTGGGTTAACCAATGCCCCGTCCGCCTTCATGGCTTTGATGAATACGGTATTCAAACCCTTCCTGGATCATTTCGTAATAGTCTTCATAGATGATATTCTCATCTACTCAAAGAACAAAACCGATCACTCCAGGCACCTCCAAATGGTACTACTTAAGCTAAGAGAACACTCACTCTTCGCCAAGTTTAGCAAATGCGAATTCTGGATGGAAGAAGTCGGCTTTCTGGGACACACCGTCAACAAGAACGGAGTAGCAGTAGATCAAGCCAAGGTGCAAGCAGTACGAGATTGGCCGCCACTTAAGACAGCGGCAGACATCCGAAGTTTCCTTGGCCTCGCCGGCTACTACCGTAAGTTCGTCGAAGGCTTCTCCAAGATCGCATTACCACTTACCACCCTCACCAAGAAGGATGTGACATTCCAATGGTCTCCTGAATGCGAGGCGGCATTCATCGAACTAAAGAACCGGCTAATATCGGCCCCAATCCTAACCCTCCCCTCCGGTACCGAGGGTTTCCAAATCTATGCTGATGCCTCTCTGAAAGGATTGGGGGCCGTGCTTATGCAACATGGCAAGGTGATTGCCTACGCCTCACGTCAGCTCAAGCCGCATGAACTAAACTACGCCACGCACGATCTGGAGCTGGGAGCGGTAGTTTTCGCCTTAAAAATCTGGAGACATTACCTCTACGGGGTACGATGCGAGATCTTCTCCGATCATAAAAGCCTCAAATACGTCTTCACCCAGAAAGAGCTAAACCTCCGGCAACGCCGGTGGTTAGAATTTCTCTGTGATTATGACTTCGCCCTCCAGTACCACCCTGGCAAGGCTAATAAAGTTGCAGACGCCTTGAGTCGGCAGCCCCCGAGGACCGGGAGTTGGTTAGAAATGGTGCCAGAGGAGTTAGTCAAATCATTGGCAGAAATGGATATTATCCTCATCACCCGCAGAAATCCGATGGAATACCAAGCCCACCTCTATTGGATGGAGATACAGTGTGACATCAGGAATAGAATACGAGAAGCCCAGAAGACCGATGTTGAAGCAGCACCGATCATTCAGGCCTTGCAACACGGTGTACAAGAAGACTACAACCTGTATGATGGCATCCTGCAATACAGACACCGCATATTCATTCCCGCTGCAGGAGGGATCCGTGAGGAGATACTCCGTGAAGCTCACCAGACAAGGTACTCGATACACCCGGGAGTAGTAAAAATGTATACGGACCTGCGCAGGACCCTATACTGGTCAGGCATGAAGAAGGATGTCACCGATTATGTAGCGCACTGCCAAACCTGCCAAATGGTCAAGGCCGAATGTCGTAGCCCAGGAGGTCTACTACAACCCCTGCCAATTCCAGAATGGAAGTTCGAGGATATTTCCATGGATTTTGTCCATGGCTTACCCCGATCCCGTGCAGGTAACGACTCCATATGGGTAGTAGTGGACCGCCTCACCAAGGTAGCCCGATTCATCCCGAACCGGCAAGGCGATGGTGTCGACATTCTAGCCCGACTATTTATCGAGCAGGTAGTCCGATTTCATGGAATACCCAAATCAATCGTCTCGGACCGCGATGGGCGCTTTACATCGAAGGAATGGAGAAGAGTACAAGCTTATCTGGGAACCAGATTAGCTTTTAGCACCGCCTTCCACCCCCAGACCGATGGGCAGACGGAAAGGACGAATCGGACGATGGAAGACCTTCTCCGATTATGCATAGTGGAGCACAACGAGCCATGGGAGCAGTTACTACCTTTGGTAGAGTTCTCATATAACAACAGCTTCCAGGCAAGCATCAAGATGGCACCGTACGAAGCCCTCTACGGAAGACGCTGTCGGACCCCGCTATCTTGGGCACAGGATGAGGACCCCGAAGCCTTGGGAATCACCTACATCGACGATACCACCGCCGCAATAAGACTAATCCGGGAACGCATGCTGGAAGCGCAGAGCCGACAGGACAAGTATTACGACGCACGTCATCGGCAAGTGGAATTCCAAGTGGGAGATATGGTTTTCTTAAAGATTAAGCCAATGCATGGGATATCACGAATCAAGAGGCAGAAAAAGCTGGACCCCCGCTATCTAGGCCCGTATCCAGTCGTCGAAAGAATTGGCCCGGTGGCTTACAGGTTAGCTTTGCCAGCCGAGCTGGGGAGCCTTCACGACGTATTTCATGTCTCCTCGCTAAGACGTGTTCTGCGCCAACCAGAGCAGCACCTCCCCACACCCCCAACATCAGTACAATCCGACCGATCTGTCCGACTCGAACCTGTGAAGATAGTGGACTCCAAGATCAAAGAACTGCGGAACAAGACAGTCACAATGGTCAAGATCTTATGGTCGAACGGTGGACGCGAAGAGTTCACTTGGGAACCCGAGACGCTCGTACGAGAAAAATACCCGACGCTCTTCCCCCAGGTACATCATTTAAACCCCTACTTTAGCCAATTTTCGGGGACGAAAATCTCTTTATTTTTATTGGATTGTAACATCCCGACTTTTATTGGGCCACTAGACCCTAGTGAGCCCAATAAAAGTAGGCCCGAGCAGTAGAAAACGACCATTTCGGGTATCGTAGCGCGCCACTACCTCATTATTATGAATAGTGGCCGTACGAACCCCGAATTGACTTCCGTCAGTTCCGTTGGACTCGTATGGACAATACGAGCGCAACGGAATTCGTTGCACTTCGATCCGAGGTCGTTTGGAGAAAACGACCATTTCGGGTATCGTAGCGCACCACTACCTCATTATTATGAATAGTGGCCGTACGAACCCCGAGTTAACTTCCGTCAGTTCCGTTGGACTCGTATGGACAATACGAGCGCAACGGAATTCGTTGCACTTCGATCCGAGGTCGTTTGGAGAAAACGACCATTTCGGGTATCGTAGCGCACCACTACCTCATTATTATGAATAGTGGCCGTACGAACCCCGAATTAACTTCCGTCAGTTCCGATAGACTCGTATGGACAATACGAGCGCAACGGAACTCGTTGCGTCTCGATACGAGGTCGTATGGAGGGTATGCCATTTTAGTCCTATGCAGATCGCCTCAGTGCAACACACGAAATATAAAGCACACGAACCCGGCATCGGCCCCGGCGACTCTTATCATGTCCCGGGAGCCGAGGAGGACCCCGCCCTAAGTTGACTTGGTCAAACCCCCCCCCCCCCCCCCCAGTCTGAAATTACTTAGGAAAGAGACGAAAAGAAAAGGGGGGGGGGGAAAGAGAAGCCCCTCCCCCAAAAAGGAAGGGCTGCCTATTCATGGGCAGCCCCCCTATTTGGGCAGGAGAGAGAGGAGGGAGGGGAGGGGGAGAAATATCTCCCCCTCCCTTATCCCCACGTGGAGGAAAAGGAAGGGGGGGAGGAGAGCTTCCCCCTCCCTATAAAAGGAGGGGCAGCCCTCTCCATTTCCCCCCCCCACACACACCACCTCTCCCTCTCTCTCAGTCCTCCCCTGACGGCAGCCCCCAGCCAGCCAGCCCTCCTCCACCACCTTGCCGGAGCAAGCCTAAACCCTAGGCCGACCACCTCCTCCTCCTCCTCCATGGCCGGCCACCACCACCAACCCCCAACCCCTCAGGTAGAGATCTCCCCCTCCCCTTTCCTACCTCCCGGAGGAGGCGTTCAGGCCGCCGGCAGTCACGGCCGGCGGCGGCCGCGTCTTCCCCCTCCTCCTCGCGCTCCCTGTAAGGGAGTTACTCCCTTCCCCGGCGGCGGCCGGCGGCGCCAGGCTGCCGGGCCACCGCCGGACGGCTGCCCCCTCCCCGGCGCCCCGACCAGGGGCGGCAGGGAGGGCTGCGCGCGAGGGGGCGGCGGTGCAGCAAGCCGGCACGGCTCGGGCTGGCTGCACCGCGCCTCCCCGCCCCTTCTGCCCCGTTGTCCGGTGGGGTCCGGCGGCGCCCGGCCGCCGGGCCACCACCGGAGTTGGCGCCGGCCCCCGGCGCACCGACCGGGGGCGGCGCCGGCGACCCTCCGACGGGAGGGGCGGCGGCACAGCGGCCTGCATGGCCCATGCAGGCCACGCCGCAGCCGCCCGCCCCTATTACTCCCTCCCCCGGCGGTGGCCGGCGGTGCCAGGCCGCCGGACCACCCCCGGAGGAGTCGCCGGCCCCCGGCGTACCGGCCGGGGGCTTCCCCCATCCCTTCCCTCCGGTGGGGGCGGTGGCGGCAAGCCTGCATGAGGCGTACAGGCCGCCACCGCCCCCGTGCCCTTACAGCACGAACCCCGGCGGTGGCCGGCGGCGCCAGGCCGCCGGACCACCACCGGAGTGGTCGCCTGCCCCCGGCGCACCGACCGGGGGCGGCGCCGGCCACATCCGGCCGCTGCCGGCGGCGGCAGCAGCCGCCTCCCGTCAGGATTGACGGGAGCCGCTCGATCTCCCCCGGGAGATCAAGCAGCTCCCGCAACCTTAATTCCCGCCCCCCCCTGCATGAATATGAGTGCCCCCACAGCGGATCCGCTGTGGATCCGCTGTGGGAGCCAAGGACAGCGCCCGGTGTGGCGCCCCCAGGTCTCTCCCTGCCTCTATTTGCACCCCAAAAACCCTTAAAACTTCCCCATTTTTCTGAGGAAAAATGGGGCCCTTTCAGGAAAACTCTTCTATATGAAAAATGTGCCTCACCCTCAGGGGCACCCCCAGAAATTTTTTGGGATTTTTAGGAGGGGTTTTACTATTTTTAAAACCCAATATAAAGTTTATTTTAGGTATTAAAATGCCCAAATGTGTTTCTAAAAATCCCCAAAAATTAGGGGCACTAAATATAGGTATTTTACAAATACTACCAAAGATAGGGGGTGTGGACTTGTGATTTAACCCCTCAAAAGCCTTTTCAAACAAAAATAGACGCCCGGAAAAGAGCGAAATTCATTAAAACGAATCGGCGTCTCCTCGACGCATATCTTAAATACTTATCCAAAATTATGCGTATTAAACTAAAAAGATCGACTAAGCTCGGAGAAGCAACGCAAAAATCGGAACGACATCGCGACGCAGCACCAAAACGTAACCCCGCCGCGACAATAATAAAAGAACGGAGTCGTCGATCGAAGCCTCCTCTTATGGAGTGATTGGACTACTAACCATTTCTTCTTATGCAATTACTTTCGTTTAAATCCAGTCTCGCACTGGTCCCCCGTACTTATTTTCTGTACTCTCAATTAAATCCAGTCTCGCACTGGTCCCCCGTACTTATTTTCTGTACTCTCAATTAAATCCAGTCTCGCACTGGTCCCCCGTACTTATTTTCTGTACTCTCAATTAAATCCAGTCTCGCACTGGTCCCCCGTACCTATTTTCAGCACTTTCGTTTAAATCCAGTCTCGTACTGGTCCCCCGCATTTACATTCAGCACTTTCGTTTAAATCCAGTCTCGTACTGGTCCTTATTACATGGCCTTTGCTTTCGGCCTACCTTTCTGTTTATTACATGGCCTTTGCTTTCGGCCTACCTTTCTGCTTATTACATGGCCTTTGCTTTCGGCCTACATTTCTGTTTAAATATTATGGCCCATGCTTCGGCCTAATTTATTTACTAGTGAAGAGCTGCCGTGGCAACAAATGCGGTGCTTATCCTCCCTTCGGCGGGGCCTTAGTTGGGGAAAACTCGGAGTCGAGTCTCTCCTCCCAAGTTAGCCCCAAGCAAGGAGCACTCATACCACTAAGCCTCCCGGTCCAAGGTCATGCGACCGGTCGAGTATGAATTGCCACGTGGCCTAAAGGTTCGTTTAAAAATAAGCGGGTGAAGATTGTTTGGAAGTGGCGGGTCGGTCACGCTCGCAGACCGTTCGTACCGGTGCGGGTGAGTTGACGACTCATGGCGACAGGGAGATGGGCACAGTGGGTTATTACCCTCTGAGCCTGCAGTATCGCCTCCGCTGGTCGGCCTAAAAATCGGTTCGCCGGATGTCGCTCACATCCATTCAGTACACCAAGTTGTACGGGAGGGCCTGAATGATACGGTACGACTTATATTTACAACTTAACGGGGCCGAAGCCTATCGTTTACAAAATATTGTCCGTAGACTACATATGCTAAGACAAAAGGGAGTCCTGGGCTCGTCCCTATATACTCGTACTCACATCTCTGAAGATAGAAGGGGAGGCTGGGGTAATCGAACGGATCATCTCCAAGGCTTCCCGGTCAACCTGTGATGTGGGGGCTTCACGCTGTCCCGTCTCCTGTGATTGGTTATAAGAAATAACCGTTAGTCACAGAGCTAAGCAGAAAACACATCCCCCTCCCCGGATCTTTTGATAGGCTTCGGCCCCGTTAAGTTGTAAATATAAGCTGTATGTTTGGTTTGCCCATCTTTTGATTGCTTCCGCTATGTGTTCTGATGTGAGGTTATGATTCTTGTGCCTGACAAGGAGACCGCTCAGCGCTCGAGGGGGGATGGGACGTCACCACCCGGGGAGCGTTAAGGGGTCATCCTTGGGCAGTAAGATCCCCCCTCCCTGAACCCGGTTCAGGATTGGGGAGGGGGGGGGGGGGGTTCTACATAAGGGGCTCATTAGGCCCCTTATTTGACCAGGGTCGGGCCCCAAGCCCACTGGGCATCTTAGCTGGGCATGGCTGCCCAATGATTTTGCTGTCAAATGACAACAATTGCTATTGTTGGGTAGCAGCTTTTGGTCATTTGGGGGCCTGCTTGGGCCTGGTATGATAGTGGGGTGCGACCCACACCCCCTTGCAGGGTGCGCGTCTAACCGCACCCTCTTAGTGGGGTGCGGTGACAAGGTTCGACTGAACTCGGCGTCGTGCGACGGTTGTGGCGGTTTTCTCCCCACTCTCATTGTCATGAGTTTTAACTTGCTTGGCTCTATTGCCTCTGCTTTCTCATGACGGGGCTTTTGCTAACCGCACCCCTTAGAACTCCTTATAACTTTTTGGGTGCATATCAAAAATAAATGGGGGTAAAATTAATATCAAATTAGTTCTTAAAATTTTAGTTTTGTCAAAATAGTCTTTGAATTTCTCATCTAAGTATTTTTTTATCCTTTGAATTACACTCAAAATGAAATCGAATGTTGACCAAGAGAATGAAAATGACACAATTTAAAAATTTAACGACTAAATTGACATTACCTTGCAATCTCACGGACGGAAATGACTTTTGTGCTCAATAAATGGCGAAATTTTTGAATCCGATCTCCGGAGTCTGATTCCTTCTTTGCTCCCCTGCGTGAACGGGATCGCTAATCCCGATAGATTTTTAGTTTTGCTCGCCTCCGTTCGATGTTCTACGCGGCACACGAGCAGTAATTCTGGATAGGGATTTCGGAACGGACATCGGACGCAAGAATCTCCCCAATAAATGAGAGAACATAAATTGAAATTTTTTTTGTCAATATTCGTAATTATTTTCTATTTAGAGCTAATTAAAAAATGATTCCGAAATATATTTTAAGAGCTTGAGCGCAATTTAAAATTCCTAATTTGGAGTCGGTTCACTTGTTCGAATCCGTTTGAACTTTGGAGGCATCTCGATTCGAGGAAGAAACCGCTCTAGGGTTTTGGCTCACGAGGGTTTTATTTTCGAAATGAAGCTTAAGCAACTCGAAGGTCTTCTCGGGAGTATTCAGCAGTTCCCTAATCCAAAGGTCGCGCAGAAGCTTACAATTCCCACCATTATCTGTTTGCTCAGCTCACCCTTTATCTTTCAGTTAAATCGAACCACCGATGCTGATTTTGTTCCCCTTTCTCGTTATCCCTGATTTTATGATTTCATCAACCCTGTTTGTCTTATAATGATTTTTTAATTTTACTTTGAAATAATAGAAAAGTTTGATTCTGCTTCTCTTTCACTGTTGGAGATGAGCAGTTGGAACTGGAGCAGTATCCTACAGGGCCGCACATCGCATCAAGATTGGTTTATACGGTATCCTTCTTCAGTTATATGCCTCTTTCGTCGATGTATTGTTAAGGATTTGTAGCTGTGTTGTTAGGGTATAGAAGCTGCAAACTTCATTGTTAAACTCGGAGCTTTATGGTTGCTTGAGAAAATATAACCATATTATAGAATAATTTATGAGAATTTCTTAACCTCTGATAATTATTTAATGCACATGGATCATTTCAGATCCTACTGTCCCCAGTTAGTAGTTATCTGCGGAAATCTCTCGAAACATTCATCACTTCATTAGTGATATTGTTTAAAATATAAAGAAATGGACCTATCTGTCTTTCAATACTTGATGGCTGAAGATTTAGATATTTTGTGTTAGGGAATTATCAAAACGAGAAGCAAACACAACACAAAAAACACAAGAATTGCGTGGTTCATCTCAAGATGGGCTACGTCAACCGACAATAACATGTCGTTTCACAATATGGAAGAACAACGACAGTTACAAGAATGAAGGCATTTTGTTTTCATCATATCACTATAACCTTAGAATAGAAGGAGTTTATATGTTACTCCGTACGCATAAAAAAATTCCAAGCCTAGGTTGTGCGAGATGATGTTGAACATAGTTAGTAGGGGAGAGGCTGTTGTGGCGGCTTACAGCTGGGTTGAGTTGTCGGTAGACAGATCTAGCGTTGGAGGTGAATGAAGAGGTGGCAGATCTACCCGTGCCGCAAAGGTGAACCGAAGCTTTTGGCATAGAAAGCAAATTTTGCTTGGATAACAACCATCTCTCATGGGGGAATATGGCTGTGACTGTGGATCATCACGAGGAAGGGGGTGGCAACATTGGTCGGAATCCAAACATCCAAAGGAAATGGCGGATGGAGATTGAATTCCAGACCGTTTGACTCGCACGAAGAACAAAAATAACATTAGACTTCGAAAAACATACTTACACCAAGTTACAATCAATGGTCAGGCCTCTTGTCCAGCTTAAGGTCGACTCTAATAGACTAGAATATGAAATGACATAGCCCGTAACTCACTCCTTGCATAGAATACTAGGTACACGAAAAAAAACTAATTAATCAATACATAAAGGATACATATTTAGTACTAGACAATACAATGACGACTCTTGGTTTTTCTCTTGTTGTTGGATGGAAATCCGACGAGTCCGACTGAGGAGTATATGCAACAATAGCAATTATAGAAGTTGTACAAACAAATCTGTGCTAACTGCTAAGTAGTTTTACATCTCATGCAAAACTCAACAATGCCGATTAAAGAATGTAATATTTGTAAGCCAACCCTAATAGTCGGATGAGTCAAATTGTGATATTATTTTTATTATTTAGAATGATTATTGACATGCTTCCCTTTACCGTCTCACTTATGAGTTATGACCCATCACTCATTACAGATTACTAAGCTACCAGTTTACTTATGTGCTACTAACATTTCTGCAAGGAGCGTTTGGGGAAGGGTACTTGGTGAGAAAAATCAGAAGTGTGTTCATCAATGGACACAAAAAGAGTCTACCATCTAATATCAATGTGTTAGCACGTAGTTTGGGTGCCATGTTATTTTCTTAAATGGCTGTTGAGGCATTGCCATGTTTTCCCCCTTAAATCTGCAGTCATACCCGTGAAACACCATGCTCACTTTCTAAATATCATCATACCATAAAGTTTTATTCAACTATGCACCTTTGAATATAAATTCCATGTTAACAAAATCTTTGGTTTGTAGTCAAGCATATCTGGTGCTTTCATTTATCGTTTTCGGTTTGCTGTAAAATTACATCAATGTTCATCACATCTAGAAGAAAAACCTTAAGAATGGCTTGGCAACACATTGGTATAGGAGACTGCTGTGTGAGTTATTGGAAAATGGGGCATTCTTTCTTTAATGTTCTGATATGCAAGCTAATTTTTGATCAGCAACAATTGTCCATCACTAGTTAAAAACTTGGGCATTACCTCATATAAAAATAAAATTATTCCTTTTGAGATTGCCTTTTTGAAGTACTGAGCTGAGCAAGTAGTTATTTTTGGTGGGATTTTTCTTAATGTAAAGAGAAAAAGTGCAGTAATGGTCTTATGCATGCTTAATTCTAGGTTATAAGACAAATTACTTCTTAAATAATGAATGAATGATATGCATTTATAGGTAGCTACATATAGATGTACTATTTATTGTTTTTTTTTATTTAACAGCAAGTTGGATTTTAACACTTGGATTTCCAAATTTGTGATGCTAGTCGATATTAAGAATTTCAACACAGTCTTCCTGGGTGTTTCAGTTCCCTGCTTTATGCTCATCTTCTCGGCACATTTTTCCTCGAGTCCGATGTACTCTGGTCAATGTTTGTCTATAAGTTACCAAATGTTCTAATTCTTAACAAATTACATGCCAAACTGAAAAAATAATTTATTTATTTTACATACATTTTTATTTCTTGAACATCTCAGGCTGAAAATACTTTTGGGGATGTCAATGGCAAGGTAGTAGCAGATTTTGGTTGTGGTTGTGGAACATTAGGCATAGCTGGTGCTCTTATGGGTGCGGAGTGAGTATTTTATTTGCTGTCCGAGGTTTACTCTTTCTCTTCTTTTTGTATAAATGTCTGCCAATTGACCTAGTGTAGAAAACAAACTGTTATTTGCAATACTTACTAGTGCTCGTGTTGCTTAAAAGTTGGCAAGTTTTTTTTCTTTTCTGATTTAGTATTTTAACATGAGCAGCTATATCATGGGTTTTGATGTTGATTCACAATCACTTGAAACTGCATCACAAAATGTGGAACTTATTGAGGTATTATTCCTGCTCTCTGATTTGAAGTCTTATTTGTCCCTATGGAGGATTTTGTTTTCCTTTTACCAACTTATTTCTACTCCATGATACCCTTAAAGTACTCTTGGTTGGTTTGCCCATTTAGCCATGCTAATTTACATGGGAGTGTTCTATAATCCTTCTTTTCACAATTTTACTTGAGTTCTATGTGCACAACTCTTGGTACAATTCATAATCTTTTATAGAAAATTTTACATATACTTTTATCATCCTTGTTTCAAACTCATATAGGGCTCGTTTGGCGGAGAGAATTTCCCTCAGAGGCCACCGTGACCACGGTGGCCTCCCCGCGGAGGAAAAATTTGCGGAGTCCTAAGGCGGGGCAGATCCAACGGCGCGGCCGTGGCCCCGCCAAATGGGCCGCGACTGCGGGATCCGCCTCGCCAAACGAGGCCATAGTGTAATCATAACCTAAAGGGTGTACTTCATTTTATTTTTCGAAGAATATTGTCTGCAGTGCATGAATCAATAAATTTCAACATTAAGTAATAGCTTCTAATTTATTTGATCATCCCAATATATGAGTTCCTCACTACCAAGTCCAACACATAAATAAGGATCTAGGCATTAAGGCCTACATTGAATAATGATAGCTGAAATTAAGTCTGACTATGAGTATCTATTAAAACTCACTCTTCTTTTCCTGGTCTCAATTGCATTCATGACATTCATGAATTCTAGGTAAAACAGGAAGAGTTTCACCCACTTCCTATGCTTAGCTCTTGTTTTTTTTTTATTTCCAGTCCTTTACTAGTATAGATTTTTAGAGTTCCGCTTTGTCTTATAGCATCATTCAACGTAGGATTAAGCCAAAAATGACATAGTGATCTCATCTCTTACTCCCAGGTTTCTGACCCAATTGAGAACTGAATCCATGCGCTGTGTTCTATAAATCTTAAGTAATAAGATATTTATCTATGTTCCCCGTGCTTTACAATCTTAGGTTCTCCTTAATAAATTCACTACATAATTATAGTGTTGACCCTAAAGGCCTAAACCCTCTATTTTTTATGTGCTAATTTCATTATAATTTTCTTATATAAAAGAATATCTTTATCATAATGCTTAAATCATTAATTGCTAAGCCCGTCTTTCTTGGGATCATTTAATTTCATAAACTATTCCCAATCCCTTCCCTAAGGGTTCACTTTTTTACTTTCTTTTCTTTCATCATTTGGCGGAAGGTAGCTGGGTTAGACAATTCATCCACATCTTAATGGTCTCATCATCATTTTTGTAATTCACATGGCTCACAGAGAGTTCAATGGTCTTTCATATTTCTTATGATATAAATATAGATTATTTCATATCCTTTTGTTGGCCCTTTCGTACACATCAATCATTATTATCACTTATCAGAGATTTGATTCTCTAACTCATGAATAGCACAAATTATCTCTTCTTCTTAACATGTATAGTTAACATTTATGTCAGGTTCTTATCAACAGGGTTGGATCAGCCCAGGGATAAGTGCTCAAAGTTCTCTCTCATGTTCATAATGTCATTTCTAAGGCTAAGTTAAGAATATTATTGGTGTTGTAGTAATCTTCCTAAAAAACTCGTATCAATATAACTATTCATAAAGGCTCGTCTTTCCAGTTTTTCTGGTTTATTCTGATGCAAATGCCGCGCTCTCTTCAGTAGGAGGCCGCTTGTGCCTTACACAGTAGCTACAGTAATTTACATGTTCATTGCAATAGCATACAATGAGTGTTTATTTCCTTACATAGCCTCAACTTTCTTTTCTTAACACCTTAAAAATGTCCTTTTCTAATTCATACACAGCCTATCCTCATGTTGCATGGTGTTCATTTTATTCTTAGTGACTAATATCCACTCAATCGCACTCACCAAAATCTTACTTCCTAGAATTTAATCTGTATAGTTATGACTTATGAGAGGTTCGGGCAAACCATATATTTCTTGGGCCGACCCCCTTTAAATATTTTATTAATTATTTCCCTGCTATATTCAGTACATTAGCCCCTTAATCTCCTACCAACTGAGTTGGCCGAAGATATGTTCTTTTTTTAAAATTTGTTTTTATATTGGTTTCATGGAAGGGGAGCCTTGGCGCACTGGTTGAAGTGTTGCCGTGTGACCTTGAGGTCACGTGTTCGAGTCCTGGAAGCAGACTCTTGTAAAAATGCAGAGTAAGGTTTGCCTACATTTCACCCTTGTGGTGGGACCCTTCCCCTGACCCTCGTTGCGCGGGGATGCTTTGTGCACTGGCTGCCCCTTATTGGTTTCATGGATTTGAAGACTGATTCCCTTCCTACATTGTTAAAATCCCTCATTATCCCTTCTAAAAAATTCATATTAGCTAGGTTTAATTTGAATCCATATTTACTTCCATTTTTAAGTGTTTGAAATTCCACATCGCCTATTATAATGTCCGAAAATTCTCATTATCCTCTCTTTAGAATTTCATCAGGTAGGTTCAATTTGAATCATATTTATTAGTCATTTACTACCAATGGTAGGTTCAATTTGAATCATATTTATTAGTTATTTACTATCAATGGTATACAACCAAAAATTCATCTTCATTTCACAGAAAGTGTGACTCCAATTGAGAAACTTCCCTTATTTGCATGGCCTTGATCGATCCTAACTCTTGGGAAAGATTTTTTTTTCTTACATAAGCATCCTATGACAAGATCTTTTATTATCCCTTTTAAACAAAAATAAACGATGAAAGTACCATCAATTTATCTTCCCAGAATCTCCATAGTAAAGCTTATAAAAGAAGAAATTTCATTTATATATGTTGGAACAAAAGAAATTGGAATTGTAACACACTCATAATCATCATTCGAGATTTTAGGAGACAGGGTGAATGCTTTGTAGAACACTATTAGTGAACTATGACATGAATCATCCCCCAAGTTTCCTCTTCTCACTCATTTTTCTTCCAATAAATGGATAACAAAAAGGATAAATCAATGAACAAATCAAATGATCTCAATATTGTTCCTAAAACATGGATTCATAAGATATCATGGGTGATATTTCTTCATGATAAATACAATGATCAAATGATATCAAAGCATATCATAACATAAATCCAACCAAGGCTATCAATGCTGTTTCCTCTTCAATTTTTTTTATAATGCATCCATCATGTCATAAATATCATCACAAGGGAAATAAAAAACTGGAGAAACTAGCCTATGGTAAATCTAAATTAATCTCAAGGTAAGAAGGATAATCACCTCTTGAATTTTCTTACCTTTTCTAGCATCTTTCTTTGGGGCCACATTGAGGTACTCTTCTCCTTCCTATAAGGGCTTTGCTGAATACCACACTCCTTATAAATTTTGGGTAGAATGTGGTAAAAGGTGGGGAGTGGTATTGGAGGAGGTATTAATAGCCACTTAAAATTCCTTGATCGAGGCATTCCTAACGCTTTTCTCTATCATGACATGGCCGAATCTCCCTTTCCTCCCTTGAATTGAGGTGTTTTAAAACTTGTCTAGATTCCTCCAGACACTTTCTTTTTATTTATCTCCATCTAATTGTTTTATGAAGGGTTGTATTTCTTTCTTTAAAAAGAATATTTGAATTCATTAGTTGGAAATTTCATTCCAGGTGCTCTTAATAGGTCCATGTGGGTTTAATGAGTCATCTATCATGTGAACGACAAATAAACTCATTAGATTAGTTAATAGTTAATTAATTATAATGACATATTTGCACATTTTTTAGTAATTATTAGTTATACTTTTATTGATCATAACAATTAGCCATAAATCTTAAATTATTTTTTGTTGTTTTCTTGATTTTTAATAAATAATTTTTATCAACATTTCCTTTACAACAGATAAAACTTATCTTTCGCTGTTTCGATTATTGCAGGTGGATATGGATCTAATTCAATGCAATGTCAAGAACTTAGCCTTGAGAGGTAAGCTACTTATCAAACATTTCTGTTTCAATTCTTGTTTGGGGTCTTATGGTGAAAGCTTTAGTAATCTTTCTTTAAGCGTAGTATCAAACAAGTTTATTTGCACGTGAATTTGGACCATGCTCATTTAATGAGTTTGTTATTTATTATTATTTTTTTCCCCGAAACACTAGTCACCATTAAAGCTCGAATTTTTGTGACATCCAAGTGTAAGTATGATTACCCATATGTTCTTAGTATGATTACACTTGCTTGTATTCCTTTTACTACCTTTTCGTCTCCTTGGTATTACACTTGATCGACTGTCACTATTTTTAGGAAGGAGGTTAATTCATGGAAACGATGTATATAATAGAGAATTAAAATTGAGTCAAGATGATTACCAAATTACCCTTGGTCCATTTTGTCTTCTTTGATTGGACTTGGTCTTATGATTTGTTTAGACATTGCTTTATTTATAATACCATCAATTTGTTCAACACCCTAATCAGGCCATCTTTCTCTATGGTGGAGGGCGATAATTCTCTTAGCTTGGTATTTATCATGGTTCATAAGCTATTATAGAGAGAGCATTACCACCGCAAGAGCAAGGCAAACACATTACCATCGGAAGAGCGAGGTAGTCAGAGACATTTGAATGGTGTACTCGAGACGTGCAGCAATGACGTGCTCGGCAAAACCATCGTGCATCTAGAACTAGCTTGGGATTGATAACTATTTTATGTTATTTTCTGCACTTTATTTTCTACATTTTCTTTTAAATTGCCGTAGTTATGATTTTCCTACGCAGGTGGGGTTAAGTAGGGAAACATAAGAACCTTTATGCTTGGAGTAAGAGTTTTGGAACTAGGGATGGCCAAAGAGCCTTCCTTGGAGTTTTCTCTATATCTTTTCAACTATCCCATCCCTCTCATCACCTCCATCTACTCATGATACCCCAAGTAATATCATAGACCCGTCCTGCCACTTCTAGGTGCAAACCCCAATCGTTGGGTTCAAGCGTCATTTCACCATATGCCTCCTACTACACCCACCCACGAGCTCTTCATCCCGTACATCGATTCTACAACAACTCGATTCCTTGATCGCCACAATCCGTTGCTTCCAGCACAACTAGATCTTGGTGCTTCCAGCATGGCTAAATCTTGCTCACACTCCCTTAATAGTCTATGTAGCTCTAATGCCATTATCATATTTTATGTATCCCAATCCTGCCTATATAAGGGAGTGGGGGAGAGTCATTTTGCCATCTTTGAGATCTTGTCTAGTCTTAGGCTCTCATTGGAGAGAAGGCTCTTAGAGGGAACCTGTCCTCAAGAGTTTGGATCGAGCTTGTCTCGATATTTATATCCTTATTTTGTAATCAATCATGCAATTTCGAGTTCGACGATAACGTGCGCCTATCAATTAGTCCAACCCGCCGCTCATTTAGGGTTTTCATTGAAGCCCTAATTGGATCTACTTCCCGATTTTAGCCAGCACGCCATAGTCCCTCGTCTCCCGCAGGTCTTGTCCTTACCACAACGTGTTGCTCGGGCTCTCGCGCGACTAGTCGACCACGAAGCACGACGCTCGCGGTAGGAACTACAGGCCCCGCACGCGTCTTCTGCGCGTTCGTTTGAACCCGATCGTCATCTTCCCCACGCATCTCGACTCGTCATCCTCCATCCATGTTCTCTCCAGCACCTCACTTCAAACCTTGTCGTCCTTCTAGTTCCCTCCTCTGCATCCCATCGGCCCTCCCTCGCCTCCTTAGCATTTCGTCGGCCCTCACCGTTTCTTGGATAAGCCCCCTCACTCCCCGACGACCCGCATCCTCCTCGCGCCAACTCCACATTCAGCGGCGATGCACCTCCTCCGCCGTGTCCAACATCCCACCCAGCAGCTTCCTGTCCAGCATCCCAACAACCCTTGGCGCCCTTCCGCCGCAACCCCTTGGCCCGTTCCTGCTACATGGGGTTTCTCCACCCTGCTACGGACATCTACCCGACCCACCTCTGCTAAATCATGATTCCTGTGTTCAACGACACCGACCCCCTCAGTTAGATCGCCCGCACCGAACAGTTCTTCGACCTTTAGTTCACCGCCAATCCGCCATTGTTACGCTTGCATATTCGCTAAAGCGGTCAACTGTTACACTCGCATATTTGCTAAAGCGGTCAACTGTTACGCTCGCATATTCGCTAAAGCGGTCAACTGTTACGCTCGCATATTCGCTAAAGCGGTCAACTGTTACGCTCGCATATTCGCTAAAGCGGTCAACTGTTACGCTCGCATATTCGCTAAAGCGGTCAACTGTTACGCTCGCATATTCGCTAAAGCGGTCAACTGTTACGCTCGCATATTCGCTAAAGCGGTCAACTGTTACGCTCGCATATTCGCTAAAGCGGTCAACTGTTACGCTCGCATATTCGCTAAAGCGACCAACCCTCGTCGGAACAATCAGAGCGCGCTTATGGAAGCCGTCATGATTATTTCTTTTATTAAGTTGTATTCATTAATTGATTAATATTAAGTGATTACTATTAATTACTATTAATTATATTATTATTAAATGTATTGTCTTATTAAGTTTGTCCTCCTCATCTATTTAAGCGGGAGGGGTAGAAGTGTTTTCTTTATCTTGGATGAATCTTAAGAATTAGGGTTGCTCCTTAAAATTTTCTTTTCAACCTTTGCCTCCTCTTCTCTTTCACCACCGCCGAGCCCTTTCTTGCCGGATTCTTCTTCGGGAACTCTAACAATTTGGTCTGACTTGCTCTACCGCCCGCTGACACCGCCGTTATCGCCTCCAGTCTCCGTCCTGGGTTGCCCCGTCGCAGCTATGCCAACCCTCCTTCCAGTCACAGTCACAATGGCCTCTGTCCAACCTCCCACTGTTAGCCCGCGACACTTACAATCGTCGGGAACTAGTCCCCGGACCGATACCTTCGCCCCGGCTGCACAAATCTAGGCCACATGTGCTGGAATCCTTGCCAAGCTTGATGCCCCCATTCAATTCAAGGCGAGCTTCCCTCCTCATGCATGTGCTGCAGATCAAAGCCCGCTTCCCTTCGTCCAGCACCATGAACATCCGCTTTCCACGGTTTGGGCATCCCTCGTCGACAATGACCTCACGACGATGTAGATGAAGGAGCATCTACGATCATCCCCGCACGAGCAACCCCCGCCCTCGTCGCTCACTGCGCACCTTCGGCCAGCCCAACCGTCCTCTTTCCCAGCCCCGATGACCTCGTTGATCTATGTCGGCAACTCAGCCTCTGGATCAGCTGCTCTTCCGCAGGAGCTTCTACCGCCTGCTGTCGGGGAACTGCACACTTGCTCCATCATCGGCGACCAGGTCCCCTTTTCAGCCTGCGGTTCTGCGGCCCCTGCCGTTGACAGCACGTCCAACCATCATACATGGCCCACCGGTTATTCCTTTTTTTTCTCCATGACCAGATGGCCATTTCTCTCATACCTTGTGCCTCTCATCCAACTCGTGCTCGCCGCCGCCATTATTCCAGCCCACAAGAAATATTGGTGGCTTAACCTTGAGGGCACGGTGGCCTCGACTCCATTTCTTTGGATACCGTGCATCATCAAGTTAATTAAAGATCCCGACAAAAACTGGAGCTTCGACCTTGAGGACAAAGTCGATTTTCAAGGGCTGTATAGTGTTACGCTCGCATATTCTCTAAAGCGGTCAACTGTTACGTTCGCATATTCGCTAAAGCGGTCAACTGTTACGCTCGCATATTCGCTAAAGCAGTCAACCCTTGTCGGAACAATCGGAGCGCGCTTATGGAAGCCACCATGGTTATTTCTTTTATTAAGTTGTATTCATTAATTGATTATTATTAATTAATTACTATTAATTATATTAATATTAAATGCATTGTCTTATTAAGTGTGCTTCCCTCATCTATATAGGGGGGGGGGGGGGGGTAGAAGTGTTTTCTTTATCTTGGATGAATCTTAAGAATTAAGATTGCTCCCTAAATTTTTCTTCTCAACCCTTGCCTCCTCATCTCTCTCACCACCGTCGGACCCTTTCTTGCCGGATTCTTCTTCGGACACCCTAACACCCGCCCACGAGAAGGTTCCCCTGACCACTATCTATATGGAGGGTTCAACGCTCCATTAAGTGCATTGGACGCGCCAGCAGGTCCATGGCCTCTCCTGGTCCACACTGAAGGAGGAACTCTTCTACCTCTATAACACCCGCCAGATGGGTAATGCCTACGAGCGCCTCAGTTTTCTCCGTGCACCAGTTCGACACCGTAGCCACTTATATCGACGAGTTCATCGAGGTAGCCACGCACGTACCCGACCTATCCACATACCATTACCTGAGGTACTTTCTTTGGGGTGTGCAATCTCACCTATGAGCGCACCTTCGGGTTCACAAATTGATTCCTCTCTCGCGTCATGGAGCAAGCTCGTTACCTCGATGAGGAACTCTACACTGCCCAGTCGTTCTCTTCGGCCCGACACTCCCACCAGACGCTGCTACCACCGAAGACTCGCTGCCTCTCCCCTGCTTGGACCACCTGACTCTATCTAGGCCCCCGCTGCTAGGCCCACCTCAACCGCTGCCAGTTGCGCCTCCACTGATACCCCGACCACCCCATCACTTATCTCACAAGCAACAACTCGAGTTTCGCCGCAAGGGCCTTTTCTTTCGCTATCGGCAACAGTACTCGCCCACTCACATCTGCCATCATAAAGACATGTGTTTGCTGCTCCAAACTAAAGACGACGGTCCTGACTTCGGTAACTTGGATCCCCTTGTGCTTGCGGATGACCCCTACGGATGTCGACCTTGAGGACAAAGTCAATTTTCGGGAGAGGGTGTTGATACGAAGACGACATTCCACACACTCCCTTAATAGTCTGTGTAGCCCAAATGCCATTATCATATTTTATGTATGCCCATTCCTACCTATATAAGGGAGTGGGGGAGAGCCATTTAGCTATCTTTGAGATCTTGTTTAGTCTTAGGCTCTCATTGGAGAGAATGCTCTTAGAGGAAACCTGCCCTCAAGAGTTTGGATCGAGCTTGCCTAGATATTTGTATCCCTATTTTGTGATCAATCATGCCATTTCGAGTCCGACGAAATCGTGCGCCTATCAGCTCTACATGAAATCAACTCCATGATTGTAGTAGGATGACACATCTAGTGCTGCCAGCTCCCAATGTTCCACCCCATGAGCTTTAGCTTGCGTCCAACACCTGTTGTGGTTCCGCATTAGTCCTTCGTCGTGCCAACTGTTTTCCTAAGGGACTCTGTGGTGCTTGCCCCTTACACGAGCTGTGGTCGAAGCGTGACTCGATGTTGTAGAATACCTCCTCAAGTACCAAGTTAATCTCCTCGCCTCTGTAAGCTACTTTGCAAAACATCGATGTTCGCGAGGCTCGTGCAAAGCAACTATCCCTTCGTTCCACCTGGTAAATATCACTCGAGGAACCCTCCTTCCTCAGGCCATATGTTGATCCTCAGTCGTGAGTCCTATGGTCACCAAACCGCCGCGCACACTCCGTGCGCTCTTGAAGTGCCCTATTGCAATGGTTTTGATATATGGATGGATCAGAAGGTCGAACAACGTTTTGACTTCCAACCCCCGACGAAAGTGATGTCAACCTGGCTCTGATACATTTGTAAGGTCCCCCCCCCCCCCCCCCCCCCCCCCCCCCACACTGAACCCAGGTCGGGAGAGGAGGGTCTTACTGCCCAAGGTGGCCACCCAGTGCTCCCCGGGTGGCAACGACCCACCCTCTCAAGCACGGAGTGGTCGCCTTGTCAGGCAAGAGAATCAACACATTACATCAGAAACACAATGCAGAAGCAATCATAAGGAAAACCAACAAGTCAGACGTATATACATAAGCAAAAGGCCATAGCCAACTGTTTACATGGGTGGCCCTGTGGGCTAAGGATAACTACTACAACTCATACACTCCTTATTTAGTCCTATACTCTAGGACTCACATCACAGAAGATGGGAGGTGAGGCCGGCGTATCCTAACGGGCAATCTCGAGAGCCGGTATGCCGTCATGCGGTGCGGGGGCTTCACGCTGTCCCATCTCCTGTGAATGGTTATAACAACAACCGTTAGTCACTGAGCTAAGTAGAAAACACATCACCTCCCCGGATCCGTATCCTGGGGACGAGCTTAAGCACCCAAACAGAAAATAGATAGCCGAAGCAAGAAGGGTTATCAACATGTATATAACTGGGAATCCTAATAACATTAACAGTTATTCAAGGAAGTACTTAGCTAGTGACCGTAACAATACTGATAATCACAAATTGCGATCACGCTGTAGGTGTTTAAACCTGCACACGGAACCCTGTGCCGACACAAATTGGACCGCTTTCCTTCCCGCAGGTTAGCGAACCCCGCGGGCCTCACCGATGTGGCCGTCGGTGGCAGTGGCCAGTCCTGCCACTTCTGAGTGTAGTCGTACCGCATCACCCAGACCCTCCTGTACAACTCAGTGTACTACTTGGATGTGAGTGACATCCGGCGATTATGAGATTTAGGCTGACCAGTGGAGGCAAATCAGCGGGTACGAAGTGGTGATTACCCGCGTTGCACATCTCTCTGTTGCCATGAGTCGTCAACTCTCCCGCACCGGTACGAACAGTCTGCGGGCGTGACCGACCCGCCACTTTTACCGCAAGCATTTTACCCATAGTTAATTAAAGAAAAGAATATACACTTCAGGTCTGCCGCGGCTTTCTTGACTCGACCGGACACCCATCTTTTGGTCGGGAGGCGCAACGGGCGTGAGGGCACGTTATTTGGGGCAAACCCTGGAGGAGATACTCAACTCGCGGTTATCCCTAACTAAGGCTCCACAAAACAGGAAAGGCCGCTCGACAGAGCAAAACCTGGGCTTGTACCGTAGGTATGACATATTACAGTAACTGAGTGCGGTAAATGTGGTGTAAAATAAGCTGCAGAAATGAGATGCTGAATAATAGAAGTGTTGAACAAAAAGACGGAAGTAAGGAGCTGAAATAATCGGACCAGTACGAGACTGGAATAGTACTGAAAAGAATTACATGAAGAGCAGTAAACATCTGACCAGTACGAGACTGGAGTATCGAAAAGACTAAATAAAGAACAGTAGTTTCTGACCAGTACGAGACTGGAGTATCGAAAAGACTAAATAAAGAGCAGTAAACTTCTGACCAGTACGAGACTGGAGTATCGAAAAGACTAAATAAAGAGCAGTAAACTTCTGACATGTACGAGACTGGAGTATTAAAAAGAATAAATAAAGAGCATTAATTACGGGACTAGTATGAGACTGGAGTCAAAGAATTTGCCCTAAAATAAATGAAAGGGGTTAGTAGTCCTTCACTCCATACTTAGGAGGCTTCAGTTCCATCTCCGTTCATAGGAGGAGTGTTCTGTTCTATCCCCGTTCGTAGGAGTTTCTTCCAGATTCTGCCTTTCTTAATTATAGTCCGCCCAAGGATTTTAATTGCACCTTTTAAACATAACTTTATTAGGTGTTCCTTAGTTTCTCCAAAAAGAGGCGGATTCCAATGTTCGGGAATCATTTTAAACGCAGCTCGATGTTTCATAAAGACCCCACATCGCTTCGAGCTTGAGTTTTCACTCTTATTCATCGGGTTGTTATTTATTCGTAATATCGTCCCACGATTATGACACGATTGCGTGTCACGATTCCTTCTCCCAATTCTGTTGGAAATTCGATAATATAAATCTTGATTGTTTTACCCGAAAATTTGGCGATTCCATCGTTTATCTCCAAATGTCCCCATATTTTGATAGTATACTAAAAATAGTATATTAAGGGCCAATAAATTATTCCAATATTTTCCAGCCCTTTTTGGGGGTTTATTTTGTCCGAAGAAATCTTAATTAGGCTCTTTAAATTATCAAATCAATTTATAAAAAACCCAAACTTTGATAGTGACTTCAAGTGGCCCTACACATGAGCCTATAATTTTTCAAGAATTTTCCAAGGCTGTTAAGGTATTTAATTCATTCAAATAAATCTTGCAAAGGCCCTTAAAAATAGCAAAACACATCAGAAAATTCCCAAAAATTACTGGAGTTGGCCCTCATAATAAGGAGCATTTTTTATGTTCAAAGATTTTTCCCTAGGAGCCTAGGTTGCCCTCAGAAAATTCAGCAAAGTTCTGTTAAGGGTGGTCTGCGGATAGCAGGTTTTGGGAGAGAGGGAGGCGCCAGACAGAGCGATGTCCTTCTGCCCCCACAGCGGATCCGGGGCCGATCCGCTGCGGGGGGGGGGGGGGGGGGGGCGAATGTTGAGTAGGGGCGGGATTTTAAGAATCCCACCGCCGTCCGATCTCATGAAGGAGATCGGACGGCAACTGCTGCTCCCCGGCGATGCAGAGGGTGGCGGCCTCTGCCACCGCCGGGCAGCAGCCGCCGGTGCCGCCCCCGGTCAACTCTCCGTGGGCCGGCGATCCATCTGGCGGTGGTCCGGCGTCCTGCTGCCGCCGGCCACCGCCGGTAATAATCCACCGGGGGGGGGGGGTGGGGGTGGCGCGGTCTGCGCCATTTTTATTGGTGTCGTGTCGCCCCTCCCTTTTGGGTGGCCGGGCCTACTACCCCCGGCCGGCTCGCCGGGGGTCGGCCTTGTCTCCGGGGGTGGTCCGACGGTCGGCCGCCGCCGGAAGGGCTTAACAGAGGGGGGGGGGGGGGGAATAATATAAAACCAAGGGAGGCTTACGGGTGCCGCCGGAGACGTGTTTTCCGGCGAGGGAGCTCGGGCAGAGGGGAGGGGAGGGGCTGGCTGGGGGGTGTGTGAGCTCAGAGAGGAGGGGGGGGGGGGTGTTGCCTTTATAGAAGGGAGGGGGACCTACCTTCCCTTCATCCCGATGTGGGACTAAAGGTGGGGGGGGGGAAGATATTTCTTCCCCCTCCCTCCACTACCCTAAAGGCCAGCTGACCACTTAAGTGGATAAGGGCAGCCCCTCTTTGGTGATGGGGGGGGGGGAGCTCCTATTTAGAGAATTTCCAAAAATAGGAATTTTTTGGGGGGTTTGACCAAAGTCACCCCGAGGATGGGTCCCCCCATGTAGGTCAAAGTCCAAGTGGGTCTAACTCGTCAGGTGGATGGTCAATGCTGGAGTATTAACTCATCATGGATGCGTGCACGCTTTTCGGTGTGACATAATGCTTGATTTGACCGTGAGTTGACTTTCCGACGTCGTAATTGGTTACAACGAACTTCGTTGGTCTTGTTAAAACGGACATATTTCTCAAACAACCTCTGATTGAAACTCAACGAGTCCCGTTGCGCTCGTATTAACTGTACGAGTCTAACGGAACTGACAGAAGTCAATTCAGAGTACGTATGGTCACTATTTCACAATGGTGTGGTTGTGACGTGCTACGCTACTCAATATTTATAAGTATATATATATATACTTATATATACTTATAATTATATATATAAGTATATATATATACTTATAAATATATACTTATAGATATTTATACTTATGTATATATATACTTATATAGTATATATATATACTATATAAATATATATATACTTATAAGTATATATATATGTTTATATATATACTTATATATATATACTTTTATATATATATATACTTATATATATATAAGTATATATATATACTTATACTTATAAATAAATATAAGTATAAGTAGGGGCGGGATTTTAAGAATCCCACCGCAGTCCGATCTCATGAAGGAGATCGGACGGCAACTGCTGCTCCCCGGCGATGCAGAGGGTGGCGGCCTCTGCCACCGCCGGGCAGCAGCCGCCGGTGCCGCCCCCGGTCAACTCTCCGTGGGCCGGCGATCCATCTGGCGGTGGTCCGGCGTCCTGCTGCCGCCGGCCACCGCCGGTAATAATCCACCGGGGGGGGGGGTGGCGTGGTCTGCGCCATTTTTATTGGTGCCGTGTCGCCCCTCCCTCTTGGGTGGCCGGGCCTATTACCCTCGGCCGGCTCGCCGGGGAGGCCTTGTCTCCGGGGGTGGTCCGACGGTCGGCCGCCGCCGGAAGGGCTTAACAGAGGGGTGGGGGGGGGGGATAATATAAAACCAAGGGAGGCTTACGGGTGTCGCCCGAGACGTGTTTTCCGGCGAGGGAGCTCGGGCAGAGGGGAGGGGAGGGGCTGGCTGGGGGGTGTGTGAGCTCAGAGAGGAGGGGGGGGGGGGGGGTGTTGCCTTTATAGAAGGGAGGGGGACCTACCTTCCCTTCATCCCGATGTGGGACTAAAGGTGGGGGGGGGGGAAGATATTTCTTCCCCCTCCCTCCACTACCCTAAAGGCCAGCTGGCCACTTAAGTGGATAAGGGCAGCCCCTCTTTGGTGATGGGGGGGGGGGGGGAGCTCCTATTTAGAGAATTTCCAAAAATAGGAATTTTTTGGGGGATTTGACCAAAGTCAACCCGAGGATGGGTCCCCCCATGTAGGTCAAAGTCCAAGTGGGTCTAACTCGTCAGGTGGATGGTCAATGCTGGAGTATTAACTCATCATGGATGCGTGCACGCTTTTCGGTGTGACATAATGCTTGATTTGACCGTGAGTTGACTTTCCGACGTCGTAATTGGTTACAACGAACTTCGTTGGTCTTGTTAAAACGGACATATTTCTCAAACAACCTCTGATTGAAACTCAACGAGTCCCGTTGCGCTCGTATTGACTGTACGAGTCTAACGGAACTGACAGAAGTCAATTCGGAGTATGTATGGTCACTATTCCACAATGGTGTGGTTGTGACGTGCTACGCTACTCAATATTTATAAGTATATATATATATACTTACGAGTGACAGTGCACGGGGGGCCCCCGTGCCCCGCGCGACAGTACCCGGCCAGCAGCGGCGGGCTTCGCCCGCCCCTATGGCGGGCTTCGCCCGCCCCCATGGCTGGCTTCGCCCGTCCCCACTGCGAGTGTCGCCCGCACCGGCGGGCATCAGGGCGCCCGACGGGCTTCGGGGTGCCCGACTCATAATTAATAATGATAATTTTGACTTCAATTAATAAAATTTAATTTAAATAATGATTAATTTAATATATGTTAACATTATTATATGTTATATAATAAATATATAAACGTTTATTTTATAAATTATATATATGTTAACGTTATTCTATGACAAATGTTAATATAATAAATATATAAATGTTTATTTTAGAAATTATATATATGTTAACGTTATTATATATATATATATAGAGAGAGAGAGAGGTGGGGAGAGAGAGAGAGAGGCGAGAGGTGGTGATTTTATTCATTATATATATAATGAATAATATTATATATATAATGAATAATATTATATATATAAGCGGGGCCCACAGGCGGGCCCCACTTGTAGGGGTAAAACTGCTTTTGTTTAGTCCCACATCGCCCGGAACAAAAAGTTTCCGCTGTTAATAAGGTGGAAGTCTGGTGCTCCATTCGAAATAAACGGTGGGCTGCCCTTTGAGGCCCGCCTGCTACCCCGCCTGACCCACCCTCTGCCCCGCCCGCTGCTTGACCTGACCCAGCCGCTGCCTCGCTTGACCCCGCCCCACAGCCCTATTTTTACCCCTTGTAGGGGTAAAATTGCTCCGCCCGCAACCTGTTTTTTTCAAAATAGTGGAGGTAAGATAGTAATTTCACTTTGTAAGGTAGGCGTCCCCTAAAATTTATAGGTTTAAGACACCCTATGAAGGTAGGTTTAAGAGACCTAGGGAAAAAAATGGACGGTCGAGATTGAATCAACGTTCCAGGTTGATCGAACGGCTGAGATGTTGTGATGAAATCAGATCGGACGGTCTGAAGGGTGGAGTTGCCCTAAATAGAGAAATCAGACGGTGGGTATTGATTGGCAGGGCATTACACCGATAAGCCTATTTTCTTATATAGTAGTAAGATATATACTTATAATTATATATATATAAGTATATATATATACTTATAAATATATACTTATAGATATTTATACTTATGTATATATATATTCTTATATAGTATATATATACTATATAAATATATGTATACTTATAAGTATATATATATGTTTATATATATACTTATATATATATACTTATATATATACTTTTATATATATATATACTTATATATATATAAGTCTATATATATACTTATACTTATAAATAAATATATATTTATATAAGTATATAAATATATACTTATATATATATAAGTATATATTTATATACTTATATATATACTTATATGTATATATATATGTATATATATACATATACAAATATATAAGGGAATGGAAGATATAAGCTCTAGCTTTTTAAGGCTAAAAAAGCTAGAACTTATATTTTATGATTTAAGGCAAATTCGATCACCGATTATATAACTCATTTAAAATGTAGTTGATTGGTTGGTTTATATATCGAAAATTCAACCTTTTAACCATATAAATTTAGTAAAATATTGCACAATATTAAACAGCAAAAACCATTCAATCAATTGCAAGCAAAGATTTACCCAATCTATGAAGGTATCATCCATTGAATGGTTGTCAATTGCCCTCTTTCATATAATCAGCTACATAATCATATGAGGAAATGATGGTATGTGCTGCCTAATAAGAATCCAAGCACCGGGCCATCCTCAATACCATTACAATAGCACATGGCCTCTACTGAACATTAGAAACAAAGCAATAGCTATGACATTCAAAATCAACTCACCAAAATTAACAAGTTATCTTGCACAGCAACGACTTGGTTTTCGGCGAGATCGTCGATCTGCGGGAAATAGGAGCAAGAGCCTTTTGCGAGATCACAAGTAACAACGGCAGGCTGTGCAAGATTTTTTTCTAGATCGTCGTCGATCTGCAGGAAACGGGAGCAAGAAGATCTGCAAGTGGAACCTTTCTGGAGATGCGAAGATGAAATGGAAGATGGCAGCGGCGAAACGGGAAGAAGGCAGCGGCGAAACAGGAAGAAGGCAGCGGCGAAACAGGGGGGAAACTCCGGCGAAACCACCGGCAGGAAAAAAGGGGTAAACCACCGCGCGAACGATCGTCGGGAGTGTTTTGGGCTGGAAGAAGTTTCGCCTGGAGCGCGATTAGGTATGTGCCGAGGTCGGGAGAGGGATATATCGCGATTAGGTATAGGTATGCGCCGAGCTTTTTTCACCAAATATAAGCGCGCGCTTATATTATATAATCCCAATATATAAATATATATATATATATATAAGTATATATATATACATATATAGTATATATATAAATACCCTATATATATAAATACTTATATATACTTATATATATATATAAGTATATATATAGTATATATATACTTATTTATATATACTTATATATACATACTATATATATGTATATAAGTATATAAATATATATATATACATATATATATATATACTTATATATGTATATATACTTATATATATACATATAATTATATACTTATATAAATATATATATATGTATATACTTATATATATATGTATATATATATATTTATATACTTATGTATATATGTATATATATACATATAAATAATTGCTGAGTGAGGAATAATTGCTGAGTTCTTAATTTACCATAATAAAGAAGCTAGCCCAGGATATTAGGATATTATTACAAATAAGAAAATTTACAAGAAAGAAACAAGAAAGAACAGTGCGTTAAAGAAACAAGAAAGAAAATTTACAATAACTCTGAAAGGCCTTCTATCCCCTTCTTCCTCTGCTCGTTCTGCCCTGCTCAAGGTGAATGGCCTTCTTATTTATAAGCAAACGGTGGAGATGCCCTTAGTACTGGCAGGCATCTTGAATTGTGGAGATATAGTGTTGGCAGACATCTTTAATAGTGGAGATATTTGAGTGCTGGCAGGCATCTTGAATAGTGGAGATGCTTTTTACTTTGAGTGGCGTGGCTGGTAGGAATAATTGCTGAGTTCTTTGAGTGCTGGCAGGCATCTTGAATAGTTGAGATGCTTTTTACTTTGAGTGGCGTGGCTGGTAGGAATAATTGCTGAGTTCTTTGAGTGATGGCAGACATCTTGAATAATAGGGACGCTTTGAGTGCTGGCAGGCATCTTGAATAGTGGAGATGCTTTTTTTGTATAGTTGTTCTGTACGACTCCCCGAGGCTCAATACGGAATCGGATTTTGAGCAAATCCGCAGCTATAAACGGATTTGATATGCCTTTACCGGTTACCGTTTGAACCGGGCTAGATGAATCGGATTTTGAGCAAATCCGCAGCTATAAACGGATTTGATATGCCTTTACCCGTTACCGTTTGAACCGGGCTAGTCCATAGATTTGAATTCGCTCTATGGAAAGCGTTGTGAGTCCGGGTTATGAATCAAAAGAATCCAGACTTTCGTCATATGGAACTTGGGCGAAGAGGCCACCGAAAGGATCTGGTGTTGGTGTTGAAGTAGATTTTGAGGGGGAGATTGCAGATGTGGTTGGGGAATGTTGACGGTATTGTTGTAGCATTTTTTTGAATTTTTGAAATTGCAGGAAGTTGTGAAGATCATCTTCCTCATCCGTGGGTGAGAGGAGGAGCGGTGATTTGGGAGGTGGAGTTCGTGGAAGTAGGACAGTTGGGGATGGAACAGGTGGGGTTGTAAGGACGGGAGTAAAAGTGCCGGTGGTGAGAAAATGTAGGATAACCTTGTCTGAAGCAAGATCATTGTTGAATTTAGGCCACCATTTGACTTTGAAGACCCGTATGAGAGAGAATGGAAAATCTTCTGGATGAATTTTTGTAATGGCGAAGCTCCAGCAAAAGATCCAAGGGATTTTGAAGGAGCGGTGGAATTGGAGGGATTTTTTGAAGGTGGGGCTGGTATACTTGGCGCACCAAGTCTGGTAGCTATGAGTGAGGGATAGTGGTAGGATTTGGGGAGAGGCACCATATTGTCTCCACCAATCATAGAACCAGGTGGGTAGAGTGGTTGTGCAAGTATTGTGGAATACCATGAACCATGAATGAGTGAATGGTCGAAAAAGGAATGTGCGAAACCAAGCAAGTTGGTAATCGTGGTAGTTGTATGCAGGCGGGTTGAATGGGACTGAAAATGGGTGTGGAGTCCATGGATTGGACCATGAAGATGAGTCAATGACGTTTTGAATGACACATTTAGAGAATGCGATCTGGGAAGGGTTGGTTTTGTCATTGGTATGAGTGATGGTGGCGGAATGGGTGTCTATGAGGATGAGTTCATAGAAGCGTTGGGTCTTGAGTGGGTCATCGAGCCAAAATGAGTTTGGGGGAAATGTTTTACTGACGTGTTTTTGGAGTGCGTCATAGGGTGGGGTTTGAGTAAAGTGTGTCAGATGAATATGCTCGGTGATAGGTTGGGATATGTAAGCGGGATCTGATTGAGCGTAATTGGTGGTGAGTGGGATGGGCGTAGTTGGTAGTGCTTTGGTATGAGTAATGGTGTCTGAGTATGTCAATGGGGTGAATTTATTTTGAGTGGGAACCGGAGGAAGTGTTTTGAGTGCATAATCTTGTGGTGTTTGCGGCTTCTGCGGGGCTGACTGTGGTGACTTGCTCATTGCCTTGTAAGAATTCACGAGTGAGGAAATCAGGAAGAGAGTTGTCAGAGCCTTTGACATATTCAATATCAAAATCAAAAACAGATAAAAGCGCTTGCCATCGGGCAAAAATTTGTTTGGAAACAAGGTTTTGGACATCATTTTGTAAAATAAATTTTGCAGACTGGCAATCAATACGTAGAAGGAATTTTTGATTGATTAAATCATCTTGGAATTTTAAAATACATTTGACAATACTAAGCATTTCTTTTTTGATAGTATAATAATTTTTTTGTGGTCCGAGCCATATACCAGAATGGTATCAGACTAAATGTTCTGTGGTGGATTGTGGAAGACGTTGTTTGAGAATGCCGCCATAACCAATGTTAGAGGCATCTGTTTCAACTATCATGAATGCATGGGGGTGAGGTAAGCAGAGACACGGAAGTGATTGGACTTTTGTTTTAATGGTGTGGATGATATCGGTGTGTTGAGAAGACCATGGAAGAGGATTCTTTTGGAGACGTTGGTATAATGGAGCACAGAGTTGGCGTAGATTGGGAACGAAATCGAAAATATAATTGAGACAACCGAGGAATCTTTGAAGTTGTGTTTTATTTTTAATGACATCAGGAAATTTAGATGTGAATTCAAGACTACGTTGAATAGGAATTATTGTATTGCGGTGAATATGGTGTCCGAGAAAACGGATTTGGGTTTGAAATAATTTCATTTTTGGGAAAGAAATGACTAAGCCATTCTTTTTTATAATATATAAAAAGGTTTTGAGATGTTTAGTATGTTGGTCGATTGAATCGGAAAAGATAAGAACATCATCAATATAAATAATAGAAAAGGTTGAATAAGGGTTTGGAATTCAGAAGGAGCATTTTTTAAACCGAAAGGCATAACGTTCCATTCGTAATGTCGAAAAGAGACCGTAAAAGCAGTTTTGTATCGATCTTTGGGATCGATCTGAATCTGCCAAAACCCAGATTTCATGTTGAATTTTGAAAAGATTTTTGCGTTACTAAGGCGTTTGAGTAAATCACGTTTGTTAGGAATAGGGTAGCGAATCCATTGTAATACTTTGTTTAATGGTTTATAATTAATGACGAGGCGTGGAGTGTCACGTTCGATTTCTGCATTTTTCATGAAATAAAATGCAGCACAACTCCAAGGGGAGTGGGAAGGTCTAATTAAATTTTTGTCTAATAGGGTTTGGATTTCGGTTTTACAAACTTCGAGGAGTTCGTGATTCATTTGGATTGGTCGTGCTTTAGTTGGAATATTTCGTTCGGAAAAGTCTGTTTCATATGGGAGTTGTATAATATGATTTTTGCGATTCCAGAAAGCATTTGGCAATTCCGCACAAACCTCTGTTTTGAATGATTCTTCTAACTGGTGAATGCATGATTTGGTAGTTGGTGATTTTAATTGATTATCAATGTGGGCATGGGATAAATCATCTTGTAAATAAAGAAGTTTGCTTTGCTTCTGTTGGATAAGATTAATATGTTGAAAAATCGAATGTTGTTGTAAAAGATTAAGTTGTTTTTGTCGAACAGGGTGGATAAATTTAAAAAGGACAGTTTGACCCATAATGTTAGTACTAATACCGTTAGTGGAAACTTGGAAAGGATAGATTTGTGTGAGAAAAGGAGTGCCAAAGATTATGTCAGTGTTTAAATTATTAATGATAATAAATTGATGTTTAAAGCAAAATGGTCCGTTACAAATTGAAGCTTGAGTGAGTTTGCCATTAATTTGTAGAGGTGAATTGTTTGCAGCAATTAAAACTTCATTTGTATGTTCATAGTATTTGGATGGTAGAAGACCGTCACGGATGCAGCTCTGGTCGGCACCGCTGTCCATCATGACAATGAATGTCTGTGTAAAATTATGAACAGATATGGTAATGTGTATTAACCATTTTTGGAATTGAATGCGATCTATGGTGGAAAGAAAAGAGGCATCTGTGGGTGGGATGTGAGAAATAGAGATTGGAGGAAGAGGGGGTGCAGGAGGTTGAGGTTCGGTTGGTAGTGGGTAGAGTAAGCTTTGGAGTAACGAGAATCGTGTTTCATGAGCAAGATGTTTGACGTCGAGTGCATGAATATGGGTTTTAAGCAGTTGGATTTCTTGTTTAAGGTGGTGAATTTCAGTGTGTAAGTCTTTAATGACAGGTGTTTTTTGAGTGGACGTTTGTGGATATTTATCAAATAGTTTGGAAATACTAAAAGGTTCGATTAAAGAGATTTTATTGTCTTGTATGACTAGGGTTTGTAACTTTTCAAAAAGTTGTTTTTGTTGTATGGGGTCAGGTATTTGTTGAATCATTTCAAAGATGAAGTCCTTGGTATCAGTTGGAGTTGTTCTGATCATGTTAACTTGATTTTTGCAAAGGCAAGTGGAGGGCTGATCAGACGAGCTGGAAGAGTTATAAGAATTTTGGTGATGTGAAGGATTTGAAATTTATCTTTTAAGTTGATCTTAACGTCATTGCTAACATCAGAGAGGTCATCAACGATTTCATTGATGCGTCCTTTGTTGCGGCACCTTGCCGCAATATGGTCTTTTTGGCCACATTTGAAGCATGTAATGGAAGTAGAGTGATGAGGACGTTTGGCGTGGTGAGGATATGGTTTAGACGTGGGAGGTTCCTTGGGATAGGAAAAAGGCCGTCGTTTAGAATAGAATTTATTAGATCGAGTGAGATTTTTGTGAGATTTGCGTTGTGCAGTAGAAGGAGCAGATAGGCCGGTGATGCCAAAAGCGTCACAGAAAGAGCCGAGTTCTCGGCGCTTACTGCCATATTTTTCCTGGAATTTGAGTTCTTGGCATGCAGCTAAGGCTTCACTTTTGACATAGGCGAATAATTGGCCATAAGTCATTTGATTAAAATCAATGTGATCAGTACCCATTTCCTTTTGAAGATTGAGCATGATCCTTTGGGAAAAAAGAGAAGGTAATCCAGTAACGAATTTTTCCTTCCAGAATGGAGCATTGGAATCAGGTCGTTTAAGTACTTGGGTGAGGAAAACATCCTTGTACCAACGGAAGTCAGAGAGAGTTGGACATCGGATATTAGTAAGGAAGATTTTGGAGGAAGTTAATTCTTCCCGAGGATTGCCAATGAAATGCATTGCAATAGTGATAATGAGATAATCACAGGCGTCAGATTCGGCTTTGACGACGCCGTGTTCATCTTCAGTATCGATAGTATGTTGTAAAATGTTATGTTTGTCATCAAGGGTGAGAGAATTATCCCACCAATATTTGAGCTGGCCAGTAAATCCAGTAACTAAGATACTAGCAGTTTCTTTTTCTGGACAGTGTTTGATTTTGTATGCCATTTTGGCCATACCCATTTCTTGAAGGGTATTTAATATCTCATATTCGCTCTTGCCATCTATATTCCATTCATAGATGGAACCGTCGTCATAATGTTTGGCATGGAATTTAGCGCGTTCTTCGTATTGAATATCGGGTGGTGTTGGTCGGGGATAGTAGTTTCTGGTATCGGTATTGATCCAGCGTGGGTTAGAGCGGCGAAAAGTGGATTTGTGATGTCGTCGTTGGATTTTATTAAGATTTGGAGGGGTGTCGCTTCGGAGATCTTGTTCGATGTCGCTTAAGATATTTAATAAAGGATTGTCAGAGTCACTGTGTGGTGTGGATGAATCGTCGTCAGTTGGACGATCAATGGTGTTTAACTTAGAAGAACTAGGGAAATTTTGATTAAGGTTTGTAAGGGTTTGGTTTAATTTCTGAAGTAGTGAGTCATTTCCAAAAGTAAGATTTTGTTCATGGGATAAAGGGAGGCTATGGGGTTGAAAGTGAGGGGCAGAGTGACTGGATGGAAATTTAGAGAGGCTGGGTGTTACGTGAGTTTGTACTGGTTTGGGGTCAACATGTAAGGATGCGATCTGGGTTGAAATAGTGTGAAGAAGTTGATTGGAATAATTGTTTTGTTGATAAACTTTTCGGATATCTTCTATAGTAATAGGAGTGGAATCATCACCTTCGCGACCTTTTTTGAAAGGAGTGGCGATGATGTCATGTCCAACGGGTGTAGACAGTTGTAGTGTTTGTAGAGGGGGTGTAATAGTAGTAACCGTAGTGTTATTAAGAAGCCGCCATTTGGTATGTAAGGATGTTTGAACATTAATAACGGATTGTGAAAAAGGTGAAGAAATAGCGTGGATTTGCAGATAATTTTCTAACCAGACTTCAAAATTGAATTCTAATTGATAGCGAATAATATCGAATTTCCATTGTCTGTAAAGTGTTTGTTTGGTGTAATTGTCAAAGGATTCAAACCAAGAGTAATAAGAGGAGTCTTGTTGGAATTCATTTAATAATACGTCAAATTGAGGATTAAATGGTTTTAAGAGTGTGATGACATTAACACCATGAATGCGCATGTGCGTAGAGGTTGGAGAATAAGTTGTACTAGAGGGCTGTACAACTTCTGGCAATGGAGATGTGTAATTGACATGGATTGCTGGAGTGTGGAGTGACGGTAGATCGGGTATTTCGGGTTGAGAGGTAGACTCATATTGAGAAGTAGAAAACCGAGAGGGAAGATAATGAGGTGGGTGTGATAGTGAAGTGCGTTCTGTAAAGGAATTGAATCGGATTAGAACAGTGCCATCTGTTCCTTTAATGACATATGTTATTTCTGTTTGTTCAAGATTTTGTGGTTTTTGGGGGCAATCAATTTTAAAATGATCGGGAATTGTAATTTCATGCCATTTTAATCGTTTAGGTAAAAAGGTTTTGGAGAAGGGGGCATCGATTTGTAATAAAACTGTTTCATCTGAAAAATTCGTTCCAAGTTTAAGTTTGGGATTTAAACAGGAACTCATGAGTTTGAAATAAATGCGATATATGATTGCAAATTGCTCCGCTAATTTTTCAAATTCATTTCCTTGCAAATGAATGTCAAGAATTAGTGAATTTAATATTAAAGGATCAGTAAGGGAAACAGTGAAGTTGGGAATACTATTGAAATAAATGGGACCATTACATATATTGGTTTGGATCATGGCAAGAATAGAAGATTTATATTTAGATAAGCGTTTGTCACGTAGTGCCATATAAATAGGAATATTGACACCAATATGAACTAATGGTTTAACTGCTACTTGTATCATACCGAAGTGGATATAGCGAAAATCACGGTCAGAATATTTTTGGAGTGCTATGTGTGATAATAAAGGTGTAGACTGAAATTGTTGTTGAATATTAAAAGTTTCTTCATGAGTCTTTACAGAAAAAGCGATTTTGAAATCAAAGGTACCAATTTTGTAAATATTATCAATATGTTCAGTAGGAATAGACCGTTTAGAAAATCTGTTTGAATAATATTTTCTTGACTAAGAACAGTGCGTGTAGAAGAAGTTGAAGAACCAGATTAAAAACATCGAACAAGACTTGCCATTTATAATGGTATGTCGATCGAGATTAAGTCTTCTAGGCAAAGGGACTATCTGCCGGGAACACCCATCGCGGGCTTACCAACGGACTTACGGATTGGCCAACTTATGCTTTGAAGAAGTAACCTAGCTCTGATACCATAATAAAGAAGCTAGCCCAGGAAGAAGCTACCATAATAAAGAAGCAAATGAGAAAATTTACAAGAAGGAAACAAGAAAAAACAGTGCGTTAAAGAAACAAGAAAGAAAATTTACAATAACTCTGAAAGGCCTTCTAGAAAATTTACAATAACTCTGAAAGGCCTTCTATCCCCTTCTTCCTCTGCTCGTTCTGCCCTGCTCAAGGTGAATGACCTTCTTATTTATAAGCAAACGGTGGAGATGCCCTTAGTGCTGGCAGGCATCTTGAATAGTGGAGATATTTGAGTGCTGGCAGGCATCTTGAATAGTGGAGATGCTTTTTTACTTTGAATGGCGTGGCTGGTAGGAATAATTGCTGAGTTCTTTGAGTGCTGGCAGGCATCTTGAATAGTTGAGATGCTTTTTACTTTGAGTGGCGTGACTGGTAGGAATAATTGCTGAGTTCTTTGAGTGCTGGCAGTCATCTCGAATAGTAGAGATGCTTTTTACTTTTAGTGGCGTGGCTGGTAGGAATAATTGTAAGTTCTTTGAGTGCTGGCAGGCATCCTGAATAATGGGGACGCTTTGAGTGCTGGCAGACATCTTGAATAGTGGAGATGCTTTTTTTGTATAGTTGTTCTGTACGGCTCCCCGAGGCTCAATACAGAATCGAATTTTGAGACAATCCGCAGCTATAAACGGATTTGATATGCCTTTACCGGTTACCGTTTGAACCAGGCTAGCTGAATCGGATTTTGAGCAAATCCGCAACTATAAACGGATTTGATATGCCTTTACCGGTTACCGTTTGAACCGAGCTAGATGAATCGGATTATGAGCAAATCCGCAGCTATAAACGGATTTGATATGTCTTTACCGGTTACCGTTTGAACCGGGCTAGATGAATCGGATTATGAGCAAATCCGCAGCTATAAACGGATTTGATATGCCTTTACCCGTTACCGTTTGAACCGGGCTAGTCCATAGATTTGAATTCGCTCTATGGAAAGCGTTGTGAGTCCAGGTTATGAATCAAAAGAATCCAGACTTTCGTCATATGGAACTTGGGCGAAGAGGCCACCGAAAGGATCTGGTGTTGGTGTTGAAGTAGATTTTGAGGGGGAGATTGCAGATGTGATTGGGGAATGTTGACGATATTGTTGTTGCATTTTTTTGAATTTTTGAAATTGCAGGAAGTTGTGAAGATCATCTTCCTCATCCGTAGGTGGGAGGAGGAGCGGTGATTTGGGAGGTGGAGTTCGTGGAAGTAGGACAGTTGGGGATGGAACAGGTGGGGTTGTAAGGACAGGAGTAAAAGTGCCGGTGGTGAGAAAATGTAGGATAACCTTGTCTGAGGCAAGGTCATTGTTGAATTTAGGCCACCATTTGACTTTGAAGACCCGTATGAGAGAGAATGGAAAATCTTTTGGATGAATTTTTGTAATGGCGAAGCTCCAGCAAAAGATCCAAGGGATTTTTTGAAGGTGGGGCTGGTATACTTGACGCACCAAGTCTGGTAGCTATGAGTGAGGGATAGTGGTAGGATTTGGGGAGAGGCACCATATTGTCTCCACCAATCATAGAACCAGGTGGGTAGAGTGGTTGGGCAAGTATTGTGGAATACCATGAACCATGAATGAGTGAATGGTCGAAAAAGGAATGTGCGAAACCAAGCAAGTTGGTAGTCGTGGTAGTTGTATGCAGGCGGGTTGAATGAGACTGAAAATGGGCGTGGAGTCCATGGATTGGACCATGAAGATGAGTCAATGACGTTTTGAATGACACATTTAGAGAATGCGATCTGGGAAGGGTTGGTTTTGTCATTGATATGAGTGATGGTGGCGGAATGAGTGTCTATGAGGATGAGTTCATAGAAGCGTTGGGTCTTGAGTGGGTCATCCAGCCAAAATGAGTTTGGGAGAAATGTTTTACTGACGTGTTTTTGGAGTGCGTCATAGGGTGGGGTTTGAGTAAAGTGTGTCAGATGAATATGCTCGGTGATAGGTTGGGATATGTAAGCGGGATCTGATTGAGCGTAATTGGTGGTGAGTGGGATGGGCGTAGTTGGTAGTGCTTTGGTATGAGTAATGGCGTCTGAGTATGTCAATGGGGTGAATTTATTTTGAGTGGGAACCGGAGGAAGTGTTTTGAGTGCATAATCTTGTGGTGTTTGAGTCTTCTGCGGGGCTGACTGTGGTGACTTGCTCATTGCCTTGTAAGAATTCACGAGTGAGGAAATCAGGAAGAGAGTTGTCAGAGCCTTTGACATATTCAATATCAAAATAAAAAACAGATAAAAGCGCTTGCCATCGGGCAAAAATTTGTTTGGAAACAAGGTTTTGGACATCATTTTGTAAAATAAATTTTGCAGACTGGCAATCAATACGTAGAAGGAATTTTTGATTGATTAAATCTTGGAATTTTAAAATACATTTGACAATACTAAGCATTTCTTTTTTGATAGTATAATAATTTTTTTGTGGTCCGAGCCATATACCAGAATGGTATCAGACTAAATGTTCTGTGGTGGATTGTGGAAGACGTTGTTTGAGAATGCCGCCATAACCAATGTTAGAGGCATCTGTTTCAACTATCATGAATGCATGGGGGTGAGGTAAGCAGAGACACGGAAGTGATTGGACTTTTGTTTTAATGGTGTGGATGATATCGGTGTGTTGAGAAGACCATGAAAGAGGATTCTTTTGGAGACGTTGGTATAATGGAGCACAGAGTTGGCGTAGATTGGGAACGAAATCGGAAATATAATTGAGACAACCGAGGAATCTTTGAAGTTGTGTTTTATTTTTAATGACATCAGGAAATTTAGATGTGAATTCAAGACTACGTTGAATAGGAATTATTGTATTGCAATGAATATGGTGTCCGAGAAAACGGATTTGGGTTTGAAATAATTTCATTTTTGGGAAAAATATGACTAAGCCCTTCTTTTTTATAATATATAAAAAGGTTTTGAGATGTTTAGTATGTTGGTCGATTGAATCGGAAAAGATAACAACATCATCAATATAAACAATAGAAAAGGTTGAATAAGGGTTAAGGATATCATTCATGATATGTTGGAATTCAGAAGGAGCATTTTTTAAACCGAAAGGCATAACGTTTCATTCGTAATGTCCAAAAGGGACCGTAAAAGCAGTTTTGTATCGATCTTTGGGATCGATCTGAATCTGCCAAAACCCAGATTTCATGTCGAATTTTGAAAAGATTTTTGCGTTACTAAGGCGTTTGAGTAAATCACGTTTGTTAGGAATAGGGTAGCGAATCCATTGTAATACTTTGTTTAATGGTTTATAATTAATGACGAGGCGTGGAGTGCCACGTCCGATTTCTGCATTTTTCATGACATAAAATGCAGCACAACTCCAAGGGGAGTGGGAAGGTTGATGCATAAAAATGCGTCGCAGTTATAAAAATACTTGACGTGCAAAATTATAACTACAAACGATAACGGCAAGTGTACCGTATCGAGTGAAGTATAGGATCTCGCAAGATCAAGGTCGTATTAGACTCGGGTCATGTTAAGTACTTCTACTTCGAGTGAATGTTTATTATTCTATCAACAATACTTTGGGTTGGTTTGCGAATAGTAAAAACTAGAAATGCTAATAAAATTGAATCGATGGTTTAAAACTAGTACCCGATCTTTGAGTCACCTCGGATATAGAGAAAATTGAAATGAGAATAGATTACAATTCTCTTGTTGAAGAGGCTTTGACCGTGGAGGTTCCCAAAGCATGAACACACCTCTTTCGAGATTTAGGTTCAACTAAGCTTAGGTGTATCGACCGAACTTTCGTTCTCAAATCGCATCGCCTAAGACTTGCCTTAGGTTGTGAACCTCGCTATTGAATTTTACTTCAATCCGGAAGAGTTACGCCGTCCTCTATCGAGGGTTGCGTTCTACTCCTTTTACCGATGGGTGATCGATTCGCCTTACGAGCCTCTCGGCCAACTAAAGAGCGAAAACCAATATGAAAACTATATAAAAGATATAGCCTCAATGAGTTGACCAACGGTAAATCGTACGCGTTCAACAATTAGAGAAAAATAAATCTAAAAATCATAACAAAACTTATCTCATCCTCGGATCATCGCGACCGAGCACTATGGAAATTAGCCGCTCATGGAGATGGAGAAGTCATTATTATAAAACTGAGACATTATGAAACGAACAGCGCGACAAGAAGACCAAATTGAAATATGAATAATTTTCTAAGAGAAATAAAATTGAGATTTTACCGCTAGCGGCCGAAAAAAATGTTTCAAAATAAAAGTGCGAGTTACACACATAAAATATTAAATTGAAATAAGAGAAGTACATGATTAAATTAGAGAATCAAAAGACGAACAACTTTAACACGAGAAATATATAATAATAATTAAAATATCTAATAAACTATCACTCTTATCTTTCCCAGCAAAATGATTTTTGCATTCTCTTCTCTTCTCCCTAAATTCTGACAAAACAAATCTTCAAAAACTAACTGCGCCAAAAATTATCTATCTTTTTTCCTCTCACTCAAATAATCATTTTATAGGCTGCTTGGACTTGAAGGCGGCATCTTTGGAGGCGTAATTGGAGGAGGCAGCTAGGGAGGAGGCGGAAGTGGCTGAGCAAGGGTGGTGGCGTTACACAGCATGGAGGAGACTCGTGTTGGATTGCTGACGTGGCGAGGCTGCATGCAGTGGTGGATCGCTGACGTGGATGAGCTGCAAATCATTGGAGGCGGAGCAGCTGCATGGAGGTGGCGGAGCTGCGGCGGAGTTGGCGGAGCTGCGGATCCGTGACGTGGAGGAGGTGCTGGAGCGGCGGAGCAGGCGGGGTTGGCGGAGCAGGCGGAGTTGGCGGAGCTGCGGCGGAGTTGGCGGAGCTGCGGAGTTGGCGGAGTTGCGGAGTTGCGGCCATCCTGCATGGCGGAGGAAGGAAATATAAATTACTATTCATATATATATATTACTATTCATATAATTTATATGTTTAGGATTTAGTGTATATATATATATATAATTTATACGATACCTATATATAATACTATAAATAATAATATAATAATATATTATATATAATAATATATATATATAAATATAATTTATATCGATACGTATATGTAATAATATAAATATAAATATATATATAAATATAAATGATTCTTAAATAATGAAATATATATATGCTGCATGCATATACTAGAATTCCTATTATGCATGCGTGGCCGAGCGCCCCTTGCATGCAAAGGTGGCGGATCGGCGCACGTCGCACTTGAACGGGTGTGACGGGACTTGCATGACGACGAAATCGATCGAGGCCAACGCGACAACTTCTATAAATCTTTCATTTGAAAGTTCGGAGCGCGATTACGGCGATCGACCTACCAAAAATAAATAAAGCGTAAATTAGAACTCAAAATATAAAATAAATAAATTATAAATAAAAATAAAGAATATATTACTAATTTTACTTAAATATTATACTAAATTATATATAAATAATATGTATAAATTCTGCTCATCAAAGGTCTAATTAAATTTTTGTCTAATAGGGTTTGGATTTCGGTTTTTCAAACTTCGAGGAGTTCGTGATTCATTTGGATTGGTCGTGCTTTAGTTGGAATATTTCGTTCGGAAAAGTCTGTTTCATATGGGAGTTGTATAATATGTTTTTTGCGATTCCAGAAAGCATTGGTCAATTCCGCACAAACCTCTGTTTTGAATGATTCTTCTAACTGGTGAATGCGTGATTTGGTAGTTGGTGATTTTAATTGATTATCAATGTGGGCATGGGATAGATCATCTTGTAAATAAAGAAGTTTGCTTTGCTTCTGTTGGATAAGATTAATATGTTGAAAAATCGAATGTTGTTGTAAAAGATTAAGTTGTTTTTGTCGAACAGGGTGGATAAATTTAAAAAGGACAGTTTGGCCCATAATGTTAATACTAATACCGTTAGTGGAAACTTGGTAATGATAGATTTGTGTGAGAAAAGGAGTGCCAAGGATTATGTCAGTGTTTAAATTATTAATGATAATAAATTGATGTTTAAAGCAAAATGGTCCGTTACAAATTGAAGTTTGAGTGAGTTTGCCATTAATTTGTAGAGGTGAATTGTTTGCAGCAATTAAAACTTCATTTATATGTTCATAGTATTTGGTTGGTAGAAGACCGTCACAGATGCAGCTCTGGTCGGCACCGCTGTCCATCATGGCAATGAATGTCTGTGTAAAATTATGAACAGATATGGTAATGTGTATTAACCATTTTTGGAATTGAATGCGATCTATGGTGGAAAGAAAAGAGGCATCTGTGGGTGGGATGTGAGAAATAGAGATTGGAGGAAGAGGGGGTGCAAGAGGTTGAGGTTCGGTTGGTAGTGGGGAGAGTAAGCTTTGGAGTAACGAGAATCGTGTTTCATGAGCAAGATGTTTGACGTCGAGTGCATGAATATGGGTTTTAAGCAGTTGGATTTCTTGTTTAAGGTGGTGAATTTCAGCGTGTAAGTCTTTAATGACAGGTGTTTTTTGAGTGGACGTTTGTGGATATTTATCAAATAGTTTGGAAATACTAAAAGGTTCGATTAAAGAGATTTTATTGTCTTGTATGACTAGGGTTTGTAACTTTTCAAAAAGTTGTTTTTGTTGTATGGGGTCAGGTATTTGTTGAATCATTTCAAAGATGAAGTCCTTGGTATCAGTTGGAGTTGTTCTGATCATGTTAACTTGCTTTTTGCAAAGGCAAGTGGAGGGCTGATCAGACGAGCTGGAAGAGTTATAAGAATTTTGGTCGTTGTCGGTGATGTGAAGGATTTGAAATTTATCTTTTAATTTGATCTTAACGTCATTGCTAACATCAGAGAGGTCATCAATGATTTCATTGATGCGTCCTTTGTTGCGGCATCTGATACCATTGAAATTTACAAGAAGATATTAAATCATCTTGGTATTTTAAAATTCCAAAATGATTTAATCAATCAAAAATTCCTTCTACGTATTGATTGCCAGTCTGCAAAATTTATTTTACAAAATGATGTCCAAAACCTTGTTTCCAAACAAATTTTTGCCCGATGGCAAGCGCTTTTATCTGTTTTTGATTTTGATATTGAATATGTCAAAGGCTCTGACAACTCTCTTCCTGATTTCCTCACTCGTGAATTCTTACAAGGCAATGAGCAAGTCACCACAGTCAGCCCCGCAGAAGACTCAAACACCACAAGATTATGCACTCAAAACACTTCCTCCGGTTCCCACTCAAAATAAATTCACCCCATTGACATACTCAAACGCCATTACTCATACCAAAGCACTACCAACTACGCCCATCCCACTCACCATCAATTACGCTCAATCAGATCCCGCTTACATATCCCGACCTATCACCGAGCATATTCATCTGACACACTTTACTCAAACCCCACCCTATGACGCACTCCAAAAACACGTCAGTAAAACATTTCCCCCAAACTCATTTTGGCTCGATGACCCACTCAAAACCCAACTCTTCTATGAACTCATCCTCATAGACACCCATTCCGCCACCATCACTCATACCAATGACAAAACCAACCCTTCCCAGATCGCATTCTCTAAATGTGTCATTCAAAACGTCATTGACTCATCTTCATGGTCCAATCCATGGACTCCACACCCATTTTCAGTCCCATTCAACCCGCCTGCATACAACTACCACGACTACCAACTTGCTTGGTTTCGCACATTCCTTTTTCGACCATTCACTCATTCATGGTTCATGGTGTTCCACAATACTTGCCCAACCACTCTACCCACCTGGTTCTATGATTGGTGGAGACAATATGGTGCCTCTCCCCAAATCCTACCACTATCCCTCACTCATAGCTACCAGACTTGGTGCGCCAAGTATACCAGCCCCACCTTCAAAAAATCCCTCCAATTCCACCGCTCCTTCAAAATCCCTTGGATCTTTTGCTGGAGCTTCGCCATTACAAAAATTCATCCAGGAGATTTTCCATTCTCTCTCATACGGGTCTTCAAAGTCAAATGGTGGCCTAAATTCAACAATGACCTTGCCTCAGACAAGGTTATCCTACATTTTCTCACCACCGACACTTTTACTCCCGTCCTTACAACCCCACCTGTTCCATCCCCAACTGTCCTACTTCCACGAACTCCACCTCCCAAATCACCGCTCCTCCTCTCACCCACGGATGAGGAAGATGATCTTCACAACTTCTTGCAATTTCAAAAATTCAAAAAAATGCAACAACAATACCGTCAACATTCCCCAACCACATCTGCAATCTCCCCCTCAAAATCTACTTCAACACCAACACCAGATCCTTTCGGTGGCCTCTTCGCCCAAGTTCCATATGACGAAAGTCTGGATTCTTTTGATTCATAACCCGGACTCACAACGCTTTCCATAGAGCGGATTCAAATCTATGGACTAGCCCGGTTCAAACGGTAACGGGTAAAGGCATATCAAATCCGTTTATAGCTGCGGATTTGCTCATAATCCGATTCATCTAGCCCGGTTCAAACGGTAACCGGTAAAGGCACATCAAATCCGTTTATAGCTGCGGATTTGCTCAAAATCCGATTCATCTAGCCCGGTTCAAACGGTAACCGGTAAAGGCATATCAAATCCGTTTATATCTGCGGATTTGCTCAAAATCCGATTCATCTAGCCCGGTTCAAACGGTATATACATGTTGCTCAAAATCCGATTACTAGCTGAGCATTCCCATTAAATAACTGTTAATATTATTAGGATGCCCGGTTATATACATGTTGCTAACCCTTCTTGCTTCGGCTATCTATTTTTCGTTTGAATGCTTAAGCTCGTCCCCAGGATACAGATCTGGGGATGTGTTTTCCACTTAGCTCTGTGACTAGCGGTTGTTGTTATAACCATTCCTAGGAGATGGGACATCGCGAAGTCCCCGCACCGCATGACGGCCTACCGGCTCTCGAGATTGCCCGTTCGGATACACCGGCCTTACCCCCGTCTTCCGTGATGTGAGTCCTAGAGTATAGGACTAAATAAGGAGTGTAAGAGTTGTAGTAGTTATCCTTAGCCCACAGGGCCGTCTATGTAAACAGTTGGCTACGACCTTTCGCTTATGTATATACGCGTGCCTTGTTAGTTTTTCCTTATGATTGCTTCCGCATTGTGTTTCTGATGTGGTGTGTTGATTCTCTTGCCTGACAAGGCGACCACTCAATGCTTGAGAGGGTGGGTCGTTGCCACCCGGGGAGCACTGGGTGGCCACCTGGGCAGTAAGACCCTCCTCTCCCGACCTGGGTTCAGTGTGGGGGGGGGGGGGGGGGGGGGGCTTACACTTGGTCGAAGCATGACTCGATGTTGTAGAATACCTCCTCAAGTACCAAGTTAATCTCCTCGCCTCTATGTAAGCTACTTTGCAAAACATCGATGTTCGTGAGGCTCGTGTAAAGCAACTATCCCTTCATTCCACCATGTAAATACCACTCGAGGAACCCTCCTTCCTCAGACCATCTGTTGATCCTCAGTCGTGAGTCCTATGGCCACCAAACCGCTGCGCACACTCCATGCGCTCTCGAAGTACCCTATTTCAATGGTTTTGATATATGGATGGATCAGAAGGCCGAACAACGTTTTGACTTCCAACCCCCGACGAAAATGATACGATCACCGAGCGACCCTGTGACTAGCATCTTCATGTATTCACCAAGCAACCTCGTGACTAGCATCTTCATGCTGAAGCAAACTCTGATCGTGTGTTACGATCACCGCTATTCTAGCAATGTGGTGGAATGTCTTTGTGGGCTTCAACACTCTACCTCATACGGTAGCTACATAGATGAGTTCATCGAAATCGTCGATAATGTCTTCGGGATTCTTCCCAACCGCTACTTGGCTTCTTCATGCAAGAGCTCTTGTTATAGTACAATGAACTTCTATGGCTTCCACTTAGGTTACTAACGTAGGACGATGCCAATGTCAATTGGGGTCATATGATGATGGACTTCGAGATGGGCGAACATCCTCATACTTCTTGATGGCCTATCTCCTTCAGGTGGGTATTCTACCATGCCAAGATGGCTGAGTTCTCATCAGGCAAATGTAACTTGAACATTAGTCTCATGCCAAAATAAGGTGAAATATGTCTCCGATTTGTCAATCCCATCACAAAGGTGGATTTCCACTTTTTCTTCCTCCTTGACTAGCCTAGTTTCCAGCTCACTTCCATTGATAACAACAATATACTCATTTCCACCCATGTTAGCAATACTTTCTTTGTTAATTCAGGCACTTGTTTAGCTAGATTAGCAATTTTTCATTCTCAGCCATTCATTATCGATTATTTCCTCTTCTTTTTTATGAGAGTTCAAGATAAGAAAAGCTTCCTCCTACCTTGACATCTCTCTTTATTTGTATCTGCACCAAGGAATAATGCTCTACTACCAATTTGATCCTAGAACTAACCTCTTATCATTATGACCAGAGTCCACGATAAGATAGATGTTGAAGGGATGGTTTCCTTGAAGGTTCCCTAAAGACTAATTGTCAGTTGTACCTTCTTGTTTCTTTATCTTGGGGCAGCAGTCTGATTACTACTTTGACACTTGTTGTAATTAACAATCAAGATTCTTTCTTAGGGGCTATGATCGGTGATAATGGTCGGTTGCGAATGGAGTTGGGCTGGCAGTGGGTGTCTTAGGATGTTTGTGATGGTCAGAAGGTTGGATGGAGTAAGCAACAACGACAACACTTGTAGACGACATGTTTGATCCTCTGATGATAATGTGTTATGTCTGTTTTAGACTTATGTCTAATTTTTATTATTTTTCTTTGCTTTTGGTTCAAACTACTCTCTTTATTTTGGGTACCATGTAAATGAAAACATAATCAATTATTCTTAAGTGGTTGCTATCTTGGTCCGAGAAATTCCTAGGGATCCAAAGAGAACTAGAGTGATATTGCCCACGAACGACATTGCATTAAGCAGTACAAGAGGCAAAATACAATCCGAAGACACGCTCCCGCCAACTCTGGGAGGTTGTGTCCTCCAAATAGCTCTTCTCTCAAATGAGAGCCAAAAGACTAATGATCCAAATGATCCCCACAATCCCCTAATAAGAAACCTAAATATTTTTAATTAATATCAGCTACTTAATACTAATTAATTACTTATTGCATAAATATTACGAAGGCTCCCAAATGCGCTCCCGCTCACGGCTCTTCAAAATTATTGTCCAGTAAGAACCAACCATCTACGTTCTCCATTTGCTTTCCACTGAATTGTATCTGTAACAATATGCCGCTCTTGAAAATCAATCTTGCCCTTAGGCTTGTGCTCCAGAGGAAAATTAAGTGTGACGGGGTGTTGCGGTTGGATGGATGGGAGGTGGTCGGACTTGTGCGGTGTCGATGTGTGTCGGCTAAAGTCGTCCAGATCCGAAATAAATATAATGGCTCATAATTTGTCCGGATCTTTAATAATGTTGGCGGCTATGGTAGTTTAGATGAAAGAGATAATGCGTTGTCGCCGCAGTTTATTGGTGGCCATTTTCTAAATTATAAGAATTAAAAGCGAGGATGATAAAATGAATGCGTAGGAGTGGATAAGGAATGATGATGAGTGTACAACCCTGTATTCGCCGAGTGGGCCCCCGGGACCCAGGAGGTCTTTGGGCCAAATGTTATTTTTTAGCTATGTCCTAGCCTCCTAGGCAAAGAAAGGAGCAAGCAGGGAGGGAGGCCTGCCCCCTGCTCGCCCAACCCTTGGAAGGGGTCGAGAGGAGAGGGCGGCCTGCCCCCTCTCGCCCCATCCCCAGTAAGGGGGCGAGAGGAGATGGCGGCCTGCCCCCTCTCGCCCCATCTCAAGCAAGGGAGGCGAGAGAGGCGGGCGGCCAGCCCCCTCTCGCCCCCGCCCCAGCAAGGGGGGCAAGAGAGGCGGGCGGCCAGCCCCCTCTCGCCCCCGCCCCAGCAAAGGGGGGCGAGAGAGGCGGGCGGCCAGCCCCCTCTCGCCCCCGTCCCGGCAAAGGGGGGCGAGAGAGGCGGGCGGCCAGCCCCCTCTCGCCCCCGTCCCAGCAAAGGGGGGGAGAGAGGCGGGCGGCCAGCCCCCTCTCTCCCCCGTCCCTAGCTCCGGTAAGGGGGCGAGTGCAAGGGGGGCAGCCTGCCCCCTCTCGCCCAACCCTGGGAAGAGGGGGGCGGCCTGCGTTTAGCGCCTCGGATGGCGGGATTTGGCTGTTGGCAGACCAAACTTGGGGGTATTTTCATAATCTCGTAGGCCAGAATGTGGCTATCGGCAGACCAAGTCTAGAAATCTATAAATAGGACCATGGGGGCACCATTTGGAGGAGGACTTCTCTTTTGGCCACTCTCTCCCCATGTTTCTTTGGTGGGTGGAGAGAGCCTCCAAAGGTGCCCAAGCTTAGCATTGGCTTGGGAGAGGAAGCGCTCTAAGATCTTTCGGGTGTGTGTTGGGACCTCCTCGCTAAGCCCTTGGTCTTGTTCCTAGTTCCCAAGCCTTCAACCTAGCGCTCTCCCTTGGGAGAAGTAAGTGTGAGGTCACCCCCAAACTTGTTGAGGGCCCGAACTCCACAGAAGCCAAGTTATTGGTTTCAACATTATGGTGCGGTGAACGCGGAGAGTGACCGGCACGGAAATTCTCAAGCTGAGCTCTATGGATGGAGGTGGAGGAGATGGATCCGACCCGGGCCACTCGGAGTCGCCGGTGGCCGTGGTGACGATGGAAATGTTTGAAGACTTCAAGCGGGAGGTCCTGCAGACCTTGCAGCTAGCTTTCGTCATGAGAGGCGGAGGCGAGAGAGGAGGCGGTCCGGAGGTCCCGGCCCATCGGATGGGCGAGAGCACTCCAGGTCAGCAGCCCAGGAAGGAGGTATCGGCGGGGGAAAGTGGGGAGGCATCCGGCCCCCACTCGCCCGACCTCCAAGGAGGGAGCGAGTGGGGATGTGCCATTCCCCCACTTGCCCAGCCCCAAGGGGGGGGGGGGGGGGGGGGGGCGAGCGGGGAGGCATCCGGCCCCCATTCGCCCCACCCCAAAAGAGGCCAAGCAGATGCAGGTGGACGAGCCGGGGGAGGAAGTCCCTTTTGTGAGTTGATCCTATCGGCCCCGGTTCCGGGGGGTTGAGGGGGCCAGAGATGTCTTACTACTCCGGCAAGGATGACCCAGTCCAGCACCTGCAGTGGTTCAAGGACATGGTCTCTATCAGGCCTATGTCAGATGTCTTCCAGTGCTGGCTCTTCGCCACCACCCTGAAGGAGAAGGCAAGGGATTGGTTCCACCAGCTCCCCGTGGGGTCTATCTTGGCCTTTGAGGATCTGCGTCGAGGTTTCCTGTTGCGCTTCTCGACGTCGAAATTGAGGAAGAAGGATGCCGAGACACTTTTCAAGATTAGGCAAGAGCCAAGGGAGTCGCTGGCTCGTTATGTGGACAGGTTCCAGGAAGAGGTCCTGCAAGTCCAAGAGGTGCCGGGGTTCACCCTACAGCTCGCCTTCATAGTAGGGCTGCGGGAGGGGTTCTTCAAGATGAGCTTAAAGCGGAAGACCCCCTTATCCTTCGAGGAGTTGATGGAAAGGGCGGCAGAAGAAATTGAGAGTGAAGAGGCCAACCCGGAATTCGCAAAAAGGTTGGCCAAGCTGAGTGAGTCGGGGGCAGGGCAGCAGAAAGGGGAGATGGAGGGTCCCGAAAGAAAGTTTGACCAAGGAGAGGACAACTTCTAAAGGGAGAGACCCGACCCCCCAAGGTGGAGGCAAGGGCCGAAGGTACCTCTTCCACAACCTCAGCACGCCATGGCAATTGGCGGGGGAAGAAGGAGGAGAGCCAGGAAAGCAGAAAGGAGAGGAAGAGGAAAGGACAGGGTTGCGTTACCCTACTGTGATTTCCACGATGAGGAAGGTCACGCGACGTCCGCCTGCCCTGAGTTCTTGGAAATGAAGGAGGCAAGGGGTCCAAGGCAGCAACATCAACAATCGGAAGAGGTCGAGGAAGACCAGGCCTGGGAGTAGGAGACCAAGTTTTGGTTTCTATACATAGTTTTTTCTACCCTTAAGTCCATATAGTGCGATGTTTCGTTTCCATACTTAGTTTTTTCTCACATGTATTATGGTGATTAATATAATGAAAGTTTTTCAAAGTATTTTAGCCCCGATGCTGGCCCGCTGACCAGGCTCCCACCTAGCTGACAGGGACGGGAACCGCTCGGTGGCAGGAAGGAAAGTACTTAGCCCCGATGCTGGCTCGCTGACCAGGCTCCCACCTAGCTGGCAGGGCCGGGAACCGCTCGGTGGCAGGAAGGTAAGTACTTAGCCCCGATGTTGTCCCGCTGACCAGGCTCCCACCTAGCTGGCAGGGCCGGGAACCACTCGGTGGCAGGAAGGAAAGTATTTAGCCCCGATGCTGGCCCGCTGACCAGGCTCCCACCTAGCTGGCAGGGCCGGGAACCGCTCGGTGGCAGGAATGTAAGTACTTATCCCCGATGCTGGCCCGCTGACCAGCCTCCCACCTAGCTGGCAGGGCCGGGAACCGCTCGGTGGCAGGAATGTAAGTACTTAGCCCCGATGCTGGCCCGCTGACCAGCCTCCCACCTAGCTGGCAGGGCCGGGAACCGCTCGGTGGCAGGAATGTAAGTACTTAGCCCCGATGCTGGCCCGCTGACCACGCTCCCACCTAGCTGGCAGGGCCGGGAACCGCTCGGTGGCAGGAAGGTAAGTACTTAGCCCCGATGCTGGCCCGCTGACCAGGCTCCCACCTAGCTGGCAGGGCCGGGAACCGCTCGGCGGCAGGAAGGTAAGTGCTTAGCCCCGATGCTGGCCCGCTGACCAGGCTCCCACCTAGCTGGCAGGGCCAGGAACCGCTCGGAGGCAGGAAGGAAAGTACTTAGCCTCGATGCTGGCCCGCTGACCAGGCTCCCACCTAGCTGGCAGGGCCGGGAACCGCTCGGTGGCAGGAAGAAAAGTACTTAGCCCCGATGCTGGCCCGCTGACCAGGCTCCCACCTAGCTGGCAGGGCCGGGAACCGCTCGGAGGCAGGAAAGTAAGTACTTAGCCCCGATGCTGACTCGCTGACCAGACTCCCACCTAGCTGGCAGGGCCAGGAACCGCTCGGTGGCAGGAAGGACAGTACTTAGCCCCGATGCTGGCCCGCTGACTAGGCTCCCACCTAGCTGGCAGGTCCGGGAACTGCTCGGAGGCAGGAAGGTAAGTACTTAGCCCCGATGCTGGCCCGCTGACTAGGCTCCCACCTAGCTGGCAGGTCCGGGAACTGCTCGGTGGCAGGAAGGAAAGTATTTAGCCCCGATGCTGGCCCGCTGACCAGGCTCCCACCGAGCTGGCAGGGTCGGGAACCGCTCGGTGGCAGGAATGTAAGTACTTAGCCCCGATGCTGGCCCGCTGACCAGGCTCCCACCTAGCTGGCAGGGCCGGGAACCGCTCGGGGGCAGGAAGGTAAGTGCTTAGCCCCGATGCTGGCCCGCTGACCAGGCTCCCACCTAGCTGGCAGGGCCGGGAACCGCTCGGAGGCAGGAAGGAAAGTACTTAGCCACGATGCTGGCCCGCTCACCAGACTCCCACATAGCTGGCAGGGCCGGGAACCGCTCGGTGGCAGGAAGGAAAGTACTTAGCCCCGATGCTGGCCAGCTGACCAGGCTCCCACCTAGCTGGCAGGGCCGGGAACCGCTCGGAGGCAGGAAGGTAAGTACTTAGCCCCGATGCTGGCCCGCTGACCAGGCTCCCACCTAGCTGACAGGGCCGGAAACCGCTCGGTGGCCGGAGGTTTTCAAAGCAATTTTCCCCCGAGATTGCTCCGCTAGCCGGACTCTCACTAGCCGGCAGGGTAGGAAAGCCCCTCGTGGAGAGGCTAAGTGTTTTTCCCCGAGGTGGCTCCGCTAGCCGGGCTCTTACTAGCCGGCAGGGTAGGAAGGCCTCTCGGAGATGCTAAGTGTTTTTTCCCCCGAGGTGGCTCCGCTAGCCGGGCTCTCACTAGCCGGCAGGGTAGGAAGGCCTCTGGGTAGGCTAGGTGTTTTTCCCCCGAGGTGGCTCCGCTAGCCGGGCTCTCACTAGCCGGCAGGGTAGGAAGGCCTCTCGGGGAGGCTACATAATTTTTCCCTCGAGGTGGCTCCGTTAGCCGGGCTCTCAGGAAGACACTCGCCGAATATGCAGGGTTGGACTTTTCTTTCCGAGCGTGAGTCCCGCTCGAAAAGAGCGGGGATTGTGTACAACCCTGTATTCGCCGAGTGGGCCCCCGGGACCCAGGAGGTCTTTGGGCCAAATGTTATTTTTAGCTGTGTTTTAGGCAAAGAAAGGGGCAAGCAAGGAGGGAGGCCTGCCCCCTGCTTGCCCAGCCCTTGGAAGGGGTCGAGAGGAGAGGGCGGTCTGCCCCCTCTCGCCCCATCCCCAGTAAGGGGGCGAGAGGAGATGGCGGCCTGCCCCCTCTCTCCCCATCTGCAGCAAGGGGGCGAGAAAGGCGGGCGGCCATCCCCCTCTCGCCCCCGCCCCAGCAAGGGGGGCGAGAGAGGCGGGCGACCAACCCCCTCTCGCCCCCGTCCCGGTAAAGGGGGCGAGAGAGGCGGGCGGCCAGCCCCCTCTCGCCCCCGTCCCAGCAAAGGGGGGGGGGAGAGAGGCGGGCGGCCAGCCCCCTCTCTCCCCCGTCCCCAGCTCCAGTAAGGGGGCGAGTGCAAGGGGGGCAGCCTGCCCCCTCTCGCCCAGCCCCGGGAAGAGGGGGGCGGCCTGCGTTTAGCGCCTCGGATGGCGGGATTTGGCTGTTGGCAGGCCAAACTTGGGGGTATTTTCATAATCTCGTAGGCTAGAATGTGGTTATCGGCAGACCAAGTCCAGAAATCTATAAATAGGACCAAGGGGGCACCATTTGGAGGAGGACTTCTTTTTTGGCCACTCTCTCCCCATGTTTCTTTGGTGGGTGGAGAGAGCCTTCAAAGGTGCCCAAGCTTAGCATTGGCTTGGGAGGGGAAGCGCTCTAAGATCTTCCGGGTGTGTGGTGGGACCTTCTTGCTAAGCCCTTGGTCTTGTTCCTAGTTCCTAAGCCTTCAACCTAGCGCTCTCCCTTGGGAGAAGTAAGTGTGAGGTCACCCCCCCCCCCCCCCCCCCCCCCCCCCCCCCCCCCCCCCAACTTGTTGAGGGCCCGAACCCACAGAAGCCAAGTTATTGGTTTCAACAGTGAGGAGTGAGTTTTTCTTAAGAAAAAAGTAGTTGGGTTAGTCAAATGTGGGGCCCGCCTATTAGGAGTGAGATGTCATGTGTGGGGAGACATGTAGGAAGGATTGAGGTTTTGTTAATTTTGGTGTGTTCGGGTCTTCCAACGAATGTTGTAGGTGGCTCGAGAGTGTGGGGCTCGAGGATGGGAGACAAAGATGACGATATAGAGGAGGGGCAAAATTGGGTGTAGGGATTGAAGAACGTCGACGGGAGTCCATGAAGAGAAGGTGTTACATGTGGCTAGATTCGGGCTTGATGCAGGCAAGGTCGTCGGGGTGCCAGGGACGGGAAGTGAGGAGAAGCCGGCTTTAGGAAGATTATGACAGTAGGCTTTGGCACACCACTTCTTGCGACTGGAGTTGGGGAGGCATCGTGATGCAAGGGAGTTGCTCCATGTGTTATTTGGCTCAAAAGACAGGGTGCGGAGGTTAATTGCGGCTTGTTTGAGCGGGTGTAAGATTAGTGTATTAGGTGCAAGGGTTTGAGAGAGAATGCTCAACGGACGGTCGGAGAAGCATCAAACGGCTCTTGTAGTGAGATTATTGGACCGGGGGGGGGGGGGGGGGGGGGTGCTTGGATCATATTCAACCATCAAGTGGTTGCTCACATTCCTTCTAATTCAAACAAAATTTATTAAAACCATTTGCAATCGACAGAAAGATACAAAGGGTATGTTTGGTAGACATCCGTTTTGGAGCTCCGGTGCGGTGGAAAAATCAAAAGCTCCATTATGAGCTTCATGTCCTACTGAAGGGTGGAAGCTCCGTTTCTCATTGGAGGTCCAACTTGAAAGGAATATTAAGGAAATGCATAATGCGAGAGATATCTTTATTCATTCACATAGGTGTATATTTAAAGCATTACACAGGATTCTTAAAGACCGACTCAAGATGTGGGACTAAACCCACTCACACATAAATATTAATATAATAATACTAATACTAATACTAATAAACTCAACACTCCCCCTCAAGTTGGAGGGGAAACCCCCAACTTGAAAACATCATACAAGAAATGGTAAAAATGGTAGGCAAATTCGAACAAGACAACAGACGATGGAAGCTAGCAAAGAAGGGAAGCTAGCAAAGAAGAACTCACCAGATGGGTGACCGTGGATACTCCCACACACAGTACAACCCGCTTGATAGAGAAAAAACCACACACGCGAATCCACGAGACTGCGGGAATAACACCACACACAGATCTACGGGACCGCGAGGATAATACCACACACACAGATCTACGAGACCGCGGGGATAACACCACACACACAGATCTACGGGGTCGCAGGGATAATGGAGAAAAGGAGATAGAAAACCACACACACGAATCTAAGAGACCGCGAGGATAACACCACACTCACTGATCCACGAGACCGCGGAGATAAGGGATAAATGGAGAAAGACAACCGCTTAAGCCCATACCACCTACCATTCATCAAGGAAAAACTTGGGGAGACACAAACAGTACACGACATAAGCCTAGAGGCCGTGTGGAACGAAGGCGGAAGGTCGGGAAAGATCATTCAAGTCGCCCTCATCCCAAACACTCTTCCTCACGTGGATAACACATGCATATAGGCAAAACAAGACCATAAACTAAAAGCGACAAATAATTGAGAAACACTCAACAAACACCATCAGCGACGGGATATTACCACCCTAAAAAGGGGGGAAACAGCGACCGTATGAAGTAGAAGACGTCAGAAAGCAGCACATGGCACAGGGACAGTGGCAGTGAAACGATCATGAACAATGCCCTTCGACTACATCTCTTCCACAATATGTGCAACTTTTAGAAGGTTCCCGGTCTCACAAAGAACCTTAATGAGGCAGTTGTAGCTAAAGGTGTTGGGCGACACCTCTTGCCACACCATTTGCTCAAAGACCTTTTCAGCTTCTTCCAATTTCATCTGTTTACAGAATTCACCGATTAACTTGTTATAAGCTAAGCTGTTTACTCCCTGGCTTGCTATAACTTTAAGAAACTCAATCGCTAAATCTGGTCTCCGACATGCACACTGCCCTCCGACGAAGGTGGTATAAACCATCAGATCTGGTGTCACTCCGGTTTGTGTCATTTCCTCCAAAAAAACTGCCCGCCTTTTCGAAATCACCCCAGCGGCATGAAGCCTTGATCAAAATGGTGAACGTATGAACATCTGGACAAACTGCAGAGCACTCCATGCAGTGATAAGCAACCATCACCATCTCCTTACTGCTGCCCTCAGCCAGAAAATTCATCAGAAAATTGCATGCTTTAAGGGAGGGGCTAAATCCAGGTCTAGTCAGTTCAAGGAAGGCTTCCATCGCTTCTTTGCTTCTCTTGCAAGATGCATACTCTTTGATAAGCGAATCAAACACTAGGAGTAAGGAGTCGGAACGGCGGTGTCCCGGAGAAAGACGATGCAAGAGAGACAAAGATCAGAAGTAGAAAAAACCTTGTCAACGCGAATGGAACATAGACGGGAACAACATCAGGAAAGGAGGATGACGGAGAAGCCTCGACGAGAGCGAGAGATAATCGATCCTTCGTCGATCCAGAAGAAACTTCAGACGAGACTGGCGTCGACTCTAAAACGGCGGAAGAACGAAGAGATCGACAGAACCCGTGGCATGCGACTACCCGGCAACAGCGACCTGGGGAAGAAGATACGGAGCCCTAGCAATCTGCATCCGCCGACCTACCACCAACGATCTTGATTGAGAGCATCAGAGAGTCCCTGACGCCGATTACTTCTTCGCCTTCTTCCGAACCCCCGCAGTCAAGGGACGAGTGGATGTCGATCGCATTCGGCTCTTCCACTCGCAATCCTAGCAGAAAACTAATGAGAAGAGAGGAATGGATACGTGAACGAGATGCATGTTAGGGTTCCAAATGAGAGACCCAGCCAGGAATCGTTTTATCCCGCTCTGATACCAAGTTGAAAGGAATATTAAGGAAATTCATAATGCGAGAGATATCTTTATTCATCCACATAGGAGTATATTTAAAGCGTTACAAGAGACTCTTAAAGATCGACTCAAGATGGGGGACTAAACCCACTCACACATAAATATTAATATAACAATAGTAATACTAATAAACTCAACTCTCCATTCTCCACTGGAACCACAAGCACCTCTCTCCCAAACGGAGCCTTAGAGACAAACAAATAACATGGAAGTGGTATTTTTGGATTATAGTGGTGTGTTTATGCTCTTATTGTGTTCATTTGGCCAAGTGTTTATTCTACAGGACAAGTGATTGATACTGTTATCATGAATCCTCCATTTGGGACACGGCAGAAAGGAATTGATGTGGAGTTCCTCTCAGTAGCCCTTAAGGTGATTTCTTCCCTCTTACAGATATAGTACAGAGCTTTTCTACCTTATTGAATCACCGCTTGTTATCAGGTCGCTTCTCAAGCAGTATATTCTTTGCACAAGACTAGCACTAGGGAGGTGAGCTGTTACCCTATAGATGAACTCATTGATTGTTTTTTTAACGTTATCTATTAAGCATACTACTATTTTATATAGCAACACAGTCTCAGCGAGCTGTTCTCCAATTTTTTGAATGAAGAAGCAATTAAAATTATATATATATTAAGGTAAATTTCAGTTGTGATGGATCAGCAATAATATGATTCAAATTCAATGCTATAGTAAAATTAACTGAAACCTCAGATAATTTGGATAGGGTCGTTATTCATCTGCATTCTTTGATTTTCTTTCAGAACTTTTGAGGACTTTCTACTATGGGACCTCCACCTTCCTTAATGCAAACAAGATTAGCCTAATTATATTACAAGCATGTATAATACATAACAGAGGACTTCAACATTGGATTGAAAAGAGTAGATCATGGTCATAGTTCAATAATAAATAATAGCCTTATCTATATAAAAAAGAGGAAACTCATTTTGCTGTCATCTTTTGAGGTTTCCTATTTTGCCCCCCCTACCCCACCCAACACCACATACGTTGAGTGTTTTAAAAAACATTTAAATTAATATGAAAAAAATTAATAATTGTTAGACAAAATTAAATAAAGTAGAATAAAAAGTGTTTAAAATGATAAAAAATAGAGGAAAAAAACATAAGAAACAAAAAAGTTTTCAAATAGGAGGAGATAGTGTGGTGGTCAAAGGTGTTATCATTGCCGTACGTTGACATGGGGAATATTGTATGACAACTAGAGTGTTGTCACTTGTTGCCGATCGGGGCATTTTTGCCGCACACATGTTCAGGGAAACTGACGAATAGGACACAGTGCCACTGGTGTAGTCCTAGTTAAATGACAAGTGTTGATACAACATTTTAAATCATCGTGTTGATATTTTTTTGTACAAATATTGGTTGTAACTATCATACTACTTTACCACCACTTCATTATCACTGATATTTATCATGTCCCTCACTTGATCAGGAGTTTTTTCTCTGTTTCTCATTTGATTGACATGTCTTCTATTGTTTCCTTTACCATTTCTAATTGCACTACACAACATCCTCATATGTGAATGATTGTTATGACCATTATCATGGTCTATACTATATGAATCATCTGACTCTTCTCTTACCCTTAGTTGTTTCTACCATCTCCCTGAACTTTACCACTCTACCTTCTCCATATGGCATCCTCCACAGGAGTCTAACACATATATCCCTTACCAGTCTTCAATTGTTTTCTTCCTCAGTTATTTTGAACTTCTCTGCAAAGTTCATTACAACTTGTACTGATTGTATTCATGATCGTCATATTACTCATTTTTTCCTATTAGTAAGTTTGTTTCTATTTCTCCTTTTGATGTTGTTCGCATCAATGATCAATGTATAGACCTTTCCCTCACCTTTATTAAATAGATAGTCATTTTTATTGATGGTTATTCTCATTTCACTTCAATTTATTGTATTTTCAAGAAATTTGAGGGTTTTTTAAAGTATCTTTGAGTTGCAAGGATGATTGAGACACAGTTCTCTACAAAATCAAAAGTCTCAACTCGGATTCAGGGGTATACGTCAAGCGACTTTGGGATTTTCTTGTGCCTAAGGGAAAACTCACTCAATTTTCTTCTTCTCATACTGATCACCAGAATGAGCTCATTGAGCGCCGTCATTGACACATTCTTGTTGTCACTTAATCTATGCTTTTTGTCAGCGTTTGTCTCTGTTCAGTTTTGTGCAGAAGTAGTTCTCAGTAGTGTTTTTGATCAATATGATTTTGAGCCTTGTGCTTGGTGTCTTCCTCTATTAGAGGTTTTATAGTCGAGTCTTTAGTTAGTTTTTGCTTATGGTTTTTGACTGTATTTGTTTCGTTCAGTTATCTTCGATTAAGAGGAATAAGTTGTCTTTCAAATTTGTTGCTTGTGTTCTCCTTGGTTAGCTCTCAGGATAAATGATATATATTTTATGATCATGCTGTCAGATTTTTCCCCGGACTCTCGCTGGCGGGGATGCTTTGTGCATCGGGCTGCTCTTTTTGTTGTCAGGTTTTTTCATTTCATTTTTTAGCGAGCATATTTTATTATGCATTACATGGGCCTTGTGAATGGTTGCATGCATGCAATCAGATGAACAAGATGCTGCCTGCCTAAACCCTAACCTTATGATAATGCAAATGATTCAGTCACACAAATGTCCCGATGCACAATTAATTAATTAATGAAAAATTATGATTTGCATCAAACAAGACAGTTAATTACAATTATCTCTAATCAGGTCAACAAGCGGTAATCACGGACAACTAAAAGATCTAAAACATTAAATATCATGTGAATAAGAAATACACGTTTATTGAGAGGAAGTCAAGAAATAATCCGAGCAAAAAATTTCACTAGTAATAAGAGGTGCATCCGAACAATATAAGCAGACTTGACCCTAAAAGTAACAAAACTCACCAAGCAATTGCCCGCCAACGTGATGATGGATCAAAGCGGAGGCTGTAGAGGGGTGATGGTGGAAATCTGGTGTCCGTGGAGTGGTTATGGGGGGATGCTAAACGGCTACAGGCTGCACGGAAAGAAGGGTACGGTTATGGGAGAACTTGAGGGTACCCAACCATTGTTGGAGTGCTGGGTTTTTCCAGAGGCCTGGGATCAGTGTTTGAAGGGAGTGGAAGGCTTGGGAGGGTGAGCTGGAAGGGGAACATGGTGGTTGCCATGTGCTGCTGGAAGCTGGAAGGGGAGTGGCAGATAGAGGGCTTACGAAGGCTGTAGTGGCTGCTGGAAGGGGGAGGTGCAGATGGAGTGCTTCCGGCGGCTGAAGTTGTGCTGGAAGAGTGGAAGGGGAGGTTGGAGGGCCTAAATTCGAGGGAGGGCCTAAAATCGAGGGACGGCGGCGGTAAGCCTCCTACAGGGAGAAGCCGGTGGTTGTGGGTCTCTTGTCGCAAGAGAGAAGATGCATCGAAGCTACTAGAGGGATGGCGAAGCGGGGGCGAGGATCTTGGCGTAAGCGCCGGGAAGGGAAGGGGTACACGGCGAGGTCGGCACCACCATAGGGAAGGGCCCTGGCTTCAGCGCCTCGTGCATGACCGAGCGATTTTCATTCTTTTGAAAAACCTCTGATCCCTCCGTTAGTCGGTTGCTACTAGAATATAAGGAGAGATTATGACAGACCAATCTTATGGCTCAGATCGCACGATCGGAGAATCTGACTTAATCCCCAAAATACACGTCAAAAAAATAAAAAATTAAGTTCATAAAAAGCAATCAAAGAAGCGGGAGATTCGCGGAAGCCTTGGAAATTAAAAAAAGAAAATGAAAACAAGTGGGTAGGAGGATACATGGATATAAAGAGGGGGGATTTAGGGCAACCAATCCGATGACTCAGATCGCACGATCACTCAAATCGTACAATCGGGGGATTTGACTTAATTCCCAAAATAGACATCAGAAAAATAAAAGAAAAATTATTAAAAAGTAATCAAAGAAGCGGGAGATTCGCAGAACCCTTGGAAATTAAAGTAAGAGAACGAAAACAAGCGGGTAGGAGGATCATGAATACAATCATTAAACTTATAATAGAAGATTCTACCCGATAAGACTAATTATTGAACTTATTTGAAACTGACAAATAATCGTTATTGCCCATAATATTTAAAATAAAGGTTAAAGTATCTGTTTCATCTCCACCGATCCACTCTCCGCCTTTAATGGTGTGCATACATTTTTTGTTTGTTTGTACCTTGTAATTGTCTTGGTGTTTTGCCAATGCAGCATATCAAGCGAATAGCACTGCGAGATTTTAATGCCAAGAGTGCTGAGGTCTTATGTGAGGTATGTTAACTTCGTCTCTCTCTAATCTATGTTGAACGCTTTTGGTATGCTAAAAAGAGAACAAAAAAACATTTAAATTGTGTTTTTAGTTTTACAGCTACTGAAGCTATAATTGAGTAAATTGTTATTGTGCATTTGTGCTACCATTGAAAGCTATAATGTATTGTCCATTTGGCGTTGTGCCGATAGTCGTGAACGCAACAGTCGTGAACTAGTATTTGTGAATACCCGACCTCACCTCCGGAGCCGCGTCCGCATTTAGGCTCAAAATGAAGTTGTTTGCGGCGGCAGTCACACCATTGTCGTCCCAAACTGATGTTTTATGTCAATGGTGATTATGCCCGAACGAGTCTAGACAAAACTCCGCGCACAATGGCCCCCTAATTTTAATGGGAATATTATATCTTTTGGCTGTTGGGGCAAGGTGTGGGAAAGAAAGTGACGTGGATTATAGTTCACTGGCAAGCCCTACCCTTATCAGAACCCGTCCGAGTTTACACTCGTATGAGGAGTTAGGATCGTCGTATGGACGATCCGAACCTCGTAGTCGCGTTTAGAGTGACGGCATGATATTCTTATGTATTTTGTATATTTTTTTGTATTTTATTTATGCACATTTCATTATGTTTTATGTCGGCCAATCACAACCTTTCGTGGTGAGATCCTAAGCTTATAAATAGGATTTTAGAGGCTCTTTTCAGGTATTACATAATTTAGACAGATTTTTCAAGTTTGTGATCTCTCGTCAGTGCCGATTCCGTGGGATTCTTGGTGTCGAAGCCTATACCACCATTTCCCTGTTACTTGGCCGCCCACCACCACATCCGGTCACCGAAAACCCTACCACCTAGCACCATCCACCACATAACCACCACACGCCACCAAGCCTCTTCCATAACTACCTAAAAATTCTATTGATCGCCACCTCCTTGAAATAACTACCCACAACCGTTAAATTGCGAAGGAAATTACATGAGATGAATAACTTTCTTCTCCCTTACAAATCTCAACAATACATTTTATTTTATTATTGTTTTTGTTAGCTTTCCTCCTAAATTTTTTCTTTTTCTATAATTTAACTCCAAATCAGAGTGTAAAGGATTTAAAGTGAGATTGGTTTTCTCCTACTTCTTTGGATGAGGAGAGAAATTGAATTAGGATTTTTTATAATATATTATTATTATTTTCCGCAAGTATTGTGTATGGATTTGTCTATGAAAAAAGGCATTTTTTACATTTCTACATAAATCCAGTTATTGGAATCAAACACCAAAGATACAATTGTGAAGCAAATCACACTTCCATTCCTCCAAGTCCTTCACAATAAGCTTACCCGAAATTAAATGAAGTGAAATGAGGCTTAAATTTACTTGAAAGAGCTGAATTAACCTCGTGCACTTGGCGTATAGATTCTAACCCCCTCTATCTATAACCAATTGGTTTTAGGGTTGCCCACTCCCGCGTCACTCAATTTGAAAGCATTGATATGGGCCAACGACCCTACAAATTAGGGTTATATTGAGAACATTGTCACCATATTGGGAAACTCATGTAGCTTTATGCAACTCAATGTAAATCTTAGGCCCCTCCATCTATAATCAAAATTTTTTAGGTCGGATGCATAGGCTCTGACAACATTCATATATCTTATTTCTGTTTACTCTCATATTTGTAGCTTCGATTTGATGTTCCGAAGATGTACAAGTTTCACAAGAAGAAAGAAGTGGACATAGCGGTAGACCTTTGGCGGTTTGCTCCTTGATTCAACCCTGGTGTGGAAGTAAGTGCAGTAATACCAATCTTAACTTTTCAATCACCCTCACACTTGTATTATACAGTTTATACTTTAAAAATTGGAAATAATTATTGGCAGGGGTTTGTTTTGTACAATTGTGCTGATTTTTATGAATGAAATCATCATAATTTCTCATAAGTTGAATGTTTTTGAACTATTAGGAACAGAGCTGGATTCAAAGGGAGCTAAAGGTTGCAATCCTCTGATTTCATTCTAGAGCTCTCTTTTTGTTCCTTTTTTTTTTCTGAGTCTGTCTCTCAAGCCCGACCTGCCCCTGCGATGCGCTCGACTGTGTTCCTGCTGTAAATAACTCATTGAAGATTAATTAAGAATCATCACAGTTCTTTCTTCCGTTTAACCTATTTTTCTCTGCAAGGCCCAAGTAAGATTCAATAATATATCTGCAAGAGACTAAATGGGTGGGTGAGAAAGCTAAATTTCTTGGTAATTCAGGTTTTAAAATATGGTACACAGGAAAAAATAAAATAAGGTGGGATAAAGGCTTGAGTGTTGTTGTATTTTTCCAAGTATGTGTGAGTAGGTTGTTAGGCCTGATAGCCCTATTCGAACTGAAGCATCAAATTATTGAAAATTCTCAGGAGTTGAATTTTACAAGCATGGCGCAGATTATGCGTTTCTTTGGCGATGAGTTTTTTTTTGCCCCTTTGTTGATGAGTTTTACAAGGGCTGTTTTGACCCAATAAGGGCTAAAAAGTCTTTTCATAGTTCAAGATTAACATATATTTGACAGCATTATAGTGTCTATGATGAGAAGTTATTTTTGAAAAGTTTCTTTCATCTCTAGAAAAGCATATGGGGTCTCCCTCATGGGTTGCTTTTCCTTAGTAACATTTAACATTTTCTACTACTTTTTCATCATTATCATTAAATTTTACCTTAAAAATTACAATCTTGATAATAATGTATATACCAGAATATTAGTTAATGTTTATCTCACATTTTGACTTTTTGAGTGTTTTTTCCTCAATTATGGCTATTTGTAAGAAAACACACTAATTTTAAAGAAGAGGGAGCTCTATTCAAAAACATGATTTTATCTTCATTTCCAACCGCCGCAATCCGCCCAAACAGGCCCTTAGAAGTTTCACCTAGGTGCGGTTCATGCTAGTGCGGTTGTGGATTGACATCCATGCGTTTAGGCGTCCCATGAAACGAGCTTGACGTGAAACTAAAGATCTACGCAGTTTCTAAGCTCAGGCGGCTGACCATGGCCGTTCGACACGGTTTCTAAGCTCATGCGGCCAACCATGGCCATGGCGAGGCATTCCGGACACGCATCTACTCCTATAATAAATCCCTTTTGCAATACACACAAAATGATAAAAGAAACGACTATTCGACGTATTTTTAAAATTATGAAAAATATTACTGATAAATATGAGCATTTTAAAGTATGGAAAATTACTTGAATTTTAGATTAAGTGTAGTAATTCTGTTCGGCACGACAAAGCGGTCGTGAATTGTAATCCGACACCGTCATCGACATGTTTGACATAACAATGGTTACGAACGCTGCCAGGAAAAAAAATTATTTTAAACATAAAAATAAATGGAGTTCCTTAGGTGAGGTAGAGCGTTCACAAATGACTTTTTAACCGATGAAATTATTATTTGATATAATACAACTCCTTTTTATATAATATATATACAAATGAAATTATTATTTGTCATAAGATAAATTGAATGTATTTTAATTTGTATAATTGATTAGGAGCTGCTCTTGTTTTCTAGTAGACTTTTTAGCCATCAGGTCAAAGTGTTCACAAGATGCAGGAGATGATAAAGTTCAGCCTAAAGCATGAGAAGCTTGTGAGTTCATCAATGCCACCCCCATTTCACAAGCTCTCTTTTTTTTTTCTTCTAAGCCCTTCTCTACAGCCTACAATAATTACAAAGGCAGGATTCAATACTTTAAAAGTTTCTCCATTTGAAAACCTGATCTTGTGACCGAATGTCGGCGTCTTAATTGTCGTTGTCTGAGCAGCGGCTGGCAGTAGGATCGTTTCTGGGCAGCGAAACAGCAATGGCCGCCACGGTTCATCCATTGTGTCTCAGCTAACGACAGATTGAAAGTTGCAGCAGTTAGGGGGCAACCGATCGCATCGCACCGAAACCATTGTTTGAATTAAGATATATTTTTGAATGAGAGTAGAAAGGGGGAAAAGGGAAAACAAGTTCTATTTCAAACTGTGAGAAGCTCATATAGCCATGTGTACTTTGTTACGTACGGAAACCAGAGTAGAGCGATCAAACAAACAGAAAATGAAAACACAGAAGACTCAGATTTACATGGTTCACCTCAAGATTGGCTACGTTCACGGGCAGCAGCAGTCCGTGTTTGACTAGATCAAGAACATAGGCGGTTACATATGTTAGATGTATTATATTGTATAGTCTAGTGGTCGACTATCTTGGGCTCACCTCTGGGTGTTGGGATCACCCTTCCGTGTATATATTTGTAGACCCATTGTTGAGTAATACAATTTTAATCGATTCATTCTCCTATCATGGTATCAAAGCGATCAAAGCTAGGTTTTCCGCTCTAAGTTTCCGATCCCCGCTTCCGCCTATTTCTTCCGATGCCGATCGATCCCCGCTTCCGCCTATTCCAGGATCGATCGTCTCCTCCAGGATCGTCTCCTCCAGGATCGATCGTCGCCTCCAGCATCGTCTCCTCCAGGATCGTCGATCTCCTCCAGGATCGCTGCTTCCGCCTGTTGCTCCCGCCTGCCGATCGATCGTCTTCTTCTCCTTGCCAGATCGTCGGTCGCCTCTCTGCCTCTCTGCCGATCGATCGTCTGTTGCTTCCGCCTGCCAGATCGTCGATCGCCTCTCTGGATGCTTTCTGTCGATTGACGAGATCCGCCTCTCTGCGATCCTCTGCGCCCGTCTGCGATCCGTCCAGACCGTTTCCGCTCGTCTGTGCTCCTCAGCCTGCTGATCTTCCTTCCCGGCTTCTCCCTTGACGCTCGTCTGCGATCCTCAGCGCCCCGATGGCCTCGTCTCACTCCTCTGCCTTCCTCCAGAAGGCTGATGTCATCCTCGACGGGCGAAACTACAAGGCATGGTCCGCCACCGTCGGCGTGATCCTTCGTGGTCTCGATCTATGGGGTCACATTGACGGCACCGAGCCTGCTCCTGCGCCTGCTCCTGCGCCTGCGCCTGCGCCTGCTCCTGCGCCTGCTCCTGCGCCTGCTCCTACTACTGCTACTGCCGCCTCCACCAAGGGCTCCGACTTAGCGCGATGGCGCTCTGACGACTCTCGCGCGATTGCTGTGATCTGTCAGTCTTGTGAGCTTCCCATTCGGATGGCTGTCTACGAGCTCCCTACAGCAAAGGCTATGTGGGATCATTTGTGTCGCCTCTATCAGCCGTCCAGTCAGGCCCTGCGCTACTCTCTGTATCAGACCCTTGGCGTCTGCTACCAGCGTGATCGGTCTGTTCAGACCTTCTTTGCTGAGCTCCTAGATCTCTGGCGTCAGTGCGACGAGATGGCTCCTTCTCCCTATGCGTCATGCCCTCAGTGTGTTGCCATCTCTCGGGATCGCGACTGTCAGCGCTTGTTTGAGTTTCTTATGCGCCTACGCCCCGAGTTCGAGTCCATTCGCGCTCAGCTTATGCACCGGCATCCCCCTCCGTCTCTCAGCGATACTTTGGCCTTGGTGATCGCTGAGGAGACTCGCCTCCACTCCCTGGACTCCACTACTTCTTCTGGTGGGATGCCTCACGCTGTTCTGGCTGCTCCACAGCTTCCTCCGCAGTCCTCTCTTGTCAGTGCTCCTCTGCTGCCCTCGTCAGGTTATAGTGCTCTGGTTCGCCCTGTTCCTCGTCCTCCGGCGCCCTCTCCGGCTCAGTCTGGTGCTCCCCGTCGTTCATCTGTCCGCTGTCACTACTGTCAGTGCCTTGGTCATGTCAAATCTGAGTGCCGCAAGCTTCAGAGAGCTCAGCAGTCTGGTCAGCTGTGCTCCCGGTGCTCCTTTCTCTGCTGTGGCACAGTCTCTCTCTATTTCTGAGCTTGCACAACAGATTGTTCAGCAGCTCTCTCAGGGATCCCTGCCTCGCTCTACTGTCTCTGTTTTTTCATCGGATGCTTCTGATGCTTCTACCTCTCAGCTGGCAGCTTCCGCCCCTTCAGGTATCTCTTCCTCCGACTGGTTGCTCGACTATGGAGCCTCTTTTTATATGACTCATGATGCCACACACCTCTCATCTTGCCAGCCCGTTTCCTCCTCCCTTAGTATCATGGTAGCCAATGGTACTATTCTCCCCATTACTAGTCGTGGCCTCCTCCATACCAGTCATTTTCATATCCCCGACGTTGCCTACATACCCAAGCTATCCATGAATCTTATATCCGCCAGCCAACTCACATCACATGGTTGCCTTGTTATTTTTGATGAGTTTGTTTGTCGTGTGCAGGATCGTCTGACAGGGACACTCCTTGGAGTTGGTCGTCGCCGTAGTGGGGTGTACGTCCTTGATCGCCTCCATCTCCCTTCGTCATCTCCGGCTGCTGTCACCTTCTGTCTTCCTTCGGTGGCCTTTTCTCAGTGACATCACCGTCTTGGTCATCCCAGTGGCCCGCGCCTTGCGTCGCTTATTATTCATGGTTTTCTGGGTCGTGTTTCTGTTGATCGGTCTCATTCTTGTACGGGTTGTAAGCTTGGTAAACAGCTCCAACTCCCTTATCCGTCTAGTGAGTCAAGATCTTCGCGTCCTTTTGATTTAGTTCATTCTGATGTCTGGGGTCCCACACCGTTTGTATCAAAAGGTGGTCACCGTTATTATGTTATCTTTGTTGATGATTATTCTCGTTACTGTTGGATTAATTTTATGCATTCTCGTTCTGACTTCTTTCAGATATATGTTACTTTTTCTGCTATGGTGCGCACCCAGTTCTCTGCTTCCATTCGCATTTTTCGCTCTGATTCTGTGGGGGGGTACCTCTCTCATGCTTTTTGAGATTTACTTGCCACCCACGGTACTCTCCCTCAGCTTGCTTGCCCTGGTGCCCATGCTCAAAATGGCACCGCTGAAAGGAAGCATCGTCACATTATTGAGACAGCACGCACCCTTCTTATCTCCTCTCATGTGCCTCCTCACTTTTGGGCTGAGGCTGTTTCCACTGCTGTCTATCTTATTAACCTGCAACCCTCCACTTTTCTTCAGGGTCAGAGCTCTGGTGAGTGTCTGTACTCTCGACCTCCACGTTACACTCATCTCCGTGTTTTTGGCTGTCGGTGTTATGTTCTACTCTCTCCACGTGAGCGTACCAAGCTCTCTCCTCAGTCTGTACCATGTGTCTTTCTTGGGTACAGTGTTGAGCACAAGGGCTATCGATGTTATGATCCTGTTGCTCGTCGTCTTCGGATCTCACGTGATGTCACTTTTGATGAGTCTCACCCTTTCTTTGTGTCCTCCGTTCCCCCGACCTCGCACTCATCTGTGACTCCCTCCGATGTGCAGTTTCTCACTCTTCCTACCTCACCACCTCATGTTCCCTTCTCTCCACCGGTTTGTCCTCCTCCTCTCCCGGTGCCATCGGCCTCTCCGGTCTCTCCTCCTACCTCCTCCTCCGATACACTCGTCGTTCCCCTTCCACATCACTACACTCGTCGTCCCCCTCCTGTTCCCTCACCTCCAGTACCCCCCGACTCAGTGCCTGTCTCCTCCAGTGAGGTCCCTGTGGATGATCCTCCTGCGCGTCGCAACCCACCTCGTGAGCGACGTCCTCCCGACCGCCTCAGTCTTGCTACACTACCTCTGGACCTGCCTGCTCTCCCTGCTACTACCTGTGATACTCCAGAGCCGACTTCCTATCGTGAGGCTGCCCAGATACCTGAGTGGCAGACTGCTATATCTGCTGAGTTGGAGGCACTTGAGCACACTCGTACCTGGGAGTTTGTTCCTCTCCCCCATGGCGCTGTTCCTATTACTTGCAAGTGGGTCTTCAAGGTGAAGACTCGCTCAGATGGTTCTGTAGAGAGGTACAAGGCCTGCCTCGTGGCTCGTGGTTTTCAGCAGGAGCAGGGACGTGACTATGATGAGACTTTTGCCCCAATTTCTCACATGACCACGATCCGCACCCTTGTTGTTGTTGCAGCTGTTCGTCGCTGGTCTCTGTTCCACCTCGATGTGAAGAACGCTTTTCTTCACGGTGATCTTCAGCAGGATGTGTACATGCTCCCTCCTCCCGGTCTTTCCTCTCCTCCAGGACTTGTTTGCCGCTTGAGACGAGCTCTATACGGGCTCAAGCAGGCGCCCCGCGCGTGGTTTGCTCGTTTCAGTTCGGCCATTACTGCCGTCGGTTTTCAGCCGAGCCCGCATGATCCAGCCTTGTTTGTGCACTCCTCTTCTCGTGGCCGGACTCTTCTATTACTTTATGTGGATGATATGATCATTACAGGTGATGACCCTACTTATGTGACTTTCATCAAACATCACCTCCAGCAGCAGTTTCAGATGACTGATCTTGGACAGCTGAGCTATTTCTTGGGCCTTGAGGTCACCTCTACAGACCATGGTTTTCAGCTCTCTCAGTGGCGTTACACATCAGACCTTTTAGCTCGGGCTGCTCTCTCTGACTCTCGCACCGTGGACACCCCTATGGAGCTTCACCTTCAGTTACGACCGGATGATGGGGTTCCACTCTCTGATCCTACTCGTTATCGTCACATTGTTGGGAGTCTCGTCTACCTTACTATTACTCGGCCCGACATTGCTCATGCTGTTCATGTTTTGAGCCAGTTTGTTGGTGCACCTACCTCTGTGCATTATGGTCATCTCCTGCGGCTGTTGCGTTATCTCCGGGCGACGACTTCACGTGGTCTCTTCTACTCCAGTAGCAGTTCTCTGCAACTTCGTGCTTACTCCGATGCTACTTAGGCCAGTGATCCCGTTGACCGCCGATCTGTCACTGGTTTTTGTCTATTCTTGGGTACTTCACTTATTGCCTGGAAGTCCAAGAAACAGACAGGGGTTTCTCGTTCCAGTACTGAGGCTGAACTGCGTGTCATGGCTACTACTATTGAGGACATTCTTTGGCTCTGCTGGCTCCTTGAGGATCTTGGTGTCTCTTCTCCGGATCCCACTCCACTCCACTGTGATAACACCGGTGCCATTCAGATCACCTTGAATCCGGTGAAACATTCTCTCTCTAAGCACATCGGGGTGGATGCTTTCTTCCTTCGTGAGCAGTATGGTCGGGGAACTCTCACTCCTTCCTTTGTTCCTTCTGAGCAGCAGCTTGCAGACTTGATGACTAAGCCGCAGACTCGGTCCCAACATACTTATCTATTATCCAAACTCTCGGTGTATGAACCCCCGTGAGTTTGAGGGGGGGTGTTAGATGTATTATATTGTATAGTCTGGTGGTCGACTATCTTGGGCTCACCTCTGGGTGTTGGGATCACCCTTCCGTGTATATATATGTAGACCCATTGTTGAGTAATACAATTTTAATCGATTCATTCTCCTATCAACATAAAGTGGTTGGATTTCAGATTTTTCAGAATAATCCAAACCCTAGAACGATAAGAAGTTTATATAACACTCAGTACATTTGAAAAATACCCAAAATACCCATGATCCCGCGGGTTGAGATCAGCGCCAACGTCGTCTTTGGGGTTAGAATTGGAGGCATATAATTAACATACTTATTCCATATCATACACATGAGGAGGCATATTGAAAATATAACTTAACATTCGGAAACTCGTGCATCTATGCGGGATTAATATAGATCACGGGGCCCTTCACCAACAACTAGTGGTCTTTGGTTTTGGATGCATACTTTCTAAAAAAGAAAAATCAAGTTTTTTTTTACATAGGTCTATTTTTCTTTTCTAAAGAATATCTCAATCCGTAGGTAAAGTGTGGGCGGGCGTCCGACGGTCCGCGTGAATACACACATCTCAAAGCGGATGCATCTCTAAGCACGTTGATATGCGTGCAGTATCCCCGCAGACCGTTGGATACCATCACTTTACCGTAAAGTGCATCACCCGCATTTTATCCCCCCATCCGGCTAAAGGCGGGACATTTATTCACGGGAATCTGTCATCAATAATACCTTTGGAGCAGAGGAGTTGAGTTTTGCTTCAATCTCCTCCTGAGACGTTCTACCGAACTCAGAGCGCTCTGACTTTCAACCTTCCTCAAGTTAACATTGGTGATGAAGGATGGACGTTATAAATGTTTAATTTTCTCTTTTTATAGAAGGTGTTGAAGGTTTACTTGTGTTTTTGTAAGGTTGTTTGTTTCGCTATGATTTTAACGGTTTGGTATAGACGATCGTCTCTCATAATCGTGTATCATGAAAAAAAATCCTAGTGTGATCGCGGATATGGAAATTTCAGAACCACGTAAGTTTATGACGTAGTAGAAATGCTAAGAGGATAGATCAAGTAGAACCCAAAAAAAAGCTAGGGAAGGAGAACCTAGAATCTCCAAGAAATATGGAGAGACCCCAAAGAGTTTTGCTTGATAATAGTTGTTCCAAAGATACATAAACAACACCGTTGGAGCCGAGATTCTCGCTCACTATGTTCGGACTGAAAGGATGTCCGAAGGATATTGGCCCTTGAGATTAGCAAGCATAAACAAGTAACAAATAAGAGAGAGATCCAGGGCTCGTGCTGCCTACAAGTACGATCCACGTGTCACGACGTGGAGGTCTCACCGCACGCTCGGGAGTGTAGTGGAACTCCCACTTCTTAGCAAACGTCAAGATTGGTTATGGGATGAGGCTGGTGGGCTTGCTGGCTATTGGCAAGTAATCTTATGGGTCTTGAATGCCTGTATCGGAGGGTATCTAGTTGTTAGTGGATGGACAAATCCAAAGTTGGGCGAGCTGCTGTGGGCTGAGAGAAGTGTTGGAGGCTAGGGTTTGCTCAAGATAGTCCATAGTACCCATCTAGTTTGGAATGAGGTTATATAGTATTTCCAGCGTAGGGACCAAGCCCTAGGTCGACACGCAACCCGTTAAGCCTACTATGTCGGCTCAGAGACGCGGACATATATAAATTAAAATACTTAACAAGAAGTCGTCAGCGAGCTGTTGGAGAGGGCTATGCGAGCTCCAAGCGAGTTGCCAGCCCGCGAGTTGTGTGGGGCCTTCATATAGCTGTCCTGGGGTCAACAGATAACTTCTTGTTATCGGTACTGTAATCACGTTGTACAAACACTTTAGACTTAAGGGTCTGTTTGGGACAGCTGCTGCGGATTGAAAAGTTGTTAATTGAACAGAGCTCTTTTAGAAGCTGTTTTGAAAAGCTGCAGACTGTTTGGAGAGTCTGTGTATAAACGCTGATGGAACAGAGCTCTTTCAAATAAAACTGTTTGGTAGAATAGTTTTTTAGAGCTGTTTTTTTTTCTAAACGAAAATACTGAAATAAAAATAAAATAAAAATATTACAAAACATGTGACATACAAATAAAAATATTACAAAACATGTGACATACAAATAAAAATATTAATTGTTCTCAAACATAATTAGGCCTAAAAAGTAAGTTTTAAAATAAGCTTGGAGAATTATACCTTGATTTCGAGCAGAAATATGAACGATCTGGGCGAGAAGCTGGGGCGAGGGAAGCCTCTAACTGCAATCTGGGCGTCTATCTGGGCAGAAATCTGAACGAGCAGAAATCTGACTGATTAATAAAAGGGGGCAGGAAGGAGGGCTTGAATAAGGAGGGCACATGAAGGAGACGTCTAACCTTTCGACTGAGATCAGAACGACGAAGCTTCACAGGGTCGTCACCGCCTGCGATCGGGAAGAGGAATAAGAACAGGGTCTCCATCGATCGAGCAGTTGTCGGGTCGCCTTCAATCGAGCAGTTGTAGGGACGATCTCTCGCTGGCGGCTACGATCGGGAAGAGACGTTCTGGCTGCCGCCTGCGATCGGGAAGAGAAGGAAAAAAATGCCACCTGCAAAGACCTATCACGCGAGAGAGGGAACGATTTTACGGGAGTGATTTTACTGGAGCAGAAGCAGGTATCGGGAAGATTTTTCAAAAGACCTTAAAACGCCGGAAATAAGGGAGCGGTTTTTTAAAAACGCACAAAACAAAGAAAAATATTTCGGTACGTATGCGCCCCTGGTGCGCGAGCAGATCCGACCGTAGGATCTCGCGATCAACGGTCAAGATCCTCTAATACTTCTATAATACTCCTGTAAAACAGTGCAAATTTTAATCTAGACCGTTGGATCTCGCGATCATACGGTCACAAGTTCACGCGCACCTTCGGGAGATGCGCATACGTACCCAAAATATTTGCCAAAACAAAAGCATATGGATGGAAAATAGCTGCGTCAGTAGCTTCAGAGGCCTGTAACATATAGTCGTGAACATAAAGCCCGATCGGGTCGGCCTGGACCAGGCCCGATCGGGCTTTTTCCTACATCGGGCCGGGCCGGCCCGGTCCTCCCCTGGAATCGGGCCGGCCCGGGCCGAGCAGGCAGCACTTATGTGCTGCCTGCTCCGGCCCTTCAGGCCGGGCCGGGTAGGACCGGGCCGGTCTCGGGCCCGATCCGGGCCGGCCCGATTTTTTTACTTTTTTTTATTTAAAGTTTACTTTTTTTAATTTTTACTTTTATAAATAATTAAATATTGAACAAATGAAAAATTTGGAACAAAAAATTTTATTAATATTGAAAATTTGGAACAAAATACAAAATTGAAAATACAAAGTTTCAAACGCGTCCATGTCGTACAAAATTGAAAATTCAAAATTGAAAATACAAAATTTAAGTCGTACAAAATACAAAATTGAAAATACAATTGCTCGATTTAATTATCTTGTAGATTCAACGCGTCCATTTCGTCTTCTACCTCCTCCGAGCTATCCTCCAATGTTGTTATGTGTTGCTTCCTCTTTAAACTGTCCAAGTAGTCCTTGTAGCATATGCAAATCTCCAACGAATCTTCGTTAAGCCGGCTCCTCCGCTCGTTCAAAACCCTGTCACTAAGAGAAAAAGCGGACTCTGAAGCTACTGTACTAGCTTGGACAGTTAATAAATCACGAGTCATACATGCCAAAACAGGATAGGTATTAGCTTTACCTTTCCACCAATTTAAGAGATCGAAGTTTTCGATCTCGTCCGAACTCATAAAATCGCTAAATTGAGTTTTTGTGTATAATCCTAATTCATCTAAATTACCAGATGTGCGCGCTTTTTTCCTAGAAGCTAAATCTAAAATTTTATTTTTAAGACTATCCTTCGTTTTGGGTTGCGTTATTTCTTCGCGGGGTCGTGACCCGTATAAGTTATTGTAATAATTATAACTTTGCGTTAAAAAATTAGTAAAACTTGTAGTACTAACGGGGTCATCCTCATCATAATTTATATTTAAGGTTAGATTAGTATTGATTTCGTCGATCAAATTTTCTACGCCTTCTACGTTAAGTAGCGGATTTAAAGCGGCGGCGCACGAAAACATAGGCGGTATTTCTCTATAATATTTTAAAAAAAATTCTTCCATTATTTTAATTAAAGGAGCTCAACCTTGGTGTTGCCTATAATAACTAAATCTTTCTGTGATATGTACGAAATGTTCAATTACTAATGCGCTCGTTGGATAATACACTCCAGATAAAGAAACGGTGGCCTTATAAAAACACTTTAGTAAATCTATATAATGTTCTATTATGGTCCAATCAGTTTCACCTAAACCGTGTTCAATATTAAGTAAACTATAATATTCCATTAGAAGATCTTTTTGTAGAACGGCTCTTTTTAACATTTTATAGGTTGAGTTCCATCTAATAGGCATATCTAATTGTGGTTTCAAATATTTCTGATTTTGTGCTTCACAAAATTTTCTAAAATCTTGAGCTCGTTGTTTAGTACAATAAATTGCTTTTAACATGTCGCGAATTTTATTAATATATTGTGACATTGCTTTTAAACTATTCTGTACCACTAAATTTAGAACGTGACAAACACATCTAGTATGAAAAAACGCGCCATTGAGAAATGGTTTTAAATCTCGTTTTAACAATTCAATTGCGGCGCTATTATTGGAGGCGTTATCAAGAGAAAAACTAAGTATTTTATCGTTAATTTTAAATTTCCGCGCACATTTCATAATAACTTTATATAAAGCTATAGCCGTGTGCGGGAATTCAAAACCTGTAAAACATATTACGCGTTTATTTTGCTCCCACGAAATGGGATCAATCCAATGACAAGTGATGCAAAGATAAGCTAATCCTAAATTTAAATTACTCGTCCAAATGTCGCTCGTTAAACTCACACGTCCTTCGAAATTTTCAAAATACCTAATTAATTCTTGTTTTGCTTCTAAATATAACCTAATCGTGTCGCGCCTTAAAGTAATTCTACTAACCTTTTGGTATTTGGGCTGAAGCCCTCCATGTATGTAATCTGTGTCGTCGTCATTGTCGAAGACGCTGAATGGCAGCCCACGTTTGATGACGAACTTCGCCTGCAGCTCTCGCTGTCGCATTTGATCGTACTTCCAAATCTGTCCGGCTCCAGAAATTTGGGCTTGACTTGACTCTGGAGGAGCTTGTTTCGACTCGCAAGACTTCTGGTGTCTAACGAGCGTCGAGTTGCCGCTGATGGATAGCAACTTCGAGCACATCTTGCAGCGCGCTTTTCTTTCGGTCCCGACTTGTACCATCTCGAAATGCTCCCAAATACTCGCTCTACGGTTGTGCTCCACCACCGAAGCCGTACTTTGGGAAGACGACGCTGGAGTTGTGGAGGACGACCCCATTGGGAGAGCTAAGAGAGAGAGAGAGAGAGAGAGAGAGAGAGAGGGATGGGGTGTGAGAAAAGAGAGAGGGGAGGGGGGGTATTTATAGGTTTTTTTTTTTGTTTTTTTAATTAAAAAATTAATTAAAAAAATAAAAATAAAAAATAAAAAGAGCAGCCAACGGCTCTCTCTGCTCTCTCATGGCAGCATGGCTGCCACGTGGCAGCCATGCTTCCATGAGCCTAACGGCTCTAATAAGAGCCGTTAGGCTCAATCGGGCCTAGCCCGAGACCGGATCGGGCTATGGCCGGCCCGGTCTCGGGCTAGCCCGATTTTCGGGCTTTACCCGGCCCGGACCGGGCCGGGTAGCTAGGCCAAACCGGGGCCCTTTCAGGGTCCCGGGTAAGGGCTCGGCCCGGTTCGGGCCTGAACCGGGCCGGGCTTGACCGGGCCGGCCCGTCAGGCCCGGTTTTTATGTTCATGACTAGTAACATACGAAAGGGGGGGAATTTGGGCCAGAAAAAGCAGGAGAAATGAACTAACTACGGTTAATTAGTAGCATGTAGAGATCTGGATATACTTTTTGAAAGTTAGTTATGACCTCCGGAAGTTATGCTGTGTCATCAATGTTCTGTCCAATCAATCTATATACTCAGTCGACACATGTTCTACTGAAAAGTATTGGAAAGAGAAACACATTTTGTCAAAGTAGTATGATAAAAATAGTAGAAATAGAAGATATTTTATATAAAGTTACAGTAAGTTTAACTTGAATCATGGTGAAAAAGAAAACAGTTTTGAGTTATTTCTTCTATTTTTAAGAGAATTGTTCTGCATTGTTATATAAATGTCTTCTATTTTCAACTATTTTGTGTTGTGATGTCCTCCCATTTCAAAGTGTTGTCTTCATTCATGGTCTCCTTCCCCTTCCTCCTCTCTCTCCTTCTAACAAAATACACTGGTTAAGTCAAGACACTCCAATTTTTTTGTTGTCTGCAACCTTCAATTGCTCCCAGGAGAAACTTTCTTCAGGTTGTTCCGATCTGCAGAGGGCGAGTATCTTCTTCGAACCATTCATTTTCATCTTTTTTTTAAGTTCTATGTGTTTGGCAACGTAATTGAATCATGGTTCTACAACTAGTTATACTCTTCTGTCTTTTTTACATCAACTTATGAGTAGACTATGATTCAGAGCAATCTACGAACTGTCTTTGCAAAAAAAAAAGAATGTTTTGTAGGAACAGAGTTTACAGCTACTGATCTCAAGGAAGAAGGAAGGAGCATGGAAACCAGAGAGAGAAGTGAGTTACAGCTTTTACGGATCTCTCGGGGAGCTCATGAGCTAACCCATATGATTGATTCATGGTCCAAGACTCCATCCCGCGGGGGAGAATCGGTACACATTGCTGATAGGCTTCTAAGAGGCTCTTTAGAACTTCAAGATTCATTGCAAATCCTCTCAAAACTTCAGAAGGATTCATGTAGAATATTGCCCGACAAAAACATGACGCAAAGAGTAAAAGCGGAAGATGCGGGAGATCAAATTTTCAAGGGAAGGAGATCAAAGAGCGACAAAATCTGGTTGCAGAAAGCTAGAGTCACGGTCGACGGTTGTTCCACGAATTCTATGGAAGTGATGAAGAAAGTGATTAGAGATCGGCTCTGTATGCAGAGCCTTCTACCATTGAAAACTGATGATAAAAATGTTCTTTTTATCAAAAGCAGTGTTAGTTCACAGGTGAAGAAGATGGAAGTTCCAAGCTTGATCGCAAAGCTCATGGGTTTAGAAGAATTTCCATCAGAAATTCTTAAACGTGATTACTTAGAGACACCCCAAGCTCAGATAGGTATAAAAAGAACAAATTTTGATGAGGTCCCACCCGTTGTGATCATGAAATCTATGAATTGTTCTCCACGGAGTGGAGAAGATTTCAATTTAGTCACAGAAATGAGATCAAAACGTGAAAAGATCACACTGGCTGAGTTGATTTTAAAGGACAAATCCTTTGGCCACGATTACTTCCCATCCACAACAAGTGAACTGAAGAGAAATGTGAAGCCCGCTGACCAAATTCAGGAGTTGAACGCGGGAATGTCTGAATCTCAGCAGCAGCAGCAAGAGAAGAAGGTTATAATGGAAAGTAAAATGATTCAGGGAAACAGATTTGTGGAGTTGAAGGAAGTGAAAACCATAGCAGCACCTGCAGACTCGGTTTTTCTTAGATCAAGGGAGTCCGATAAACAAAAAATCACTGCAAACGTTCGTCTCCAGACAGATAAAAGCCTGAAACAAAACAAGGAGATCTACTCGCCCAAGTCCATGGCGGTAAACTCCGACCGTTCTCTAAATAGAGAGAAAACTTCAAGAGAGAAGCCGGTGAGAAGATTCAAAATGGCGGCTAAGGTAAATATAATTCCATTATCCTTTCATTCATTCCAGGAAGAGGGAGCTCCCTCTTCAGTATAACATTCTGTCTTTCTTTTTTGCACTCCACATTAGATCAATAAATAACATCAGAATATGATTTTTCTGATAAAAACAGTTCTTCAAAACAAGACTGAAGTTCCTGTTTGAACTTTTTTTCTCCAAACACTAATTTTTACCTGTTTGAATAGACTCCGTTTGGAACCTTCGATCCACCAAAATGTCATTTTATGCCTGATTTCAACGCAGGAGGGAGCTCCATTCAAGAACACCATTTTATCTCCATCTCCAACGGATACATCTCCAATAACCACCACCCACCCAAAAAAGGGCTGCTTGTATGAGGTATTTGTGTGTGAAATACCGACGCTACCCCTGCTAATTTTTATAAATGACAAACACTTTTCAAATAGTGATATTATTAGTATGACTAGAAGTATTGTTCTCATTACTTCACCTCCATGAAGGTGACTGTATGAAAAAGTAGAAAATGTTTTCATCCATTTTCTACCAAATACATTCAACCTAAAATCAATGCAATTTTAAGAGGAAGAGGCATTGGAATCCCAATATGTAACTAAATATTCAACAAACCACCTCACATGTACGAACTCGTGGAATAAGATGCCACGACACATGAAAAAGCACGTGTACATGGAGGACGGGGAAGAGGGATGCAGGCCAAGTCTGATCAAATACCATGTTAGAACTCAAACATCCAACCTAAAGTCAACTGGTGGTCGACAGAGAGACCCAAATAACATATAAAAATGGAGAGCTGAGAGAAGTTAGTTCGACGGTATCTTAGTTCCCGAAGTCCGTTCTCATCAATTTCGAATTTTTTTGCGGGCAGTGCTTTCACGAACAACATTTCTCTTTGTAGACTGATGCTGAGAAATTCAAAGATGGAAGATTGAATAGTTCTACAATTGAAATACATGCAATTTTAAGAGACAGAAACATTTCACTCGCAAATGTCATCCCAAAACAGGAAAAGAAAGAGAGAACCATTTTTGTTCACAAAGGTAAACTACAAATGACCCACTTTTAATGCATTCTTAACAGCTTGTTGCTTGTATTGTTGCTGATCTCTGATCACAGGTGAGATTTCAAATGACTTGGGGATAATTGAACAAGATCGAGGAATCTCTAGGCTTATGGAACAATCACGAGACATTTTCAAAAGTCAACCTGCATGCAGCCAGAAAATTGACATTCAGAGTCAGTCAAAAAGCTCTGTGGAGTTCGAAGCCGCTGGTGATCAGTTGCTGCTTGATTATTCGAAGGATGCAATGACTACCGAAAGCCATGAGGGGAAGTTTTCAATCAGTCAAATGCCTGGGCCAGATGTAAGAAGAAGATCAAAGTCTCTCTCAATTGGCCATTTTTCTGAAGAAATCAGTAATTCCAGGGAAAGTTTGAGTAGTTCCATTAAGATTGGGGATGATGCCTCCGGTAAAAATAGACTTTACATCATCTTGGAAAATGATCTTCGGTGCAACGGCATGATATTCAATTCCAGTTGGGATGATGGATGGAACAATGGGTTTAGTGGAGAAGAGGTTGATCAAATCGCTGCTCAAATGGTGGAGCAAATCATCACTCGGGTTCTAATGGAGGTTGCCATGGATTTAGTAGAAATTGTGTAGAATGATTTCCATGCATGCCTTTGTTAGATAAACTTGGAAAAGGTCAATGAAGAAGATCAAAATTAGAAATTTCAATGCAAAAAATGTTGCCTGTTACAACAAATATGCCGACTTAAAGAATAAATTTTGATAAAATATAGTGATGGTTCTCTTTTCGTATATTGATTATGAGGGAAGAAGATTCATAGTTTCTTGTAGGAGATTCTGGTTTAGCACTCTCATGTTCTCCGACAGGAAGCTCTTCCACAGAGATCCGTTGATTTTTTTTTCTTTTCTGATTTCTATTTTCTGTATCTCAGTTCAAATGTATTTTTTGGTTCATTTTGTAGAGGGAGCTCAAAACATCCGGAGGAAGTCAAAATGAAACTATCTCTTCGTTGCCTCCAGCTAGGTATATATAGCAGAATATCTAGGGTTTCCACACGCAAAGCCCCCGAGCCCGTTATATGTCCGAATATACCTTTACAATCTCCTTCTATATTCGTGACTAATAACGGTAACGTTTCAGGGTGCTGGAGAGTAGACAAAATAATAATTCAAACTAAACAAAGCATTCAAGATGGATCATACTAATTAACACATGAAAAGGTTTTTGCCTAAACGGCAAACCAAAAAACACAGATTCTATCCCAAACATAGTCTGAATAGTTATTACAAAACAACATGAATTAAAACGTTTGATGATTCTACTCATCTAGTAGATCATCGTCATCCATGTCCAAGTCTACTTCTCCTCCATAATCTCCACTGTAGCCTGCAGGGAATTTCATGAGTCAGACTCTATGAATTCATAAACATATGCAGTGACGTTTAAAGTAAACTAGCTCTTACTAAATGAGCTTAGCACTTCTAGCAACGGTGAAGTAACTCTGTCAGCATCTCATCCAGTCTAACTAGGACTAGTCACGTTATCTTACTCATTACTGATCACTATGTGCCTCACCAACACATGTGGGCACACATCACGTGCAACATTATCAAATGTGGAATAATGTGCTGTGACCAATAATGTTTAGATTAACTTTTACAACGACTTTCAATTTCCAGTTGAATAACTCTCGAATCCAATGTGGAATAACCGGAATCAAACCATCTTGGGTTTTCATCAAGAAATTATTTGGGTTTTCAGTCTGTTATTAGATGTTTGAATGTTGCGACTATAAGTTCTCACTGTCAAAACATAAACTGCGGAGGAAAGTTTCATACATCTATGAACTTTAATCCCATTTCCCCCGATGTTTTTATTGTGAGAGCTCTATTTAATCCTTTGGTCAAGGGGTCTGCAACATTTTCTTTCGATCTCACATCAATTAGGGTCATAATCCCTTGACTTGTGAGAGAGGTCAACCAGGATTATTTTAGCCTGAGATGCCTTCTTTTGTCATTGAACAAAGAGTTCGTAGCAATCGTTTTAGTAGCCTGATTGTCGCAGTAAACTGCAACAGAACTCATTTTCAGGCTCGACAAAGGAATGTCCATCACCAAATCTCTCAGTCATTCGGCTTCTTCTCCTGCTGACGCAAGAGCGTAGAGTTCGGATTCCATAGAAGAGAGTGCAATACAGGATTGTCTCTTGGACTTCCAGGCTACAACTGCTCCTCCTAGTGTGAACACAAAACCACTAGTGGACTTGCTGTCGTTTAATTCTGAGCACCAAGATGCATCAGAATAACCTTCAAGAACTGAAGGATGACCACTGTAAACTAAAGCATACTTTTGGGTGTGCTTTAAGTATCTCATTAGCCTATCTAAGGCGTTCCAGTGGTCTTTACCAGGATTACTAGTGAATCTGCACAACATGCTGACTGTAAAGGCTATGTCAGGTCTAGTGCAGACCATGGCATACATGAGGCTACCAAGCAGTATAGAATAATCTAACTGTCTAACCATAGCTCCTTCATTGGGCTTTAGGCGGTTAGTGTAGTCGTATGGTGTCTCAGATGCTCTACTGGCACTGTATCCCCACGTGTCCAACATGGACTTTATGTAGTGGCTTTGACTTAGGGAGATACCATTCTTCCCAAAGCTCACTTGCATGCCTAGTATAGTGTTAGCTACACATAGGTCTTTTATGCTAAATTCTTTTATTAGATCTGACTTAACGTCATCCACTTCGGATTGATCAGACCCTAGAATGAGCATATCATCTACGTACAAGCATATTATGGCGACTTTATCCGATCTATTACGTATGTAAAGACATTTATCCGAGAGACTCGACATGAATCCCATGTTCTTTACACTATAGTCGAACTTCTCATGCCATAATTACGGTGCTTGCTTTGGTCCGTATAAAGACTTAAGTAATTTACAGACTTTCGTTTCGTGACCGTCTACAATGAAACCTTCAGGTTGACTCATGTAGATCTCTTCGGTCAGATCTCCGTTCAAGAACGCAGTCTTAACATCCATTTGATGAACTATAAAGTTCTCAATAGATGCAATAGCAAGGAGAACCCGAATGGTTGCTAAGTGACACACGGGTGAGTAGACATCAAAGTAATTTACTCCGCTTACTTGTGTGAAACCTTTAGCCACCAGGCGTGCTTTATACTTAGCTACGCTACCATCAGGATTCAATTTCTTTTTCAGAACCCACTTACACCCTACGGTTTTAGCCCCTTTTGGCTTATCAACCAACGTCTAGGTGTTATTCTGAAGAAGAGAATTCATCTCTTCATCTATAGCTTCTTTCCAGAGTTGTGAATCCCTGGATCTCATCGCTTCCTTATAGGTGGATGGATCGGCCTCAACGTGGTAAGTCACAAAGTCACTACCGAAGGTTCTGGGAATTCGCTCTCTTAGAGAAGTCCTTCTAGACTCTAGGCCAGAGTTATCTACCGGAACGGAATAGGAGGTGCTCGGTACTGATTCAGGATCTTCCTCAGTAATAGTTGTTTGCATACCTGGGATTATTAAGTTCTTATCTTTGAGGAATTTATCCTCGAAGAACACCGCATCCCTAGATTCTATTATGATATTATTAGAAATATCAAGGAACCTATCTGCAGCACTATCCTCAACACAACCTAGGTAGACACAAGTATTGGTCCTAGGTCCAACTTTAGGCCGTCTAGGGTCAGGAACCCTGACATAGGCTATACAACCCCACGTCTTAAGTCGAGTAAACGACGGGGGTCTCTTAAACCAAAGCTCGTAAGGAGTAACCTCTAACTTAGCATGAGGAACTTTATTCAGAATATGATTCGCAGTCAAGACTGCTTCGCCCCAATAAGCGGAAGGCATGCCTGCAGTGAGCAACATAGAGTTCAACATCTATGTTAACATTCTATTCTTGCGCTCGGCTATGCCGTTAGATTGGGGGGAGTAAGGAGCAGTGGTTTCTGCTATGATGCCCTGTGAAGCAAGGAAGCATCTGAACTCACTGGACATATATTCTCCTCCTCTATCACTCCTAAAACGTTTTATTTTCATGCTTAGTTGGTTTTCTACCCTGGTTTTGAAAAGACAAAACTTTTCAAATGCTTCATCTTTAGTTTTAAGCAACGAGATATGACAGAATCTCGTGCAGTCATCTATAAACGTGATCATATACTTCCTCCCACCTCTAGTGACAAAACTCTTAAAGTCACAAATATCGGAATGCATAAGCTCAAGAGGTGTTGTGCTCCTAGTAACCGTGCCAAAAGGTTTCCTAGTGATCTTAGTCTGAGCGCACACTTCACATTTTTCAAGTGGAGACTTAGTGTCTAATGTGATCTTGTGAGTTCTAGCTACTTGGAACATTTTCCTGTAGTTGACGTGTCCTAGTCTCTCGTGTAGAGTCCTAGGGCTAACTAAGTTCAATTGAACTTGTTTGACTACCTCACTTGCTAGACTCAGACGGTACATCCTATTTTGGACATAAGCACATCCAAAATAGTGCGAGTTAACTGACAGAGTTACCCTACCACTACAGAAGCTAAGCGACATACCCGCATCACATAATAAACTGATAGACACTAAGTTAGCAGCTATGGAAGGAATAAATGTAACATTCTTTAAAAATAAAGACTTACCTGAGGAGAGCAGCAGAGTTGCGTTCCCCACCTTCATCACGTCAGCTGTGTCTCCATTTGCCACAGTTACTGATTCCTTTGCATCCTTCAGCTCTGTCAGAAGATTAGCATTGTTGCAAACGTGGCACGTTGCCCCAGAATCCAGGTACCACTCCGTGCTGGCCGGCGCGGGGCCGACCATGACAACAAAGTCGGATGGCTCAGCTTGGATAACCAGATGGGCTTGGTTGCCTTCTTGTGGTACCCGGGTTCTTTCTTTCCTCGGTTGCTTGCAGTCAGATGCGCAGTGTCCCCACTTATTGCAGTTATAACATTTACCCTTAAATTTCTTAGAGGGTTTACTCGGGCCTGCAATCTGGGGGTTACTACGAGACGTTTTGGTCTTATGAGGGGGAGGAGGCCGCTTGGAGCTTGAAATCATGTTGGCAGCAGTCTTCTGCATGCCAACAGCTTCCAAAGCGTGCTTCGTCCTGTTCTCGTCCTCAATGTGTATGAAACGCTTGAGGTCGTTCAGACCAACCTGCATCTTCTTGCGGTACATTTCCGTTTTGAAATTGTACCACGAGGAGGGCAACTTATACACAATCGTGCCCGCAACAAAACTATCGGGCAGACTAATAGACTCACTATGCAAAGAATCAATTAAATTTTCAAATTCGGATACCTGATGGAGAATGGTTTTCTCCTCGTCGAAACTGAAAGAGTGGAACTTGTCCACTAGGTGCGTCTTGGACAGGTCCTCCTCCTGCCTGAAGTGCTCCTGCAACGCATCCCAGATCTCCTTTGCAATGCTCGTCTTCATGTAGGTCTGGGCCAAGCTGGATGACAGACAGTTCAGCAGGTAGTCCATGCAGAAGTCTTCATCTGAAAACCACTGTGCCTCATCAGTAGTCCCAATGACCTCATGTAACATCCCCATCCGTTCGGAAGCATATAACAGAAGGTCCGGCCAGGGCCCCACGCCATATACTACAAAACAAACGGGAACGTCACTTAATTGAAATATCAAACGACCCTAAACAACGAACCTAACTCAGAGCATTCTATGCGGAAGCAAAAGAGAGAGACAAGACATATAAACCACAAAAACCCGAACCCGGGTATGTCCACTTCTATTACTTAGGAATAAATGTTTTACAACACAAAATTTAGGCACGGCGGCCTTACAAATTACCAGCATCGGCGCGCAGGCCGGCCATACATGAAAAGCAAAAGAACATCAAAAGGCCTTCAAGGGCCGCAGCAGTGCAGGGGCTTCAGCCCGCTATGTTCCCGCTCGGTCCAGCACCTTTACAACAAGCCCACCAAAAACGGTAGCAAAACAAGGCAACGGTCAGCTACGGCTGACCAAATTATAACGACCCCACCCCTTCGAGAGGGTGGCAGTTTCTCGTCCCTGCAAGAGCATCACAACATATATATATATAGCAGAATGAGGCGGCTAACGCGACCCAAAACAATTCATACATATGCATCAATCACAAACGTGGGAATGGCCTCCACGTCTCGTGCTCTCAGGCACTCTTTGGTGTACTCCGCCTTCCACCACCATCCACTCTTGATGGCTTTGCCCTTCGAGGCTAAAGTCGGTGGCCCGAATACCAGGGCTCTCCCGTGCTTTAATTGTGAACATCCCGTAGTCCGAAGACTCTTTCCCATTGCTTCCCGACATGTTGTACGAGACTTACTAATCAGATGCTGCGATGGTGCGGTTTCAGGTTCGCCAAATGCCCGTTGTTCACAGCTCTCGTTGTACAATACGAAGAGCGGGTATGGCGTACCCTCGGCCCAGGTATTCTCAATTAGCCGGCTATACGGGCCGCTAAGTCATCCACCAGGACACCCTCACAGGTCGGGCACACAGGCCACAGGTCCTCTCAACAGGTGGGCACAACAACATCACCAGAACTCAGTCTGGGAGCTATCGCCGGCGTTAACGCTAACGCCTGGTGATAGCGCACAGAAATCCTATTTTGGCTTCTAGCTGTGGGTGCTTCCCGGGGCACACCCCCAGGCATTGCTGCACATGCAGTAGCACTCCCACTGCCTCAGAACGCACAAAATCACCAGAACCAAGTCTGGGAGCTACCGCCCGGCGATAACGCTAACGCCGGCGGTAGTGAACAGAAACTCCATTTCTGTTTCTAACTTTGGGTGCTCCCCGGGGCACACCCCCAGGCGTTGCTGCGCATGCAGTAGCACCCTCTAGTCCTACGAAGCAGGATATCAACACGGAGTTTTCCCCCGGCACGCATAATATCAAAAAGCATCACCAATCCGAACGAACCGTCTCGGATGGGCTTCACGCAGCGCGCCTACGTCCATTTCACGCATGGACTCTACATGTATGCAAGATTTGATGGGGATAACACGAATCGACCCGTCAGAGGTCACGACCTCACCCTTTTGGGTAGGGGCCTCAACGATGCACGGAATAGGACTAGGATACGTCCAAATGAGGGTAGAAGAGATCGTTACCCTTGAAGTGCGCTTCTGAGGCATAGGTTGAACGCCACAGGTTTGGTTTCCGCACACCGGTCCGAGCTCCGAAATGACCACGTGAGTTCTTCCTCGCACTTCGCCGGCCAAGCACGAGCTCCACGGCTGCGCACACAGCAACACCCAACCCAAATGTGTCGGCCTTCTCATAGTCGGCGGCGGCCGGGACAAAGAGAGGAGGAGGGGCTTTGGTGCCCTTGCACCAACCGACGGGAGAGGAGGGAGATATGGTTCTCCTTGCTCCAGGCCGATGGGAGAGGAGGGAGATAGGGTAGACCGGGGCGGCTCCTTTCTCCAGGCGACGGGAAGGAGAGGAGAGGGAGATGAGGGGGGGGGGGGCTGCTCCTCCTTGCCGACGGGAAAGAGGGAGAGGAGAAGGATCGGGGCGGCGTTTCCCTGCTCCAGGAGGCGGCGAGAGAGAGAGAGAGACCCGAGGGGAGGAGCGATCGAGAGGGAGGAGGGGAGATCGGGGAGGTAGGCTTTGCGGCTGCTCCAGTAACCGAGAAAGAGGGAGAGGGGTCGGGTAATGGGAAGGAGGGCTAGCTTAGGGTTTTTATTTAAAACCCTAGCACAATTGGCTATCCGCACACCAACCCCCTATCCGCACCCCAAACTCCACTATTCGCAGACCAAAATCATTCTCCTTGAAATTGAGGCGTTACAATTCTCTCCCCCTTAAAGAAATTTCGTCCCGAAATTTAACGCACAAACAACGAAATGAAATTCGTCATACCTGAGTAAACAGATCAGGGTACTCCTCGCGCATGATCTCTTCTGGCTCCCAAGAGAGCTCCTCACGGCCACAGTTGTCCCAACGGACTCTCACCATTTTGATGGCCTTTCTCCGCCACTGCCGAATATCAGCATCAATAATGCAAACTGGAGTCACCTTGGTAGTTAGGCTACTCTCCACTGGCACACTAACGGCCTCCAACACAGAATCGGGCTCTCGCACCGCCTTCCTCAACACAGAGATATGGAAAACGTCATGCAGCCCACTCAGCTCCGTCGACAAAGCAAGTCGGTAAGCTGCTTGACCGATGCGCTCGGTGATCTAGAATGACCCTACATACCTCGGACTCAGCTTCTTCGAGCGTCGGATCCTCGACACTCCTTTGAAAGGCTTTATCTTCAAATACACCCAATCACCAACCGCGAACTCCACGTTCCGGTGTTTGGCGTTGTAATACTTCGCATATCGGTCTTGGGCGGTCAACAACCGCTCTCGAATGGTCCGTAATGATTCATTCGCATCAACAACTTCTTTACGATTCAGCAGCTTGGTATCACCAGTCTCCGCCCACGCTAATGGAGTACGACACTTCCTGCCGTATAATGCCTCGTACGGGGCCATTTGAATACTCGCCTGGTAACTGTTGTTGTAGGCGAACTCTACCATGTAAAGGTGATCTTCCCAACGCTGCCCGAAATCCAAAACGCACATTCGCAGCATATCCTCCATTGTCCGATTTGTCCTCTCGGTTTGCCCATCCGTTTGCGGATGGAAGGCCATGCTAAACTTGAGCTTTGTGCCCAATAATCGATGGACATGCCTCCAATCACCGGACGTAAACCGCCCATCACGGTCGCTAACTATGCTGCGAGGGACGCCATGTAATCGAACGTAAACCGCCCATCACGTTCTCCACATACATTTTTGCTAGCTTCTCCACTGGATCTCTTTTCTGATTCGGGATAGTGTGCCACTTTGGTCAACCGATCCATAATAACCCAGATAGAGTCATTTTTCTGCAGTGACTTTGGCAAACCGTGCACAAAATCCATGGAAATATCGCCAAATTTCCACTCCGGAACCGGTAATGACTTCAAAAAGCCACCGGGCTTCTGACATTCTGCCTTCACTAGCGCACAAGTGTGGCACTTGGCCACGTAGTGAGCGATGTCCCTCTTCATACCCGGCCACCAGAAAAGGACCTTCATGTCCTTGTACATCTTCGTGCTCCCCGGATGAACTGAATACCTGGTACGATGCGCCTCGTACATCAACACATCGCGCAGCTCACCCACCTTGGGGACGCACAAACGGTCGCCTCTCCACAGCAACCCGTCACGCACCTGAAACTGGGCATCCGGCCCACCACCAGCCTCCTCCGCGTAGCGCTTTAAACTCGGATCGAGTTCTAAAGCCTGGTGGACTCTATTTGCGAGGTCGTACTGCAACTCAGTCCAACTCAAACAGGCACCGACACTGCTCCTCTTCTCCACGCAAGAAATATCCAAGGCCTCCAGGTCACGTATCAGGTGCTCATCATGCATCTGAATCCAGTTGGCCTGCGCTGGAGCTCTGCGACTGAGTGCATCTGCGACAACATTCCCCTTCCCGAGAGTGTAGTGGATCTCGAAGGTGTAGTCCCCAAGGAACTCCATTCACCTCTGCTGTCGCATATTCAGCCCCTTCTGCGTCAGAAGGTACTTCAGGCTCTTATGGTCCGTGAAGATGTTGTAACGACCCAGGCCCGACTCGTCAACACGAGATCCAGCGGGACCCAGCCAGGCCGCTACTGGGCTGCAGCCCAAGCACCCCAAAGCCTCTCCGCGCCACTATTTATCAGCAACGGCGCATTGTTGAGGCCGGGTCTTGAACCCGCAACCTCCTTGATAAGGAGTTTTCAAACCAGCTCAATTGGTGATGAGGAGTGGTTTGAAAACTCCTTATCAAGGAGGTTGCGGGTTCAAGACCTGGCCTCAACAATGCGCCGTTGCTGATAAATAGTGGCGCAGAGAGGCTTTGGGGTGCTTGGGATGCAGCCCGGTAGCGGCCTGGCTGGGTCCCGCTGGATCTCGTGTTGACGAGTCGGGCCTGAGTCGTTACAGATGTCGATCTTCACGCCATACACATAATGCCGCCAAAGCTTCAGGGCAAATATCACGGCCGCCAACTCTAATTCGTGGACCGGATAGTTCCGCTCGTGCACCTTTAGCTGGCGAGAGTCGTACGCTACTACCTTGCCATGCTGCTGCAGAACACAGCCAAGGCCGCTCCCAGAAGCGTCGGTGTAGATCTCATAGCCCTCTGTGCCGCAAGGCAGACATAAGATCGGAGCCGTGGTAAGCCGCCAAAGCTTCAGGGCAAATATCACGGCCGCCAACTCTAAGTCGTGGACCGGATAGTTCCGCTCGTGCACCTTTAGCTGGCGAGAGCCGTACGCTACTACCTTGCCATGCTGCTGCAGAACACAGCCAAGGCCGCTCCCAGAAGCGTCGGTGTAGATCTCATAGCCCTCTGTGCCGCAAGGCAGACATAAGATCGGAGTCGTGGTAAGCCGTCACTTCAACTCCTCGAAAGCCATCACACACGCGGGCGTCCAAATAAACTCCTGCATCTTCCGTGTCAGCGTCGTAAGAGGCAGCGCGATCCGTGAGAAGTTCTCCACGAAGCGCCTGTAATAGCCGGCCAGCCCGAGAAAGCTAAGGACCTCCGCTACAGTAGAAAGAACAGGCCACTCCCTGATGGCCGCAACCTTCACCGGATCTACCGCCACACCCGCTCCACTAACCACATGGCCTAAGAATGCCACAGAAGGTAGCCAGAACTCGCGCTTCGAGAACTTGGCATACATCTGGTTCCTCCTCAGAACCTCCAAGACTACTCGCAGGTGATCACCGTGCTTCTCCTCGGACTGAGAGTAGACCAGTATGTCGTCAAGGAAGACGACCACAAACCGGTCGAGGTACTCTCGGAAAGTCCGGTGCATCAAGTCCATAAACACCGAAGGCGCATTAGACAGCCCAAACGGCATCACAGTGAACTCATACTGCTCGTACCTTGTACTGAAGGCAGTCTTCGGGATGTCGCACTCCCTGATCCGCACCTGATAATAGCCAGACTTCAAGTCCAGCTTCGAGTATACTGTCGAACCAACGAGCTGGTCGAACAAGTCGTCTATCCTCGAAAGAGGATACTTGTTCTTCTCGGTCAGCTTGTTCAGCTCCCGATAATCGATGCAAAGCCGCAGGCTACCGTCCTTCTTTTTGACAAAGAGGACCGGTGCACTCCAAGGTGAGAAACTCGGACGCACGTAGCCCTGCTCAAGCAGCTCCTGCAACTGCAGCTTCAACTCTGCCAACTCCTTCGGAGCCATACGATACGGCGAGCGGGCCACAGGCTTAGCGCCTGGCACCAACTCAATCGTGAAATCTATCTTCCGCTGCGGTGGAGCACCGGGGAGATCGCTCGGGAACACATCGGGGAACTCTGAAACTACCAGAACATCCACTAGGCTGGGCCTCGGCGTTGAAGCCTCCACTAGAGCAAAGAATAACTCTGCTCCCTGTCGCACTGCCTTGGACACTTGGAGAGCAGACATCAGCATCTTGCTCGATCCACGCATGCCCGCAAAGACCGTCTCACGATCGGCACACTGCCCAAACCTCACCTCCTTGGTGGTGCAATCGATGCACGCACGCTATTCCGACAGCCAGTCCATGCCGAAGATTACATTTAACTCAACCAGGGGGAGTAATGATGCTTTCAGGTCATACTCCTGGCTTCCAACTAGGACCTTCACGCAGCAACTCCTCTCCACACGCATCGAATATCCATTCGGCAGTAGGACCTCCAGTCCATCTGCAGAAGCAACCGACGACAAGAAGGAGTGCGAAGCTCCAGTATCGAAAAGCGCTCTCGCAGGAACGCCTAAAACATTTACAAAGCTTACGCCGCCAAACAAGGTTAGCATGAACACTAAAACAGGTATATAAAACAGTAAGGACTGTATCTTAAATTATACCTGTCATGGCATCCTTGGCTTTGATAGCCTCCTGCTGACCAAGACTGAAGACTCTGGGCTGCGGGGGAGCCATACGGGAGGCAGTGGACTCAGCCGCCTTCCCCTTCTCAGAATAAGATGGCACAGTCTTCTTCTCTGACCTTGGAAGCCCACTTCGGCAATCCCGAGAGAAATGACCAGGCTTGCCACAAGTAAAACAAATAAGAGGGCCACGTCCAGACGACGCGCCCGAAGCAGAGGGAGCTGGCCCAGATAATTGAGCCTTCTTCCAGTGATTCAACCTCCGCAACTTCACCGCACTCGGCGCCTTGCCCTCCGGCACTGCCTCGACCACAGCCACCTTGCCTTTCTCCCTGAGCATGTCCTGCTCAAGCGCTCGGGCTGAACTAACGAGGGTTGTGAAACCCTGCGTCAACGACCCTGTCAGAAGGTACCGCAACTCACTACGCAAACCTCCGTAGAACCTGTTCACCCTTCTCCCCTCATCGTCGAAAGAAGTTCCAGCGTAACGCCCGAGGCGGGTGAACTCATACAGGTAGTCATCAACCAGTCTATCACCCTGCATCAGAGCCAGGAACTGGTTCTCCATCGCGATCTGCTGCGACGGAGGCACATACCTTGCCAGGAAGATTCTCGGGAACTCTTCCATCGGCACATCAACCAGTCGCCTTCCCGCAAACTGGCGTCTCTCTACCTCATCCCACCACCGCCTGGCTTCCTTTTCCAACAAGAAAGTAGCGAAGGTCACTTTCTGCGCTTCATCCGACTGTGTCGCTGTCAGAATTCGCTCCATATGCGACAGCCAGTCCTCGGCCTCAACTGGGGATTCAACCCGGGTAAACGGAGGAGGTCGAAATCCCAGGAAGTGCTTCAGCTGTTGCTCAGCAGCATGCCTCACGGGGACTTGCTCCACTCTTAGTGGCTCTGGGGCCACTTCCTGCACCGGCGGTTGACCTTGCCTTCCAGGCTGGCCATTCAACGCAGCTAGAACAGCTTCTGTAACTAGTCGAACCATCTCAGCAGACGGAGGTGTAGGAGCCTCGGCAGGCCCGCTACTCTCCACCACGTCACGGGGACGCGACGGTCCCGCTGCACTTCGAGTGCCCTACACGAGTGCATCACACAGTTAGGCGACAACACAGTCGCAACTAACAACAAAAGGAACACTCAGGTTCCAAAATCATGCAATAATTGTTGGTTTGTTGTTACATTTTATTCCTAAGTGGACATTTTTGGGTTTATTTTGCGTCTCGACGGTAGCGCACACACGTGCTCACCACCCCTTAAAAGAATTCGTCCACGAATTCCTTAGAAGGACACGGAACCCTAGAAGCTGATACCAATTTGTAACATCCCCATCCGTTCAGGAGCATATAACAGAAGGTCCGGTCGGGGCCCACGCCATATACTACAAAACAAACGGGAACGTCACTTAATTGAAATATCGAACGACCCTAAACAACGAACCTAACTCAGAGCATTCTATGCGGAAGCAAAAGAGAGAGACAAGACATATAAACCACAAAAGCCGAACCCGGGTATGTCCACTTCTATTACTTAGGAATAAATGTTTTACAACACAAAATTTAGGCACGACGACCTTACAAACTACCAACATCGGCGTGCAGGCCGGCCATACATGAAAAGCAAAAGAACATCAAAAGGCCTTCAAGGGCCGCAGCAGTGCAGGGGCTTCAGCCCGCTATGTTCCCGCTCTGTCCAGCACCTGTACAACAAGCCCACCCAAAACGGTGGCAAAACAGGGCAACGGTCAGCTACGGCTGACCAAATTATAACGACCCCACCCCTTCGAGGGGGTGGCAGTTTCTCGTCCATGCAAGAGCATCACATTATATATATATATCAGAATGAGGCGGCTAACGCGGCCCAAAACAATTCATACATATGCATCAATCACAAACGTGGGAATGGCCTCCACGTCTCGTGCTCTCAGGCACTCTTTGGTGTACTCCGCCTTCCACCACCATCCACTCTTGATGGCTTTGCCCTTCGAGGCTAAAGTCGGTGGCCCGAATACCAGGGCTCTCCCGTGCTTTAATTGTGAACATCCCGTAGTCCGAAGACTCTTTCCCATTGCTTCCCGACATGCTGTACGAGACTTACTAATCAGGTGCTGCGATGGTGCGGTTTCAGGTTCCCCAAATGCCCGTTGTTCACAGCTCTCGTTGTACAACACGAAGAGCGGGTATGGCGTCCCCTCAGCCCAGGTATTCTCAATTAGCCGGCTCTACGGGCCGCTAAGTCATCCACCAGGACACCCTCATAGGTCGGGCACACAGGTCACAGGTCCTCTCAACAGGTGGGCACAACAACATCAACAGAACTCAGTCTGGGAGCTATCGCCGGCGTTAACGCTAACGCCTGGCGATAGCGCACAGAAACCCTATTTTGGCTTTTAGCTGTGGGTGCTTTTCGGGGCACACCCCCAGGCATTGTTGCACATGCAGTAGCACTCCCACTGCCTCAGAACGCACAAAATCACCAGAACCAAGTCTGGGAGCTACCGCCCGACGATAACGCTAAAGCCGGCGGTAGTGAACAAAAACTCCATTTCTGTTTCTAACTTCGGGTGCTCCCCGGGGCACACCCCCAGGCGTTGCTGCGCATGCAGTAGCACCCTCTAGTCCTACGAAGTAGGATATCAACACGGAGTTTTCCCCCGGCACGCATAATATCAAAAAGCTTCACCAATCCGGACGAACCGTCTCGGATGGGCTTCACGCAGCGCGCCTACGTCCATTTCACGCATGGACTCTACATGTATGCAAGATTTGACGGGGATAACACGAATCGACCCGTCAGAGGCCACGACCTCACCCTTTTGGGTAGGGGCCTCAACTGTTGAAACCAGTTTCCCGGTTTCAGCGTTCGAAAGGGGGTTGCGACTAACCCTTACTTGTTCTAAGCCTAGACCCTTGACCGGTCACTAAGAACTGAAAGACTTGGACTTGTTGAACACTCGAATCCACAAATGGACCCCTTAAGCTGCAGCGCGGAGGTCCCACCACATACCCGGAAGATCTTAGAGCGCTTCCCCTCCCAAGCCAATGCTGAGCCTAGGCACCTTGGAGGGCACTAAGAACCACCTCACTGTCAGCTGAAGGATGACAAGGGAGGGGAGGTGCTTGCTCACAAGATCACGCGAGGGAGGGGGTAGTAACCAACTCTTCCCAAGGTGCCCATGGGGGTCTATTTATAGACTTTCCCAAAAATGGACTGCGAATAGCAAAAATCCTGCTATCCGCAGTCCAACCACGACCGCCATCGATCACGGGTGAGGGGGGCGAGTGGGACTCGAGGTGTCCGTCCCCCCCCCCCCCCTCACGGGAGGTCATACTGACCTTTTTACCTACACCGGGCGAGTGGGAGGATCCCTCCCACTCGCCCAAAGGGGGCGGCGAGTGGGAGGCCTCTCCCACTCGCTCGGCGAGTGGGAGGCCCCTCCCACTCACTCGGCGAGTGGGAGGGAGGCCCCTCCCACTCGCTCGGCGAGTGGGAGGGATGCCCCTCCCACTCGCGCGGCGAGTGGGAGGGCTGCTCCCACTCGCCCGGCGAGTGGGAGGCCCCTCCCACTCGCCCGGCGAGTGGGAGGGCCCCTCCCACTCGCCCGGATGAGTGGGAGAAATTCTCCCACTCCTTCCGTGGCCTCTTTCGCGGTTTAGAGTTTTGCTCGCTCGCTACCCAGGCTTCGTCCGGGTCGGGTCACACCGATTCGAGAAATATGAGGGTTGTACACAATCCCCGCTCTTTGCGAGCTTGACTCAAGCTCGGAAAGAAAGTCCAACCCACCTATTGAACGAGTTGGTGGGACCCGGAGGGAATCTTTGGAGGGTTCCACCTGATGGCTATATAAGACCCCTCGAAGAGGAGGGTAAGAAGAGCACCCTTCCTGAGTGCTTCCCTCACTCCCTCTTCGAATGAGATGGATCCACCTCGAGACTTCAGGGCTCGCTTCAAAGACTTTGCTGGGAAGGGTTCGTCTGACGTGACGGAGCTTAAAGCTCTGGTCCATGGCCCTCCGTCTTCTCCTACCCGCCCCGCGGTGCGATCGCCTCGGAAGAAGCCCCGCCCCGAGTTGGTGAAGGAGGCTGCGTCATCATCCTCGCGTGGGGTGACCGAGTTTGCCCGCGGACTGGATATGGATATGGTATCGGTTCTCTCCTCCTTCCTGCTTCACACTTGTGGTTATATCTGTCCATGACAACGTGCTTTTTCATCGTTCATAGCTTCTCGCGGATGACCTCGAAGGGATCCGAAGAGTGGTAGAGGGAACGGGCGCAGACGCTCGGGTGAGTCCTATCTCTCTCGTCCGGGAACCTGCCGCCCTCTCGACTGCTCACGATGACTCATCTGCTGGAGGGGGCAAGACTTCGACGGGCCAGTCGAGCCGAAAGGAAGTCTCGTCGCCACCCCACTCTCCTACTGCAATCTCGGAGCCCGTCGGGGACCGTCCCGACGTCTTCGTCCGTCTGAGCTGCTTGGAGACTCTTACTTAGGAGCTGCGGGAGGGGAGGCTATCTTCCGGACCCGACCCCCTCGCCCGTGTTGGCGTGCTGGAGCGTCGGGTGGAGAGGCTGGAGGTTGAACTCAATCTCCTACGAGGGGAGGTCCGGCTCGCATTTGGCGGCATGACGACACCGTTCGAGGATCATTTTCGCCGGGTGGAGGCCTCCGTGCGTACCGTGACCGAGGAGCTCTCCTCAGCCAAGGCATGCTTTGAATCCACGCATGGGGGGGGTCCCCTTCACCCTGGACCAGGGCTTCTGGAAGTGGACGGCGCGTTAGCCACCCCTCCCCTTTGGGGATGTACTATTTGTTATGTAATAATGAGGATCGACACGTCGCAGCAGCTCGTCTGTTCCGCGGCCGGACTATTTGTTTTGTCATGTTTATGTCATGTTTGTTTTAATAACTCTACCGAGTTATGTCTCAGTTGAGCTGTCATTATTTGGCTAACTTTCATGCAGGGTGAGCGCAGCAACACTGAGACAGTGGAGTAACAGGCGGGGGATAGGGACCTCGGGTGGACGGTCCGAGGGCGAAGCAGTTGGGTGGTGTGTCAGGGGGGAGACGTAGGCGAAGAGACCCTTCGGTCCGCATCGCTACCTCAGGGGAGAGGGCTGCGAGGCCCTTCCTCCTCTGCCGGGCGAGTGGACCATGAGGTCCACTCCCGTGCACCGGGCAAGTGGACCTCAAGGTCCACTCGCCTATGCTCGGGGCGAGCGGGCCTTGCGGTCCGCTCGCCCGGGGCGAGTGGATCACCTGGTCCACCCCCCCTTCATGCCCTTGGGCGAGTGGATCCCATGATCCACTCGCCTCCCCTTTTACCTCTCCCTTATAAATACGCCCTCCTTCCCCCTTTGGACCTTCACCTTCATTTCCTCCCTTGCCTTGCCTTTCTCCCAGATCCGGCTCTACTCTTTCCTCCCACTCCTACACGATGGCATCCAACCGTTCAGCTGTCAAGAGGAATGGTCGGGAACAAAACGCGGCCAACTTCTCGGAGAGTTCTTTCCCCGTAGGGAAAGTATCCAAGGAGGAGCTCTCCGCCTTTAGGACTTCCTACCTCCCCGAAGGGTGGAAATGCAGATGCCCATCAGGGGGTGAGACCGTCAACTCCTTTTACGATAACTGGCTTGCATTTCCTCTCCTTCACTTCGAGGCTGGGCTACGGCTGCCCTTGTGGCCTGAGGTGAAGGAGTTCCTGGACTACTTTGGCGTAGTCCCGGCTCAGGTTAACACAAATGCGATCTCGATGTTAACAGCTTACGCATGCTATTTGCGGGAGGAGAAGGTGATGTTTGACCTGAACGTGTTCCGCAAGATCTTCACCTTCCGAGCGACCGCTGACAGGGTGTGCTTTCTGACCGGCACACACATGGAGGTGCACGAGACCTCCAACAAGGTCCACCACTGGAACGAGTCATTTGTGTTCGTTCGGGGTGACCTGGGCGGCATCCCCTTCTCCCCCATACAGAGGTCCGAGAAGGTTTGTAAACCCCCCTCACTACGTGGGGAGGCTGCTGAGCTGCACCGCTTCCTTAAGGATGCGAGCTTTGAGGTTGATCACCTCCGGAAGAACATCAATCAACTCACCTACGTGGAACCGGGGGCAGGTACTTGGACCTCGACAACTTGTCTTTCTTATGGCTCATTTCCTCCCATTGCTGCTCAACTCGTCCCAACTTGTGCAGGTGTTCGGTCCCTTCCTCGACGCCTTCCCTCCGCAGAAGGAAGTTCCTCCTCCGCCCATGGGCTCAACGAGGAGGTTGCGGCTGATTTGGCTTCGGCTCCGAAGATACCTGGGTCGAGTCAGAGGAGGGACAAGGAGCGGGTGGTGGAGGAGGAAGCGCCCTCCTCCCCACCGAAGGAGCCGAGGATGCGGCGGGGGAAAGCAGTTTGCCGAAGGGATTCCAGGGTATTGCCTAGGGAGAGGGGGCAACCGAGTGACCCTAACGCGCTGGCCAATCACCCCAACTTCGAGATGGGGGGGGGGGGGGGGGGGGAAGGCCACAGACCCTCTTGGCGATCCTATCGTCCATTGGGATGAGGCGGTAAATCGGGTTTCCCTCACCTCCCAGCGGCCTTCGTGGGTTGAGGGGGATATCACGGATGGCGCGGCGTATAGCTTTACCTATGGCATCTACGGTCGGCAGGATGCTGCATCTTACCGGGAGATGTCCATGCGTGACCTTGCGTATGCGAGCTCCCAGGCCCAGCTCCGCGCGACCGAACTTTCCCACATGGCCGCCCGCCGAGGTCTTAGTCTCTCACAACGGTTGGTGCGGGCGGACGCGTCGAAGCTGGATGCAGAAGAGAAAGCCACTGACCTTGCGGCTCGCTTGGCCACTGCTGAGAAACTCCTGGAGGAGTCATCCGGGGGCTTGGTTCGTGCCCACCTTAATGAATTTTCCTTTTCTCCTTTTAATTCCTTATTATTCGTAGGTTCTAACTTATTTGCCTTGCCGGTCTGCAGGGACCCGGTGCCGCCGACTCGCTCAGGAGACGATGTGAGGAGTCGGACCAGGAAGTGCAGGACCTGAGGGCTCAGCTTGCCGAAGCGCATAGGCAGTTAAGAGAAGGGGGAGGAGAAGGAGGTGCACCTTCGAGAGCGGCAAGGCCAGCCCCATCTCGACCCGCTGAAGTCGAGCGCGCTCGGGGGAAAATCATGGCGTCAACGGCCCGAGCCCTGGTGAGTCGCCTCCATGACGTGGACGCTATTCGAGATAGCTGGAGGGGGGTCTCCGCCAGCGACATCCTGCCCGAGTTCTTTCCTTCACCTGGGCGATCCGGCTCGCCCCCTAGCAGCGGCGGCTACTCCCCATGGTCGTGAGGGCGGCCTGTGACTTCTTCTTTTCTCCCGTTCCTCATGGGAACTATGTATTTTTTGTGTTTGTCTTTCTCCTTCAAGCCTACATGTACTAGAAAAGTGAAGTGACAATTCGTGTAGTACATGTTATCAACGAATCAGTAGTTATTTAAACGACTTGTCCCAGCTTATTTTCTTCCTTTACTGCTTGAGGAATTGATACCCTACTTGAATCGATCATCGAGTCGTTCACTGGCCCGATGAGTCTCTCATCTGTCAATATGACTGAGTCTGTGGAGTGGTCTCTTTTAGTCAGGGATCCTACTGATTGGAGGTGGAAGTACCCATCCATGTCCTGGGAGTCTTAGCTCAACCGGGGGGGGGGAGGAACTCAACGCCTTCCCAATCTGGCTGGAGGTGGAAGTATCCATCCATGTCCTGGGAGTCTTAGCTCAACCGGGGGTGGAGGAACTCAACGTCTTCCTAATACGACTGGAGGTGGAAGTACGCATCCACGTCCTGGGAGTCTTAGCTCAACCGGGTGTGGAGGAACTCAAGGCCTTCCCAATACGACTGGAGGTGGAAGTACCCATCCATGTCCTGGGAGTCTTAGCTCAACCGGGTGTGGAGGAACTCAACGCCTTCCCAATACGACTAGAGGTGGAAGTACCCATCCACGTCCTGGGAGTCTTAGCTCAACCGGGTGTGGAGGAACTCAACGCCTTCCCAATACGACTGGAGGTGGAAGTACCCATCCACGTCCTGGGAGTCTTAGCTCAACCGGGTGTGAAGGAACTCAACGTCTTCCCAATACGACTGGAGGTGGAAGTACTCATCCAAGTCCTGGGAGTCTTAGCTCAACCGGGTGTGGAGGAACTCAACGCCTTCCCAATACGACTGGAGGTGGAAGTACCCATCCACGTCCTGGGAGTCTTAGCTCAACCGGGTGTGGAGGGACTCAACGCATTCCCAATCCAATCGCCAAGCAGCGAGTTGACCTGATACGTCCCCCCTCCACCGGCATGACTTAGCCCGGCGGAGGGTCTCTAGTCAGGGATTTTGAACCTGGATATTCTTCCAGAACCCCTTTCCCATTCATAGTTCTTACCTATTACAACTTACCTACGCTACGCCCCTTTGGGCATCCTGTTACACCTCGCCCTTTTCTGGGCCCCTCCTTACATCTCGCCCCTATCCGGGCACTTCACTACACTTTACCCCTATCTGGGCACACCGTTACATCTCGCCCCTCCCTGGGCATTTCCTTACACCTCGCCCATTCCGGGCTCACTCTGCTGCCTGCTCCTTGGCCATCTTTCTCATCACTTCTTCCACTTCTTCGGCTGCTTGCATCCATCCGATCGTGTTAACTGCAGTAACATAACACTGACGCGCCTCCCGGGGATCTCCCCTGACTCTCACCTGGAGTTCTCCGGAGTTGTACTTCAAGCATTGGTGGTAGGAGGACGGCACGCACTTGTACGCGGTGATGAGGGGACGTCCGAAGATGGCGTTGTAACTGCTCGGCGCATCCACGATGACGAACCGACAGTTCTTTGAAGTTCCCCCCAGGGTGACGAGGAGTTCGACTCCCCCCTCCACCTCCTTCCTCTCCCCGGAGAATCCGAAAAGTGGCTCATCCGATGCTAGCACTCGCTTTGCGTCAACCTTCATTCCTTCAAAAGCCTTCTTGAAGACCACGTTCACCGAGCTCCCGTTGTCGACTAGGATCCGGGAGACGGTGAAGTTCTCGATCGCCGCCTTGATGACCAGCGCGTCGCAGAAGGGGTCCTCATTGGCCGGCAGGTCTTGGGTTGAGAAGGTGATCTTCTCGCTTGAGGGCGGGGATCGGGAAGTCGAGGCGATGCTCCGACGGTATATGGCGTGGAGGCTCCCCTTTCGGGTGGCCTCCTTGCCCGCTCCCCCGTGGATGACCCCGATCCCTCCCAGGGCCCCTACATCGGCCCTCTCTTCACATGGATCATCCTCTTCCTTGTCCTTCCCCTTCTCCCCCGCCCGTGGTCCTTCCAGGCACAACTGCTTTCCCCTTGCTTGGGCTCTTCCTCCTTCCCTCATCTCGAGGAACTCCGGGCAAGCTGCGGTTGCGTGACCCTCCTGCTGGTGGAAGTCGCAGTATAGCAGTGCCAGCTCGCCCCTCGGCTTCTCCCAACGCTCCTTCTTCCTTCCGCCTCTCTTCCGGCCGATGGCCATGGCTTGCAGGGGCTGGACTTGCAGCGGCCCTGAGTTCTGTTGCCACCCTGCTGGGTGGAACCGCCCGTGTCTCCCCTGATAACCTCCTCCTTGGAAGTGGACCCTTCCTTGGCCCTGAGGGGGACCAACCTGTGACCTCCAAGCTGGTCGGGCGGCTGTCGGTTGCGACTTCCAGCCTTGCTCCTGCCCAACGGGAGGTCCCTGTTGTTCTTGACTCCTCACTTCCTCCTTCTTTTTCCCTCCACGCTCTCTCCTTTCCTCCTCAGCTAATCTAGCCACGAACTCTTGAATGGTAGCCTCACACTCGGTCTCACGATCAGCACGCTTCATCAGCTCTTCGAAAGACAGGGGAGGGTCCCGAGTCAGACTCATCCGAAACAGCCCAGGCTGCAGCCCAAGGGTGAAGGCTAGCTGCAGGGTGTGTCCGGGCACCTCGACGACAAGAAGGACTTCCGCCTGGAACCTATCCATGTAGCTCGCCAGCGTCTCCCCTGGCTTTTGCCTGACTGCGAACAAGGCCTCCATGCTCTTCCTCCTCTTCTTTGAGGTAGAGAACCTTAACAAGAAACTTCGACGCAGATCTTCGAAGCGGTAGATGGTTCCCGCCGGAAGCGAGTGGAACCAATCCCTCGCCTTTCCTTGGAACGTGACGGCGAAAAGCCTGCACATGAAAGCGTCCGACATTTGCCTGATCGTGGTCATGTCCTCGAACCACTGAAGATGCTGGAGAGGATCGCTATCCCCCTCGTAGTAGGACATGGCAGGATCGCGAAACCCATCCGGAACGGGGGCTGACATGACCAGCTCGCAGAAAGGGCTCCTCCATTCTTCCTGGATGGGTGGATGTGCTCCCATCACTTCCCCGCCGGGGCAGCTGGTCCGGGGCGAACCGTTGAAGAGCACTCGCGCCTGGAGGCTCAAGCCCTCCTCCGAGGCTGGCCCCTTCTCTTGCTGACTGCTTCTCACTTCCACTAGGGGGAGTGAGGGGATCCTAGGTGCAGGTGGTGTTGAGCACTCGCCGCGAGCGGAGGATGCGGCCTGCATGAACTCCAGGATCCTCTTGCTGAATTCGTCGAAGTCGCTCTTCTTCACATACTCGCAAGGTGGAGGCGGGTCTCCCAACTCGTCGCTTCCAGCCATGGGACTTGGCTCAGAGGTTTCCGAACTAGTCGCTTCCACGCTCACCGCACCAGAATGTTGAAACCAGTTTCCCGGTTTCAGCGTTCGAAAGGGGGTTGCGACTAACCCTTACTTGTTCTAAGCCTAGACCCTTGACCGGTCACTAAGAACTGAAAGACTTGGACTTGTTGAACACTCGAATCCACAAATGGACCCCTTAAGCTGCAGCGCGGAGGTCCCACCACATACCCGGAAGATCTTAGAGCGCTTCCCCTCCCAAGCCAATGCTGAGCCTGGGCACCTTGGAGGGCACTAAGAACCACCTCACTGTCAGCTGAAGGATGACAAGGGAGGGGAGGTGCTTGCTCACAAGATCACGCGAGGGAGGGGGTAGTAACCAACCCTTCCCAAGGTGCCCATGGGGGTCTATTTATAGACTTTCCCAAAAATGGACTGCGAATAGCAAAAATCCTGCTATTCGCAGTCCAACCACGACCGCCATCGATCACGCGTGAGTGGGGGCGAGTGGGACTCGAGGTGTCCGTCCCCCCCCCCCCCTCACGGGAGGTCATACTGACCTCCCTACCTACACCGGGCGAGTGGGAGGATCCCTCCCACTCGCCCAAAGGGGGCGGCGAGTGGGAGGCCCCTCCCACTCGCTCGGCGAGTGGGAGGCCCCTCCCACTCGCTCGGCGAGTGGGAGGCCCCTCCCACTCGCTCGGCGAGTGGGAGGGAGGCCCCTCCCACTCGCTCGGCGAGTGGGAGGGCTGCTCCCACTCGCCCGGCGAGTGGGAGGCCCCTCCCACTCGCCCGGCGAGTGGGAGGCCCCTCCCACTCGCCCGGCGAGTGGGAGGCCCCTCCCACTCGCCCGGCGAGTGGGAGGGCTGTTCCCACTCGCCCGGCGAGTGGGAGGGCCCCTCCCACTCGCCCGGATGAGTGGGAGAAATTCTCCCACTCCTTCCGTGGCCTCTTTCGCGGTTTAGAGTCACACCGATTCGAGAAATATGAGGGTTGTACATCAACGATGCACGAAAAATGACTAGGACACGTCCAAATGAGGGTAGAGGAGATCGTTACTCTTGAAGTGCGCTTCTGAGGCATAGGTTGAACGCCACAGATTTGGTTTCCGCACACCGGTCCGAGCTCCGAAATGACCACGTGAGTTCTTCCTCGCACTTCGTCGGCCAAGCACGAGCTCCACGGCTGCGCACACAGCAACACCCAACCCAAATGGGTCGGCCTTCTCCTAGCCGGTGGCGGTCGGGACAAAGAGAGGAGTAGGGGCTTTGCTACCCTTGCACCAACCGACGGGAGAGGAGGGAGATAGGGTTCTCCTTGCTCCAGGCCGATGGGAGAGGAGGGAGATAGGGTAGACCGGGGCGGCTCCTTGCTCTAGGCGACGGGAAGGAGAGGAGAGGGAGATGAGGGGGGGGGGGATCCTCCTTGCCGACGGGAAAGAGGGAGAGGAGAAGGATCGGGGCGGCGTTTCCCTGCTCCAGGAGGCGGCGAGAGAGAGAGAGAGATCCAAGGGGAGGAGCGATCGAGAGGGAGGAGGGGAGATTGGGGATGTAGGCTTTGCGGCTGCTCCAGTAAACCGAGAAAGAGGGAGAGGGGTCGGGTAATGGGAAGGAGGGCTAGCTTAGGGTTTTTATTTAAAACCCTAGCACAATTGGCTATCCGCACACCAACCCCCTATACGCACCCCAAACTCCACTATTCGCAGACCAAAATCATTCTCCTTGAAATTGAGGCGTTACACCTCAGCACCATCAGACTGAACTGTGTAAAACACGTTCAGAAACTTCATCCCGAACTGAGTGTTCAACTTCCAGGCGTTGAACTCAGTCGCCGCGAACTTCTCCAGCTTTATCATCAGAACGGGGGTCGAGAAGTTGTTCCCCTTCATCATTGTGGCAAGAGCGGAGACGGCGGCGGAGAACTGACGGCAGCGGCTGAGAGGAATCTGGAGGCGGACAGCGGAGGTGGAGCACGGGAGAACAGTGGCGCACGAGCACTGTTGCTGAAGAGCGCACGATCAGTGATCGTGCGTGAACTGCTGAGCGTACGATCAGTGGTCGTGCGTGAACTGGCTGCTGAAGAGCGCACGATCAACGGTCGTGCGCGAGGGGTCGAGCGCACGATCAGCGGTCGTGCGCGAACACCCTTCCTTGCGAGCAGCGGCTTCGTCTTCTTCGGACGAGCGGCAGATATAGGGCACGGCGACTGAGGCGTCGATGACAGATCTGGACGACGGGGGCGGCACACGGCAGAGACTCGAGCGGCAGATCTGGACGACGGAAGTGGCGGCGCGACGGATCTGAGGCGGGAGACAAAGGATCCGGCGAATCCGGCGACTGCACACTGCAGATCTGGAACTTGGAGCAGCGACGAGCGGCAGCGGCAACAGCAGAAAGAAACCTCCCTCGTCGATCGCGAGCGGCAAGAGCGGCGGGAGAGGCGCGACGAACTGCGACGGGAGCGGAGGATCGCGAGGGCTTCGCGTCTGCAGGAACTCGCGGACGAACGACGCGATCGGCTATGGCTTCTCCTTCGGACGGGGACGAGCGATTAGGGCTGTTTCGAGAATGTAGAGGGAGCTCGAAACATCCGGAGGAAGTCAAAGTGGAACTATCTCTCCGTTGCCTCCAGCTAGGTATATATAGCAGAATACCTAGGGTTTCCACACGCCAAGCCCCCGAGCCCGTTATATGTCCTAATATGCCTTTACACATTTTAAAGCACAAATCTACTGGAAGCATGAATATTTGTTCAAATTGTTGGTCCATTTTGAATGTGTTTTTGTTAAAATGAAACCTAATTTACTGGAAGCATGAATAAAATTCGGATTGTTGGCCCATTTTGAATGTGTTCTTGTTAAAATGAAACCAAATCTACTGGAAGTATGAATATTTGTTCAGATTGTTGGTCCATTTTGAATGTGCTTTTGTTAAAATGAAACCAAATCTACTGGAAGCAATGAATATTTGTCCGGATTGTTGGTCCATTTTGAATGTATTTTTGTTAAAATGAAACCAAATTGACTGGTAGCATGAGTATTTGTTCAGATTGTTGGTCCATTTTGAATGTGTTTTGGTTGAAATAAAACCAAATCTACTGGAATCAATGAATATTTGTTCAGATTGTTGGTCCATTTTGAATGTATTTTTGTTAAAATGAAACCAAATTGACTGAAAGCATGAATATTTGTTCAGATTGTTGGCCCATTTTGAATATATTTTTGTTAAAATGAAACCAAATCTACTGGAAGCATAAATATTTGTTCTGTATGTTTGGTCCATTTTCATGAAGATTTTGGTTCCGTAGCAATTTACATTCACGGAACTCATTAGCCTATTGCTGATGACAGTCTTTTAATCTCTGAATTTAAAGTTTCTCAAGTGATAGCTCATTCTTGTAAGATTGTAATTTCATGGCCTAGTAGTCCCAAACAGTCTGCAACTTGTTATGTGATATGTTTTTAATGATAGTCGCATCTTTGCACGCGTTTTGACGAACCGGAGGCTTCATTTTCCACACCCCTCCCCAAGTAATTCAACTTTAAATATCAATGTATCTACAAATTTTTTTAAACATGCTTAATTGAAATTATAAACTTGTACATGAAAATATTATTTAGTTGATGCAAGATATCCGCTGAAGACTTAGTATTTGAAGCTCTATCCTGAAACTAGATATATATCATTTGATAGATTATGCGCCCGGTACTTGTCCAATTCACGGCTAACATGAAAATTTCAATAAAACGCATTCATCTATTTGAAGTGTGATTGAGTGAATATTTGGTGTCTGAAAAAAATGATGCATTCTAAGAAATATGTTGCTATACACATTCCAAAACAACGGTCTATCGTGGTGGCTACTATGACATTGCATAACTTTATCTGCAAACATCTATCTGATATAGACCCTAATTTTAATACTTGCGATGATGATGTAACTTTTATACACTCTGAGGCATATGAGCACAACTTATGACAAATAGAAACTTATATTACGAAAAAAGCTGATATAGACACTGATATCTTTGATGAGATGCGTGTTGATGATATGTCTACGACACGAGATTCTATTGTTGAGAAATTGTGCATTACTTGCGAGTACTATTGACCCTTGTCTTTATGTGGCCTTAGTACAATAAAACAATATCACTAAATTTTTTTTATTTTATAGGTAAACAGTTACGTATGAAGATGAAGTTTTACAAGGGAGTGAAGACGGTTGAAAACGTTAAATATTTGTGTTTACTGCTATTTGATGGTATTAAAAGATGTTTATTGCTTGATTTTTTTTAATATGTTCAGCAGAGTGAGACATTTCTATTAACATATTTTTATAATATTTTAAAAAACTATGCATTATATGATCAGCAATCTGATCATTTAATTCTAATAGTTGTCAAAAATGTTGTTCTTCCAAACTGTTAAACTTATAACTCCAGTCTGAACAACATTGAAAATAGAGATTCTTCGAAAAGTTTGTAACTTTTTCATCACTGCTTGATTGCTTTCCTTATTGGAGATATGAAATTTGATCATACTGGCGATTCATCCATTGCTTTTCGCAGATCCAACTTCGTTGTGAGTTGGCTGAGGGGTTCGGGGAGCCAGCGGCCCTCTGAGCGGGGGTTCAGGGTAGCGCCCCCGAAGCATTTTTTTGGGCAGGGATATTTATGTAATTTTATTATTACGGTTGCCCTAGACTTTAAGTATAAAATGACATCTTTGCATCTCGCTTCTGTAACTGAAAAGAAATAGTGAAAACCCTAGAGCGGTCGTGAACGTAGGCAATGTTGTCGAACCACGTAAATCTGTGAATGCTTTCTGCGTTGATTTCTTATTCTTTCTTCGTTGTTTTCGATATTCGTTCCTAACATTCCTCACATCTGAAATCCTACCATTACTTTTTCTACAACCAAAGCCGTCTCAAACAAAGCCTTTGTGTCAAAGCATTGCTCCTTGAACTTTGTCGATGCTGTAAACATATAAAATTTTGTGATCAAAGATGAGAATAACAATTTATCATAATGAAATCGTCGGTTGGACCGAACTTCGGTTGATTGATTAATTCGAAGTAATCTACTAGGTGAGCAGTATAAGTTATTGGCCGGCCACGCGGAAGGAGTCCCGTGGCCAATTCAAGTGGAGGTATAAGTTATTTTTAAATTTTATTTGTTATTTACATTACAAACTAAGAGTGTTGTTAAACGCATCGTATTTTTGACTATATGCATATTTTTGTTAAAAGCGTCGCACTATGCAAAAAGCACATTAAAATATTATGGACACCACATTATTTGTTAACAGCAAACCAATTAGAAAAAGTTGTTAAATTTTTGTATGCTACCAATCAAGTGCACCAATGATGAACAAACAACGAAGTATTCTTTATACTAGGCAATTGAATTACAAAGAGAAGCTGACTACAAGGTGCATACACCTTGAATCACGTCAGTTGATGATATATAAAAAAACAACTTGTCGCGGACAAAGTCCGCTTCTCCACTCTCCCCTTCACAGTGCACTCTGCACTCTCCACCTCTCGCCGAGGTATGGATTGGGGTCTCCTGGGGTGTAGGCACACTCTCACTCTCACTCCACTCTTCTCTTCTCTTTCACCTCTACTCTCTCTTTCTCTCCTTTTTTTCGCATTAGCATACGTACTCCAACTCCCAAGCACAATGCTCCACTCGCCTCCTCAAGATGGACTCGCCCAGCATCATCTCTCCCTCACATTCCACTCGCCAACTCTCCTTGGCATCCCCACTCCTCATCTCACTTCAACTTCAACAAAAGTTTCATATATCAATGAACTACAATATGAATTCATCAAAATAGGAGGGATCGATGACACACAACATGAATATAAGTTATTGTCGGAAAATTGTTGGGCTGAAGGCTCCTCTTCAGCCATCTCGAGGCGGAAGGCTCCGCCAAACGTCATCCTAGAGAATCTAAAGAAAATGTTGATGTTGTTACACATACAAAGAAACTGGCTTCATCGAGAAAGAAAGAACTTTGGGATTTTTTCCCAAATTAATTTTATTTCTGATTCATTTCGGTAATACATTGTTTAAGTGATTAGAGTTGAGTTTATCTACTATTACAAAAAAGCTTGCATAAAAAAATATAATATCAACGATAGGCTATCGACCTAAAAATCATGATTGGTAGTTTGGCACAAGAAATTGTATGGATCATTTACTTGCTCAGTTATGGGCAACTTAGAAAAATGGCAGCAGATGGATGTCGAAAAATAGATCTCCGCTTGTTCTTCCGCGGCGGCCACCGCTCTCCGCTCGCCGGCGGTGGTGAAACACCTTCTATTTGTAGAAAAATGGGGGTGCCGAGAAGAGAGATTCGAACGAAAAACAAAGACAAAAAACACAGTGAACACATAAATTTAAGAGGTTCACCCAAAACCGGGCTACGTCCCCTATCCCGCCTCCGCTTCACCTTCTTGTATTCACCAAAAAGATTACAAAACACACAAGGTTACAAGGATCAAAACCGATCCTACCTCGCACCCCTCTCTTTGGACAAGAAACGGAGGAACCACCGCCGGAAACGCCTCTCCACGAAACTCTTTGTAGACGCCTCCTAAACCCTCACCCGAAAACCGTTGAGAAGAACCTTAACCCTAGAACCGGGTTACACGCCTTTAAATAGGCAACGGAACCGAAACCTGGATATCCGCACACCCGGATATCACAATCCGAAATTTGGCTCGGGGGCGTTGCCCCCGAACCCCCACACCGCCGCCCCCGGACCCTCGCGTTCGCTGGTACTTCAGTCATCGGAGAGAGTCACGCTCCGACGCCTCTAAGCTCACGTGGGCTAACCCAATGTGAGAAACAAGAGAGCCGGAAGTGTTCCCCAACTCCAACACTATTAAAGTCGGTACTGGAGGAGCGAAGGGCTCCACCTATGTTGATGCGTTTAGAAGTCTAACATCATAAATTAGGAGAAATTGGGGTGCGGATGGATTAGTGGGTGCGACTAATATTTTTTTGGGCCAAAAGTGCAGTTTGTTTATCAACGCCCAAAATAAAATAAAACTTTATTTCTTCTTTTTTTAATAAAAGGAGAAGGGGCGAAGTTGAAGGACTTCTGGACGTCTGATGGGCGACGCTAGGTCGCCGGGAGGAATGGGGAGCAGGGATAGAGATCGTGAACTGCTGATACCCGTTGGCGGAGACCCTGCGGATGACTCCGATTCGAAGGCTTCGGCGTCCATCTCCGGCACTAGCCACCACCATTCCGGCAGAGAGGTTATGGATTTTTTGTTTTTTATTTCCCTTTACATATGTCCTTTTTTCTTTATAATCTTTGGTTTGTGATGTTGTATGCTTATAATTTAGTTTTCCAGTTGTTGGAATGACTCGTGCAAATTCCGATTGGTTCGGGTTCTTATTTCACGCAGAGTTTTGGTTCAAGCACTTTATATGTTCTTTTTGGTGTTGGTTTTTCTCAACATCGCGATCTAATGATGCTTTGATCTTCATTTGCGTTCCTGGGATCGTGAATTTTCTTCTGAGAATGATTTTGTTTGGTCTGGATGCTAATCAATTATGCGGTGCTAGTGTTTGATCTCAAAATTACGGCAATTTTCGAGTTACACTCCCAAGCTTTGTCTAGTGAGAGTTCCATTAGTGGGGAGTGACTGTCTTGCTAAGAACTCCACTAGTCATTCAAATCGTTTTCTTAAAGGAACCTTAGAATTAGAATCATAAACACGTTCAATCATTTGATTTTGATCTGTAAAGAATTCCCCACTAAGTGCTTTCCCCTTATATTTTGTTAGATTCGAATGTGCTCTGGAGCAGTCAATTCCATTTTCTGTTAGTATCTTTCCTGAAACCCTTTGTTTACCTCATGAATAAACTAGATTTTCCTCATGATTAGCTGCAGATATTTCCTCTAAACAACTGTGGTATGTTAGGCAAACCAGCATTGAATGACTTATGCTGTATATATAGAATTTAAACTGGAGGAAATACATTATACCCGGTGTGTTATCAATATCAAATATATTGCCTTAAAATTACAGTTATGCTTCATCTGGCAATGTGTTTTTTTAATCTCTGATGCTTTCATATGACTGCTAAATCACAAGTTTTATTTGTGTAGACTGTAGTAATGATGCAGCGGATGAGTGACAGACAAGTTGTTTCCATGAGAAACTTTGAATAACAAGGACAAGGCGTTGCCACCTTTCAGTTCTTATAGAACTCAATAATTGAGAGTTTATCAGAAGTTATCCCTGAAATACAGTGTGTGAAATAGTTATACTTGGTTTAGAAATCCAACCGGTTAACGGAAATAAACCCTTCGTCGACCAGAATGCATAGATATTCGTCAATTGGCGGGTCGTTGGTCGACAAATATTTACGCATTTATTGATTGGCGGGTTGCTCCGGGCTGCCCTTTTTTTTGATCAGCGGGTCGCTCTCCGAACAAAGATTTTTTGTTTGTTGATGTCTTCGTTGAGCGGTTGTTTGATGAACTCTGGGATATTGTAAACTGCCACAAACATCGGTTGACAAAAGTCACAAAATAGTCTCAGCTAGGGGCGTGCATAAAAAATCGAAAATCCGCCGAACCACCCCAAATTGTCCGGACCATACCGATTTTATACCGTCTCGAACGGTTCTGGTCGTTGGTTTCTTTGCCCGAAAAATCGAACCACCGCGACTAATAATACACATGAAAAATCTACCGCTGTGATCAAACTTGGTTGCTGCCAACACTAAATCCCATTGTTTAGAGTGATCACCACATCGATAGCGAATACTTGATCCACATGTGAGGATGACGACTTCAGTCTGACCATCTGTTTAGGGATGGAAAGTGCTATTGAACTTTGATTCGGTGCGGAACATATTCCATAAAGTCCTCCGGGAATGATTCAAAATTTGGTATCTCGATGGGAAGCGATCAATTTTGAAACCCCATGCATGCACACTCTTTCTCGAAAGAAAATAATGGTAACATGAGATGCATCTGAATTCATTCGGCAGAGAATAAAAGGCATCATCTTTGAAAACCTATTGATTACCACCAGAATGAAATCAAATGACCTTTGACTGCACGTCAATCTCAACAGAAAGTCCATCGAGATATGTTCCCATGGTGTTACCGGAATTGGTAGAGGTGTATAAAACATATTGTTTTATATTTACCTTTTCTGGTCTGGAACACCATTCACTTAAGCACAACGCGCCTCCCATCCCGCTGTAAAAAAGGGCCCAATAAAATCTTTTATCCACTAATTCAATAGTTTTATCTCTCCCAAAGTGACCATCACCTTGTAACTCCTGGATCTACTTCTTCTGCGATGAGCCTTGGGGAATTCATAACCTATTGTTATAAATGAGCAAACCAACCCGCTATATGAAATGAAACATCAGAGTGCCAATGTTGTAGTTTGTCCACCCAACCACAAAATCAGCGTCCTCACCATACAAGCCCCTCAAACATTCAAACCCTACGTCTTACAACGTGCATTGCTACCATAAGATTGGCTCATATACTAAACACATCCACAACCTTGTAGTGTTACCCACTCTTGTGCTTGATGAAAAAAGTAAATTGTTGCAGATAGGACAACCACCAAGCATGCACAGTATTGATGTTCTTCTGTCCATTCATGAACTTTGGCGCACCTTGATCATTATGCAAAACAAATTATTATTGAAACTGTTAGAAAAGCCCATGTAAAGGCCCATATTGGAGCCTCTTTTCTTGTTTCTCTCTCTCTCTTCTCTTTAGTCCCACATCATGTATAAGTATTTCCTCTCTCTTTCTCCCTCCTATATATATGTATTCATACACTGTATTTCATACACATAAAGGAATATACAAGCTTTGGCTCTTTCTTACATGGTATCAGAGACATCGGTCCAAAAATTGCGGTCTCCCATTTTTTGACCGCACCCCCCCCCCCCCCCCCCCCCCTTGCGAGCTCTCGCGGTCTCATTTTCTGAGATCGCTCCCCCCTGCTGCCAGCTCTGCTTCTTCCAACTTCCTCTCCTCTTTGGCTCTCTTATTTGCCTTCTCCTCCCCAACACGTGGGACCCGCCTCTCCCGAGCTCTCTTTGATCCAGCGATCTCCCGACCTCCACACAGCGGTCTCCCGAGCTCCTCCTCGCAGCGATCTCCTCACAACGGTCTCCTGGGCTTCTCCTCGCAGCACTTCTCAAGCTCCTCTTGCGGTCTCCAACCGCAGAACTCCCGAGCTCCTCCTGTGATCTCATCGACCGATCTCCCTCTCCTGATCCTCCCGCGGTCTCCTCCTGCGGTCTCTAGCTGCGGTTTCCAACTGCGGTCTCCGTCTGATCGCATCTCACTGACCGGTCTCCATCGACCGATCCCTCTCTGATCTCGCGATCTCCCAATCGGTCTCCTGCCCAGCGGTCTCCTATTCGCAGGATCACTGTCGAGCTCACCTCCATTGGACTACCGAGCTCTCTCTGCCGAGCTCCTTGAGGCCGTGCGACCTCCTCCCTGCAGACTGCCCTCCAGCGATCTCCTGCAGCGATCTCCATCAGCAGCGACCTCCTCCCTGCCGCAGCCTCTAGCAGCGATCTCCCTCAAGCGGTCTCCAGCAGCGAGCTCCTCTTTAGCAGAGATCCTCTTAGCCTTGCCAACCTCTCTGAAATGGGTTCCTCCAGTGATCAGACCGTGCATCCAGATGGACAGACAACTACCTCAACTGCAGCCAGCTTGCTTCCCACTCCTGAACTGCGCGACGAACTAAGAATCACCACCATCTCCCTGATTGGGAAGAAAAACTTCGTCGAGTGGGTGCACTCTGTCAGACGTGTTCTTCAGTCCAAGGGACTTTTGTCTCATCTCACTAGGGACCCCCCTTCTGTTCCTACTGATGACTGGCTGCGTAACGATGGACGGGTTCAGACATGGCTTCTCAACTCACTGGATGGCGAACCTTACCGCATGACCATGTATCACGAGACGGCCAAGGCAATGTGGGAGGAACTCCATTCCTTATACTTCGGCAAGGACAGCCTTCAGCACTTGTATGACATCATTACCGAGCTTCAAAACGCTGACACTGGCGGGGCGACTGACTTAACCTCCTTTGTTGCTCGGGCCAAGACTCTCGCAGAAGCTTGAATACAACATCAACCCTCTACTACGGATCTAGCAGCTCAGCGGGCTCAAAAAGAGGCTGTGTGTATTTCCATGATGATGGCGCGTGTCCCGCTTCACCTTCAGAGTATTCGGGCACATATCCTCTCATCGGCCACAACCCTGTCATTATCAGATGTGTGCTCCATGTTGCTCAAAGTCTCACCACCTCCGGATACTATTGGACCTCCCTCACCGGTCCTTCTCCAGCACTCGTCTGCACCATTATTACCTCTCCCGCCCACTACTCGTGGAGGACGGACAGGCTCCCGGGGCGGGGGTCGCGGAGGCCGACCACATCCTAAGTGTACGTTCTGCGGAAAGGATGGTCATCTTGAGGCGACCTGCTACCGCAAGCATGGTCGTCCTCCTCACCCAACTGTTCATATTGCCGCTGACAATCCCTCTGCCACTCGTGCTGATCTTGATGCAGTTCGCCTCCAGCTCCAACTACTTCAAGGAATGCTTAGCCACCCACCTGCCTCCGTCGCCTCCATCTCCAATGAAGGTATCACTTGTCTCTCCACTAGTCCGCGCTAGATAGTGGATTCAGGTGCTACCCACCATATTACCTCGCTACCACCCTACGTTATCGAAGGCGCAAGGCGCACCGAGGCGCAAAGGGGTCCTGGAGCCTAGGCGCAAGGCACAGGCGCGCGCCCGAACTACATTAGGCGCAAAAATGAAAATTTAAAGGAAAATAAAAACTTAGCAACAAAGCATGCTACCAAACATTATTTCCAATATTAATCAAATAAAAACACTACAGCATGCAATATAAAACATTAGGCATGTGTACCTTTTGATTTTTGAACATCAACGGATCAACCCCTCTTGAACTAACAACTATGACAAATGCACCTGCAATATCGTTGATATGGCCATTTTTGTTGAAGGCAACAGAATAAAAAAAACATAAATAAATTAACCAATGAGTACAAGAAACAATCATAAACTACCAAGTTAGCAATCATAAGCTTTAAGCTAATGTGCAAGAAAATAACATAACAATTAACATCCATAGTATTTCAAAATTTTCCCGGCCTCGTCATCATTAAATATTAATTACTCATCGTCTGATTCAATTAAGGTTTCATTTTCTTCACTATAATCTTCTTCTTCTTCATTGTACTCAGCTTCTTCATCCTCGACATCATCTGTAAGCATTGCTGAAGTAGCAGCCCTCGTCCTAGATGTGCTCCCCTTGTCAACTATCTTCTTCCCTTTGGATAAGCGTGTCTGGTAGATATCCTCTTCCACTCCAGTGGCCCTAGAAACTGCACCCCATGTCAATAAGTCGTCGCCAAAAACTAATTCTTCATCCTACTCAACCTCCTCATCTTCCTCCATTCTGCCCATCAACCATTCATTGTTGTCGTCAATATCTTTCAGTGAGATTGGATCAATACGATCACGTGAATCATATCGTCGACGCAAGGCGCGATTGTATTTTACAAATACCAAATCATTTAGACGTTGCTGAGCTAGCCGGTTTCTTTTCTTGCTATGAACCTGCAACATAAACAAATAAACAATTAATAATATAATGATATAAATTTAATTTTACATACTTGTTTAAAAAAATTCATACATGTTCAAAAAAACTCCAATTACGCTCACATCCAGATGCACTACAAGTGAGACTTAGAACCTTTATAACAAATTTAGTAAGATGAGGAGTATCGGCTCCATATGATTGCCACCATTCAGCTGCCCAAAAAATGAATATCAAGAAATTAATAAAGCATTCTTAATAAATAAATTCTTTGTTTGAAACTTTGTCTAATGTCTAATTTACTAACCTGAGGACTTTGTTTTTCTATGTCGAACTGCAAATTGCATTCCAAATAAACCTTCAGCATTTCTATATAAACTTAGTTGGTCCATAATTTTATCTTGAATGTCATGACCTGGAATGATGCTTTGCATTGTTTGGTATAAACTTCTTATGACTTCTCCATCTAATGCAATATCCGGGCTTGAATAGTAGTATTCTGGATTTAAAAAATGAGCCGCCGCATGCAACGATCGATGAAGCTGATTTTCCCATCTCTTGTCCACAATTTCTAGGATCTCCTTGTATTTTTCCTCTTTCCCATTGAAAGAGTTAATGATTGTCTCTTTCGCTCTATCCATAGCCTCATATATATAACCCATAGCTGGTCTTTTCTCACCATCTACCAATCTTAGGACTCGAACTAACGGTCCAAAAATCTTCAAAATGTACACAATAGTACTCCAAAAAGAGGCCATTAATATAATGCTATGTACTTGCTTACCTCCCGTTTCCTTGGCCCACTTGCTTGATGTCCACTCAGGTGAGGTGAACATCTTTCTTAGATTTGTCATCTGCTTATGAATGCGTTGAAGAGCAAGGAAAGATGTCGCAAACCTCGTAACAGCAGGCCTAACAAGCTCCACTTGCCCTGTAAAACTCCTTAGCATGTTGACAAGTCCAGGACGAACATAAATATAACTATTTATTGTCATTGCTCTTTTAATTGCTCTACTAATGCTATGCATCTTTCCTATATCCTCCAGCATTAAGTCGATGCAATGGGCAGCACAAAGTGTCCAATATAAATGTGGACGTTTGGCTTCCAATAATTTTCCTATTTCATGAAGAAAAAAACAAGTCAATATATAACAATAAAATTAAATAAATATTAAATAATGTGGATTAATGATGTATTTACCTGGTAGTACATTATTGCTTGCACTATCAGTAACAACTTGAACGACATTGGCCTCTCCAACACGTTCCACCACTCTATCAAGCAATTCAAACATCCTCTCTCCAGTCTTTGCGTAGTCGGATGCATCAACAGATTCCAGAAAAAATGTTCCTTTTGGTGAATTTACCAAAAAAATTATAAGAGTTCTTTGTTTCTTATCTGTCCATCCGTCCGCCATGATAGAACATCCATACAACCTCCACTCATGCTCATAATTCTTCATCATATTCTTGACTTCACCTACTTCATTATTCAACAAAGGCACATGAACTTCATGGTAACTGAGTGGTTTCATTCCAACTCCAAATTGTCCAACGACCTCAATCATCACTGCAAAACTAGGATAATTAACAACATTAAAAGAAAGAGTTGCATCATACATCCATTGAGCTATATGTTTGCAAGCCCTCCCTCTAAGTTCCTTCTTACACGCCTCGTTAATTGTAGTTTGCTTCATTAGCTTTTGGTGGCCCTTTGTTTTCAATTTCTTCTCAATATTTGGTGCAAAAAAAACATCCATCGGTCCTTTGGTTCGAGGCTTTTTAGATACACCGCTTGGTCCACATCCATGAATCTTCACTCCAATATCATCCATATCCTCATCGCCTCCGAAGGCATCTTGATGCGGAGCAGTGAAGGACGAATTTTGGGCCCATTCTGGCTGATTTGGCGACTTACCATATATGGCGTGCCCGGATCGACGATCCGACTCCGTGGATGCGTCCGAATGCGTGTTGCGAATCATTTTCATATATAGCATTATGTATTTTGAGTTTTATTTCATGTAGTTATGGGATCGGAACCGCCGGCCAATCATAGCCGTCGATTTCAGATGCCCTAATCTTATTTTCTTATAAATAGATGTCTTAGGGCTGCAGGAATTTGATTGCTGAAATTTGGAGAGCTTCCTCATTTCCGGTGATCCTCGCCGCGGTGCCGACTCCGTGGAACCCCTTGGTGACGACTCCTCGGGTAAGATCCTTGTATCCTTGCACTTTCCCCCCGTTTCCACCCCACCCAACCTGCTGTCCAGCCATCCATCGCCCACCTCCAGCCCTCCCAACAGCTGCTGCCCACGTCCAGCCAGCCCCAAACAGCTGCTGTTTCCCCACCCTACAACCACTATTCCTTTGTGAAATTCCTCTCCTTATATCTACGGTTGATTAATGAAATTAACTGTTCATTTCCTATAGTTCTAAAACATTTTCCCCTCCCCTGAACAGCCGCCAACCACCTGCCGCCAGCCCTCCCTCCTCCTACCTGCAGCCCTGCCGCCAACCCTTCCTCACCCTCACAGCCGCACACCACCAGTCCCCTAACAGCAGCCCCTCAGCCTTCCAAACCAGCCCGCCTCCTCCCTGTCCACTGCAGAACAGAACGCTGTCCAGATCTGGACAGATCTGTCCAGATCCAGTCCAGGGCCCCGATCCAGCCCCTAAACCACCCATACCCGCAACCAACTCCTCCCCTTCCGTGGATCCACCTTCCCCTTGCCCGATCTAGTCCGCCACCACCCGGAAACCTTTAATCTTCTCCAAAACTTCAGTTTTTTCCTAAAACTACAGCAGTCCTAATTTATTTGTGTTGTGCTTTGGATTGGAATTGGGTTGTAAACATTGTTATTGTTTGGAATATTACGAGTTTGCTTGGATGTTCATTTTATTATAGTTATTTTGTGTCTAGATTAATCTCTAACTGCAGGAACGAACTATTCGCCGCGCGTTCTTGCTTTGGCCGCGGAGGAAAGCCCAAGCCCGCTTGCTTAAAGAACTATTTTGCGTTTGCTAAAATTATCCAAGTGTGATTTAATTATTTATTGCTTCATTTGAATTCACCGTCGGGCTTTGCATAGCATGTAGGGTTAGATCGCGGTTTATCCGCCGCCTATAGATTCGTCCTGCGTCAATTGGTATCAGAGCTAGGTTCGCGCTCTTTTTGATACGCAGTCGTAGAGTCTATAGGTTTTCATTATGTCTAGGTGTCACGATTATTCCTCCTCTCACTTTGGAGGTCTCCAGTCCACTAGCACCCGCTCTCACAGAGCCCCGTCAGAGAGATCTTCACGTTACTATGACGATTATTCTCAATCGCAGCGCACCACTTTTAGAGATCGTGTTGACCCACCGACACGAGACCACTACGCTAGAGACGATCAGTATGATGATTGTCGTCGTTCTTACCCGTACACGCGAGCGGATCGTGTCGATCCTTCGACACGACTCAGTTACCTTAGGAATGATTATTATGAGGATCATCGTTCCGATAGAGATCTTGAGAGTCAGTTTCGTATTGCTGCCCCTTCCTTTGACGGCTCATCGAGTCCCGAGTCTTTCAGTTATTGGCTCGTGGATATTGAGTATTATCTTGACCATTTTGAGGTATTCGGTGAGCGTCGCGTCAGGTTTGCGAAACTTAGACTTTTAGATCAGGCGAGGGAATATTGGGTTAGCGTTGAGAGGACACGTGAGCGAGACCGTCTACATCGCATCACTAGTTGGGTGGACATGAAGCGTACATTGTGTCAGAGGTACCTGCCTTCGTCATATCGGAGTCGCTTGCTCGACCAATTATTTTCCCTTCAGCAAGAATCCATGTCCGTCGCTGAGTACAGAGATCGCTTTGATGAGTTAGTTGTGAGGAGCGATATCCGAGAGGACCCAGCCATGACCTCTTGCAGATTTCGGTCTGGCCTTCGATCAGACATTCGTACTGAGGTGGTTTATCATAGCTCGAAATCCCTCGAGCAGACGTATCAGCTTGCCCTTCGTTACGAACAGTCTTTGAGATCCGCAAGAGCTGGTCGGTTGGATCCTCACTTTAACCTTCGCAGTACGAGCTCCTCCCACACCGAGGACACCACTCTGCCTACCATTGTTCCGTCAGACATGACAGAAGTGATACCTGATATGGATTGCTCTCACCCCAGTGAGGTGCTTAGTCCAGTGAGTGACCTATCTCTTGATTCTGACCCGTCTCTCGTGACCCCGACGGAGAGTGAGCTTGAGCGACCTCTTGAGCCTATAGTGTCGTGCCCCTCACCCACACCACCACCTCTGGCATGTCATGGGTTGATTAACACCCCTATCCTGGACTCACGTCTCGACACCGCACCCACAGACCCATTCTCGAGCGTAGATCTATGTCGCTCTCCCATTGTCATTACCCTGAGTCATATCACGATCGAGAGACCTGAGTCTGGTGTTGATCTCGTAGTGGCTATGTCACCCATTCACGGGGACACTACCCCTCACGATGGTACTCATCTGGAGGACCATGACCCTAGTGACGAGTTCTATGATGAACCCCCAGTTGAGCCTCCTGATGATCCACCACATCCTGGTGAACATGAGATTCAGGTGAGGCGCTTGTTTACGAGTTTCGAGTTGTTGACGTCTCCTCCCCTATCATCTCTGGCCTTGTCCCAGAGGATGGGTCGTGAGTGGAGTAAGACGTATGTAGGGCCTACCTTGAACACACTAGAACCTACTCATATTTTGAGGACCTACTTTATGACACATCACACTCGTGATGAGTTTTGGGACACACCACCCGCGGACCCACCCGATGAGTTCTTTGTTGTCGGGGACACTCACCACAGTATATCGCCACGTTTTCTAGTCGGTGCACACGATGTTCACTTCGGCGGTCGTCGCATTCGCGATGACTTTTCTTACACACCTCCTTGTGAGCCCCCTGATGTTTCACGTCCTCTGAGAGACGCTTGGATCTTTACGAGCTCGCATTTGAGTATAGGTGTCTCATGCGATCATCTGAACACTCGTCGTAGACGGGATGAGTTTTTCTACACTCCCCCGAGAGAGCCTCCTGATAGGCCACCTCCTGCGATATATTTTCAGGTCATTATTAGATTTTCTCATAGAGAGCATGTTGTGTTAATCATGTTTCATTTATATCATTTGCATGAGTATGTTGAGTCGTTTCGTCATCATTTGCATGAGTCTGTTGTGTTGTCTGTTCATCATTTGCATGTGTGTCATGAGTCGGTCCGACGAATAATCCATATTGGTAATAAATATTGTAAATCACATGCGGATGTTCATTGGCAAGTGCAGGTACTTCATGAAGGCGAGCAGGTGATGGTGAGAATCTGCGTTGTGAGGCTCCGTGCGAGGCTTGCTAAAAGCTTGAGCGTTAGGCGAATGAGTCCCTACTCAGTCCTGAGGCGCATCGGGACAAATGCTTATGAGTTGGACATTCCCGCGAGCATGGGTACCCATACTGTGTTCAATGTCGAGGACCTGACGCCATACTTTGCACCTCACGAGTATTCATGCCCACATCTTGGCGGCCCTTCCGAGCCTTTACCACTGTTTTTACCATCCACCACTCAGTCTACCTCCGAGCCCTTGCCACCACATTCATTGCCCCGTTCTCAGCCCACCTCTGACCCTTATTTACCCGGGATGTTGTCCCCAACGGTTTCACCTTTGGCACCTCAGATTCCACCGGATCCTTCTACTAGTGTGTTGAGAGATGAGCTTGATCGATTCGCCCCCGGGCTTCGACTTCAGTACGTCCGTCTCCACTCATCGGGGATGGAAGCCTTTCAGTCCGGAGGTGTTGATTGGCGAGACCACTTTTCAGCGACGACACTTGGACGACCTCTGGCGGCCTCTTCGAGTTGCTACCCAGCATACGGCGAGAGAATTCTGACCCCTATTCATCGGGAGATGAATTCTTTCAAGCCGGGGAGATTGATGCGGAGCAGTGAAGGACGAGTTTTGGGCCCATTCTGGCTGATTTGGTGACTTACCATATATGGCGTGCCCGGATCGACGATCCGACTCCGTGGATGCGTCCGAATGCGTGTTGCGAATCATTTTCATATATAGCATTATGTATTTTGAGTTTTATTTCATGTAATTATAGGATCGGAACCGCCGGCCGATCATAGCCGTCGATTTCAGATGCCCTAATCTTATTTTCTTATAAATAGATGTCTTAGGGCTGCTGGAATTTGATTGCTGAAATTTGGAGAGCTTCTTCCTCATTTCCGGTGATCCTCGCCGCGGTGCCGACTCCGTGGAACCCCTTGGTGACGACTCCTCGGGTAAGATCCTTGTATCCTTGCACTTTCCCCCGTTTCCACCCCACCCAACCTGCTGTCCAGCCATCCATCGCCCACCTCCAGCCCTCCCAACAGCTGCTGCCCACGTCCAGCCAGCCCCAAACAGCTGTTGTTTCCCCACCCTACAACCACTATTCCTTTGTGAAATTCCTCTCCTTATATCTACGGTTGATTAATGAAATTAACTGTTCATTTCCTATAGTTCTAAAACATTTTCCCCTCCCCTGAACAGCCGCCAACCACCTGCCGCCAGCCCTCCCTCCTCCTACCTGCAGCCCTGCCGCCAGCCCTTCCTCACCCTCACAGCCGCACACCACCAGTCCCCTAACAGCAGCCCCTCAGCCTTCCAAACCAGCCCGCCTCCTCCCTGTTCACTGCAGAACAGAACGCTGTCCAGATCTGGACAGATCTGTCCAGATCCAGTCCAGGGCCCCGATCCAGCCCCTAAACCACCCATACCCGCAACCAACTCCTCCCCTTCCGTGGATCCACCTTCCCCTTGCCCGATCTAGTCCGCCACCACCCGGAAACCTTTAATCTTCTCCAAAACTTCAGTTATTTTCTAAAACTACAGCAGTCCTAATTTATTTGTGTTGTGCTTTGGATTGGAATTGGGTTGTAAACATTGTTATTGTTTGGAATATTACGAGTTTGCTTGGATGTTCATTTTATTATAGTTATTTTGTGTCTAGATTAATCTCTAACTGCAGGAAGGAACTATTCGCCGCGCGTTCTTGCTTTGGCCCTCCACGCGGAGGAAAGCCCAAACCCGCTTGCTTAAAGAACTATTTTGCGTTTGCTAAAATTATCCAAGTGTGATTTAATTATTTATTGCTTCATTTGAATTCACCGTCGGGCTTTGCACAACATGTAGGGTTAGATCGCGGTTTATCCGCCGCCTATAGATTCGTCCTGCGTCACATCTACATCAACAAAGTCAGGGAATGCTTGCTTTTTCGTATTGCCTGCATTCATTCTCTTCTCCATATAATCTTGAATTTCTGTCCGTACATGTTGCGGGCATTTGGGACAAGCTTTTGTATTTCTAAATCCCCCAACTAGGTGTTGTTTAGCACGGAAAATTCCACCCTTTGTGACTTTCTCACAAAAATTACAAGTTAAATCATTTTTATTAACGGATGAAATTTGGCGCACATATTTCCATCCTGGATCAATCCTTGATTGAACACTGGAGGAACCAGAACCACTCGCATCCATATCCGCCTATGGGGGTAGTAAATCATTTTACAACAAAAAGAATGAGTATATGTAATCAATAATAATGGAAACGACAAAACTGAACCATTGTCCAATGGAAAACTGAACCATACAGTTCACAGTTCATTAAATAATAAACAGTTCAGTTTTCCATTGAAAACTGATTAATCATTGGAAACTTTACTGAACCATACTCCAATGGATGAACCATACTCCAACTGTAAAACTGGAAGCTCCAATGGATGAACCAATTCCAACCTTTTAATGCCATTGGAAACTCCAGTTCACAGTGAACTGGAACCAGTGAACTGGAAACAGTGAACTGGGCTTCCAGTTCACCGTTTTACAGTGAACTGGAAGCCCAGTTCACTGTAGAACAGCGAGCTGGAAGAGGCGGCCGGCGAGCTTAAAGAAAGTAGAGGAGGCCGGCGAGCTTAAAGCAAGTAGAGGAGGCCGGCGATGTTACCGTTTGGAGAGGTGGCGTGAAGAGGAGGTCGGCGAGCTATCGAGTCAAGAGGAGCATCCAACGAGCGGCAAGCCTAAATCCTAACTGGGAAGAATGAAAGAGGAGAGGTCGAGGGGTGGCGTGCAGATGAGGCCGGCGGGCTACCGAGAGGTGGCGACTGGCGTGCTGCATGCAGATGAGGCCGGCCCGGCGAGCTATCGAGAGCGCTATCGAGCAAAGAGGAGGGATCGGTGAGCTCTCGTGAAAACCTAAAGAATAAAAGAGACGCAGTCTGGCCTATTGAAACGCAGACCTAAAAAACCGGCCGACCCATTTTTTCATTCCAGGCGCGCCTATTGCCCGCCTGGATGGTACGCGAGGCGAGCGCCTAGGCGCGCCTGGGGCGCGCCTGAGGCAAGTCGCCCGCCTTAGCCCTTCCAAGGCGACGTGGACTGCGCCCCGTGCGCCCGGCGCCTCAGGCGCGCCTAGGCGCGCGCCTTAATAACGTAGCTACCACCACATCACTATTTGGATGCTCCTCATCCTAAGTACATCACAGTAGCCAATGGCGACACTATTCCCGTCTCCGGCTCTGCCGATATCCCTCTCAATTCTTCTCTCTCTCTACGCTCGGCTCTTTATGTTCCGGGTTCTCCGTTTAATTTACTCTCTGTTAGTCGTCTTACTACCGATTTAATTTGCTCAGTAACATTCACCTCTTCCTCTTTTCTGATGCAGGATCTACGGACGCAGAATATCATTGGTAAGGGACGACTGCAAAACGAACTCTACCTCATTGATGTTTCTCCTACCATCCTCTCCTCAGTCTCCTCCGTTGATTGACATCGGCCCCTTGGGCATGCTCCTCTTCCAGTCCTTCAGAAGGCTCTCCCCGATATCTCTCTTTCTGTTTTTAAGTGTGAATCATGTATTCTAGGCAAACAACATCGTTCCTCCTTTCCACCTCATTGTACTCGGAGCTCTGCTCCTTTTGTTTTAGTACATTCCGATATTTGGGGCCCGTACAAAATCACTAGTATTTCTGGATATCGATATTTTATCACCTTTATTGATGATTATTCTCGCACTACTTGGTTATATTTACTTCGTGATCGCTCCGAGCTTCCTCGTGTGTTTCAGGCTTTCGTCCTTGAGATTTGCACGCAGTTTTCCAAAAATATAAGAACACCCCGGACAGATAATGCTTGTGAATATACGAGTCACGAATTTGCTAATCTTTGCTCTGAATTTGGGATAATTCACCAGACATCATGTGCCCATACTCCACAATAAAACGTCGTTGCTGAACGGAAAAATAGACATCTCCTCGATGTTGCTCGATCTCTCATGATCCAGATGCAGGTACCCAAAACCTATTGGAATTTCGCTCTGTCCACAACATGTTATCTCATTAACCGTCTCCCTTCCTCCGTCCTCCAAAATGCTACTTCGTTTAGCCTCATTTTCCCTTCCACTCCGGCATTCTCTCTCACACCCCGGATATTTGGTTGTACCTGCTACGTTCACCTATTTGGCCCGTCCAAGGACAAGTTGGATCCCCGAGCAGCCAAACACATATTCGTTGGCTATTCTCGTACTCAGAAAGGCTATGCTTGTTATTCTCCTACTACCCGAAAAGTGACTGTTTCTGCAGATGTTACCTTCCAGGAAGACCAACCTTTCTTCTCCGAAACAACCACACCTCTTCCACCACCATCCTTCCCACGACCTGTCATTCCAGTTACCACCCCTCTACCACTACTCCTTCCTGAACCTGCTCCCGCTCTCCCGAAACCACCTCTTATCCGTGTCTACACTCGTCGCCCTCCTTGCTCCGTTGCCCCAATGCAGTCGGCTTCGACCTCTGACACTCTGCGCTCTGCTGATCCGTTATCGGCCTCCACCGCTCATCCATTGACGAATTATGTATCCTTACATCGTCTCTCCCCACAACTTCAAACATTCGCTACTTCATTATCCTCTATTTCTATACCTAACTCTTTGCATGAGGCTCTCCAACATCCAGGCTGGCGGGCAGCCATGGACGACGAAATGACAGCTCTCTGGGCTAACCAGACATGGGATTTGGTTCCTCTCCCTCCAGGCCATTGGCGAATTATGTATCCTTACATCGCCTCTCCCCACAACTTCAAACATTCGCTACGATTATGAGGAAACGTTCTCTCCGGTGGCCAAGCTCACACAGTTCGTGTCCTTCTCTCCGTGGCTGTGCATCGCCAATGGCCTCTCCATCAGCTGGATATCAAGAATGCGTTTCTAAATAGTGACCTTTAAGAAACAGTATACATGCAACAACCTCCCGGGTTTGAGACCACGGGGGAGTCCCGCATATGTCACCTTAAGAAATCCATTTATGGTCTCAAACAATCCCCCGGGCATGGTTTGATAAGTTCAGTAAGGCTATTCGGGAGGTTGGCTTTACTCGGAGCTCAGCAGACTTCTCTCTGTTCACTCGACATCGAACTACGGGCACGGTTCTTCTGTTGGTATATGTCGATGACATCCTAATCACAGGAAATGATTCTAAGGGAATACAAGCGGTAAAACAGCATCTTAGTTCCATTTTTCAAACAAAAGATCTGGGGAACCTTCGATACTTCCTTGGCCTGGAGATCGCAAGACGTCCTGATGGGCTTGTACTCTCTCAACAAAAGTACTGTCTCGACCTTCTTCAAGATGTTGGTTATTTTGGATGCAAGCCGATTAACACCCCAATGGATGCCAATCACAAGTTGTGTGCACATGCTGCTGATGAAGATTTTCCTCTTCCAATCCAGAATACTATCGACTACTGGTTGGAAAACTTATTTACTTAACAGTCACGAGACCAGACATATCCTTTGTTGTTGGGGTGGTCAACCGGTTTATGCATTCTCCTCGGACATCTCATCTAGAGGCTGTCGAGTGCATCCTAAGATATCTGAAAACAGCGTCTGGTCAAGGTATGGTATACAAAACCTCGTCCTCTACTCCAACATTGATTGCGTATTCTGATGCAGATTATGCTGGGTCCCTGGATGATCGACGGTCTACTAGTGGATTTTGTACCTACTTTGGAGGTCACCTTGTTACCTGGCGTAGTAAGAAACAAGCTGTAGTTGCTCGATCTTCAGCTGAGGCAGAATACCGTTCGATGGCATCAGTTGTTTCTGAACTCACATGGCTTGAAAGTCTCCTTGTTGATCTAGGAGTAAAACTTTCCTTACCAGCTATCCTACTATGTGATAGTCAAGCTACTATACACAGCTAAGAACCCGGTCTTCCACGAAAGAACAAAACACATTGAAGTGGACTGTCACTTCATCCAGGAGAAAGTTCAAATGAAGAAGATAGAATTAAAGCACGTTCCGGGTACTGACCAAGTTGCTGATATTCTCACCAAGGCCCTATCAAGTACCTTATTCTATCAATTCTTGTCCAAGCTGGGTGCCTACGACTTGTACGCTCCAGCTTGCGGGGGAGTGTTAGAAAAGCCCATGTAAAGGCCCATATTGGAGTCTCTTTTCTTGTTTCTCTCTCTCTCTTCTCTTTAGTCCCACATCATGTATAAGGATTTCCTCTCTCTTTCTCCCTCCTATATATATGTGTTCATACATTGTATTTCATACACAGAAAGGAATATATAAGCTTTGGCTCTTTCCTACAGAAACAAATATTGTTCTTAGTGTTTACCTACTGCATATAGTTTGATCTCCAAAGTGGTTCATGTTTTCTGAGTTTTACTCACTTTTTCTCTCATGAAGAGCACCGACCTACTGGCTTGAGATAATACAACCCAATGCCTACCTGTGAGGCACCCATTTCCAGCTCAAATGCTTTACGGAAGTCCAACAACACAAGTACAAAACAGTGGTAAGTTTTTCTTTCATGAGATCAAAACTTTGGTTAGCCTCACTCCAATAAAACTAAATTTTGTTTTGGCATTCTGTGATGGGCACGACAATGGAGTTGAAGTTTCACATGAATCTCCTGTAGGAAGTTGCGAGGCCATGAAACTACACGCTTCCGTCGTAGTCTTTGGTCACAACCACTCATAGATAGCTTGTACCTTCTCTTCATTGACGTGGATCCCATCCAAAGATACCACGTAACCAAAAAACAATAATTTGGACAACATGAAACTACACGTTTTCAATTTGATGTATAATTAATTCTCCTTCAGAACTTGCAATATCTCCCTTAGATGTTCAATGTGATCAAGTTCGCTCTTATTGTATATTAAAATATCATCGAAGTAAACAACCACAAACTTGTAGATGAGGGGTTTGAGTACTTGTTCACGTCGCATGAAAGTGCTCAGAGCGTTTAAGAGTCAAATGACATGACTAGCCATTCATAGAGGCCATCTTTTGTCTTGAAGTCGAGTCTGTTTATCACTCGGATGAATCCAAAGTTGATAATAGCCACTCCTTAGGTCAATCTTGGAAAAAACTATAGCATCATGAAACACATCAAGCATGTCGTTGATATGGGGGAATTGGGAATTGGGAATTGGCTAAGCTGTCCATGCACATCCGCTATAGCCCATCTTTCTTCTACGTCAAGAGGGTGGGTACTGCACATGTCATACTCGCGCGAATATACCTCTTTTGAAGTAGGTCGAGCACATTCATTCTGTATTGAGGTAAATTTGGTAGAGACGCGCTTGGGATGATATATATGTGTAATGCTGAATATTCCTCAAGGATGGAAGAACCGATGGTAGCTTATTTGGAAAGTGTGTTTGGAAACTAGCCAGGGGTGGCTTCAATTGTGGCCAGGAACACTGCAACATTTACTTTGGAGAATCTCTTTCTCACCGCTGGAATTACATCCCGTGGACGATGGGTTTGTTCTTGGAACTCCTTTATTGTCCAGAGCGAAATCATGGACTTCTTTAAGGTTTGATTTGGAGTGATGTCCTTTTCCACAAATGGGTTCATGGTGAACTTGACCTTCCTTGGATGAACACAATTTCTTCTTCCTCTGATGACTTATGTCCACATCAAATTGCTACAGTTTTCCTAACATGAGATGCCACAATCATATACAATAAAATCCTTCTACTCTCCAGTAGGGAATTTGACATTGCATTGCTTCATCGCCCTACTGTCCCCCCACTAATTTAATCCACTCGATTTTATAAAGGGTTGGGTGCTTTTAAGGTTGGAAATTAAGCTGTTTTTCAATTTCCAAGGAAATAAAGTTCTTCTGACTACCACTGTCAAACATCACTTCGATGACTTTGTTATTGATTTTGCATTTGATGCAGAAAAGGTTGTGATGCTCGGATGTTCTTCAAGTCTTCCAATGGTCAACAATAACCTCTAAGCTATGCAAACTTCTCAATCGCCATCTTCATATACATTCTTTGGATCCACCATACATGGTTCTGTTATGGGCCTAGGCCGGGAGTGGCCGGAGATGGAGATGCGGGGGATGGAGATACTATGGAGCCATGACTGCGGCTACCTAAGCGGGGCTTGCTCGTTAGAGGAGAGAGCTACCAAGACCTCACACTCAAGACGGGAATTAGAATTCTTCTTGCTTGCCTTCATACAACACCTCAAATGCCTTTATATAGGCTACAACATATAATAAGACATAATGATAATGATGACGCCTAATAGTAGACCTGGAGCTCGAGGCCCCCTACATAAAAGATGACAACTATACACTTAAATAAAAGCAATAATAACGCGTGGTACAATCATAATACGCGATCCGTAACATCACACCCTTCCTCCAAAAAGAGCTTGTCCTCAAGTTTTATCCGATGCCCTCGTCGTCGAAGTCTTCGACGTGTAGATAGAAGAGCCGGTTGCACCTGTGGCCGCGAGTGTACTGCTCGTCGCAATTAAAACATAATCCTTGGGCGCGTCGTTGCAGCATCTCTGCCCGAGATAATCGGCGGACTGGAGGGGCTGGAGGGCCCTCGATACGACCTAGTTGAACGATGTTGGTGGCAGGAGGGTAGGCCGTCTGTGTTAGCTGGAGGCGACGATCGCAGAACCGGGCCAAACTCATAGCAGTCACTAAGTCTGGTGGTGCCTCAAACTCTACATCCAGTCGCAGGTGCTCGCGAAGTCCAGTGGTGAAAATGTTGGCTTGCATATCCGGGGAGAGGGGAACATGCGCCAAGAGAAGCTGAAATTATTCCAGGTACTCGGCTACTGACCCTGTTTGTCGTAGAGATGTGAGTTCTCCGAGGGGGTTGCTGCGGATAGGAGGTCCAAAACGCAAGTTGCATAGCCTTTTAAAGTCGTCCCATAGCAGATTCGGTCGATCAGTGAGAAGTCGAGAGGCCCACAAAATAGCGGAGTCGAGCAAATGGAAAGATGCTAGATGGATGCGGTCTGCTGCCGGAGTTTGTTGGTGGCCGAAGAATTGCTCACATTTGGTGAGCCAGCACAAGGGATCACTTTTCCCGTCATAGGTGGGATCTGGTGTAGCGTGGTTCAATCGCAACGACTGGGTGCGCGGGCAACGTCAGCGGTGGCTCGTGGGCGTCAGTGGCGGGGCTTGGCGGAGAAGTGGCGGTGCCTGACTGCTGCTTGTACGATCGTGTGCGGGGGCGGTAGCAAGATCATCAAGGCGCTTGGAGAGCGTAGTAATGGCCTCCTGTTGGCGTTCCGTGAGTGCATTTTGCGCGGCCTGTTGTGCCATGACGGCCTGCAGCATGGTCATAATCTGACTCATTGGTCAGATGAGTCACCCATAGTGCGAGAAGAGGAGCGAGAAGAAGAGCGGGTGACAAGACGTTGGAATTGCGCCGAGTCGGATGATTGGGAGTGGCCACGGGTGCCGCGGCTGCGCCCAATATTTGCAAATAATAATGCGCCGGTGAATAGTTGAATAGAAATGGGCTAGTTGGGTGGGCGGCTAGAGGTAATTAATGAAGTGGCTTAGGTATTTAAATGAGAAGGAATAGTAATAATGAAGAGGAATGAGAGTGATGGTGGGGTCCACGGAAAGTAGACAAATTGAAAAGGTGTGCTGGAAGGGTAAGGTGCCGAAAGTTGACTGCGGCTTGTTTACTGGCGCAGGGCTCGAGGAAAAAGTAATCGGCAGAGGCTTGAACGGCTAGCAGGCAGAGCGACTCGGGGAAATCCCGCGTCGAGGATGCAGGGATGCCGTCGAGGAAGCAGGGACGTCGTCGAGGAAGCAGGGATGTCGTCGAGGAAGCAGGGACGCCGTCGAGAAAGCAGGGAGCGTCGTCGAGGAAGAAACGGCTGGGGAGAGGGTTCGACTTCAAGGAAGCCAGGAACGCCGTCGTCGATGAGGAAGGAGATCCGCAGTAAGTGCGCACTGTTTGCGGTTTCGATCGGCGGGGATGCTCTGTCGAGGTCGACGAAGCCGAACAAATGTTGGCGGCTTCTGGTGCAGCGTGCGGTAAGGAGGAAGGGACGAAAGGGAACTACGACAGAGGGGAGGTGTTGGCGGCTGCGGTGCGGCTTGCGGAAAAACAGCGGAGAGATAGGGTTGGATTGCAGGAGCAGTTAAAGCGGCGGAAGACGGCGGACGGAATGTCGGGTAGGGAGTCACCGATGTTTAGCTCTGATACCAAGTTGTTATGGGCCTAGGTCGGGAGTGGCCGGAGATGGAGATGTGGGGGATGGAGATACTATGGAGCCATGACCGCGGCTGCCTAAGCGGGGCTTGCTCTTTAGATGAGAGAGCTACCAAGACCTCACACTCAAGACGGGAATTAGAATTCTTCTTGCTTGCCTTTATACAACACCTCAAATGCTTTTATATAGGCTACAACATATAATAAGACATAATGATAATGATGACGCCTAATAGTAGACCCGGAGCTCGAGGTCCCCTACATAAAAGATGACAACTAGACACTTAAATAAAATCAATAATAACGCGTGGTACAATCATAATACGCGATCCGTAACAGGTTCTTCTTTGGGCTCTCCTTCATTGCAATCATCTTGGTCAGTGGGATAAACTCTTTTCCCGTTTTAACAATTGTTTGAGAGATGCCCTGACGTCATTGACACTTTCCTCCAAAAGTGCGAGAGTAAGCTTGGTGGGACTCCTGCATGAGGATCTCCCATTCACAAATTATTATCCACCATGGCACCATCTTGCGTTGTTTCTATCCCATATGCTCAAGATATTTAGTACTTGAAGTTTGTTTCTAAGAGTATTCTCCTTACTGTCGATAGCTATATTAATTTCTTTCTAACTGATTTAGTTGAGCCTCCTCCTTTTCAGCTCGATTAATTGTTTCATCCATGTTGTTTAATGTAGTTCATTGAACTCGTCCCTGATCACTACACAAAGGTCCCATTTGTCAATCTTGCAGTTTGTTGTCCTTCGTCTTTGTGCAATTTATTGCAGGAGCAGAGCAGATTATATTCTTGAGTATATTGTTGAACGCATCTACCGCACCAATAATGTTCTAAACAAATAAAATAACGCATCTACCGCACCAATGGTTATATAACAATGATAACCATCATCATCTTCTTAGTAATTAGTTTTATTAAACTATTTAGGGTCAGCTGTAGGAATCCTTATTTTCATTCTTTCGAGTTCAATTTTTCCTGAGGTGTTAGACCTATTCTCTGCAAATTATTTTGATTTTTTTTATCCATGTCACCAAATGGTTTATCCATTCTCTTTCATAATGCTCCTAGACTAATTTGTTTTATTCCTCTAGTGTGTGTGTCTATTCTCCATTGTGTATATCTGACCTACGTTGCATGGGGACGGATACGGGATACGGGATATGATACGAAACGGATACGGAAAATGTGATTTTTAAAAAAATACGGATACAGGAAACGTTTTTAAAATTTTTATTATTATTTTAATACAAGTATTAATTAATATAAAAAAATACAACTAACAAACTAAGGTACCATCCGTCACTTACAATACTAGCTCCTTTCTCGACCCACATCCCTCGAATGGGAGCTAATCCTTTTTCAATTTCTATCTTCTCCTTTAACAACAAGGTGATTCTTAATGAATTGTATTCGAGTGGTACATATCCTGCAAGGTTATAACTAGCAACAAAAGAATAAGATTTTTTCCAATAAAGATTTCTTGCTAGATTGAAAGGCAACCCTCCAAATAAAATGCCCTAGCAATTAAAGCATCCAAATGAGCTCTATCCTCATTATTGAATGCACTAGAAATTGGATTTTTTCCGCTACCGCTTGGATCATCTTTTCTTCTCCGCTTATCACCAACACTTCCAACTCCACTTGAAGTACTTGGAGCCATTGTTTTAAATGTCCTCCGACATGTCATTTTTTAGGGCAAAACGATATGTTTTTCTAAAAAAATAGATTGTCATTTTGTAAAATATAGGCCGACATGTTCGATTTTTTTCGATATATCGGCCGACACGTCTTTTAAATATATCGTCCGCTATTTTATTTTATGTTATATTAGCAGACTAGCAACATATGTTTAAATCACATATGAATATTATATTATGTATGTTTAAATTGATTAGACTTATTGTTTCAATTTTTTTAACATTTTATTCTTACAACTAATTTTGTATAATTTTTCACAACTTTTTAATTTCATATTACAAAAAATATGAAAATATTTATTATTTAATACATTTATTACAAAAATATGAAAATATTTAAATCTTCTTTATTTGCAATAAAATTATTGTTATCAAAATAAAATTATTTTATAATATTCAATATATTTTACAATGTATCATTTTGTATTTGTTAATAATATTTTATCTTAGATACTATTCGATTTTATTTCGTAATATAAATGACTCATTTTTTTTTATCTATTTGTTATATTATTTTTTTATTTTTATAAGATATAATTATAGTTAGTATACATAAAAATAAAAAATTTATTTATAAGACATGACAATCCGATATTTTAAAATATTCCCGACATGTCTCCGACTTCCGACATCCGACATTTAAAAACTCAATCCGATATGTCGCTAACATTCGATATTTAAAACATTGCTTGGAGCCACCGGTATAAATTTTGGAAGTCGTCGCTCAATAAGCTCTTCAGCATCTTTATCTTCCTTCAACATGTCCTTGTACGTGGAAGCCGGAACCTTGTTACATGCTCCGATTCCGCTACTCTTGATCCTCAATAAATGACCCTTCACGCGAGTGTATGAGCTTTTGTAAGACTTACCACAAAAATTACATGTCCAACTTATACTTCCACCTCCTTCAGTTAACTTGTTCCCTCTTGTCACATATTTCCAAAGAGGTTTTTCGTCATTTTCAGTAAAACCGACACCGCTACTTGAATCCATGTTACGCAAGATAAGACCTAATTTAAACAATAAATAATTTCAATGATAAGTTCTGAAGAAGAAGAAACCACAGTAAGAAGAAGAAGAAACCACAGTAAGAAGAAGAAGAAGAAACTATAGTAGGAAGAAGAAGAAGAAACCATAGTAAGAAGAAGAAGAAACCACAGTAAGAAGAAGAAAGAAGAAACCACAGTAAGAAGAAGAAGAAGAAATCACAGTAAGAAAAAGAAGAAACCATAGTGATAAACCACCAGAAGAGGAAGAAGAAACCACAGTGAAACAGTGATAAACCACAGTGATAAATTCAATGCATTATCATATAGTTCCAATATCCAGTATAAATTCTATCATATTCAAATGTATTACACCAACATATCATTTGATGTTTTGAAGTGTTTAATTTGAGAAGTAAAAAACACTTCATTTTCCACAGTAGATACAACCTCCCTGGAGGCGGAGAACGAGGTGGAGGCTTGGAGGGATGACTCCTTTTGAATGCTATAGTTCGCGAGAGTGAGAGAGAAAGGGGAAAAGAGAGGGAGAGTACCTTTCCATAACCGAGAAGTGGCGAGAACGAGTGTTTCTTTGTCGAGAGCATCGAGAATGCAGAGATCTTGGAGACGACGAGACGTTACAGGGTCTAGGTTGACGGGAAGCATCGTTGGTGCCAACTGATACGGTGGATACAATTTAACGCTATTAGAGAATAGGAACGGGATAATGGCAGTGTTGCGGATCAACAGAATAAAAGTGAGATGGTGTATTAGAAGTGCATAACAAGCTTGCAAAGAACGCATAGGGATTGCGACCTGCACGATTTACGAAGTTGTTGATATCGGGTTTGACATTTTGACTTGAAACTAAAAAAACGATGACTGATAAGCATAAAATATATTATATATTATCATAATAGCTGAGGGGCTATAGGGGATTAGTTTTTTTTTTAGAGGGTGGGGGGGGGGGATATTAGGGGGATGGATGAAAAATATTAATATCATTATTATATTATAATATAATAATAAAAAGCGGGTTGCGGTTCGGTTCTACTTTAGTCTGATCCGGAGCGGGCCTAGAAATTCAGAAACTGCTCGAAACTTGTATGTTGCGGTTCGGTTCTACTTCAGTTTCGGTTCTGGTCTGGATAATAAAATGAAGGAACTGCACTAGGACCATTGTTGTTCACAGTTCCAAAATTCAAACCGGACCCAAATAATTCGCGCACGGTTCGATCTGATTCTATGCGGTTTTGGTCTGGTTTTGGTTTGGTTTACGATTATCGGTTCTAAGTGAGAACTCTAGTTCCGACCCCATCCCCTTGGCCAATCCTATCCCTTACCCTACAGTCGAGCACTGCTATATCAACTGCCGCCCTCCATACTCCTCACACCATTTCCATCTCTTATGTGCATCGCTTCCCTTTGCCGCCGCCGTCTTTCATTGCATACCACCTGCGGGTTACCATCACTACACTTTCATCTTTCGGGTGCCCTATGAGTTCTGCATTTGGAGTTTTGTATCTCTTTTCATTGTATGGATTAACTCTATATTTTAGTGATACTTGCTTGAAGTAGTTTCTCCTTAAACTCTTGTGACTTGTGGTGCTTATATCTCTTCACACTTACTTAAAGTGCCCTTGCGGCACATGAATGAATTATTTGCAAGTTATCTCTAAGTTATTGTTTTCAATCGTGGTTGTGTTGTAATAATTTCTTTCTAATGTGCAATCCTATGTCGGAAAATTATTTATATACTTATGTTGCATCACTGAAAGTTTCAGTTGAGTCTCATCCATCATCGCACTATATGTTATCCTTATGTTACCACCGTACACACACTAGCTTACCTTGCATTCTTAGGTTACCACCGTCTTACCTTGCATCATGGTTTTTGATCTTGGTCTTGTTCTCCAAAGGCTTTTTCGTATTCCAATCTTATTGCAGTCATCTGGTATCATTTATTTCTTACACGTTCATGCCTAATAACTGTTCGTTGGTGGCTTGTTAGTTTAAACTAATTCTTTTCAACTATGCTACATTTAGCCTACCCATTTTCCTTCCATGACTTTTCATGTCAAATCAGTATTCTGTTGTCTTATACATATTGATATGAGATCATAATTTAGGATCTTTCCTAGTATCTTCCTCTTATAAAAGATCGTCTGATATGTAAAGGACATCAATTTGGTATCTCTCGAAGATATTGTCAGAACGATAGGAAAGTCAAAAGGTGAGCTTCTGTCTGAGAAAGATGTTTAATATTTATGTGGTATTTTTTCTTGTAGCCCAATTAAATAATGATATTTTGGTGAAATATTAATTATTTGGCTTATTTTTTATTTTCTTTTGTTTGCTGCAAAGTGTAAGTAGAATTTGCTGTACAATTAAATGATTATAGCCTTCCTTTACAGGCTTTTCATAAAGTTTTCCGTAGCTGGGCTTCGAAAAAGTTCATGACAGGATGGTATGCTTATTTTCTTTCTCAATCTTATTCATCTTTCTGCTCTAAATTATTTACTGATTACACTTGCCGCCTAGTATCTTTTAGTCATTTTTTTGCATGCTATTATTAATCTGCTATGCTGTTCAATCAGTTTTAAAGCTTTATACTGGATATGCAAATCAATTGCCATCAAGCAATCAGAAGGGAAACTTCAATTCTTATCCAGCTATCCTTTTTGGAAGATAAATTTACATTTTTAACTGTTTGGTACCTCTATACCTCTCTCTTTTGGTGCTTTGAAGGATTATTTATGCAACGTCTACATAAACACACAGACAGACATAGCATATTCAGTATTACAATCAGACTAAAATTTGCCTAATGCATCTAACAATTCTTCTTTGATGAAAGTTGGTTTCATAAACAAGAAAATATTTGTTGCTGCAATCTAATCATAAAGGACTAGGAAGAGAACTTATTCTGCATCAGATGGTTTCAATCTTGATGTATTGATGTATTTGATTGGTCTAGCATTTGGACTAATTCCATTTCGAAGTTGTTTTGACGCAGGACGGATCTAAGAGTGAGTTGTGTAATTGTGCCCTAGGGAAACCCTACTGAATGAGTGTTTGTATGGTAATGTAGTGAATGCTAAAATGATGTGATGCACTGTTATGGGTACCACGCCGTCAGTTATCTAGTAATTATATTATTATGAGTCTTTAGGTCTCAATTCGAGTGTATGCGCCGAGTTGTATGAGTCGAGTTGCATGAGTTGTATCGGTCGAGTTGTAGTTAAGAGTTATTTACGCATCTCTTATGTTGAGGTTATTTACGTTTGTGCCATCATGGACCCTTAGGTCATGTATGGGGTATTAAAGAATTAAATCTCTCTCTCTCTCTTACTCTTCTCCTTTTCTCTCAAGCCTCCTCTTCTTTCTCCCTCTAATTCCTCTTCTCTTCATTTACATTCTAGGGTTAGCCCCTTGGATCTCCGCTTCCACCACTACCTCCGACGACACATCAAAATATGCCCATAAAATTTTTGGTATAAGAGCCTCTTTCCTTGGATCTACGGTTCCCTTCCGCAGCCTTTCCTTGATTCTCCGTTCAACAATTGGCGGGGTCGACCGCACGCCGATTCATATCCCGTCGACGCGAACCCAAAATACATCTCACGTTGTCACTCCTCGTCTTCAATCGTACAACTGTTGCGTCATCGTCCATCAAAAGGGGCGCGCCCTTCCCCGCCATCGACCGACCGCAACCCAACAACCTCCTCTCTTCGAGCCACGCGCACACGCACCTTCATCGTCCTCGACGGGCTCTGCAGGCTCGAACCGCAAGCAACGTCTTCTGTGTCTTTCTCCACCATATCGAGCCACCTGCTCCGTTGTTCACCGCAGAGCAACCAACCCCTCACGTCAACCCCCTCCAGCAGGCTCATCCCCATCCATCGACATCGACAAAGCCCGGTTGACCCGCTGCTTGCCATGCGCTTTCATCTCATCTATTGAGCCGCTCGATCCACGAGCAGAGCAGACCACTCTAACCCTTCTTCACATATGAATTCAATTAATTAAGTTGGGCATGCAGATAAGTGCTTCAGAAGAGGTCGCCCTCCGTCTGATGCTATGGGAGATGTTGGCTGCCATATCGCGCCTCAACGACCACATCAACCGATTGGTGCTGTCGAGACATTTTGAGGATCCGCTTCCACCAACGCAACCGTCATCCCAAACATAACATGTTGTCTCTTTCCATCCCAGCTTGTCCGGTTCCACCACCGCCTCTGATTGCTCCACCGATACCGCCGATTACACCGCTGCAACCCCTGCCACTGTCGGACCTGGCAGGCCACCTTCAGACGCAACTTCCACCTCCCCCGCCAATTCCACTTCAGCCGCCGCCGCAGTTTACACCACTGGCGTCGTCGCCTTCCGGCCTAGCGGTAGTGCCGCCACATTTGGTGTCATCGACGCCCGTCCCCACAGTCTCCATTCCGCAACCTCCGCTCCAGCCATCTGCTCCGTCGGTCCCTCTGGAGGCATTACTTCTGCCGCCCTCCCCCGATCCGGCTCCGCCACTACTGATCGCCGCATCACGGTCTTCCATCTCCCTCGACTGTCCGCAACCACCGGGCACCCTCACCTTGCCTCCAAATATTATGCACGACCCATCGTTTGATGCAGCCTTCGCTACAATGACGCGTTACCAGGAGCTGTTCTATCAGGAAGTCAAAGAGCCCGATGATCATGTCATCCAAGTACCGTTTGAGCATGAGGGAAAGCTCGATTTGAAGGACGTGTGGAATGTTATGGGTCCCACGTCGTCAGTTATTTAGTAATTATATTATTGAGTCTGTAGGTATCAAGTCGAGTGTATGAGTCGAGTTGTATGAGTCATGTTGTATGAGTCGAGTTGTATGAGTCATGTTGTATGAGTTGAGTTGCATGAGTTATATCGAGTTGAGTCATAGTTAAAAGTTATTTACGCATCTCTTATGTTGGGGTTATTTACGCTTGTGCTATCGTGGGTCCTATATATAGGGACTCTTGGGTGATGTATGGGGTATCAAATAATTAAATCAAAATCTCTCTCTCAAGTCTCCTTTTTCTTCTCACTCTAGTTCCTCTTCTCCTCTTCATGCCCATTCTAGGTTTAGCCCCTTGTATCTCCGCCTCCACTACTACCTAGGACGACACATCGAAATAGGCCTATAACATGCACATGCAATTGTCTAATGATTAATTACAATAAATTCAGAAATTATTAGTAGAGTTCACAAGCATTCACATTAGATATTAGACGTTATAAACACAAGCAAGATCCAACTTCAATTAAATACTAGGAGAATAAATCTCGAAAATAGAACATGTGTTGGACGAACAAATACAAATTATTATCTAAAATAGCATGAATGTTCACAAAATATTCGACAACCAAATTGATGTATTTATGCACTGATTCCATGCCTTTCCAGGGACTGTTTGAGTGTTTGTTGTAGGTGGGGGGTTACCGGTGGACTGCAAGGGTATTGTGGAGTGAGGAGGTGATGGTGGTTTTGGGAGTGGCGGTTGAATGGTCGACATGGCTAATTTGGGGGTGGAGGACTGCTGGAAGTAGACTTGGAGGAAAGAAGTGACTTGTGGACAATCCAGTTCACGGGCACAGGAATTGGACAATAATAAGGCACGTCTAGGAGTGTACAGGATTTAATTCATTGTTAAAGAGCAGTTCTGGAAGAAAGAGCCTTCGGCTGGGCTGGTTGGAGAGTGTTTAATGTTTGTACGGGGGTTTACATGGTTGGGAAGGCAGTTACAGTGGCTTTGTGGGGGAGCCGTGGACTGGAATGTACAGGGAAGGATAATCAGATGTGCTTATAGGTGGTTATCTTTAGGATTAGTGGGGGAAAATGGTAGTTATTAAGTGGTTATATGGTTATGCTAGAAGTTAGTGGTGGCCCTGGTGGGGGAGGGTGGTGGTTGGCTGGCCAGTGCTCTGAACGGTGGTTTCCGGTGGCCGGAGAAGGTGGGGGAGAGGTGGTGGGCAGCCAAGGGGAAGGGGGCTCTAGGCTTCAACACCTAGAGTTCTATGGAATCGACACCGTGGAGAGATCGCAAGAACCCAAAAATCTGTCCAAATTATGCAATGCCTGAAAATCAGTCCTTAGAACCCTATTTATAGACTTGGAACTCACTACGGACGGCGACGATCGTCCGAAATTTAATACTGAAGATACATGAAATAAAAATACATAAAATATGTCGCCTTCATTTTGAACGCGACTACTTGCTTGATCGTCCATCCGACGATCCTAAGTCTGCATTTCGTGTATGTAGACCCGGACGGGTTCTGATAAGTGCCGACCCGCCCGTGAAATGTGATCCCCATCATGTTTTTTGCTGGTTCATGAAATTTTGTTCTCATTTTTTTGAAGTATTTCCTTCGTGGACCGTGGTATCTTCCTATGTGCTCTAGCTTTGAGGTGATGGCAGAAGTTTTTTATAAGGTAATGCAAACCAATATTGAATTTTTGATTTCCCATAAAGGTAGTAATGTGGGTGATATGTTAGATTGAGTTTCAACATACTGGATGTGGAGATATGTGAGAGATATTTTAAACTATCTGAACTGAACACATTTATATATGCTAGTAAAAAGTATCAAAAATAAAATATTAATGACATTACGATTACTATTAACAAGTATTCAGATAAATATGACCTTATGACTTAAAAAAAATTAAAAAGAGCAAAATAACTGATGGGGATCACATTTTGAGAGATGGTCGCCGCCTATTGTGATCCGCACGAGTCTATGTTCTCAGAGGGCTTCACCTTGATGATCCGATCAAAGCTCAACATAAAAATGAGCATGTTTGATCATCAAAATGTTTGTTCGTAAGCATAGACATTTGTTGTATAACAAATTGCTCGATAGGAGTTTGATAGAATACTCCTTGGAGATATGACGTTATGTTTTTATATCAAGTTTTTCATAATTTATGAATTTTAAAGACTGTCTATTACTAAACGTATAAGTTTGATGAATAATTTGAGCAAATACCTAGATATATAAAGATCACTTTTTATATATTTTTTAAACTGAGCTTCACAAAATAATAAAAATAATGTTGAGTGTATTGTGCTAATTTTGCTGAAAGCGTTTATACTTATTTATTATATATATTTTTATTTATTAGTATCCTATGTTATGCTTTGTTAAAGCTCGATTACAACTTGAATTTGCTCAACAATTAGTAAACTAATTTGAACATGATTTAAAGCTTGGGTGATGTTCAAGCTTGGCTCAAGCCCCATAGGAAAGTACATGAACGAGTTTAACATATTAGTGTTGGAGTCTGTGACCTAGGAGCAATTAAGAGATTAATGTTACTGCCAACGTAATATTAACCTATTAAGTCACACATTAAGTACGTACTGAAATAGGAGGAATGATCGAGTTGGGTTTAATATAAGTCAGACTTAAATTCAACCCAAGTCCCGAAATGTGCTAATGGATAAGAATTAATTTAGAATTAATTAATGCTAAATTAGTAATTCGATTTTGGAACCAAAGAGGTGCTATTTAATTTTGGAACCGAGTGAATAAATTTTGCATGTCCATTACTTCTCATTTGTTGCTTTCGAAACACTCCCTCTCTACATATAAAAATATTGTATTTTTCAAAATTGAAAGTAATTCTTTACATGCGCTTCTCTGAGAGAGACTAAGAGAAGAGAAGAGAAAACAAAGGCAATCTCTGTATAAATGAAGCTAGTACTTTGTATCAAAGACTGACGATCTTCTTCCATCGGCGAGACCTTTGGACGGATTGTGCCGAAGTTCCAGGTGTTGGTGTGGATATCGATAGAGACGCAAATAGTTTTATGTGCTTGGTCTTCGACAAACTCTTCCGAAATAAAACTGAATTTTATTGTTTCGTTGCAGGTATAATTTAGATTTCTTGATTACTTTGTTTCTCATGGATCTTGTAGGAATTTTGTGTATTTCCGCTGCGCATTTGATGCCCTCAAAACCCGACAATTTGTTCCTTACTCAACTCTATCTACACCCTTACATTAAACATTTTACGTAATGGCTAATGTGTTCCATATTGAGCGATTGCTTTATATTTGGTTAATTTAGAAATAGTAAGAATTAAATATTTTGTTGGTATAAATATTCATCTTCGAGAAGTGAGACATTCTACTTTGAAATTTTTTCTATAATTCAAAGTGAGATGAATGTTGTGTAGATATCAATGCTATAAGGTGAAGCTTTTGTTTTCATTTTTCGATTTTCCCAGTATTGTTTCTTGTGGAAACACAAAGTGTTCTTGGAAGTTCTAACCAACTATTGCTCTTAAACACGATCACTAAGAGATCACTAAGAGATCACTAAGAGAAAACTAAGAGAAAACTAAGAGAAAATTTTACTTCTGTGAAGATATTGATCTATTACAAAAAGAAGCTCTTCTAGACTTCATTAAATAAAGTGGGGGTGAGTGAGAGAACTGGGAGCTAAATAATTAGTCCAATTGAGATTTCGTGGGTGATAAAAAGTCCCCTTTTAACATTAATTACAAATAGTCATGCAACATTGAGAACTTTTTAGGCTATGCGAGTCGATATTAAGTACCTTGCGAACTTCAGCAATTGTCGTGCTCATGCCACCTAATATTCATTCTGTAGTGTAGCGTGCCTCACTTGTAATCTATTCCAAGCAAAAGGAATAATAATCAATAGACTGCAGAAGAAAGAAGCATCAAGCGAACTTCTAGGGGAATACAATTCTCACACAACCATTGCAAGTGTGATGGCTTGAAGCATTATCTCTACCTGGTTACTTTTGATGAGTTCCTTTCCCGATTACACACTTCTGATGAGTTCTTCATCAAGTACATGTCATGAGTACTCTGAGTGAGTCCTTTTTGATGAATTCCTTTCTCAAGTGCACATGCATATTTGGATGGGTCCTTTATCAAATAATTGTCCAGTGTACTCTGAGTGTGTTCTTTTTGAATGTCTATGTGGAGTACTGGTGATGAATATTCTGTCTCTGTCTAGTAGAGCCTTAAGTAGATTTGTTAGGCTGAAGTGTATTTTCCAAGTGTTCTCTCAATTTATGAATTGACAATTATTAAAATTCGGATGTCCAAATTACAACAAATTGGTGATGAATGGAGATGCGTGCTAAAAGAAAAAGGCCGAGGGTTGGCGTATGGCTTGAAAAGGCGCGGTTGGCGCAGGGCTCGATATTTGAACGACAGGAGTTGATGGGGCTCGACGATAGCCGGCCACAATGTTGAAGGAAGGAGAAGACTTGGGAAGGGTGGCGAGCGCTGCGTTGAAACTACGGGTAGAAGCTCCGTGTCGAAGCTGATATGGGAGTCGAATGTGCTGGAGTCGACTAGGAACGAAGATGCAAAAGGTCGACGAGGGCTCTGTTAGATTCGACGATGTTGAAGAGGGTCGATGACTGAGCTGCAAGGCGGTGATCCAGGGAGCGTACGCTGGAGGACTTCTCGTGCAGGAAGGAGAAGATCGTGACTTGTGATCGACGACCTCTAGGAGAAAGGAGCTACAGTGATTTCTTCAAATCGACATTGAAGCGGTCAGGATCTGGAAGCTGTTCTTTGGAGGAAGCCGAACAAGGGAGATGACAAACTAGATCAGGAGGGTCGACGGGTTCGATGTTGAAGGTGGTAGGGCTGATTTTGAGTTGAGTTCGAGCGATTTGGGCTCGACTCGAAATCAAAATTTTCAAGTCAAACTCGGTTGGAAATTGACGCGATTTCGAGTCGAGCCGTCTCGACTCGAAATGGCTCGATTCCGAGCCGACTCTAAATTGAATCGAGTCGGCTCGAAATTGAGCAAATTTTCTCTTTATTTTGAGGCGGCTCAGAAATTAAATTGAGGCGGCCCGAAATTGAGCAAATGAAACTGTTTAAGACTTTAATCAATTAATTTAGGTTTGAACTTTATTATTTTAAAGTTTTAAATAATAATATGTTAATAAATACATAATATTTTAATCAATTTGAGCAGATTCGAATCATATTTCGAGCGATTCAGGACAGACTTGAAATTGACTCGAAATGTGATTCGAGTCAAATTGAAACGAATCAAATTAAGTCAAATTATTTGTAATTGATTCCGATTCGAGTCAATATCCGAGCAGCTTTCGAGTTTCGAATAATATGCTCAGCCCTAGAAGGAGGCGCTGTTAACTACATAATGGAGTTGGGGCGTCTGCGCCTATTGGCCGAGGGAAGGTCGTCGTGGGGCTGTACTGAATGAATCGACAAAGGAGGTACTCAAGAGGCACCAGATTGTTGTCTTTGTGGTTGTCGACTGACCAAAACATGCGTATGGTTTTGATGACCCACGGAAGTAGCCCTAGGTTTTGATTAGCAACATCCACAACAAAAATCTCTTTGAATGGATTGCGGAAGGAAGGAGATGGATCAAATCGCTCCGATATCAAATTGTTAAGGGCTAACCTGTAGTGCCTCATTATCTCGTTGGAGGTGGTGGCGGCGGCGACGGATATGCGGAGGATGTAGGCGATACAAGGGAGCCGAGCTCACCCGTAGCGGGGATGAAGAAGAAGAGGAAGAGGAAGAGGCGGAGCCTTGCTCAACCATAATCCTAGAAGGAGGGGAAGAAGGATGTAGAGAAGAGGATGCAACTTTTTCAGAAAATCTTGCGTACCTCTTATTCATGACCCTAGTGAACTTTAAATAAGATTACATAATGACATAATCATAATAAATCTGAACACTTGGACTTATATAAAATAACATATTCTAGACTCTAACCCTTGATAATTAAAAGACGTGACATGCATTGACATGATCATAAATTAAAAATGGATAATGGGCCGTGTGTGACCATAATGGTGTTCGGTCATTGTTGAGGTTTCCACAAATTGTTTTGCAAATTTGCCCGTGGTTGGCTACTTGCTAAATCCCTCCCTATATGATGATCCCTTATAGGATACTTACATGGAGCTAGACGAGTTCCGAGAGTCAGCTCATAGAGTCAAAAGGCAGAGATTAAGGCTAACACAAGAATAGATCAATGGCAATAAAGAAACGCTGAGAGACGGTGACGATGGTTAGCAGAGATGACAATAACAAAAAATACAATGAATTTCGACGATGAAGACCACAATAAAGAAGAACGGCGATGAAGATAGCACCGATTGCTATTGACAAAGATGCAACAGATAATACGATGAATTGAGTGAGGAACGCCACAACAAGAGAAGAACAATCAATGGGGACACATTGCGAGACAATGCCCCTCATCGGTTACGGAGATATTGTTGCTGCATTCGTCTTCAAAGGTACAAAATCAACGAGAGAAACAACAACAATGTTAGAATTTTATGCTACCACCATGCAAGGGAACCAATGATGAATAAAGACGAAGTAATCTTTATAACTAGGTAAACAATTACAAAGACAAGCTGACTACAAGGTGCATACACCTTGAATCACGTCAGCTGAGATATATAAAAAATAAACTTGTCGCGGACAAGGTCCGCTTCTCCACTCAGTGCCGTTGAGCTTGTCAACGCACTCTCCACTTCACAACGCACGCAACCCTGCACTCCGCACTCTCCACCTCTCGCTGAGGTGCGGGTTGGGGTTGGACTCTCCTGGGGTGTAGGCACACTCCCACTCTCACTCACTGGTTGATCACTAGTTCTCTCTCTCTCTTCTCTTCTCATCACATTCTCTTGTATGTCTCTCTCTTGTCTCACATCAACTTCTCACTAGGGGGGGGGGGAGGTATTTATAGAAGAACACAATAGGGGGGGGGGGGGGTCAGGGAGTGCACACACCAACCTCAAAAGCTCCACTCGGCCATCCCACTCGCCCCCTCCAATGATGGACTCGCCGGCCACCATTCCACTCGCCCAACTGATGGACTCGCCCCCTCCAAAGTCCCACTCGCCAGCCTCCAAGGGCTGCACTTGCCAGCTCCACAAAGCTCCACTCGGCAAGCTCCCAACCTCCACTCGCCAGCCACCAACTCCTCCACTCGCCTGGCCCAACATTCCACTCGCCCACCTCCCTTCATCACTTCAACTTCAACACTCCCCTTGAAGTGAGCTTCAGGGACAACTCCAAGGCAAGTATGAAGCTTCTTGAACGGCCCCGCAGATAGGGGCTTTGTGAAGATGTCCGCCAGGTTCTCTTCACTCCGCACGTGCTCCACCGCAAGAGAGCCACCCAACACCTTCTCTCGGATGAAGTGGTGCTCGATCTCTATGTGCTTTGTCCTTGCGTGACACACTGGGTTGGTTGCCAGCTTCAGAGCACTCTCGTTGTCTCCACGCAGCACAGTAGGTCCTCTGACCTTCTCATCCACATCTTCCACCAGCCTCCTCAGCCAGACACACTCCTGAGCTGCTAAGGATGACGCCTTGTACTCAGCCTCAGTGGTGGAAAGAGAAATGAAGTCCTGCTTTTTGCTACACCAAGAGATGGCAATGGCTCCACACATGAACACGTAACCTGATGTCAACTTGTGGTCATCAGCGTCACCTGCGTAATCTGCATCTGTGTAACCATGCAGCTTGAAGTCAGTCCTCCCTCCATAGAACAACCCCATCTCAAGGGTTCTCTTCACATACTTAAGTATCCCCTTAGCTGCCTCCAGATGAGGCTTCCGCGGCTCCTGCATGTACCGACTCACTCGGCCGACAGCAAAGGCGATGTCCGGCCTTGTGATGGTCAGATAGATAAGGCTCCCCACCAGTGCCCGGAAGATCTTCGGATCAGGAAGAATCCTCCCTTCTTCCTTCCGAAGCTTCAGCCCAACCTCCAGTGGAACGGAGCTGCTCTTCCCCTCCTTCATGCCGAATCTCTCGACGATCTTCTCGGCATAAGCCTTCTGGGTCACGAGCAGCCCGCCACATCTCTTCTCCACTTGAAGTCCAAGGAAATGGTGCAGTTCACCAAGATCCTTCATCTCAAACCGTATGGCTAGCTGCTGTATCAGCGTCGCGACCTCTTCACTGTTGTTCCCGGTCACGATCATGTCGTCGATGTACAGCAGCACCAGCACGTGAAGATCTCCACTCTTCTTCACGAACATGCTAGAGTCTGAGTCTGAGGCATCGTAACCACAGAACTGCAGATACTCTGCAATCTTTCCATACCAGGCTCTCGGTGCCTGTTTCAACCCATAGAGGGCCTTCTTCAGCTTGCAGACATGACGTGGATGTGACTTAGACACATACCCAGGTGGTTGCACCATGAATATGTCCCTGCCAATCTCTCCGTATAAGAACGCGTTCTTCACATCAAGCTGTCACAGCTTCCACCCTCTGCACGCTGCTAGGGCAATGACCTTTCTCACCGACGTCATCTTCACCACAGGACTGAACGTCTCCTCATAGTCCTCTCCATAGGTTTGTGAGAAACCTCGAGCGACAAGCCTAGCCTTGTACCGCTCTACTTCTCCGTCAGCTTTCTTCTTCACCTTGTACACCCACTTGCAGGTGATAGGTTTGATGCCCTCCACCATGGGAACAAGGTCCCATGTCTCATTCTTCTTCAAGACCTTCATCTCCTCATCCATGGCCACGTCCCACTCCTTGGTGCCTACAACATCTTCAAAGCGGGCAGGTTCCCTCTCGTCGAGTGGTCCTGTGAAGAAGCAAGAGACCAAACTCACGATGTTCCCCTCCTTATAACGAGCAGGCGGGACGATAGTCCGCTTCGACCTCCTCAAGGCTTGTCCACTTTCTACCGCTCCGGTAGACTCCTCTCCAGCTCCTCTCTGACCTCCTCTTGAAGCAGTGCTCTCCCTGCTTCTAGAGCTCGAAGCTCCCCCTGAGCCAGAAGCTCCCCCTGAGCCAGATGGCAATGGGGCACTTGGAGATACCTCCAACTCCACCATAGAGTCCTCAGCGACTCTCTCTTCTTCCCTGCTAGATTCTCCACTCTCCGGCAGCACCACAGAAGAGACTCCCTGATACGAGATCAGTTCGTCAAACACTACATCGCGCGAGACGACGAACTTGTGGGTCTGCGGGTTCATGCACTTCCACCCCTTCTTCCGCTCGTCGTAGCCGATGAAGACACACTTCCTCGCTTTCGGCTCCAACTTGGTTCTCTCAGCCTCCGAAACGTGCACGAAGCAGGTAGAGCCAAACACCCTCATGTGACTCACATCTGGCTTCTCCCCGAACATGAGTTGGTGTGGAGACACCATCCTGTTGGGACTCAGAGGTAACCGGTTGATCACATGAGTAGCACATGTCATTCCCTCTGCCCATAAGGCTTTGGGAATCCCCTTGACATGTAGCCAACTCCTGGTAGTCTCCACCAGATGGCGGATCTTCCTCTCTGCGACCCCATTTTGTTGAGGGGTGTGGGCGCAGGAGAGCTCTCGCCGGATGCCGAATTTCCTGCAGAAAGAGTTAAAAGCGTTAGAGGTAAACTCTCATCCATTATCACTTCTTAACTTCTTCACCCCCAGGTTCAGCCTCCCCTCCACTAGTTCCTTCCACTCCTGGAACTTCTCAAACACCTCCGCATTCTCCCTCATAAAGTAAACCCACGTGTAGCGGGTGTAGTCATCCACCAAGACCAGCGCATACTTGTTTCCTCCATAGGTCAGGGTGGCGCACAGACCCATCACATCAGCATGAACGCACTCCAGAGGTGCCTTAGATCTGGTATCCTGCATCCACTGCATTCGCAACAGAGAAAAAGTTCTTCTTCATGCCCGGCACGTGATACACACTCTTCAGTGTCACGGGCTTCTCTTCACTTCCCAGGGATACCATCCCTTCCTTCTCAACTGGATGCACCGTATCATCCGCCGTGATGATAGCATCAGTTCCACCATATGCCTTCAAGGAGGCAAACTTAGACACATCTCCAGTGAGATGGTGCCCGCAACCGGAGTCCGCTATCCAGTCATTCTCAAAGTTGACGGAGGCTAAAGCGTCGACTGACGCTGCCGACATCTCGGCCAGGAAGCAGTTGTCTCCGCCTTCACCACCCTGGTGACCTCCACCTCTTCCTCCACCTCTCTGATGGTCTCCACCTCTCCGGTGGTCTCCCTCTCTCTCAGCAACATGACCGGCCTTGAGATTTGACCGGCACTCCTTTGTCATGTGCCCGTACTTCTTGCAGGCAAAGCAAAGAGGTCTCCCCCTCTGGTCATATGGAGGGAGAAAGTTCTCCCTAACTCCTGAGAGGACATTGATGGTCCATCTCCGGAGTTCTTCTTCTTCTTGTCCCAAGGCTTTCTTTTGCCTGAGAACAACGCCTCGCTATCTCCCCCTGAGATAGACACTCCTGCCATCTGCTTCGCCAAGCTCTCATGTGACGACAACAGGTTCTCGAGCTCCAGTAAGGTGGGCTGAGTAGCCCATCCTTGCACAGACGTGATAAACGGAACATACTCCTTCCGCAGACCTCGGAGTATGTGCCTCTTCAGCTTCGCCTCAGAGATCGGCTCATCAGGATCCAAGACCGAGATCTCTGCACATAAGTTCTTCACCTTCCAGAAGAAGGTGGATATCGACAACTCTCCTTGAGTGGACCGCGCCAACTCATTCTCCAGGAACTGTAGCCGCGCTACGTTCTTCTTGTTGAATAACCCATCAAGGGCACTCCAGATCTCTGACGCTGACTTGCACCCCAGGATGTGGTCGAACAAGTCAGGTGAGATAGCCCTCTTTAAGGTGAACTCAGTTTTGGCGTTGGTCTTCCTCCACGCCCTCACTGCTGGACCATTGTCTCCGGCAGCTACAACTTCCTCTTGCTCAGCTCCTCCAACGACCTCTCATAGGTCCTCTCCAAGAAGGTAGCTCTCCATACATGACTTCCACTTCTTGTAGTTGGTCTGGGTGAGCAGCTCAATGCCTAGTCCTCTCGCATAACCTCCTCTGCTGTCCATCTTGGTTGTCAACCTTGAACCTTGATAGCACACTCCGCTTCAGCAACCTCGCTCTGATACCATGTTAGAATTTTATGCTACCACCATGCAAGGGAACCAACGATGAACAAAGACGAAGTAATCTTTATAACTTGGTAAACAAATACAAAGACAATCTGACTACAAGGTGCAGACACCTTGAATCACGTCAGCTGAGATATATAAAAAATATACTTGTCGCGGGCAAGGTCCGCTTCTCCACTCAGTGCCGTTGAGCTTGTCAACGCACTCTCCACTTCACAGCGCACGCAACCCTGCACTCTGCACTCTCCACCTCTCGCTGAGGTGCGGGTTGGGGTTGGACTCTCCTGGGGTGTAGGCACACTCCCACTCTCACTCATTAGTTTATCACTAGTTCTCTCTCTCTCTTCTCTTCTCTTCACATTCTCTTGTATGTCTCTCTCTTGTCTCACATCAACTTCTCACTAGGTGGGGGGGGGGGGGGGGGGTATTTATAGAAGAACACAATAGGGGGGGGGGGGGGGGGGTAAGGGAGTGCACACACCAACCTCAAAAGCTCCACTCGGCCAACCCACTCGCCCCCTCCAATGATGGACTCGCCGACCACCATTCCACTCGCCCAGCTGATGGACTCGCCCCCTCCAAAGTCCCACTCGCCAGCCTCCAAGGGCTGCACTTGCCAGCTCCACAAAGCTCCGCTCGGCAAGCTCCCAACCTCCACTCGCCAGCCACCAACTCCTCCACTCGCCTGGCCCAACATTCCACTCGCCCACCTCCCTTCATCACTTCAACTTCAACAGACAACGCCTGAGTTCACCAAAGATTTGGTTGCTTTAGGTCATGACACTCGCTTAATATTAATGACTGTAGATTATGGGAAAGGAGAAGAGGGGAGAAGGAATAACACTTAAATAAACTTTGGAAATATGTTCAGCTCCTAACACAAGTGCCGATTACAGCTAGAGGGACATGCATTTCTCCCCCAGTTCAAAGCGGAGCACCAAAAGATATATTATTCTCTTAACAATTAAATAACACTCCATTATATAGACTTCTAGGTATGCCCTATAAGGAGAATAATTTCCACGCGGTAGTACTTTAAGTGCACTTCGTAAGTATAAGAAACTCGTAAGTATAAGAAACTAATTGACATCCACCTGAGCTTTCATGCTTTCCCTTTTGTATATCCATGGACTGCCTTGGTTGAGCTGACGTGCATGCTAGAGAGTGCTGAAGGATTCCGTATAGAGGCCGGGCGGTTACCCTTGCGTAACCTCCTGGTGTTGCCGTGTTGATGCTTTGTTGGAGACCGGGCAGTTACCCCTGTGTAACCGCCCAGTGTTGCTCAATGTAAAGGTCCGTGCGGTCCCTTGTATAACCGCCCGATGTTGTTGTTATCCCTGCTCTGTAAAGGGCCGGGCGGTTACCCTTGTGTAACCGCCCAATATTGCTTCCTGATGTGGTCGAGGCCATACTTGTATTGTAACCGCCCGATGTATTTTGTCCCACATCGTCAGTTATATATTCTCTCACCTTCTCCATTCTATATAAGGAGGGGTGCTCCCGTGTAATAGATAAAATTCTAGAGATTTTTTTTTATTTTGGGTATTTTACAGATACCATGTGCGTGTACATGCTAGACACCATGAGATAATTTAGTCTATATTTACACATACAAAAATTGTGTAAAGATGAAATTATATACACATAGGCCTAGCAACTAATTAGAAACTGAGGCATAACCAACCCAGCTAAATCATAAAACAGTTACGCCACTCAATCAGTGATTTATTTCCCTTAGTTTTAGCATTTCCTAAAATAGAGTCGATCATATTTTTCCACAGTACTTATATAGATATTTTAAGATCATCCCAAATCAATCAATTTCATTATATTGGTTCAAGTTCTGCTGGCATCAAACCTAAAATTATACCTAGGCTAATTTCGATGGACTTGTCTAAATTATTGTACTTAGAGTTATTTTAGATAAATATTGTACATGCTTTTATCCGAAACTTGGAGATTGTGCCTCATGTACCACCCTCCTTCCTGTTGAAACAACTTTATTCAAAAGTTTATAACTACAAGAGTGGACCCTATAATACCTATGAGATCTTCTAAAGCTATAATCTACCATAATATACTATACTGAGTAAATGAATTCATTATATAGTATAATCGTTTCCATTAAATTATAAAAATATTTATTCAAGCCTTTCTACCAATTTACCTTTTTCGTTTCCATTAAATTATAAAAATATTGATTCAAGCCTTTCTACCAATTTACCTTTTTCGTTTGTTATTTTTGTGCGAAGCCTTTCAAAAGGCCCATATGAAAATTTGTATCCACGTTCCCTTATTTATTATTAACCGAAAAAATGCTCAATAGTTTCAGTCTAGGAGTTTGTTTTTCTGATTTTAGGTACAGATTTTGGAGAGAGAATGACTTACAGTACTAAATAGTAAATAGAAAGTAAAGCAACTTTTGTTTTCCAAATAGAATACTTGTGTAAATAATTTTAGCTCTGTGAAAATCATTTCATTCCATTGTTATCAGTTAATTCATGCAAATCAAAATGAATGTGAATTAATTTCACATTCCTTGTGGAGCATATCGCTTATTCTCTGGGATCTATTATTTATTGCTAACAATTTCCATGAAATTCAATTTTGCAGTGTGATATTGTTTCCAATAGCTGTCACTTTCTATATCACCTGGTGGTTTATTCATTTTGTGGATGGATTCTTCTCCCCTATATATGCTCAACTTGGGATCAACATTTTTGGTATGCAAATCCTTCTCAAAACAATTTTGATACTTATGATAGATAATATTATTTTATATTGTTTTCTGAATGTTTCAGATGTCCGTTCCTAGGCCTTGTTCTTGTCAAGATAATTATTTGACACAATTAATGCAATATTGAAACTATGAGGACATACATTTTAACTATACTTTTCTGCAAAGTGTCGTGTTTCCCGACAAACTATGTTTGGGCTATCTGTAACGGTGAAGGGGCGCGTGCTCCTTATAGATTTTCAGGCATATAAACAATTATTGTTTTTGCAAATGATACATTTTTGGATGAAATAGCGTGATCTGCGTTGTTATTATGTCAATTAATAAACAACCGCTTGCATTTTTATATTTGTCTTGGTTGTTCCTCTTCCGCACCAATGTTCCCTTTTCTCCTGTTCTTTACTCTCATTCAAGCACTTTCCTTGTGAGTACTGGTGTACGGCTTGATGAAAATAAGTATTTTCCTTGTGAGTAGCTGCTTGATGATAATGCTTTCAAGTATCAAGGGTTATGCTCTTCTATCACTTGTGCATTTGTATTCTGTTGACTTGTGTCCCTACAGTTGACATTGTTTGATCTATTTCATAATTCAGATTTTGTTATATTCTCATTGTAGGACTTGGTTTCATAACCTCTATAGCCTTCATCTTCGTGGTTGGAGTTTTTATGTCATCATGGCTGGGGGCATCTGTCCTCGGTCTTGGAGAGTGGTTTATAAAGAGGATGCCATTTGTTCGGCATATCTACAATGCATCCAAGCAAATTAGTGCTGCAATTTCTCCTGGTAATTTCTGTTCAGATATGAATAAATTCACTTTTTATGCTTGTTTTTTGCTAACTCTAACAGCTACAGATCAGAGCTCACAAGCCTTCAAGGAAGTGGCCATAGTAAGACACCCAAGGATTGGTGAATATGCTTTTGGGTTCATCACTTCGACAGTCACCCTTCAGGTATGTAAGCAGAATATATCAGACTGACTTTGATCAATCATCCTTTTTTTTTTAATTTCAGAGAAATATATGCACATTTTTTGTGCATATGTTCTCTGCATGTTGTCTATGGATTGCATTTTGGTTTAGAAGTCGAAGCCTAAAGTGGATGGGCCTGGTGCAGTAGCTAGATTGCATCCATTGAAATCATAGGTTTACATTTATAACATCCTTATAAATACAAGGGTGACTGGGTGAGGGAAGTACGTCAACTTATTTCCCAAATTTTAGCTTGGAGGGAGCTTCTTCCACCGAGTTGCGCTCTCTTGGAAGTCATATCTACAATTTCTTGGACGTTGAAATCATTTTCCTTGCTCTTCATATTATATATGGGTTAATTACACTGACTTCCTCTCTATGTTTTTATAATTGTAAGGACCATCCTTATCTCTTTTGAAATTACCAAAATCCTCCTCTAAGTTTGTCATGTTTAGCTATCAGAGCCTGAATATTCAAGTCTATGGAGTAAGTTGCATTAGTATCTTTTGAACAGTGTCTATTTGACTGTGGTAAGAAACATAGTTGTGATGGTGTAATGGCATTTGAAACTCCTGGGGTAGAGTTTGGGCCTCAAAATCGGTTTTTGAGGTCGGGTCATTCATGGCCGCTAACAATCGCACCTGCATCCCCGCAGTAGTGTTTGGTTCAAAATGCCATTTTAGGGAAATGAAGTTCCTGCCACAAGTGCCTATCATTTCTAATTTTCTACCATTGTATTCGCGAAAAGTAGCACCTCTCCCTTGCTCTCCTAAGCAAATCTAAAAATAGATCTTGATTTTTCCAGCCAAATATTGAAATATTTTCAAACGATGTAACCATCCATTGTTAGCAGTATCCTATTATTTGGGACAATTTCTTTGTGAGCCCTCATAATCTATCCTGAGGCCCCGTTTGGGGTGTCTTTTCGGAGCTACACCACAATTGTATGAAAAACCTCCCAAACCCAAAATTAGGACCTGCAGAAGCTGCAGCGCACCGCTGTTTTTAGTGGTGCGCTACTATTTTGCGGTCAAGAGAAGGTCCCCACGTATTTCCCATCTCTATGCTCCTGAAACAGAAAAACTCACTCCTGCTCCTAGGGTCATGAAAAGACCATCAAAAGGCTAGATTTCAGCAAGATCATTCTTCGGGGAGATCATTCTTCGAGCAAGATCATTCCTGGGGTTCTAAATCTCTTAGGGCTTGATCGTTCTGTTTCTCCAACTACCAATGCTAACCTCAAACCTCCGGCAATCCGACTGTTTCCTCGATCTTCTCTTCAAGCCACAGGATTCCACATGTTCTTGCTCCTTTTTGGTGATTTCTGACCACTCCCTCACTACTCTGGCATGCTTGCACCTATTTTAATTATTATATTTGTTGACGCCAAGAAAATCCTGACCTCAAGATTCGGACCGATGCAGCCGGAGGCTACTCGCCCAGCAGGCCAACGAGATGACTTGGCTGGCGACTACGACGAAGCTAGAAGAGCAACGAACCGGACCCCAGATGCTGCGGCAGGGAGGTCCCACCACGTACCCAGAAGCTCAAGAGAGTCTTCCCCTCCGAAACCAAAGTGGCCGGGCTGGGTACAGGGAAGGCACCGACTTGGCTGAAAGCAAGGGTGACGGGCTCGAGAGTTCGGGAATCGGGGTCCAAAAGCTCAAGTCCAGGTGCCAATCCAAGTACCCCTGGGGTCTTATTTATAGGAAAACCAAAGGGTAGGGGGGCCTTTTATAGCCCAGCCCCCAACCCGGCGACTATGGGTTTCTCGGCGAGTACCATGCCATAGTCGCCCATCTGGCGAGTATTGGGTGCTGCTCGCACACGCCGGCCCAATACTCGCCCAGGGCTTCTGCTGTCTTCTGTGCGCGGCGAGCTCTTCTGGTTGATACTCGCCTACCTGGCGAGTATTGCCTGCATACTCGCCAGGGTCTCTTCTGCTTCTATCTTGGACTGCTGGTCTCTGTGTTGACCATTTGACCTTGACTTCTGTTTGCGTGGCCTTGGGGGGGGGGGGGGGGGGGGGTCCACCCTCGGAGAATGAGGGTTGTACACAATCCCCGCTCTTTGCGAGTAACGTAGTTGCTCGGAAAGAATCATCCAACCCTTATTCGACAAGCTGTCTTTCTGGCGAGTATTTGGTCTATATTCGGCATCTCGCTGGCCGACGCTCGAGCTCTATAAATAGAGGGGCAGGGGTCTCTGATGGCACGTCTTTTCTGAACTCGCTCAAGATGACGCGCGACTATGCTGCAGAGGCTAAGGCGGCCATGGCTGGTCTTGTTGGCCTGTTCGACGGTTCTTCGCTCCCTCCGCGCCCAGGTCACGAGGCTGAGGATTTCCTCGTTTCTAAGAAGAGGAAGAGGCTCGCGTGGAAGAAGAAGAAAGGGAAAAAGAAGGTCGCTGAAGATGATGTCGCCGCCCCTTTGGGCGACCAACATCAGCAGCTGCTGGACGACTTGGGGCTTTCTAACGAGGGCGACTCGCCGGCCGCCGATCCTCCTGCTCCAAATGTCGCCGAGGAGGCGAGCATGCCTGGGACCTCGGCCCAGAATCAATCGGAGAATCTCGCTCCTGCTCGAGGTAGAGAGATTCCTACTCGTCACCTTGACTTGGTCCGTAGTCGCTAAATATTTCTGCTATGCTCGCAGATTCGTCTACCATCGGTGCTCAGGAGGAGCCTCTGGCCGTGCCTCCTCTGAGATCGTCGTCAATGATCTCGCCTAGGGGTGGTGGGCGTTCGGCGCGAGTTCTCCACAGCTCTTTGCTGGAGAGGAGACCAATGAGCGAGCAACGGGCTCCTCTGGCGAGCAACGTGCTTCCACCACCACCGCCTCTTGATTCTTCGGGGTTGGCGAGCAGCTCGCAGCTGCCCGTGGGTGGGCTTCCGCCACCTCCTCCTTTTCCTCCTCCCGTCACGACTCAGGGCGATCAGCGCCCTTCGATTTCGACCGCTCCTTCTACTCACCAAGGCGAATCCTCGCGCCGTGGTGGGACTGAGGGCCCTTCGGGCTTCTTTCCTCCGAGGGGGGGAGGGCGACCATCCGATAGTCGCGGTCGTGGGAACGCGCCTCCTAGCCGGGATCAGACCGCTGGGTCCCGTCCTACTCGGCGAGGCGATCATCATCACAACACGTCTCCTCAGCGAGGCAGGGGCTCTCCTCGCCGTCATTCTCGCAGTCCTCGGCCAGGTACTTGGTCGCCATTTGTGATAGTCGCCATTATCTTCACTTGGTTCCTTTAGTCATCAAAGCCCTGATATTTTTACCCTTTTTGGCAGCTCGCGCTCGCACTCCCATAGGAGCCTTGATTGACGCCGTCGGGCTTCCTTCTCGCGAGTATCAAGAGAAGGCCACTCGCGCGATCTTGGATCTGGAGGCGAAGCTAGAGCGCTTGGCGGTCAGCGAGCCCCATCGCCGCCTGACTGACATAGAGTCGCGGGTTGAGCGCCTGGCGAGCACTGACGCTCATCGTCGCTTGACCGAGCTGGAGGTGCGAGTATCTCGGCTGGAAGAGTTCGATACTCGCCTGGCTGGTGCAGAATCTCGCCTGCACACCGTTAGCGACCTAGAGCGCCGAGTTGCGAGACTCGAGCATCGCCAGCAGCTGCATCATGACGAGATGGTGGGGATGCGTGCGAGCATGGGCTCGGTCGGTCGGCTGGCGAGGATTGAAGATCAGCTGCGGCAGGGCGAGGACGCGATGTCCGTAGCCTTCGAGCACTTCAAGCGAGCTCGCAGCTTGGGCTGGGTCGGGCGACATCCTCAGCCTCCGGATCCTCAGGCGAATATTCAGGCGCCTCCTTAGATGTTGTCCTTCTTTATTTTCTTCTTTCCATGTTATGTCGCCCTTGGCGAGTACCCTCGTAACTCTGAAACATTTTTGATTTGATGTCATATTATTTAGGCGAGTATTGGAAACTCGACCTCCATTACTTGCTCTGCTTTCTTTTTCTGTGATGGATTTTTTGTCTTGATTTTTTCTATCTTCTTTCATTTTGGTGAGTATTGTCTGCGTGTCGCCTATGCATGGCGAGCTTCTTTCATGTTTTTTCTTGCAGGTCTTCTCGCCTTGGAGGTCGACTCCTTGCTGACGCGTGATGTTGAGTTGGCGACCTTAACTTAATACTCGCCACCCCCTTATTCCTGATCGCGCCGTCGTGCTTGATAAGCCAAGCTACCCGACTACTATAAATAGGGTGGGTGGGTGAGTATTTATTACGCTTTCGGCGACCTTCTAACTCATACGCGAGTATCTTCTGTCTTCCTCTCCTCTTCTTGTCTTCTTTGATACTCGCCTCTCTTTCCTTCTCTCCTCCAGGATGTCTGACGAGGCGACTGTTCGGCGTGCCAATCACGCCAAGAACTTCGCGACGACCACCTTCAAGAAGTTCGTCACGACTGAGAAGGACTTGGAGATCTTCAAGGCGAAGTACATCCCGCCTGGGTTTGTCGCTCGGCTTCCTCGCCAGGGCGAGCGACTAAACACGGTCCTGACCACCGAGCGGGTGTTCCCTACTCGCCACTTCGAGGTGGGCTTGCGACTACCATTGTGGACGGAGTTCTCTCAGATACTCCGTTACTTTGGGATAGTCCCTGCCCAGATCAACCCCAATGGGGTGGCGATGATCGTGGGGTTCCTCTGCTACCTGCGCGACCAGGGGATCGCCTTCGACCTTTCCGTCTTCAGACGGATATTTCACTTCATGGCGACAGGCGAGGGCGTCGTCTTCTTGTGCAGCCATGTCTGCACACTGGTCGGCACGGCGAAGAAGAACCACCGCTGGGGAGAGCGACTAGTCGTCATCGCTGGCGACTTCCAAGCGATCCCCGAAAGGTCCTTCCAGCCGCCGGAGAGCGTCTTCGGGGTTTCCTTCCTGAACGAGGGTGGCGAGAAACTGCTCGAATCCTTCAAGAATCGCCGCCTTGATGTGGTATTCTGGAGGAGGCGAGTAGACGAACTTGCTGAGGTGTTTCCGGGCGAAGGTAACCTATCGCGCGAGTATTCGCACTACTCGCTCTTCGTCTTCGTTCTGGCGACTAACTGGGGTTAACTCTCTGTTTGTTGCAGCAGTCCATGTTCTGCCACGCGAGCTTCTCCCCGCGGTGGTGAAGGCGGCGGCTTCCACACATGGAGGTGCGGGGAACTCTGCTCGCGGGGATGGGGTCTACTCGCCCATCGACTTGTCGCCAGGAGGCGATGAGCCCTTGATCGTCGACGAAGGATCTGGGCCTTCGAAGAAGCGGAAGGAGAGGGGCGAGCCCTCCGAGCCCTTGAGGAAGAAGAAGGAGGTCGCTCATAGGGACCTTGGCAAGAAGGCGGACCCTTCTGAGGCTGGCGAGCCTTTCACCCATCCGAACTTCAACCTGGGTGGACGTGGCGAGGATCTCTATGGTCGCCCCTTGGTGACTTGGACGGAGAGCGCCCACGTGGTGTCTCTAAGCTCCAATCTCCCGCCATGGTCGGAGGACTGAGAGGATAAGCGCGAGGGCTTCGACGTGCTCCACGCCGTCTATGGTCGCGAGGATGCCGAGAGACTGCAGGAGGAGACCTCCGAGTATCCCGCTCACCAAACCTCGCGATCTCTGCTGCGATCTGCCGAGCTGGCCCATTCGACAGCAAGGCGATTGCTCGAGTATGAAGGGGTGATCAAGATCCAAAGTAAGAAGATGATCGCCATGGGGCTCAAAGAGAAGGAGCATGAGGTACTCGCCTCGCTTCTATACTCGCTTGTGGGATACTCGCCACTTTGCCAAATAGTTTGCTTACCTTCCGCGTCTTATCTTTTTGCAGGCCGCCGAAGTGGAGATGGCGAAGAAGACCTCCCAGCTGGAGAAGGAGCTGGATGACACCCGGCTGGCCTTGGAGGCCGCCCAAGTTCGCATCGCTGAGCTGGAAACTCGGCCTGCCGAGCAACAGCCAGCCGTGGCGGGCCCTCCAGGGTCGGCAAGCAGATCAGGATTCTTGGCGACGATATGCCTCGCATTCGTCGGGAGATCGCGCGAGCAACGGGGACTGTCATCCTGAGCCAACTGAAGGCGGACGACCTTCTGAAGCCGGCGGCGATGGAGCTGACAGTGGTGGACCTCATCCCGGCGCTGCTCGCCGAGGAGTCCACCTCTCCCTTGCGAGCATCTTCCCAGCTGTCTGGTGACTCCGAGGATGATGACTCCGAGGACGAGGATGATGACGATGGCGGCGATGAACCAGATGTTGACATTGATGGCGAGGATGACACCTAGTCGCCCGGGCACCCTTTTTTGCTCGCCCGGCGACCTTTTGTAAACCCCGTGAAGATTCGTTTGTAATTTATACGAAATATATAAATGAAAAAGGAGATAAGATTTTGCTCGCCTGTTGCTTCTGCCTTGCTTCCTGTCTTGAATGTCGCTTAGGCTCTTAGGCTCGAGGCGAGATTGAGTGCTCGCTAGGCTCTTAGGATCGGGGCGAGATTGAGTGCTCGCTAGGCTCTTAGGTTCGAGGCGAGTTTGAGCGCTCGCACCTGCATACTCGCACCTGTATGCTCGCATGTGTATACTCGCAGGTATATACTCGCCTATCCGGCGAGTATTACCTTCATACTCGCCTTTTCAATGATTCCTTCTGCTTGAGTCTAGTCGCGAGGGGCACTTGGAGGGTCTCGAGGGACATGCTCTCAAGGCCTTGCCTTGCACCTGGTGAAGAGTTCATTAGAATTATTTTAATAAAAATGGACTTTTTTAAGGGAAAGAGATAGGGAATGGCAGTCGGGGAGGTCGGGAGGGACACCTCTTCCCGAGGCCTACATCCTACTTGGATACCGGATGTCGACGAAGAATGTTATAAAGTAAGGAATGACGGTCGGGGTGGTCCAAGGGGACACACCATCCCGAGGTCTCCATCCTACTTGGATGCCGGAATGGGAGCTGATCTCGACCGTCATTGCAGAGGCTTGGACTTAAGGGAACGCACACCCGAGGCACCATCCCATCATCCGTTCTGAGTTTTTATGAGGGTGTAGTCGGAGGCTCGTGTTCCAACTTGCGGTGTCGAATGTTGATGCAGGATGACGTCAAGCAGGGAATGGTAGTCGGGGAGGTCCAAGGGGACATACCATCCCGAGGCCTCCACCCTACTTGGATGCTGGATGTGGATCAAACCTGCTTCCTGTTGCTCAACAAATTAGCAGGGAGTCAAGCACACTTAAGCACACCAACTCACATGATCGGACACAATATTTTAGAAAAAACGGCTTGCTTCGCTGCGAGTTTTCAGCTAAAAAACGGCTTGCTTCGCTGCGAGTTTTCAGCTCTTGAGGGTACACGACACCTTTATTCAAGGGTCCCCTGAGCTAGTTAAATCGATCATCTCTTCGCCGAATCGGGAGGTCGGCGTCCAGACTTTTCTCCTGGTAATCTCTTCAGTCGGACGAGAAATGCGGTCGGTGGGAACCGCGGCCAACGTGCAAGGGGGGAGCTGATCTCGGCCGTCATTGCAGAGGCTTGGACTTAAGGTAACGCACACCCGAGGCACTGTCCCATCATCCGTTCTGAGTTTTTACGAGGGTTAAGTCGGAGGCACATTTCCCAACCTAGCGTGGAGATCGACTATACTGGCCTTCTTCCTTAAAAGACTTTTCTGAGATAGGAAGGACTGCCTCATCCCATATTTCAGGGAGACGTAAATTTTTATTTATATATAAATTTACAAAAGGAGGGGGCATGTACATTCCCCTTAGGGATAAAACCTTTTCAGGTCATCGCCGCTCCAGGTGTTCCCTAGCAGCTCGCCTTCCTGGTTCTGCAAGCGGTATCCTCCGGTCAGGAGAGCTTCTTGGATGATGAAGGGTCCTTCCCAGTTCGGGTTGAGCTTCCCGACGGCTGCTGACCTGCCTGCCGCGTCCACTTTCTTTAGGACCAAGTCACCTGCTTGGAAGTGTTTGAGGCGGACATTTTTGTCAAAATGTCTAGCCATTCGGCGCTTGATCTCTTCTTGCCTAGCTGAGGCCAGGTCTCGGAGCTCTTCGATGTAATCGAGGGACAGCTTTTGGGCTTCCTCATTTTCCAATCGCCATTCTTCGTTTCCGTCTTCCGCGGCTACCACCCTTGGGCTTCTGACTTCGAACTCTACTGGAATGAGAGCTTCCGACCCGTGAGAGAGCTTGAACGGTGTCTCCCCGGTGGCTGAGCTAGGAGTGGTCCTCAAAGCCCAAAGGACCGAGGGGAGCTGGTCTGCCCAATTACCTCTCAGGTTCTCGACTTTCTTCTTCAACAGATTGATGATCAGCTTGTTGGCGGCCTCCACCTGACCGTTGCTCCTGGGATGGTGTACGGAGGCGAATCGAAGATCGGTTCCCAGCTGCCTGCAGAAATCTTCCAATTCCAGGCTGGCAAACTGGGGACCGTTGTCGGTGACGATGGCGAGAGGGATTCCAAATCGGCAGACGATCTCTCCCCAAATGAAGTTCTTCACGACTTGAGAGGTGGTCTTGGCCAAAGCTTTGGCCTCGATCCACTTAGAGAAGTAGTCGATCATGACGAGAACAAACTTCCTCTGGCCACTTGCTTGTGGGAAAGGGCCGATCAAATCCATCCCCCAGATGGCAAACGGCCATGGGGCGGTGATTGATCGGAGCTGCTGGGCCGGCTGTAACTGAAGAGGGGCGAAGAGTTGGCACTTCTGACACTTCTTTGAGAAGGTCTCGGCATCCTTTCGGATAGTAGGCCAGAAGTAACCTTGCCTTAGGATCCTTTGCTCTAAAGTGCGAGTCCCAGAATGGCTTCCGCACTCTCCCGAGTGAATCTCCTCCAACACTCAAGGTACTTCGTCTTCAGAGACACATCTGGCCAGGGGGCCGGAGATGGTTTTGCGGTACAGCTCTCCGTTTTGCAGTAAATAGTACGCCGCCTTGTACCGGAATTTTCTTTGATCACCTTCGCCTGTTGGGAGCTGACCGTTGACTAGGAAGGCCACGAAGGGATCCATCCATGAAGGGCGTTGCTCGATCTCCATCATCTCCCCTTCTTCAATGGATGGATGGAAGAGTTCGGTAATAGTTCCTCCAGCTCTCGGCCCATACTTGGCTAAGCGATCTGCTGCCGAGTTCTCCTCTCTCGGCACATGCTCGACGAAGAAGGACTGAAAGCCCCCAATCAGCCCTTTCACCTTTACCAAGTACTTCTGCAGGATGGTGTCGCGCACCTCGAACTCGCCTCGAATCTGCGACGCGACCACCATCGAATCCGTGAAAGCCCGGATGTCACGGATCCCCAACTCCTTGGCAAGGCGCAAGCCTGCCACTATGGGCCCGTACTCTGCTTGGTTGTTTGTGACGGGGAAGAGGATCTCGACGGCTTGCTCGATCCTTGTTCCCTGTGGGCTGACGAGCACGATGCCCACCCCCACAGAACTTTTGCCCGAAGCTCCGTCCACAAACATCTTCCATGGGATCGGATAGAGAGCTTCTTCTCCTGGCTCCGTTTCCACCGAGAAGTCAGCCAGGAAGTCTGCTACCGCCTGAGCCTTGATCGCTACCCGGGGTGAGAAGGAAATGTCAAACTCGCTGAGTTCTACCGACCATTTTGCTAACCTCCCAGAATGTTCCACTCCCTCTAGGATATTTCGGAGAGGATGATCAGTCACAACCCGAATGGAGTGAGCTTGAAAGTAAGGCCGGAGCTTCCGCGCCGACACCACCAGGGCGAAAGCGAGTTTCTCCAGGATCGGGTATTTCAACTCCGCCTTCTTCAACACCCGACTGACATAGTAGATGGGTAGCTGCTTCCTTCCTTCCTCTCGGACCAATACGGAACTCACTGCTTCTGCTCCTACTCCCAGGTAGATGAGCAGGTCTTCCCCTTCCTTTGGGCTCTGAAGGAGAGGTGTCTGAGTCAACTGCTCCTTCAATCTTTCGAACGCCGTCTCACATCCTTCGGACCACTCGAAGCTTTCAGTTTTGCGGAGTGTTTTGAAGAATGGAGAGCACTTCTCACCGGCCTTTGAGAGGAAGCGGCTAAGACCCGCCAGCCTTCCTGTCAACCGTTGGACTTCCTTCATCGTTTTTGGAGACTGCATCTCCAGGATTGCCTTAACCTTGTCGGGGTTAGGCTCTACTCCCTCCGGGGTAAGGAGATGCCCCAGAAACTTTCCTCTTCCTGCTCCGAAGACGCACTTTGCTGGATTGAGTCTCATCTTGAATTTCCTTAGCGTCGCGAAGGTTTCCACCAGATCAGTCACATGTTCCTGGACGCTCTTGCTTTTGATTAAGAGGTCGTCCACGTACACTTCCAGGTTCCTCCCCTTTTGTCCCTTGAAGATGTGGTCCATCATCCGCTGGTAGGTGGCTCCCGCATTCTTCAAACCGAAGGGCATCATCTTGTAGCTGTAGCAGCCATCATCGGTGATGAAGGAGACATTGCGGCAATCGGGGGGATGCATCCGGATCTGGTGATATCCTGAAAACGCATCAAGAAAACTCATCACAGAAAAACCGACGGCTGAATCAACCAACGCGTCGATTCGAGGCAGGGGATAACAATCCTTCGGGCAGCTTTTATTCATCAAGGAAAAGTCAACACACATTCTCCAGCTACCCCCCGTTTTCTTCACCATTACAACATTGGAGACCCAGCCTGGGTACTGGATCTCCGATACAAAGCCTGCATCGAGCAATTTTTTCACCTCCTCCTGGATTGGCTTGGCAAGGATGGTGGCGGTCCTCCTCTTCTTCTGGCGGACGGGCTGGACCGCGGGATCCAGGTTGAGGTGATGACATGCAACCTCAGGGTCGACTCCTGACATCTCGGCGGCACTCCAAGCGAAGATGTCGACGTACTTTTGCAGACACGCCGCCATCTCGATCTTCTCCTCCGTCTTTAGCGATCCGCCGATCTTCAGCAACCCAGGTACTCCCTCTGCGGAGAGTACCTCGATTTCTTCAACTTCTTCGGCCACCTCCAGCCTGACCGGACTCTCTAGCACCCTTCCGAACTCTTCTGCGTCAGCCATCCAGCTGATGGTGCTGACGGCGCTGAGATAGCACTCCCGCGCGGCTCTTGGATCGCTCCTGATCCTCACCTGGACGTCTCCCTTGCAGTACTTCAAGCACTGATGGTAGGAAGATGGGACGGCCTTGAAGGCGTTGAGAAGCGGCCTCCCAAAGATAGCCCTGTAACAGCTCGGGGCGTCGACGATAACAAATCGACAGTTGATGGAGGTGCCACCGAGCGTTACAAGGAGGTCTGCTCCTCCTTCCACTTCCTTTTTCTCTCCGGAGAAGCCGAAGAGGGGACCATCAGCTGCTCGAACCCTTGCTGCTCCGACTCCCAGTCCGCTAAACGTCCCCTTGAAGATAACGTTTACGGAGCTACCGTTATCGATCAGGATACGATCAACGGTGAAGTCCTCCACTGCGGCTTGAATCACGAGGGCATCATGGAAGGGATTCTCATTCCCTAGCATGTCCTCCTCTGAAAAGGTGATCTCCTCCATCGGGGGTGGTGCTTGCGAGGTCGAGGCGACACTCCTGCGGTAGATCTGATGGAGGCTCCCCTTGCGGGAAGCTTCCAGCCCCGCTCCCCCATGGATTACTCCGACTCTGCCTCCCTGAACCAGGTCTCCCCGACCTCCCTGGTCGACCCGGTCTTCGTTCCTCCTTCGAACGACGGCAGCCTGCCCTGCCTGCGGCTCGGCGGGGGCCTCTATCCTCCGCTGCTCCCCTCCACCTTCCCCTGCTGCTAGCCTCCTCCGGGCTTCCCAAAAGTCTGGGCAGGCAGCCATGGCATGTCCCTCCGCCTGGTGGAAGTCACAGTAGAGGGGAACCGCTTCTTCCTTCCTTGACGACGGCCACGCCCGGCTACCGTCATCGCTTCGTCTCTCCTCCTCTCCTGACGCCTCTCCGGCTGGCGAAAAGGCCTTCTCTCCGGGGATCTCCCCCTTTGATCCCGACGCTGGTGCTGTCCAGCCGGCCTCCATGGTGGTCGGTTGACGGGGACCTGATAGCGCCTTTCCTCCTCCTGACGCTCCGGGGACTCGACGGGCCTCCTCTCGATGCTCCTCCTGGCTTCCTTCCTCCTGGGCTCATCCCTCTTCTTCTCTTCTCTCCTCCTTTCTTCTCGCCGCTCCGGCCTCTACTTTTCCTCCCTACGGGGCTCTCCTCTCTTCCTTTTCTCAGGGATCCCATCCCTCTCTCCTTCCTCGCCTCTGGTCACCTACGCTAGCCTCGCCAAGAAGTCAGGGTTGGAATCCTCTCCTCGGACAAACTTGTTGGCCCTCTGAATGAGGTTGTCGTAGGAGTAGGGAGGATTCTCGCTGAGCTCCAACTTGACAAGACCTTGACTTATACCGAACGTCAAGGCCAGCAACAGGATTTTGCTATCCACCTCCTGGATCTGCAGAACCTCCTCCTGAAAGCGCTCGATATAGGGTCCCAATGCCTCGTCCGGCCTTTGCACCAGATAGAACAAGGCCGTTGCGTCCTTCTTCAGCTTCCGGGCCGTGTCGAACCGGGTCGTCAGCCCACGACACAGGTCTTCAAAACAGTAGATCGAGCCGGGGGGCAACTGGTGGAACCAGTCCCAGGCCTTTGCATGGAAGGTGATGGCAAATAACCTGCACTTGAAGGCGTCCGACATGGTTCGGATAGAGACTATATCCTCGAACCATTGGATGTGCCGGACGGGGTCCTCCTTCCCCGAATAATAATTCAAGGCGGGGTCCCTGAACCCTTCTGGCACTGGCGCGGCAAGGATCTCCTCGCAGAAGGGGCTCCTCCCTCCTGCCCGACGACGATCCTCCACCTGGCGAGTATCACATCCAAACTCGCCATATGGGCGAGTATCCTGGTACCTCGCCTGCTCGCTCGGCTCGCGGAAGCGAATCCCTTGCGAGGTTGGCTGGTAGAACTGCGACCTCCTTGATCGCTCGGTCCCATCCTCCACGTGCTCCTTTCCTGCTCGCCGAGGTGGACTCCCTCCCTCGGACGGAACTGGGCGATGCGGCGAGGTCGTCGTGACCTCGGTACGCGGCTGAAGCACTGCTCGCATGGTCCCCTCCATACGCTGCGCGAAGGCTTCAAAAACAGCTAGCGTCACGAACTCGCCACTTGCGGACGGGTTGCCGACTACCTCCTCATGGTCGCCAACTGCGACCATCTCGCCTTCTTACTGAACTTTCTTCCAACGACTACGGTCCACGCTCACCGCACCAAAGTGTTGACGCCAGGAAAATCCTGACCTCAAGATTCGGACCGATGCAGCCGGAGGCTACTCGCCCAGCAGGCCAACGAGATGACTTGGCTGGCGACTACGACGAAGCTAGAAGAGCAGCGAACCGGACCCCAGATGCTGCGGCAGGGAGGTCCCACCACGTACCCAGAAGCTCAAGAGAGTCTTCCCCTCCGAAACCAAAGTGGCCGAGCTGGGTACAGGGAAGACACCGACTTGGCTGAAAGCAAGGGTGACGGGCTCGAGAGTTCGGGAATCGGGGTCCAAAAGCTCAAGTCCAGGTGCCAATCCAAGTACCCCTGGGGTCCTATTTATAGGAAAACCAAAGGGTAGGGGGGGGCCTTTTATAGCCCAGCCCCCAACCCGGCGACTATGGGTTACTCGGCGAGTACCATGTCATAGTCGCCCATCTGGCGAGTATTGGGTGCTGCTCGCACACGCCGGGCCAATACTCGCCCAGGGCTTCTGCTGTCTTCTGTGCGCGGCGAGCTCTTCTGGTTGATACTCGCCTACCTGGCGAGTATTGCCTGCATACTCGCCAAGGTCTCTTTTGCTTCTATCTTGGACTGCTGGTCTCTGTGTTGACCCTTTGACCTTGACTTCTGTCTACGTGGCCTTGGGGGGGGGGGGGGTCCACCCTCGGAGAATGAGGGTTGTACAATATTTTAACTGTTTTCAATCTTGTTTGGTGATTTGTGGTTTAGGGGTTATAATGTATGATGCTAGAAGAATTTTACTGTGAAGTTCCCACATGATTTATCCCTTGTTTTACCACACTTGATCCTTTTGGAAAAATTTTTTGTCATGGCAAGAAGTTGTGTTACCATGGAGTTGCTCATCCAAACAGTTCATACGATTTCCTGTTTCTCACTGCTCTGAGAATTAAGGTCATCCAAACCGTTACCTTATTTACTCACCACTGTTACACACCCACACATACAGTTTGTCACCACTGATTTTATCAGCACTGCAGCTACCACAAACTGACCCACCCGACCCTGAGTTTGCAATCGTAAAGGTTTCAGTTTCCCCTTTATTTGGATTGAAATAAGTGAAGAGGGGAACCCTAGGAATAGGTTACTGGACACTATATATAAGAGCACCATATTACACTAATGACTATAAGATAAATGTCAAGTTGTTAATTATGTTTATTGTATGTTGATCATATCAAGGAAGAGCCACACATGTCCCATCTATCTGGGGATACAAGTTGAGTTGAGTCGGCTCATGAGCTCGATGACCTGGCTCTAAAAAAGCTCGACTGGAGCTCGAGTCTATTGAGCTCAACCTCACATGCTCTTGTTCATGAACTCGCGAGCCGGCTCATGAGCTTTTTCTCTTGAACATTTTTTAAAAAGATATATATATAAAAATATAAAGAAAAATTGGCTCATGAGCATAAAGGCTCGTGAGCTCGAGCTCAACATATTGGTCTTGATCTTGAGCTCGAACTATGCAAAATGAGCTCGTCGAGCTCGCAATGGTTAGCTCGAGCTCTGTCAGTGCATGATGCAGGTCTTAAATGTTTTGGCTCTTTTTCGCGCAAATTATTTTACTAAACTTTAACTTATGTTACATTTAATTTACTCCTTTATCCTCCTAATTCTTACTTATTACCCAAACCACCACCTATCACTACTACCTCAATATTGATTGTATATAACACTTAACAATTATTATCAGAGTGGTTTGGGCGAGGAGGAGCTCTTCTGCGTGTACGTTCCAACCAATCATCTCTATATCGGCGATATATTCATGGTATCCTCCCGCGACATCATTAGACCCAATCTATCCGTCCGCGAAGGAATTGGTAAGCTTTTCCAAATTATTAAATCTTCCTCCCCCAACATCCGAAGTTATTTATTTATTTATTTTCATTTTTTATAGAAATTGTCGTCTCCGGCGGCATGTCGATGCCCCAAATCCTCTCAACTCTGGAGCCGCAAACGAGCATCCGTAGATAGAAGAAAATGATGTCGAAGCTAATGCATTGAGTTAATTCTCCAGCTGAACTTGTATAATTCTTGATCTTAGGTCTGTACATTGTAAATGAGTTTGATAGCTAATATAGTTGTTTTCTCCCTCTTCTATAGATTCACTTTAGATAAATGAGTTGACAGCGATAGTGCGCAGGGTTCTCCCGCGGGGCCGCGATAATATCATTGATTCATTACATTTTATCTCGTAAAAGTTATTTATTATAGCTGTTAAAGAGCGTTGATGAGACACTCTTGGCCTTAGGTTTAAGCTCTGCCTTTGTTAAAGTGTGCTGTTATTGGCAGACCAACTTCAATTATGTGCAGACTATTGTTAATGACAGACCAAAATAAAACCCAAAGAGACCGTCCGATAGCTATTTTTCTAATAGTGCGGGCTGCCAATAGTCACACGTGGCCTGTCATTAAATTTTTTTCCTTGTTAAAATATCAATTGATATTTTTTTATAAAATACTATTTAAATAAATAGTTTAACTTTTATTTAAAAAATATTTGCTTTAATATAATATATTCAATTGCTAATAATACATTCAACTGCTACCCTTTTTTTTTTCTTAAATCGTAGCCATCCAAAATAGATTGGATGGCTGCGTGCTGGATTATGTTTTAAATGATAAAATTAAATTTAGTAAATTGTTAAATGCCAACTTTTTAGAAACTTTTCTAATCAGCTAATATTTATTTATACTTATGACGTTTTTTTGTAAATAGCAACTAGCAGAATAATTTAATTTTAATTTATATTTTATAAATTTTTTCCCACTTTTTAAATGATTTGTTCCGCCTGGTTAGCTTTTGAATGATCGGTAGCATTGCTCCTTCTATGGATACAAATAATCATGGATTTAATAAACCATTATATACACGGTTCTGCCCCACGACCGATCGCGGCATGTATGGAGCTGCGCTCCTATCAATTAGTTAATATATATTGTAATAAACACTATCAATTAATTAACGTGTGAATTAGTTATATATAACTTTTTTATTTTTGTTTAAAAAACGTCATTTTATGCATATAATGTCAAATCAATTTAATAAAGTTGATGAATTTAAATAACTTCTAAAAAATATCGATGATATGTCTAATGATTGCCTATCATAATAGATATAACTGCTTTGCTCTAAACTTTTTCGATTTTATGGATTTCGTTTGTTACCTTTTATTTGAGGATATGATGTAATTATTTGTATAAATATTATATTTTAAATTATTTTGAAATAAATTATAATATATATTAAGACATTGGATTAAAATAATATAGATATATTTGAAAGTTTTAAAAAATTCATCAAAAATAAGTTTTTTTTTTCTTTTTAATATTGTAAAGATATATATAATTTTAAATCAGTGACTAAAAGATGCCGGAGATTTTGTTGAGCGATTAACAAGAGAAGTTTTACTTCGCATGTATGTTTCGCAACAACAAAGACCGACGGAGGAGCCAGAGTCTTCTAACTACGATTACCTAGACTTCTGGAGGCATGATACCTTTCACGTGTGACTAAATGTGCGCTTAGTAATTCTCAAGACAGTCTATTCTACTTATTAAATGTTGCTAGGCCTGCAATAATGATCAAGTATGCTCTTAAACCCTAAACATTTATAATTAAAAAAAAATTAGCTACGCATAATACTCTTTTTAAGATAATGTTAATATTAAAATACTATGAAAAAAGAGTTGAGAGTTGATGCAGATATAACAACCATCAATAATAGCAATTTATTACAAAATTATTAGTTTATTATTGAAGCTTGAAGTTGTGCTCCAACAACTGGAATTAAGTAATAATTCCTACAGTTTGTTTCGAGCTGGTCGTACAACTTGCCGATGATCCAATATGTTTGACTATTAATTAACCAATTATAGAAATAAATATTATTATATATTATATTGTTTTAATTGCCAGCCTTGTCACGCCAGATCAGCAACGCAAGAATGGAAAAAACAACAGAATTGTCGAATTGATAAATAAAATACAATAGTAGCTCGATGTCATTTATTTATTTATAAATGATTATTGTTTAAATAATATAAAGGGCGCGTCTGGCCGGGCTGATCCGCCGCGGTTGCGTGGACGTCACCGCCCGACTGCGATCTCACGCTATTTGGCGGGGCCGCGTCCGGGCGGAGGGGATCAACACCGCCAAGGGAAATCCGTGGATTTCCACTGCGCGGTGGCGACCGCGGTAATGGTCTCCTCTGTGCGGATTTCCTTTGCTGGAAATTCGCCGCGCCAAACTAAGGCTTCATTTGGGAGGGCAGCAATGTTAAATTTTTGTGTGCTTTTACCAAGTACAAGAAACCAATGATGAACAGAACGAAGTAACTCTTTAACTAGGCAATTGCTTTACAAAGAGAGAAGCTGACTACAAGGTGCATACACCTTGAATCACGTCAGCTGATGATATATAAAAAAACAATAAAACTTGTCGCGGACAAGGTCCGCTTCTCCACTAGGTGACGTTGAGCTTGTCAACGCACTCTCCACTTCAACTCACTCAACCGTGCACTCTTCACCTCACAGTGCACTCTCCACCTCTCGCTGAGGTGCGGGTTGGGGTTGGACCTCTTGGGGTGTAGGCACACTCCCACTCGGCAACTCTTCTCTTCTCTCACTTTCTCTCTCTTCACTTTCGCATTCGCGTTACACATGGGGGGGGGGGGGGGGGGGGGGGTATACACCACCTTCGCATGCACATGTCACATCACCACATGCACATGTACACACCTCACTACATCCTCCACTCGCCACTCACTTGGCAAGGCTCACACATGGCAGCCACCTCTCCTTCACTTCCACTCGCCAATACAGCAGCTCACCCCCTTCATCCACTCGGCAAACACAAGGCAGCAACCCACTTGCCCCTTGCACATCTCCCACTCGCCCCTTACACATCTCCCACTCGCCAGCTAGCAACAAGGCCCACAAAGGCCCACATCTCTCCCTCACATGCTCCACTCGGCAAAGGCATGGACCAAGGCAGCTCCCCCTTGCAAGCTCCACTCGCAAGCTTCACCTCTCCTCACACTTCCAGCCACCTACACAAGACAACCCTCCTCCCCTTTAGGAGCACTCAGCCAGCACACAAAAGCAGCCCACTAGGCAGCCCACAACAAGCCAGCCCACTCAGCACATGCACAAGGCAGCCCACTCGCAAAGCAACCCCCTCCCATTGCTCCACTCGGCAGCCTAGCACTCCCCCCTACACATCCACTCGCCTCCCTTAGCAAGGCCTCCACTCGCACCCCTCCTTGCTGCACACTTCAACACTCAACACTCCCCCTTGAAGTGAGCTTCAGGGACAACTCCAAGGCAGGCGCGAAGCTTCTTGAACGGCCCCGCAGATAGGGGCTTCGTGAATATGTCTGCGAGGTTCTCTTCACTCCGCACGTGCTCCACAGCAAGCGAGCCACCCAACACCTTCTCTCGGATGAAGTGGTGCTCGATCTCTATGTGCTTTGTCCTTGCGTGACACACTGGGTTGGTTGCCAGCTTCAGCGCACTCTCGTTGTTGCCACGCAGCACAGTAGGTCCGCTGACCTTCTCATCCACGTCTTCCACCAGCCTCCTCAGCCAGACACACTCCTGAGCTGCTAAGGACGACGCCTTGTACTCGGCCTCAGTGGTGGAGAAGGAAATGGAGTCCTACTTCTTGCTGCACCACGAGATGGCAGTAGCTCCACACATGAACACGTAACCTGATGTCGACTTGCGGTCATCAGCGTCTCCTGCGTAGTCTGCATCTGTGTAGCCATGCAGCTTGAAGTCGGTCCTCCCTCCATAGAACAATCCCATCTCCAGGGTGCCCTTCACATACTTCAGAATCCCCTTGGCTGCCTCCAGATGAGGCTTCCGTGGCTCCTGCATGTACCGACTCACTCGGCCGACAGCAAAGGCGATGTCCGGCCTTGTGATGGTCAGATAGATTAAGCTCCCCACCAGTGCCCGGAAGATCTTCGGATCAGGAAGAATCCTCCCTTCTTCCTTCCGAAGCTTCAGCCCAACCTCCAGTGGAACGGAGCTGCTCTTCCCCTCCTTCATGCCGAACCTCTCGACGATCTTCTCGGCATACGCGTTCTGGGTCACGAGCAGCCCGCCACTTCTCTTCTCAACCTGAAGTCCAAGGAAATTGTGCAGTTCACCAAGATCCTTCATCTCAAACCGGATGGCTAGTTGCTGTCTCAGCGCCGCGACCTCTTCACCGTTGTTCCCTGTCACGATCATGTCGTCGACGTACAGCAGCACCAGCACGTGAAGATCTCCACTCTTCTTCACAAACATGCTAGAGTCTGAGTCTGAGGCATCGTAACCACAGAACTGCAGATACTCTGCAATCTTCCCATACCAGGCTCTCGGCGCCTGTTTCAACCCATAAAGGGCCTTCTTCAGCTTGCAGATGTGACGCGGCTGAGACTTGGACACGTATCCAGGTGGTTGCACCGTGAATATGTCCTTGTCTATCTCTCCGTATAGGAACGCGTTCTTCACATCCAGCTGCCACAGCTTCCACCCTCTACATGCTGCTAGGGCAATGACCGTCCTCACCGACGTCATCTTCGCCACAGGACTAAACGTCTCCTCGTAGTCCTCTCCATATGTTTGGGAGAAACCTCGAGCGGCAAGCCTCGCCTTGTACCTGTCTATTTCTCCGTCAGCCCTCTTCTTCACCTTGTACACCCACTTGCAGGTGACAGGCTTGATGCCCTCTACCATGGGAACAAGGTCCCATGTCTCGTTCTTCTTCAGGGCCTCCATCTCCTCATCCATGGCCACGTCCCACTCCTTGGTGCCAACAACATCTTCAAAGCGGGCAGGTTCCCTCTCGTCGAGTGGTCCTGCAAAGAAGCAAGAGACCAAACTCACGAAGTTCCCCTCCTTATAGCGAGCAGGCGGGACGATGGTCCGCTTCGACCTCCTCAAGGATTGGCCACTTTCTACCGTTCCGTTAGACTCTTCCTCTCCAGCTCCACCTTCAACTTCTCTTGAAGCAGCGCTCCCCCTGCTTCTAGAGCTTGAAGCTCCACCTGGGCCAGAAGCTCCCCCTGAGCCAGATGCTCCCCTTGAGCCAGATGGCGATGGGGCACTTGGAGATAACTCCAACTCCACCATAGAGTCCTCAGTGACTCTCTCTTCTCCTCTGCTTGATTCTCCACTCTCCGGCAGCACCACAGAAGAGACTCCCTGATACGAGATCAGTTCGTCAAACACAACGTCGCGCGAGACGACGAACTTGTGGGTCTGCGGGTTCATGCACTTCCATCCCTTCTTCCTCTCGTCGTAGCCGATGAAGACACACTTCCTCGCCTTCGGCTCCAACTTGGTTCTCTCCGCCTCTGGAACGTGCACGAAACAGGTAGAGCCAAACACCCTCATGTGACTCACATCTGGCTTCTCCCCGAACATGAGCTGGTGCGGAGACACCATCCTGTTAGGACTCAGAGGTAGCCGGTTGATCACATGGGTTGCACATGCCATTCCCTCCGCCCATAAGGCTTTGGGAATGCTCTTGGCATGTAGCCAACTCCTGGTAGTTTCCACCAGATGGCGGATCTTCCTCTCTGCCACCCCATTCTGCTGAGGGGTGTGGACGCAAGAGAGCTATCGCCGGATGCCAAACTTCCTGCAGAAAGAGTTAAAAGCGTTAGAGGTAAACTCTCCCCCGTTATCACTTCTCAACTTCTTCACCCTCAGGTTCAGCCTCCCCTCCACTAGTTCCTTCCACTCCTGGAACTTCTCAAACACCTCCGCCTTCTCCCTCATGAAGTACACCCACATGTAGCGAGTGTAATCATCCACCAAGACCAGCGCATACTTGTTTCCTCCATACGTCAGGGTGGCGCACGGCCCCATCACATCAGCATGTATGCACTCAAGAGGTGCCCTACACCTGGTCTCCGACTTGTCAAATGGAAGTCGATGTGACTTTCCAAACTGACAACCGTCACACACATGGCCGTCGCCGCAAGAAGAGAGATTGGCCAGGCCAGACACCAGGCCCTTCGCCGCTATCATCTTCAGCTTGTCCATCCCCACGTGACCTAGCCTCTCATGCCAGATCGCTGCGCTGTCGTTGGTCTTCAACTTGTCCACATCGGCACTTGCAGAGAGAACGTACAAGTCCTTCACCCTTCTCCCGGTGAGCGTGACATCAGCATCAACTGAAGACAGGTTCTTCAGGAACTTCACCTCCTTCGGTTCGAACAGCACGTGGTATCCTGCATCCACTGCATTCGCAACCGAGAAGAGGTTCTTCTTCATGCCCGGCACGTGATACACACTCTTCAGTGTCACGGGCTTCTCTTCACTTCCCAGGGACACCATCCCTTCTTGCTCCACTGGATGCATTGTATCATCCGCCGTGATGATAGCATCAGTTCCACCATATGCCTTCAAGGAGGCAAACTTTGACACATCTTCAGTGAGATGGTGCCCGCAACCGGAGTCCACTATCCAGTCGTTCTCGAAGCTGACCGAGGCTAAGGCATCGACTGACGTTGCCGTCATCTCAGCCAAGAAGCAGTTGTCACCGCCTTCACCACCCTGGTGACCTCGACCTCTTCCTCCTCCTCTTCTTCCACCTCTCTGATTGTCACCACCTCTCCGGTGGTCTTCCTCTCTCTCAGCAATATGCCCGGCCTTGAGATTAGACCGGCACTCCTTTGCCATGTGCCCGTACTTCTTGCAGGCAAAGCAGAGGGGTCTCCCCCTCTGGTCATATGGGGGGAGGAAGTTCTCCCTAACTCCCTGAGAGGACGTTGAAGGTCCATCTCCGGAGTTCTTCTTCTTCTTATCCCAAGGCTTCCTCTTGCCTGAGAACAACGCCTCGCTATCTCCCCCTGAGATAGACACTCCTGCCATCTGCTTCGCCAAGCTCTCCTGTGACGACAGCAGGTTCTCCAGCTCCAGTAAGGTGGGTTGAGTAGCCCATCCTTGCACAGATGTGATAAACGGAACATACTCCTTCCGCAGACCTCGGAGTATGTGCCTCTTCAGCTTCGCCTCAGAGGTCGGCTCATCAGGATCCAAGGCCGAGATCTCTGCACATAAGTTCTTCACCTTCAAGAAGAAGGTGGATATCGACAACTCTCCCTGAGTGGACCGCGCCAACTCATTCTCCAGGAACTGTAGTCGCGCTACGTTCTTCTTGTTGAATAGCCCATCAAGGGCACTCCAGATCTCTGACGCTGACTTGCACCCCATGATGTGGTCGAACAAGTCAGGAGAGATAGCTCTCTTCAAGGTGAACTCCGCCTTGGCATTGGTCTTCCTCCACGCTCTCACAGCTAGACTATTGTCATCGATAGGAAACACTTCTGCCTGCTCTTCTCCTCCAACGACCTCCCATAGGTCCTCTCCAAGCAGGTAGCTCTCCATGCATGACTTCCACTTCTTGTAGTTGGTCTGGGTGAGCAGCTCAATGCCTAGTCCTCTCGCATAACCTCCTCTGCCGTCCATCTTGGATGTCTACCTTGAACCTCGATAGCACGCGCCGCTTCAGCAACCTACCTCTGATACCATGTTAAATTTTTGTGTGCTTTTACCAAGTACAAGAAACCAATGATGAACAGAACGAAGTAACTCTTTAACTAGGCAATTGATTTACAAAGAGAGAAGCTGACTACAAGGTGCATACACCTTGAATCACGTCAGCTGATGATATATAAAAAAACAATAAAACTTGTCGCGGACAAGGTCCGCTTCTCCACTAGGTGACGTTGAGCTTGTCAACGCACTCTCCACTTCAACTCACTCAACCCTGCACTCTTCACCTCACAGTGCACTCTCCACCTCTCGCTGAGGTGCGGGTTGGGGTTGGACCTCTTGGGGTGTAGGCACACTCCCACTCGGCAACTCTTCTCTTCTCTCACTTTCTCTCTCTTCACTTTCGCATTCGCGTTACACATGGGGGGGATATTTATAGGCAACACTAATATGGGGGGGGGGGTATACACCACCTTCGCATGCACATGTCACATCACCGCATGCACATGTACACACCTCACTACATCCTCCACTCGCCACTCACTTGGCAAGGCTCACACATGGCAGCCACCTCTCCTTCACTTCCACTCGCCAATACAGCAGCTCACCCCCTTCATCCACTCGGCAAACACAAGGCAGCAGCCCACTTGCCCCTTGCACATCTCCCACTCGCCCCTTACACATCTCCCACTCGCCAGCTAGCAACAAGGCCCACAAAGGCCCACATCTCTCCCTCACATGCTCCACTCGGCAAAGGCATGGACCAAGGCAGCTCTCCCTTGCAAGCTCCACTCGCAAGCTTCACCTCTCCTCACACTTCCAGCCACCTACACAAGACAGCCCTCCTCCCACTTAGGAGCACTCGGCCAGCACACAAAAGCAGCCCACTAGGCAGCCCACAACAAGCCAGCCCACTCAGCACATGTACAAGGCAGCCCACTCGCAAAGCAACCCCCTCCCATTGCTCCACTCGACAGCCCAGCACTCCCCCCCCTACACATCCACTCGCCTCCCTTAGCAAGGCCTCCTCTCGCACCCCTCCTTGCTGCACACTTCAACACTCAACAAGCAATGCCACCGGTGGGAGGGAGATGGGTTCAGAGACAGAGAGATTTCTCCGTTCATAGGGGGCGGCGGCTGGAAACGGAGAAAGAAGACGAAAAAACAAACGGGTTCAAAGATGGCGGGTTCGCTCCAATCGCACCGAAAGCCCTCCGCCGCCCCAAAGAGAGCCTAAGGCTCTATTTGGGAGAGCGTTTTCACGCCGTCCCGTTTCACGCAAACGTAACACCACGTGCAATCTCGTTTGTTTTTCCGCCCTCTTTTCGAGTCGCTAGCGAAAGCCACGGCGTGATATTCTGCGTGTCCCCAAACCGGCGATAATCCCTCCAGTCGATCGCGTTTAGGTCACGCGTCGTCTTCCTCCGGCGCCATCTTCTTCCCTGCAGATCCACGACGCGCACAATCTTCTGCTACGACGTCATCTTCTCCGGCGGCAGATCCAACTCCCGAGCTCGTCTTCTGAGGTCCTCGCGCAGATCCCGCGAGTTTCACCTGTTCATCTTCTTCCCTGGTTGGACCCGAGCAGAGGTAAGGATGTAGGTATTCCTAAAAATTTCAATTTTCTTCCCTATTCTCAATCCCTGTTCGATTTTTTGGATTCCAAATATTCAATTTTCTTCCCTTTCATCTTCTTCACCGTTGAGCAGATTCTTGATTAGTGGGGAGGAGGTTAACATCAAGCTCGAAGACCACACGCATCTCTGAACTTCCGGCGAGCCAGTGCAGCTCCATTCCTCTCTGATTTGTCGGGGGGGGGGGGGGGGGGGGGGGGGGGGCAGAGCTCTGAGCAGCTCGTTTTCTCTGATTTTCTTGCGAGTTCAGATCCTGCTCTGATATGCTCCTAAAGTGGTTTGGATTTTTGTATGTGGTTTGGAATGGTAATGTGGACTTCTTGTTCTTTTTTTCATGCATTGTGTGTTGTGTGTGTGGTGTATGTGTGTGGTGTGTTTGTTTGTGCTTGTATTAAGTAATTTTGCAGATAAATATTATTTGGTTGATGCCGGATATTCACTGCAACGTGGTTTCTTAAAACCATATTCAGGTACACGGTATCATTTACTAGATTTCAGAAGGGGCAGTAGGCCTATAAAAGGACGACGTGAAGTATTCAACCAAGCTCATTCTTCCTTGCGTAGTATTATAGAACGGTCATTTGGAGTATGGAAAAAGAAGTGCAAGATACTTAGGGATATGCCGCCATATACTTTAGCAAAAGAACGAGACATTGTGATTGCAACAATGACTTTGCATAATTATATTCGTAGGCACCCATCCCGCTCAGGAGCTCATTTTCGAGCTTGTGATGAAGACGAGCATTTCATTTACCCTGCGGGCCTTCAAAGAACAACAAACTCAAGTGGAGATCATGTCAGAGGGATTCGAGTAGGTGTTGATGAGATGTCTGCGCTGCGCGACTCCATTGTTGAACAACTACACAGAGCTTGAATGTATTTCGAGTTTTTGCATACGTTGATGTATATGTGTTTTTCTACGTATTTCAAGTTTATGCAACATTGATGTATATATATTTTTCTATTTTATGTATGTGTGTATTTTTTGAGCTGATAAATTCTGTATTGGTAGCATAAATAAAAATTAATAACAAGAATATCACACCGCTGTTTTGTCAAACGGTTCTCCGTTCTGAACAGCTCTGCAAACACAAACTACCCAAACAAATCTCTATTTCCAGCAACAAGTTTCAAACAGCTCCATTTACAAATCTCCATTTACAACAACTGCTTTTACAACCGCAGCCGCTCTCCCAAATGAAGCCTATAAATAAGTGAGCGAAAGCTAGAAAGGTGTCAAGAAGGGCATTTCCGCAAAATATATATGTAATCGGGGACCAAACTGTAATTGTTTTCCGCCGACAGCTCTAACTCCGAGCCTGTGGTTTCTCTCCGAGATATTATTGACTTGCAGCTACTGCTTTATAATTCCTCTCTCTACAGTGGGTGGCGCCGTTACTGGTAAACTTGCTCTCGTTCCCTTTCTCCGGCGGAGAGAGAGCTGGGGTACGGAAGTTGGATCCTTGATCAATTACTTCTTCGTTTCCGCGGATCTGAAGTCAGGCCATATAAATTTGAAGTGCTTCGAGCGGATTCACGTAGGTTTTCGTCTCTTCTAGTTTCATTTAATTTGAGAAAATAATGGAGAAATCTTGTATCATGCAGTATTTTCGACCTTACTGCCAATTCGTAGCTTGCGAGCCGCATGGGAAATTTCGAGTTTCTCATCACCTTATCCACTAAAATTTGAGGGAGTTTTTGAAAACCATTTGAATGTAGGAATTATTCGAATGTGTTTTCCCAAATTATATCTTACAGAAAAATCCCTTTTCCGGGGAAGTCGGCCCTGGATTTCTGCATTCGAACATTCCGCTTTTGTGTGATAGAATTTAAACCCTTGATATAATAATTTCTTTATCATTTAAGTGTGCTGGAAGTTGCTGATAAACCATGTATATTGTTAAAATTCAATTTTTCAAGAGACGCCTCTGAAAAATGTTTATGAGCTTATTCAAATTTCTTCCAATTTCCAGTTCTGTTTTTTGATCTGCTGCAGGAAATTGAAGAAGATGATGCATGTTAAATCTGATTCCGATGTCACAAGCTTGGCCCCCTCATCCCCTCCCCGGTCGCCGAAGAGGCCGGTCTACTATGTGCAGAGTCCATCAAGGTACTCTAATGATGAAGATAAGTCCACGTCTATGCAGAACACGCCGGTTTACAACAGCCCAATGGAGTCCCCTTCGCACCCTTCCATTGGCCGGCACTCGAGGACCTCGTCTACGAGTAGGTTTTCCGGGATATTTCGCTCGTCTTCTGGGAGGAAGGCGAGAGAGAAGACGATGAACGAGAAGGGATGGCCCGAGTGCGCGGTGATTCAGGAAGAGGGCCCGTATGATGATCTTCATGAGGATAGAGGACTTTCTCGCCGTTCCCAGCTCGCGCTCGCATTCCTTGGGTTTGTTTTGTTGTTCACCACATTTTGCCTTATCATCTGGGGAGCGAGCCGACCGTACAAAGCAGCCGTGGTGGTGAAGGTGACTATCAACTATAACACTTGTTCTTTGTTTTCTTGAGCCATATTAGTGTTTGTGCTTTTGGATTAGTTCATGTGGACTTCTTAAGCATGCTAAGCACATGTTGTTAGAATCCAAACATTCAATCTAAAATCAATTGGATGTAGGTGGAGGACCTCAAGGTATATATCAAGTACATAATCATATATTAGTTTCCCGATGTGGGACTATTCTCAACACGATCCCTCATTTGTATGGTCTTTTCCTCTTAACACATTGATTACCTTTACATAATTGGGCCTAGTCTGCTCTAACACGGTGTTAGAACCCCAAGCATTCAACTTAAAAGTAATTGGTTATAGGTGGAGGGGCTTAGCATATGTATTAAATACACAATACTATATTAGTCCATGGTATAGGAGGGATGTAGAGCTCTTGAAGTCAGTGATAAATTAGATTCAAACTTGTTGTTCAATTAATGTCTCTCTATGTGAAGGTGAGTGGTGAATTACATTTCATGAAATCATATGCTCCTGTAAACATCTTTTCTGCCTGGTGTAGGCCTCATGCTTGTTCAAAATAAGCTGAAAATGTTGAATTTGATGTGTTAGGCTCCAGTACATTGATTCTGTTAAATCTGTGATTATTTGGTATCACAGAAAAGGATGTCATGAACAGTATGTGCTGGAGTCAATATCTTCTTCCTCTTTTGAATTTATAATTTAATTTTTATGCCCTGATGAGTTTTTCAGGCACGTTTTGATGGAAAATGGATTTGACATGTAATAGTAATCATCTTGATGTGACAGAGTTTGTCAATGAATGGCTTCTATTCTGGAGAGGGTTCAGATGGCACTGGAGTTCCCACCAAGATGGTTACAGTGAACTGTTCTTTGATGGTCGATGTTCATAATCCTGCATCAACATTTGGTATTCATGTCACTTCCAGCCCTATTAATCTTAAGTACTTGGAGATTGTGATTGCTACTGGTCAAGTAAGTTTGCTTCAATCTGAAAAATGAAATTAAGTTTGTTTGGATAATTCTTATGTAAGTATATTATATGGGTCTCTCTCTCTCTCTCTCTCTCTCTATATATATATATATATATATAGGGCCATTTACTTGGACCTCCCCTCAAAGTTTGCTAAATTACAGGTTGCACCCCTCTTACTTTTGAAATTACAAAAAACTCCCTTATAGGTTTACATTTCATAACATCCATGCACAAAAAACCCTACTGAAAGTTTACTCCAAGGGTTTTTTTTCTGCATAAATGTTATGAAATGTAAACTTGCAGGAGTGGTTTTTGTAATTTCAAAAGTAAGAGGGTGCAACCCGTAAGTATGCTAACTTCCAGGGGAAGTTTTGATAATATATATATAAGGCAGAAAGATCTAGAAATATGACTTGAAAATGTATTCTTTTTTTCTCTTTTCCACCATGTAGTTAACCTAGGCATACTCCACATTCTTCATCTTTGTTCTTCTGCCTCATCATTTTCCCTTTATTTCACTTTTCCAATTATCCAACAGAACTTTTAAGATCTGTAATTGAATCCTAATATCTAATTCAGAGTAACACCAGCAACTTTGAAGCAAAAATGTTATCTTTCCTTAGATTGAAACCTCCCCTCTGAGATACTTCTACCTAAATGTCTTTGACTTTCTTCTGCTTATCGACAGTTTGCTAACTTAAATTATTGTCATATTTCTTTGCTAGTCATGTCATTGTCGAATCCTTGTTAGATTTGTTTCATTTCGTAATAAATTTCATTGTCTAACTTAAACCGATTTAATTTAGTTAAGTTCCATGCTAAGTTAATCAGGTAAGAACTTCATGCTCTTTTTCTTCTGGCAATAGCCATGGAACTGGAAAAGGACTTAAATTTTACAATTTGATGGTTGCAAATTCATCACTTTGCAACTATCTTGCATTTTTATTCAATTTCCCTTAACTTTACAGCACTCACCCAAATTCTCTAGTGATTTCAACCCAACTAATGCAAGAAATTGTGGGTTTGTTGCAGTTGGCAAAGTACTATCAACCCAGAAAAAGCCATAGAACCAGGTCTGTGATACTGGGAGGAGACAAAGTTCCTCTGTATGGTGCTGGAGCAGGCTTTCCGCTGACCAACACCGGCGGTTCCGTTCCATTAACTCTCGAATTCGACTTGATCACCCGAGCAGATGTGGTTGGCAGGCTTGTAAGGATAAATCATCACAGGCATGTCTCATGTCAGCTTGTTGTTGACTCTACTAAGACCAAGGCCATAAAGTTATCACAAAGTGCCTGTACCTATGACTAAGTCCTTGCACATAGCCCCCAATTCCGGGTTGTCATCCTAAGAAAGAGTATAGTCTCTATTCACATTTTCATCTTGTGTTCATTTATGTATATCTATGTAATAAAGCAACTAGAAAATGAGGTTTATGTTGAATTTTATGTACTAAAACATTTCCAACTTTTGTTGTTGAATGGAACAAGGCATTTATCTAATAAACTTTGTATAAAGGAGCTAAATATCTTCAGTAACTTCAGTTGACCTTCACATGATTATATTTGTTGTGTGTATTCAGCTTTGTATACTCTGCAATGATACCAATTGAAGATGGTTTACATTGAATTTCATGTACCGCGGAGCCTCTAAATTGTTGGGACGGCCCCATCTCCAAAATCAGGAAACAAGGCCGTCGTGATTCGAACGCATGTCAATTATGATATCCTCGCACTTCTATACTAAAAGCGGTCATGCATCGGAATCATCATGGCCCAGTTTCCGGGCATTGGAGTCGGAACTGTCCCCAAAAATTTTCCCTTTTGATGAGGGGAAGACTAACACTTTTCTTCTGCAATGGAATATATTTACAGTACTTTGGTGCTGGTGTATGTTTCATTGGTCAATTAGGAATCATCTTGTTAATAGTTTTATTAGGCATGGGGAATGAGATTATTATTATACTACAATTTGAAAGCTGGATTAGTGGAGTTCCACAGAATAAAAAAAAAATTTATTCATCTACCTATTTGACTTTGTTTGTAACAGTAATGACATTTAAATGTAGTAATAGAAAATTCAAACATGAGCAGTTATAATAAGATTCGAAATGCTAATATCTTTACGCTATGCAGAGATGTATTTCATTTTTTCCGTCTTCTATCGCTATGCAGAGATGTATTTCATTTTCTTCTTCTAATTCTTTCTTCTGAGACGCAATGATTTCTTCAAAGGGGGTAGATTTATTGTTGATTATTCTAATTTGATGACTATTTGAAATATCAGAGTAAAATAACTCGAGTGCGATGTGGTGCACTCGGGGGAGCGTGGACGGAGAGTTCTTGTTGTTCGCCGAACCCTTCACGATGATGTTGAGCCGAGGCCTTCAAGCCAAAGGATGAATCATATTTATGCATTTGGTGAGGAGTTTACCTTAAATATTATAATAATTATGCTAATTAATTTCTTTATTTTATTTGTCTTTACCTTTAACTCATTCTTACATCACCATGCATGAACATCATTTCATTTATAAGTTTAAATTTTCTAAATATGATTGGCTATTTAATGATGTCCTTTCTTATAATTATCAACAAATTATTAGTACTTGCATGGCTTTTTGGATAAAGATTCCTTCTCTAAGGGTGGGTAAGTGGGTTTGGGGGTGCGGATGTCCCGCGCGGTGGCCGCACTGCTGCAGATTTCCACGAGAAATCTGCGAAAATCTTAAGGCTGGGGGATCCTGCCGCACGGCTGTGGCCCCACCAAATGGGCCGCGGCGTGCGACCGCGTGGGATCCACATGTTAGAACATGGTTTTCCGCATCCCTTTGATTTGAGAATAACAAATCCTACTTGTATTTGATCTTGTTTGCCATTGTGTTTTTAGCATGCAAGTTTGAACATATATGACACTAGGATGCTGCATTATTGGTCTGGACCTGCTCACAAACTGAAAAGAGGGATGTGGTCTAACGCCAGGCGTTAGGACTTAACGTTGGGCATTGACTCTCGTTCCTATCATGATGATTATGGCAAGGAATGAAGCAGCCATGATTGCAGGAGCTCTTTAGGAATGATCTGACCTAACGTCAGCGTTAGCCTCAACGCCAGCGTTAGGGTTGCCCAAAATGAATGTTTCCTAAAGTGCAGAATCTCCTTCCTGTTTTGAAAATCTGAGCCATCAAAATAATTCTATACTGGGTCAACGCCAGACGTTAGCCTTAACGCCAGCGTTAGCGTCCAGTCCTATAAATAGGTGGATTTCGTCTTCTCCAACTAATGATTGAACAGAGCCCTATTCCAGCACTTCAGAAACTCCGTGAGGGCCGTATTTCCAGACCACATCTCCCACTCAATTTCTAAATGAGGAATCAAAGGAGGCTTGAATCAACACGCTAACTCAACGTGAAGAATGCACGCTTAGACTTCAATGATCTTCAACGATTCTTCGTCGTCTCCTTCAGATTACCTCATAGGGAGTTTTTATATTTGTCTTTTGTATTTTATATTTATCTTTGTAATCGGTTTCTAAATTCGCCTCGTGTTGGCGACTAAGTCTGGGTAGGACTTGGGGAGAAATTTGCCTCGTGTTGGCGACTAGGTCTAAGGAGTAGATCTAGGGGGTGCTCGAGGCCTTTCTGGGGATAGAAGGGCTAGAGCGGCTTGAGGTCGTATCTGGGGAGAGATCGGCTAAAACCAATTGGTTCTTAGTGCGAAGAGTCGGTATAGAAAATGTAAATAGTATTTCATAATTGTCTTGATTTCTAGCGTCATAGAGAGTCAGATTTTGTAATCAATTTTATAAATGATAATCATGTCTTTTCTTGTTTAATAAAATTGATTTCATTTCTAATTTCTATCTCTTTACTTTTGATTAACTTACTTCTAATAAAATATCGAAAGTTTTCTATAACAGATTAAAGTTTTCTAAAACCCTTATTCATCCCCCCTTTAAGGGCGCCTCAAGATCCAACAAGTGGTATCAGAGGCAGGTTATTCCAAATCGGCTTAACAATCGGGAATAATGGCGTCTCTTGATCATGATCTCGCTTCTACTAGTGAGAAAATTTTAATATAAATGAAAAAGTATTATCACCACCCTTATTTATGGGCCAAAATTATAAGAGATGGAAAACATTAATGAACAATTTTCTTAAAGCTTTAGATGAAAAAGTTTGAAATATAACTATTGAAAAGCTACCTAGCGTACTAACTAGAAACAAAATTGTTTTAAATGCAAAATCTATAAATAGTTTATTTTGTGCGTTAGATCAAAATATTTTCAAACTTATTTATAATTTACCTACCGCATATGAAATTTGGAATTTTCTTCAAAGAACTTATGACTCTCCTTCTGTAGGTATGAAACAAACACGAGACTTGGAGAACATACAAGCTTGCACAAATGTTCAAGGAAGCTCCTATCATGATGAATCAATGGAGTGCACATCAAGTGGAAGAGAATAAGAAATCTTATCTTTGAAAGAGGAGTGCCAAAAAGATGTCAAATGAAGTATTTGTTCAAATCTTGCCTCCCCCGATAGCAATGTAATGAAATCAAATTCTTCTCTTTTTGTGACAAATTCTGTTTACACATTACATATGCTACAAATTGTTAAACGTAAAATGAAGAAATTGAAAAATGCTAATATGAAAGTACGTTTAGAAAATAAAGATTAAAAGCTATGTCTAATGTAGAAACAAAAATTGATGTGCTTGATGACTCTCACTCTTGCTCGTTAATCAAAACTGCTTCACCTTGTATCAAATATAATGAATTAAAGGAAAATTACAAGAAACTTGAAAAGGAGCTTATTTGTGTAAAAGAACAAAATGAACGATTATGCTTAGAAAATTCATCTTTTAAAAGTAATTGTGCTGTGTAAAAATTATAAAATTGAAAATGGATGAAATATTTGAGGAATTTAGAAATAACTCTGAAACTCATATTGACTCTATTGTTTCTACTCTTAAAAATAACACAATTGCTTATAATAAAGCTAGACATAATCTCAAAGTTAAAAATTATGAATTAGAAAATAAAGTTAACTTGCTTAAGGAAATTATAAAGAAAAATTCTCAACACATAAATTCAAATTTCAAAATATCAAGCAAAATCCAAAGACAAGTTAAATATGAATTTTCATAATTTATCCAAGCAAAACATAGGAAATGAAAAACAACAAAAGCTGGGAAATGAAATTCCAAAACTCTATTATCATTATCACTTACAACATAATTGTTCTCCCGGCATAAAATTAAATGCAAACAAATTTCCTTTAAATTATAAGTTCAAAAATCATTTTTATCCAAATATTCAATTAAATGACTATGGAAATTTGAAAACTAAAAATAATGTTTGTCCAAGGTATGAATGGAGACCCATACTTAAGAATGACGTACTAATGTCAAATGAAAGGGTCCATTCATCCTTGTCTCCCCAAAAGCCAACACATTATATTTGGGTACCTAAAGGAACCACCACACTTGGTCCCCTTTGGATACCTAAAACTCTCTTTCATTAGGTATCATCAAATGCATGAAGTAGAATCCTTTCAAAATGAAATATACAAATTTTTACTTCATGATATGCTTTAATGTTTTTTTATTTTTTTTATTTTCTTATTTTTTTAACTATCATGTCATGGTCATCTTATATATTATTGGAAATATGATTTTATCTCTTAAAACTTAATGAGTTTATAAATCAAATTGATCAAAATTTAAAATCATATTTTTTTTGATAACCTATCTATCTTTCTTAAATTCATTGCCAATAAATATCTTATATTATCCATATAAATCAAATTCTAAAAATGTTGTGAGATATTTATCTAAGTAAATAAAATCATCACCTTCACTTTTTCTCTTTCGAAAAATTTGAGTCTATAAATTTTAAATAGTTTGGGTAGCAACCAATAACACTTAAATATCTTGAGAAAGGGAGTTTTGAGTTATCACCTCATCATATCTGCTAGTACCGGTGCGAACCCCTCATAGGGTAGTCCTCAGGAAGTCCAATATCCACTTTAAATCGCTAAGTCCAACTAAAGTCTCACAAAGATCAAAAGTAATTATAGACTCAGATATTCTCCTGCAATAACCGAAAATGAAAATTATCAGTATCTTGTGCTTTCCGAAAATTATGTTTAAAAGGAAAATTACAAAAGAAATATTGAAAGAACTCATTGTCATAACTCAAAAGAATGAATATTGAGTACACACTCGCCACCATGATCTTGTGATATCTCATGATAAAACTCTCTATAATCATATATCATAATTCATGATCTATCAAGAACTATCTTAAATCAACTACGTTTATCATATTTAGGAATTATGATTTATATGTTGGCTATTATAACTTTATATCACGATAGGAGTATTATGAAATGAGGTTCAAATTTTTTTTATTTTTCTTACTATATCTAAACCTTAGAATCAAGCTTATACTTATTGAAAATAATTCACAAGATTAAATCACATCACAAGATTATGTCACCAACTTAGTTTTGATGTTATTAATCCCTGGAGATTTTGTTAGAGCCATTGGAAGACTTTTGGAGGTCCAAATTGTAATTATTCATATTGTTGACAATATTTGGGATGAACAATTTTAGGGTGTTAGTTTTCTGTAATTGCATGAAACTTTGCTGGATGACATTTAATATCATTATGAACCCACAGTATTTTTCTCATAATTTATGGATTATTATTTTTGGTACCTCTAGTTCAATTTGGAATTAATTGCAAATATATCCCTTGTGGAAATTACAAGTGTAACCTCTATGGAATATAGACAAATATTGTAGGGCTGAATATTTTAGTATGAATCACCTCTGTATAAATTTGCATAAGGTTTGGAGTTCATATGAGGGTACCTCCTTGGAATTTATTGGAAATAAATGGGTTTTGGAATTTGTAATAATAGTAGATCTTGCTGGAATTTCCTAAAATTTTATATCTACTGATTATTAGGTACCCTTGATTTATGTAAAAAGTTTGGTAGGCATTGGAAGTTATAAAAGTGTACTTGTAGTTCAAACCCTGGGGAGTTGTAATTTGGAAAAATGGTTTTAAATATTAATAATGTTGAGAAAATTTATGAAACTCTGGAAGTGATCTCAAATAAGTGTCATGGACCCCCAGTAAAAATATTGGGACACGGAGTTGATTATTTAATGTACCTCCCTTCATGAGCATCAAAGCGTTAGAGATGGTCTGCGTTTAGCAAATTGGCAATTTTGGGGTTATAGGCCAAGTTAGATTATATTGATTGGAGATGTGAGAGTTTAATGGTGATCATTTGACTATGTGAGAATCCCTGGAGTTAATTAGGGTTTGATGAGTCCTAGGGTGGTGGGGGTGCCACCCTTGGGGTAAATCGTCTTGGGATTGACGGAAGATCGTCTTTTGCCTTAGATCTTAAAGCACTTAGGCTTAATCCAGGTGAGACATTAAGAGGGTTTCTTATGGGTAGTAACAAATAATACTAAGTGTCTTGGGAAAGGGAACTTTGGGGTGTCATCCCATTGTAGTTCCTAGTACCATAGCGAGCCCCTTACAGGGTAACCCTCGGGAAGTTCAAGACTAACCCTAATTTATAGGAATAAGACTTTAACTAATAACACACCCAGTGGTTTCGGGAGTTTAGTTGGTTTGGTGCTGCGAGCGGTAGGTTCGGTGGTGGAGATAGCGGATTGCTAAGTCCGGTGAGCTTGTGACTCAGTGGTGTTTGATGGCGGGCAGGTTAGCCCGGGGAGCTTATGGCTCGGAGATAGGAAGTAGATCATGTTGCATGTGCACTGAAGGTGGTGGGTCTTCGGTATTGGACGATTGTTCACACCGACGTCAATACGTTGACTCGGCAAGTGTGGTTTTACACTTAGCCTTGAAAGTCTGGCGGTCCAGTCAGCAAGAGTACGCAGACGCTCCGCGGGTTTTGTGGATGCGTACGATAGGTCTAGGTTAGGTAGTGTGAATACCAACCTAGAGGTGGGTGAGGCCCAACCCACCGCTTCCGTTTGCCACTACGGGAGTATCCTGGGAGTCTTGCTAGCTCCAAAAAGGGGGAACTAAAGGTCTATGCGCATAGATTCGTAGTGAGTGAGTTGCACTGTATGAACATAGCATAACAGCATACTTTGCATGTCATAGCATAAACATTGCATTCAACCTACCCCTAACGTATAAGTCGGTTATGAGACTTCTTATACGGTAGGCCCTGCTAAACGACCCCTTGGTCTATAGGTTTGTATGGGCATTCCTATAAATCAATGGTTACTTTTCTATTGCTATTGTATTTACTTACTGCACTTTACTTATTCTTTACCTGCTCTTACTATGTCATTTACTGCTTCAGTTGTATATATACACATGTGTAGTGTAGAAACATTTCATGTATGTACAACCCTCATTCTCCGAGGGTGGACCCCCCCCCCCCCAAGGCCACGTAGGCAGAAGTCAAAGTCAACGAGGTCAACACAGAGCCCGGCAGATCAAGGCAGAGCAGAGAAGACCTCGGCGAGTATGCAGGCAATACTCGCCAGGGTGGCGAGTATGGAACAGAAGACCTGGCGACTATTAGCCCGGCGTGTGCGAGCAGCACCCAATACTCGCCAGATGGGCGACTATGACAGGATACTCGCCGAGTAACCCATGGTCGCCAGGTTGGGGGCTGGACTATAAACCCCCCCCCCCTACCCCTTGGTTTTCCTATAAATAGGACCCCATGGGTATTTGGATTGGCACCTGGACTTGAGCTTTCGAAACCCTGCTCTTGCATTCTAGAACCTGTCGCACTTGGTCGCTACTCCCGGTATTAGCCAAGTCGGTGCCTTCCTCGTACCTTGCTCGGCCATTCTTTGGTCTTGGAGGGGAAGTCTCTTCGGAGCTTCTGGGTACGTGGTGGGACCTCCCTGCCGCAGCACCTGGGGTCCTGTTTGTTGCTCTTCTAGCTTCTTTGTAGTCGTCAGCCAGGTCATCTCGTTGGACTGCTGGCGAGTAGCCTCCGGCTGCATCGGTCCGAATCTTGAGGCCGGGATTTTCCTGGCGTCAACACTTTGGTGCGGTGAGCGTGGTGATGTACTTTGGCGTCAACAGTTTGTTCTCGTCATGATCGACTACTTCTCCAAGTGGATCGAGGCCAAAGCCCTGGCCAAGACCACCTCTCAAGTCGTGAAGAACTTCATCTGGGGAGAGATCGTCTGCAGGTTCGGGATCCCTCTCGCCATCATCACCGACAATGGTCCCCAGTTCGCCAGCTTAGAACTCTAAGCTGGAAGACTTTTGTAGGCAGCTAGGAACCGACCTTCGGTTCGCCTCCGTACATCACCCAAGGAGCAATGGCCAAGTGGAGGCCGCCAACAAACTGATCATCAACCTACTGAAGAAGAAGGTGGAGAACCTAAGAGGTAACTGGGCGGACCAGCTCCCTTCGGTCCTGTGGGCTCTGAGGACCACTCCTAGCTCAGCCACAGGGGAAACGCCGTTCAAACTCTCTCACGGGTCGGAAGCTCTCATTCCAGTAGAGTTCGAAGTCAGAAGCCCAAGGGTGGTAGCTGCGGAGAACGGAAGCGAAGAATGGCGACTAGAGAATGAAGAGGTTCAAAAGCTATCTCTCGACTACATCGAGGAACTCCGAGATTTAGCTTCGGCCAGGCAAGAGGAGATCAAGCGCCAGATGGCAAAACATTTTGACAAAAATGTTCGCCTCAAACAATTCCAAGCAGGTGATCTGGTCCTGAAAAAGGTGGACGCAGCAGGAAGGTCTGCGGCCGTCCGGAAGCTCAACCCGAACTGGGAAGGACCTTTCATCATCCAGGAAGCACTCCTAACAGGAGGATACCGCTTGCAGAACCAGGAAGGCGAGCTGCTAGGGAGCACCTGGAGCGGCGATGACCTGAAAAGGTTTTATCCCTGAGGGGGAATGTGTATACCCCATCCTTGTAAATTCATTTCTTTGAATAAAATCTGCATCTCCCTGAAACATGGGACGACACAGCTTCTTTCGCATCAACAAAGTTTTCATAATAAAGAAGTCAGGTGAAGTCCATCTCCACGCTAGGTTGGAAAATGAGCCTCCGACTTAACCCTCGTAAAAACTCAGAACGGATGATGGGACAGTGCCTCGGGTGTGCGTTCCCTTAAGACCAAGCCTCTGCAATGACGACCGAGATCAGCTCCCCCCTTGCATGTTGGCCGCGGTTCCCACCGACTGCATTTCTCGTCCGACTGTAGAGATTACCAGGAAGAAGTCTGGACGCCGACCTTCCGATTCGGCGAAGGGATGATCGATTCCACTAGCTCAGGGGACCCTTGAAAAAGGCGTCGTATAAAGCTCGCAGCAAACCATTTCATTTTCTAAATTATTGTGTTAGATCATATGAGTTATTGTGCCTAAAGTGTGCTTAACTCCCTGCTAAACTCATTGAGCAACAGGAAGCAGGTCTGATCCACATCCAACATCCAAGTAGGATGGAGACCTCGGGAGGGTGTATCCCCTTGGATCTCCCCGACTGCCACTCCCTGCTTGACGTCATCCTACATCAACATTCGCCGCCGCAGGTTGGAAGACGAGCCTCCGACTAGACCCTTGTAAAAACTCAGAACGGATGATGGGACAGTGCCTCGGATATGCGTTCCCTTAAGACCAAGCCTCTGCAATGACGGCCGAGATCAGCTCCCCCCTTGCATGTTGGCCGCGGTTCCCACCGACTGCATTTCTCGTCCGGCTGTAGAGATTACTAGGGTAAAGTCTGGAAGCCGATACTCCAACTTGAGAAGGGGAGCGATCGATTCGACCGGCCAGAGGATGGAGACGTTCCAGCACCCAAGTAGGATGGAGACCTCGGGAGGGTGTATCCCCTTGGATCTCCCCGACCGTCATTCCCTACTTAACGTCACTCTTCGTCGACGTTCCAGCACCCAAGTAGGATGGAGGCCTCGGGAAGATATGTCCCGCCAGGCCTCCCCGACTGCCATTCCCTATCTCTTTCCCCTTCAAAATTTATTGAACGAGTCTAATGAACTCTTCACCAGGTACAGAGTGAGGCCTTGAGAGCATGTGTCCTTCGGAACCCTCCAAGTCGCCTCCACAGCTCGACTCCACTAGGGGAGATATTGAAGAGTGCGAGTATACATGCGCAAGTATCTAGGCGAGTATACAGGTGCGAGTATGAGGTGCGAGTATGCAGGTGCGAGTATACACATGCGAGCATGTGGATGCGAATATGCAGGCGCGAGCATTCGCTCCCGCCTCGAGCCTAAGAGCCTAGCGAGCATTCGCTCCCGCCTCGAGCCTAAGAGCCTAGCGAGCACTCAACCTCGCCTCGAGCCTAAGAGCCTAAGCGACATTCAAGACAGGAAGTAAGGCCGAAGAAACAGGCGAGCAAAATCTTGTCCCTTTTTTCTTTATATATCTGGTATAAATTACAAAAGAATCTTCCAAGGGCTTACAAAATGTCGCCGGGCGAGCAAAAAAGGGTGCCCAGGCGACTAAGCGACATTCTCGCCATCAATATCTACGTCTGGCTCGTCGTCACCATCGCCGCCGCCATCATCATCGTCATCGTCATCGTCGTCATCCTCATCCTCGGAATCGTCATCCTCAGCATCACTGGACGGCGGCGAGGATGCTCGCAAGGGGGAGGTGGACTCCTCGGCGAGCAGCGGCGGGATGATGTCCTCCACCGTCAACTCCATGGCCGCCGGCTTCAGGAGATCGTCCGCCTTCAGCTGACTCAGGATGACGGTCCCAGTGGCTCGCGCGATCTCTCGACGAACACGTGGCATATTGTCGCCATGCATCCGGATCTGCTTGCCGACCCTAGAGGGGCCCGCCACCGCTGGCTGTTGCTCGGCAGGCCGAGTTTCCAGCTCAGCGATGCGAACTTGGGCGGCCTCCAAGGTCAGCCGAGTGTCATCCAGCTCCTTCTCCAGCTGGGACACCTTTGTCGCCATCTCCACCTCAGCGACCTACAAAAGCAAGAGAAGACAGTCAGCAAGTTATTCGGCAAAAGTGGCGACTATCCCGAAGGCGAGTAGTATAGAGAAGCGAGTACCTCATGCTCCTTAGCCTTGAGCCCCATGGCGATCATTTTCTTAGTACTGGTCCGGATCACCTCCTCGTACTCCAGCAACCTCCTCGCCGTCATGTGCGCCAGCTCGGCGGAGCGCAGCAAAGATCGCGAGGTCTGGTGTGCCAAGTACTCGGCAGGCTCCTCCCGCAGCCTCTCAGCGTCCTCGCGACCATAGACGACATGAAGCACGTCAAAGGCCTCGCCCTGATCCTCCCAGTCCTCTGACCAGGGGGGAAGGTTGGAGCTCAGAGATACCACATGATCGTCCTCCGACCAGGCGACTAGGCGGCGACCATAGGCGTCCTCACCACGAACACCCAAGTTGAAATTCGGGTGGGTATAGGGCTCGCCGGCCTCAGAAGGGTCCGCCTTCTTGCCAAGGTCTCGATGAGCGACCTCCTTCTTCTTCCTCGAGGGCTCGGAGGGCTCGCCCCTCTCCTTCCGCTTCTTTGAAGGCCCAGATCCTTCGCCGATGATCAAAGGCTCATCGCCTCCTGGCGACAAGTCTATGGGCGAGTAGACCCCTTCCCCGCGAGCAGAAGTCCCCGCACCTCCTTGTGTGGAAGCCGTCGCCTTCACCACCGCTGGAAGGAGCTCGCGCGGCAGGACATGGACTGCTGCAGCAAGAAGAGTAATAAATCCAGTTAGTCGCCAAGATGAAGACGAAGAGCGAGTATTGCGAATACTCGCACGGTGGGTTACCTTCGCTTGCGAAAACCTCGGCAAGTTCATCTACTCGCCTTCTCCAGTGCACCACATCAAGGCGGCGACCTTTGAAAGCCTCGAGCAGCTTCTCGCCACCCGCGCTTAGGAAGGAAACCCCGAAGACGCTCTCCGGTGGCTGGAAGGACTTGTCAGGGACGGCTTGAAAGTCGCCAGCGATGACGACTATTCGCTCTCCCCAGCGATGATTCTTGTTGGCGGTGCCGACCAACGTACAGACGTGGCTGCAGAGGAAGACGACGCCCTCACCAGTCGCCATGAAATGGAATACTCGCCTAAAGACCGACAGGTCGAAGGCTATTCCCTGGTCGCGCAGGTAGCAAAGGAAGCCCACGATCATCGCCACCCCATTAGGGTTGATCTGGGCAGGGACTATCCCAAAGTAACGGAGTATCTGGGAGAACTCCGTCCACAATGGTAGTCGCAAGCCCACCTCGAAGTGGCGGATAGGGATCACCCGCTCATTTGTCAAAACGGTGTTTAGTCGCTCGCTCTGGCGAGGAAGCCTCGCGACATACCCTGGCGGGAGCTACTTCGCCCTGATGACCTCCAACTCTTTCTCGGTCGTAACTGCCTTCTTGAAGATGGTCGCCGCAAAATTCTTGGCGTGATTGGCACGCCGGATGGTCGCCTCGTCAGTCATCTCTTGAAAGGACGAAAAGAAAAGGCGAGTATCAAAGAAGAGAAGGGAAAAGCGAGACGGAGGATACTCGCGCAAAAGTTCGGAACTCGCCAAAGCGTAATTAAGACTCACCCACCCCCCCCCCCCCCCCCCCTATTTATAGTGGTCGGGTAACTTGGCGTATCGAGCACGACGGCGCGATCAGGAATAAGGGGGTGGCGAGTATCAAGTTATAATCGCCAAGATCGACAAACTCGTCATGCCTAAGGCGACGCGCAGACAATACTCGCCAAGGTAAAAGAAGATAGAAACAATCAAGAAAACCATCGCAGAAGAGTAAAGCAGAAGCAAGTAAAGCAGAAAAGTAAAACAGAAGCAAATAATAAAAGGCGGGTTTCTAATACTCGCCGAATGAATATTAATAAATAGTTCAGCAATACAGGGATACTCGCCAAAAGGCGACATAACCTAAGAGGAAGAAAAATAAAGAAAAAGCAACATCTACGGAGGAGCTTGAAGGTTCGCCTGAGTGTCTGGCTGTTGAGGTTGTCGCCCGACCCACCCCAAGCCGCGAGCTCGCCTGAAGTGCTCGGAGGCCACAGACATCGCGTCCTCGCCCTGACGTAGCTGGTCTTCGATCCTCGCCAGCCGACCAACCGAGCCCATGCTCGCGCGCATCCCCACCAGCTCGTCGTGGTGCAGTTGTTGGCGATGTTCGAGCCTCCCAAGTCTGCGCTCAAGATCGTTGACCGACTGAAGGCGAGATTCTGTAGCGACCAGCCGAGTATCGAACTCTTCCAGTCGAGAAACCCGCGCCTCCAACTCAGCCAGGCGACGATGAGCATCGCTGCTCGCCAGACGCTCTATACGCGACTCCACGGCAGTCAAACGACGGTGAGCATCAATGCTCGCCAAGCGCTCAACCCGCGATTCGACATCAGTCAGGCGGCGATGAGGCTCGCAGATCGCCAAGCGCTCCAGCTTGGACTCCAGCTCTAAGATGGCGCGAGTGGCTCTCTCCTGGTACTCGCGAGAAGGAAGCCCGACCGCGTCGATCAAGGCTCCTATGGGAGTATGAGCGCGAGCTGCAAAGAGGGCAAAAATATCAGAGCTTTGACAACTGAAGGAACCAAGTGAAGATAGTGGCGACTATCATGAATGGCGACCTAATACCTGGCCGAGGACTACGAGAGCGATGGCGAGGAGAGCTCCTGCCTCGCTGAGGAGACGTGCTATGATGATGATCGCCTCGCCGAGCAGGATGGGATCCAGCCGTCTGATCCCGGCTAGGAGGCGCGTTCCCACGATCGCGACTATCGCCTGGTCGTCCTCCTCCCCTTGGAGGAAAGAAGCCCTAGGAGCCCCCAGTCCCACCACGGCGCGAGGATTCGCCCTGATGAGTAGAAGGCGCAGTAGAAGTCGAAGGGCGCTGATCGCCCTGAGGAGTAGCAGAAGGAGGGAACGGAGGAGGTGGCGGAAGCCCACCTGCGGGCAGCTGTGAACTACTCGCCGTTCCCACTGACTGAAGAGGCGGTGGAGGCGGAAGTACGATGCCCGCCAAAGGAGCACGTTGCTCGCTCATCGGCCTCCTCTCCAGCAAGGAGCTGTGAAGAACTCGCCCTGAGCGACCTCCACCCCTAGGCGAGATCATGGGCGACGATCTCAGAGGAGGTGCGGCTAAAGGCTCCTCCTGCACACCGATGGTGGAAGAATCTGCGAGCATAGAAGAAATATTCAGCAAACCCGGACCAAGTCAAGGTCAGTTAAAAAAGGTGGCGAGTAGATTACTCGCACCTCGCACGGAAGCGAGATTCTCCAACGGATTCTGGGCCGAGGTCTCGGGCATGCTCGCTTCCTCGGCAACATTTGGAGCAGGAGGATCAGCGGCCGGCGAGTCGCCCTCATTGGAGAGCCCCAGGTCATCCAGCAGCTGCTGGTGTTGGTCGCCCAAAGGAGCAGCGACCTCTTCCTCGGCGGCTTTCTTCTTCTCCTTCTTCTTCTTCTTCTGGGCGAGCCTCTTCCTCTTCCTGGAAGATGGAAGGTCGCCAGATGCGGGATCCAGGTGAGGAGGAAGCGCAGAACCCTCAAAAAGGCCGACAAGACCAGCCATGGCCGCCCTAGCCTCTGCAGCATAGTCGCGCACCATCTTGAGCGAGTTCAGAAAAGACGTGCCATCAGAGACCCCTGCCCCTCTATTTATAGAACTCGAGCGTCGGCCAGCGAGATGGCGAGTATAGGCCAATACTCGCCAAAAAGGGAAGCTCGTCGAATAAGGGTTGGATGATTCTTTCCGAGCAACTACGTTACTCGCAAAGAGCGGGGATTGTGTACAACCCTCATTCTCCGAGGGTGGACCCCCCCCCCCCCCCCCCCCCCCCAAGGTCACGTAGGCAGAAGTCAAAGTCAACGAGGTCAACACAGAGCCCGACAGATCAAGGCAGAGCAGAGAAGACCTCGGCGAGTATGCAGGCAATACTCGCCAGGGTGGCGAGTATGGAACAGAAGACCTGGCGACTATTAGCCCGGCGTGTGCGAGCAGCACCCAATACTCGCCAGATGGGCGACTATGGCAGGATACTCGCCGAGTAACCCATGGTCGCCAGGTTGGGGGCTGGACTATAAACCCCCCCTACCCCTTGGTTTTCCTATAAATAGGACCCCAGGGGTACTTGGATTGGCACCTGGACTTGAGCTTTCGAAACCCTGCTCTTGCATTCTAGAACCTGTCGCACTTGGTCGCTACTCCCGGTATTAGCCAAGTCGGTGCCTTCCTCGTACCTTGCTCGGCCATTCTTTGGTCTTGGAGGGGAAGTCTCTTCGGAGCTTCTGGGTACGTGGTGGGACCTCCCTGCCGCAGCACCTGGGGTCCTGTTTGTTGCTCTTCTAGCTTCTTCGTAGTCGTCAGCCAGGTCATCTCGTTGGACTGCTGGGCGAGTAGCCTCCGGCTGCATCGGTCCGAATCTTGAGGCCGGGATTTTCTTGGCGTCAACAATGTACCACTGTCACCTGCTCTTTGTTATACCCCCTTGCTGTCCTCCGCTTCATCCTCCCGCACGGTGCCTAGGAGCCATTGGAGGTGGGGTGGGGAACATAAGGCTTAGTCTTTTTGACTAACGGTCGGTGGACCATATCATTTTAGGAGATCGAGGAGACGTAGCAACACCAGAGGCCGGTGCAGACGGAGGCGGACCAGTGCAGCTCAGGAGCACAGGATTCAGGACCAGTGAGTGATTAAGAGATAGCTTCCGCGAGTGATCTTGTAGCGAGGACATGATGTACAGGGCACGAGCCCATTATTATTGTACCTTTGTTATTTTTATTCAGTTATATCTGTGGACATTTACCTTTATAATTCATGTGATTGTGGACTTGAGCTTCTTATTTGTTCATGTATACTCTCTTCTTCGTGATCAATTTGGCCGGCAGGATCGGCGTTTTGTAGTGGCGACCTTCCCGAGCGAGGGTGTCACCGCAAAACGGCGATTCTGGGCCTAAGACCCGGTGGTGTTTGAAAAAAAAATGGGGTCTTACAATATATCCTTTTATATTGATAATGGAGTAGGATTCCCTAGATTAAGGGGGAGCATGAATCTAGTCTATGAGAGCATACACTTGGAGGGAGCACTTATGTAGGGGGAGCATAATTTAACAATCTATAAATCTTATTATTGTCTCAATATTGTATACTTAGTGTCATATATCCTTTTAAAAACACATCTCTCTTATATATGAATCTGATTTATCTCTATTTGATTTGTTATTATTAAATGGGGAGATTGTTGGAACATAGTTTTCCGCATCCCTTTGATTTGAGAATAACAAATCCTACTTGTATTTGATCTTGTTTGTCATTGTGTTTTTAGCATGCAGGTTTGAACAGATATGACACTAGCTAGAATGCTGTATTATTGGTCTGGACTTGCTCACAAACTGAAAAGAGGGATGTGGTCTAACGCCAGGCGTTAGGACTTAACGCTGGGCGTCGACTCTCGTTCCCATCATGATGATTATGGCAATGAGGGAAGCAGCCGTGAGTGCAGGAGCTCTTTAGGAATGATCTGACCTAACGCCAAGGTTAGCCTCAACGTCAGCATTAGGATTGTCTAAAATGAATGTTTCCTAAAGTGCAGAATCTCCTTCCTATTTTAAAGATCCGAGCCATCAAAACAATTCTATACTGGGTCAATGTTAGCCTTAACGCCGACGTTAACGTCCAGTCCTATAAATAGGTTGATTTCGTCTTCTCCAACTACTGATTGAAGAGAACTCTATTCCAACACTTCAGAAACTCTGTGAGGGCCGTATTTTCAGACCACATCTCCCACTCAATTTCTAAAGGAGGAATCAAAGGAGGCTTGGATGAACACGCTAACTCAACGCGAAGAACGCACGCTTGGACTTCAACGATCTTCAGCGATTCTTCGTCGTCTCCTTCAGATTACCTCATAGGGAGTTTTTATATTTTTCTTTTGTATTTTATATTTATCTTTGTAATCGGTTCATAAATTCGCCTCGTGTTGGCGACTAGGTCGGGGTAGGACTTAGGGAGGAATTCGCCTCGTGTTGGCGACTAGGTTTAGGGAGTAGATTTAGGGGGCGCTCAAGTCCTTTCTGGGGATAGAAGGGCTAGAGCGGCTTGAGGCCGTATTTGAGGAGAGATCGGCTAAAGCCAACCGGTTCTTAGTGAGAAGAGTCGGTATTGAAAACGAAATGAGTATTTCATAATCGCCTTGATTTCGAGCGTCATAGAAATCAGATTTTGTAATCAATTTTATAAATGATAATCATGTCTTTTCTTGTTTAATAAAATTGATTTCATTTCTAATTTCTATCTCTTTACTTTTGATTAACTTACTTCTAATAAAATACCTAAAGTTTTTTAAAAAAGATGAAAGTTTTCTAAAATCCTTATTCACCCCCCCCCCCTTAAGGGCGCCTCAAGATCCAACACCACACCCCGCTAAATACGCCTTAAGTCATGCCTTTTGCATATATATATATATATATATATAATTTAAACAAATGATGATTATTACTCATATTTGTTAGTTTATTGGATACATGTGAAGTTCTTCAATATGATGATCTGAAAACTATATATATATGTTTTATAAATTATTAATTAACTTATTCTAAGCATGAACATAACTTTACATAAAGTAATTTAAATAATCACGCCACGAATATGTACTACATATGAGGAAAAATACATTTTGACGACACATTCAGTTTTTCAATTTTACTCATTCTTTATTATAATTTTTACATTACATATTTGTGGCTTTAATTGTTTATTTTTATTTAATTCTAAGAAAAGTGTACCATGCCCCTCAATTTTATTAAGCTTTGTGTTCAACGACATAAAAAAATTCATGAAAATGACGAATGACGGCCGGGTGGACTGCCAGGTTGGGGCACAATATACTGCTTGTATTCATTTATGCAAGAATATATAGTCATAGGAGAAGAAGGGCTAAAAAAATGTGTAAAGCATTGTCTAAAGATCTATTGAATGAAATAGATTCCAAAATAGAAATTTCATTGCAATAATGAAAATTGTTTTAAATTTAATTAATAAGGAAAAGTCTAGCACAATTTACTTTAAATTAATTTCTATTGATAGGTACCCCATAATTCAGGCTTCGAATAGCCACAACACTCGCCTTATTTGGTGGAGGAAATGAGGTTGACCAAAGTAAATCCTACTAGCCCTGTAACCACCTAATATGATGGTGCACATAGTAAAATTCTCCAACATGGGGGTGAAAATAGTAAAGTCCTCCAACATGCGGGTGCAAATAGTAAAATCCTCCATCATGAGGGTGCAAATTAGTAAAGTCTTCCATCATGGTGATGAAAATAGTAAAATCCTTCAACATGTGGGTGTAAGTAGTAAAATCCTCTAAATGGAGTGCAAATAGTAAAATTCCCCATCATGAGGTGCAAATAGTAAAATCCCCCATCATGGAGTGCAAAGAGTAAAATCGCTCATCATATAGTGCAAATAGTAAAATACTGCAACATGGGGGTGCAAATAGTAAAATCCCCCATCATATGAGTGCAAATAGTAAAATCACTCATCATGGGGTGCAAATAGTAAAATCACTCATCATGGGGTGCAAATAGTAAAATCACTCATCATGGGGTGCAAATAGTAAAATCCCTTATCATGAAGTGCAAATAGTAAAATCCTCCATCATTGGGTGCAAATAGTAAAATCCTCCATCATGAGGTGCAAATAGTAAAATCCTTCAACATAGAGGTGTAAATAGTTAAATTCTTCAATACGGTCTGCGTATAGCAAATAATATGGTTATGATGTATGCATAACCATATCCATCATATGAATACATATCACCATAAAACTATACAAACTGGTGTGCCCGTAGCCATATTCATATTGAGTGTGAGTATATCACATTAAATTGGGTATGGTGAGTGTATAACACATAAATTGGTTTTGATTTGCTGGTAGCCGCATAACCACCATAATCACCCATTTTAATTACGGAAATGCACCCTCAAAAACTATAAATAGGACCCTAGGGCCCTCCTTCATTTCCATCTTCTTCTCCTCCTACGCACGAGAGAGCTCCTTCGAAAGTCTCCTTGTGTCTTCGAAGAATCCTTTGAAGATCTTCGAGCATCTTTGAAGATCACTCAAAGATCTTCGATCTCCTTCGAGCACCCTTGCACCTCCACACATTGCACTTCGTGCACATTGCACATTGCACTTCGTGCACATTGCACCTTGCACTTCGTGCACATTGCACCTTGCACTTCGTGCACATTGCACCTTGCTCTTCGTGCACATTCCACCTTGCACATTGCACCGTGCATATTGCACCTTGCACCTTGCACATTGCACCTCGTGCACATTGCACCATACACATTGCACCTCCTACACATTGCACCTCGTGCACATTGCAACTTGCACATTGCATCCTGCACATTGTATCTCGTGCACCTTGCACCTTGCACATTGCAGCAACCACATAGCTCCAGACTCCTTCACTCGCAGCCAAAGACGAGCCGTAGACTCCAGATCGTGCCGAGCGCACCACTCCAGCTTTCGAGCACCAGCAGAAGACTTCAAAGCATCCAGAGCACAACGCTCCCCACTACATCAAAGAAAAAGACAGCTCTGTGAGCGGTGACCTGTCACCCTCCGAGCCCATTTCTCTTTCTCCATCGACAATTGTAACGAGGAGCGACCTGTCGCCCTCGCATTCTCTACAAAGCTATGCACAACCACTAACAAATAGTTGCGGTTTTGGCCGGTACAAACCCGACCGCGTCGTTTTTCACCCAGTTGACGGGTTTTCCACGTTAAAAAATTTTGCCTTGTTAGCTTTCTATTTTTCTGTGACTGTTTGCGCGCTCGACCGCTCCCGGACTAAGACGGTCCAATTTAGTCCGATCTATCGGAGCCTTGAGTGATCCACAACATCTATGAAATTCCATTATTTCCAAATATGCTTAGTCAAATTTAATGAACTCATCTATTATTAAGATTTTGTTGTCCATACATTTGATGTGTTAGAAAATAGCTACATTTATAAGTCTCATATGATACATATATATTGTTAGATTATGACACCTCATCGAGCCCGGATGGTTAGGATCGCGTCATGTCACCAATCCGTGGAAGTATTCAGAGGAGAATATTGATTCTTTTTCGGACCGCCATCATTGGCAGTATTTTTGGGAAGATTTTCGCCAACAGCCATTCATGGCCCTGCTCTCTATTTTAGGAAGATAATAAACGCGTTTAATTATTGCTATATTTATATATATGTGATATATAATATGGCTGCTAGATATATATATTTGAGAGTTTTGAATTCTTCTGCAACCTAACAAGCGCGGACGGCAGTAATAATAAAAAGAAAAGAAAATCGTGGAGCCAGAGGGAGGAAGAAGGGCACTGTGCATCTCGGGCGGCTGCTATAGATCTTCGGGTGACCTTCAGGCGGAGCAGCAGCGGCGTTTCTGTTGTTCCAGGCGGAGCAACTTCTGGCCGGTCACGGTGGCGGCGTTTCTGTTGTTCCAGGCGGAGCGACTTCTGGCCGGCAGCGCGGCGGCGTTTCTGTTGTTCCAGGCGGCTTCATCAGGGTTAATCAAGTTTTTCCTTTACTATCTGCAGTTTTTGTTTTATTATCCCTGTAATATTGTAACTCCCGATTTTATAGTGGATCTTTTCCGGCGCGCTCTCCACGTGGACGTAGGAGCTCCTCTCCGAACCACATAAAAATCTTTGTGTCGTCTGTGTATGCTTGGAAATCTCGTTCTGTGATTTGTTTATTTTTGCGCGATTGATTTTGCTCGATATTTTTTAATTCCGTTGCGCTACCGCGGTACTCGGTCCGATTACACAACAATATATAACATAAGTTCGACACGGGACATTCATCCATGTGCTTCAACGACGGTGTTGGAAATCCGCAATTTTGCCACGCGCGTGGATCCTGAATTTCCAAGGCCGTGGCCGCCGCCCACGACAGCGCGGATCCAGCCCACTGTCTTCTAGAGAACTCATATTTCAACTGTTGTGATATCACTATATTCATTGAGATTTGGCGACTGTACTAAGTGTTGTTTTTTATATTATTATAATTAGTAGTCAATTTCATCCTAATTAATGTCATTTTTATAATAGAAATGTTTAGCTTATGTTATAGTTTTCTTGATTGTTTGGGGACAATTTTTGAGTTTCAATTGTTTGTGTTCATAATTAAAATCATGAACGGAGTCATCAAGATAATAGTTCTTCAAATTAGAATCAAAATTTTATTTGATTTGTCTGGTTCTATTTTGATTTTAACATAATTTTTTGAAACTCTCGTGTCTATGGTTTCTGTTTTGATTCAATAAGAAACAAAATAAATTTCGGTCTAGTTTTGCGCGGTTCTGATTCAATTCTCATTCCTAATGAATCAACATACCTAGAGACTTATGGGATTCATAGTTCACGGGCGAACCACCCATTATCTGAATTCGTCCGTAGTCCCATTCAAAGCGACCACGAGACATTTCTATGTATTTTCCGTACGTCGTTATTCGTGCATATTTCCTGTACGTTTTGCATCGATAAATCTTAACAATTCCGCTATCCCGCCCTTCGAATCGGCCCTTACTTCGTACTCCGAATATTTGTAAGCTCTAATCTAGAGTTTATATTACTTTATGTTGATTATTTTGATGAATAAAAATCTGCTCAATTTTAATTTTTTACTTCAATGTTTCATTCATGGAATGTTTAATGAAGCACTTTTTTCTTAAATTTCATTATTATCTTGCTTGTATTTGCGGATGTTAATATTAAAATTTAAAATATATGTTAACTAAATATGAGATAATCGCATGTCGATGACATTATCATATATATATATATATTTTTTGGATAATATTGTTAAAACGGGCCTTGCCGTCCACGACGGAGACCTCCACCCGTGGCATCTCACCCATGCTCCCACCCACACGAGTGACGAGCCACCCCCCCTCCGCCATCGCACGTGCGACCCCCGCCCGCCCAGTTGCCTTTCCCCGTAGTTGCCTACGATTTCAAACTTTTGAAATTTCTCCGATGGGCGTTGGCAATAAATAAATAAATAATTAAATACTGATAAATATAAGGATATATATAGCTCTTTTAGCTTGCGCCTTGCCCCGTCAGCATTTATTTGTCGTCAGTTTTACTTGACCTCTCCCGTCTCCCCGCCGGTGCCATTCGCCGCCGGATCACGAACGATTTATATATATCTATTTATAAATTTGGAGGCGAGCAAGCGAGAGGGAGAGAGAGAGAGAGAGAGAGATAGGAGTGAGTGAGTGAGAGGGGGAGATACGATGAAAGCGGCGGCGGCGGCGGCAGGGAGGCAGGTGCAGCGATCGGGTCATCGCCACCAGCGCCAGTACTCCTCGGAGCAGTTCATCTTCGAGCAAACCCTCCCATCCTCCGGCATACATGTTTCGCAGCAGGTACGACTGTACTGGTTGTGGAAATGGGAACGCACGCGATTTTTTGCTGATTTGTTGAGTTTATCCGTTTTCCCCATGTATTGGGATTTTTGCTAGGTGGACTATTCGAGGATGCTGCGGAGCGCGCAGAGGGGTTTGGCCGGAGAGTTCCCGCTGTCCGCGGAGCCCTTAACGACGACGGTGAGCTCGAGGCCGTCAAGCCAAAGGATGAGCCGCGGCGATTTCTCCCCCGAGGTGAGCCCCGGGATCTTGGATCTTCATTCCTACGACACGGAGCTGCTCTCAGATGTAAGCATTTTCTTTCCCTTTGTGATTCATTACAGCACGAAGTACTCTAGACTGTACCCTCGATATTCGCCAATTTTAGGAGTCCCTTTATGATTGCGCTGTTGGTGTTATTTTAGATTCGGGCTTCTGGTCTCTATGATTCTCCATCATCACTTGGCCACGCAAAAGATTCAGAGTTTGATGATTCCGAGCCAAACTATTATGGGAACGACCAGGTGAGGAATGGTGGTCTCATACCAGAAGATGATTTCCGAAAGAGTTTTGATGTTGACAAGGAGAAGCTGAGTTCTGTTGCCAAGATAAAAGTGGTGGTGCGTTTGCATGATTTTGATACCTTTTCAATATTTTCATTCCTAAAATAGTCATCCTTTATCAATATTTTGATCATATCGTCGATAAGCATAGAAGTTTTCTTATTAGTTTGCTGTCGGCTTAAAAGGCGAATCTTGTCCGTGTCTATTGGACTTCTGTTTGTTACTTGCATTTAAATGTTCTCCATTGGTATGCTGGAGTCTGATCTTGTTTCTGTAAAGTTAGAAACAGAAATAGATAGTAAATGCTTTGGTATGCTGTTCATGTGTATAAAGGGGTGCAATTCTTGCTGGTACAGGTGCGAAAGAGGCCGCTTAACAAGAAAGAAAGGGCAAAGAGAGAGGAAGACATTATTACAATTGAACAAAGTACAAGCTCTATGACAGTTCATGAGACCAAACTCAAGGTGTGTCAACTAGTTTACAATAAATTGTTTCATATGTTTCCTTTCTGTATGAACTGTATCCCATGATTTTAGCATATGAAATTTATCTTATACTTCAGTTTCATGTTGATAAATTACTTTTTTCCTGTTATTTTCATTTTTAGGAGTAAATAGATATGCTTGCATACAATTTCCAAAGTGTAATTTGCTATCTTGGATGCTGTGTTTCCTTGGAAATAAGAGTTAGCACTCTTGGTAGGTGTCTTTGCCAGGAAACATATTCCAAAGCTTCAGTAGGCAAGACTTGTTGAAAAAAATGCAATCATAGGTATAGAGAGTGAACAATTGTGGGTTTTTTGAAAAAATGCAATCATAGGTCTTGAAAAAATGCAATCATAGGTAAATACAATTTTATGTTTTTTTGAGTTTTCAGGTGAATGGCAGTTGAGTCAATATATCTTATATCATGATTTCGGGAATTTTTAAATAACAACTCTTACTAGTGTTTATGGATGAGTTTAACTACTATCATTTTGGTATGATACGAGCTCTTCTTCTCACTCATCGTGTATATTCATCCATCTAAGTGAATTGTTGAGATTTAATGTTGGTCATTCTCCTTTTTCAATTTTAACCTTACATCAAATTAAATGAAATTTACTCTGTATGAACCATTCAAAGATGTGGATGAATGATATAAAAATGTGAGGATAAGAGCTACAATCCTGCTAATCGGATATTAGCCCACTCTGTTAACATTAAGTGATTTCTTAAATTGTGACCTTGGCATTCAGTCAACTTTGCCTTAATAATTACCTCTTACAAGGAAAATTGGTAAATGAACCAAAAATGTGAATATTGATTGTTATGAGAACGAGTCCCATGGGCAGCCGCTTGGGGAACGATTGAGGCCCTCAATGTTAACATGTGTATTCTCAGAAGACAACTATCGAACATGTACTGTATTTAGGTCTTTTAAGTTGTTTGGTCTAGCTTATATCCCATGTACACAATATTATGGGGGAGAGGAATGGACTATTGGGGCATCCAGTTATTCGAGGGGTTTTGTGGACGCCTTGTGGCATTGGGCATGAATGAGGAGCTCCCCTTGCATGTATCTTCTTCATCTTGTCTTTTAATGGTGATAATGTGCTTCTTATTCTTTCCTTTTATTTCTAAAAGTTTGGTTTTACCTACAATGCCCGCTGCCGATTACCCCGATTGTCGAAATCCCACACCTTGCTTTACCTACTCGCTTCAATGCAACTGTTGTTGAACTGCAACATTTGACCTCATCACCTAGTGGTTCAATTGCTGGCCAATGCCCTCTCCATCGACGACGTCTATAGTCACAACGATGTCCTTCTCTTGTTGACATACACAATATGAACAAGAGCAAGGTTGTGACTCAAAAGCCGTAAAGGAGCTCGTCCAGGTTCGAAGACCACTACGGTGGATATAGATGTCGTCGAGTGAGTGGACGCTATCTGATGACTGGACTCAGAGTGATGTAGTTAGATGATGTGCTCATGCAACGTGGATGCGAGCTGCTAGGGTAAGGTGTGGGTTGCCGACGGCTGGAGCAATCTGCTGGCAACACCGATCGATTTAGCACTAGAGAGGTAAGAAGAAGTAGCACATTCCTCATTAAAATACAAGATGAAGATACATAAGAGGAGCTCCTGACCCTTACCTAACACAACTAGGTGCCACAAAACCCCCAAATAACTAGATGCCCCAATTCCCTTACATACGAGATACAAGCTAGACCTAATAACCTGAAGACTTAACTACCATGTTCTTGTTCAATAACTGATATAGGGTAAGGTCCTAATGAGGCTAGGATAATTTCTAAATGCAGACACACTTCCGACAAATTTAACTTGCAATAATTTCTTTTTATAAATCAAAACACGGGATATGTCATAGTATATAAAACGTACGAGCAAGGAAACACGGGAAGTTGTATAAATGCAAGAGAGTTCATAATCAAATAACTAAGTAAATGGGGATACACAATGTCTCAAAACATGGAAACAACAATTACAAACAAATATCCCTCAAGTAGGAAACTAACACATAATTCAACATTAAATAACCGACTTCAAACTATAAAACTCACACAAATATGAAATGAGGGAGGTCTGGATGAATATTCAGAGAACTTTGGGAAGCTGGAAGCGTGGCCCGAGGTTATATTTAGGTCTATGTATATGTGTCAAACTGCTGGCAAGCACGAAATGATGCTGGAGTGGACCCCTCTGAAAGCTGGAAGGGGCTGGTTGTTGCTTTATTGAGGTTCGCAGAATAATGGTGGACTATGAGGGACAACAAGAGTGGACTGAAATATAATTCCAACAGCTGGAGGCAGTGTCAAACCCCTTGGACAAAATTCTGGGGGGTGTATGTGGGCTGGAGAGGGTGTAATAGGGTTGTCGGTTGCTGGTTTATGGTTGGGAGTCAGTTGGAGGGTTGTTCCTCGAGAGGGCTACTGTTGGGAAATTTGGTCGGATGAAGGGAGGAAAGTGGGGCTTGGTTGGGAGAGGGGAGAGATGGTTCCATGCGGGACTGTTGTAGGAGAGTGACCGGTTGTAGGGGAATGAGGTGGGATTCAGTTTAGAGTGGGGAGTGTGTTTCCACGAAGGGTTCTGTAGAGAAGTAGACGGTTGAATTAAAGGAGATGGGGGATCGGTTGGGAGTTAGGTGGTGGCTCCATGTGAGAGGGATTAAGGGAATAATGTGGGAGTGGAAAAATGGAGGTGGGGAGTAAATTTAGGAATGAGGCCTAAATTTTATCAAGTTAGGGGGAAATATAGAGGAGTGCAGTAGTGGGAGATAGTTTTGAATGTTGGGGGGGGGGGGGCTGGCTGGAGGTGATCGTTGGAGGTGGTGGCCGGAGGTGGTTTCCGTAGATCGTTGAAAAATGAAAAAAAAAAACGAAGGAAATTGTGGTAGGGATATGAGGAGTGGTTGGAAACTTGGAATGGGCGGCTAATGATCGGTGGGGAGTAATTGAGGGCTGCCAGTTGGGGTTTATAGTGGGGGTAAATGGTGTATTATGGGAGTGGGGAAGGGTGGCCGGCTGTGGTGACTGTGGGGAGAAGAAAAGGGGCCGACTATTGGGGCTGTGAGAGATGGAATGGAGCCGGCCAAGGGAGAGGAAATAGGGGTGTCCAAGCTTCGCACCTGGAGTTCCGGCTTCGACACCGGATGATTAAAAGTTGGCTTCTTCACTCTATCTTTCTATACCCATCTTAGGAGCCCTGTACCCCTATATAGCGTGAGTAGACCCTGGTTGGCAGTGTGACATGATCCTCATCAATAACCGTTTTCCGAGAATACACACGTAACACCGGGGTCCTGAGTGTACCCTAAGACAGAACGCCATGAAGTTTGTGCTCGTAGCAATATGTGGAAGTAAAAAAATATCCAGTATAATAATTAATAGCTACTTGGTCGCCATTACAAATACAGCTTACATGTAAAACTGCCTATGCAATATTGTTTCATGGTCCTATTACCAAGTAATTTTGATTTTCCTCTTTGATCTCATTTGTTCTTTTAGGTTGACCTAACAGAGTATATCGAGAAACATGAATTTGTATTTGATGCTGTTCTTGATGAGGACGTCTCAAATGATGAAGTAAGCTATAGAACAATAGTAGATACTTTTTGTGTACTGTATATGTTTATTAACCTATCCATAGTTTTATTTGGAACTTCTAGTTATATTTCGAGACAGTGGAACCAATTGTCCCAACGATTTTTCAACGGACTAAGGCAACTTGCTTTGCTTATGGCCAAACAGGCAAGTAACAATAATAGTTTTTCAAAGATTTCAATTTGTTTAATTGTTTATAAGAACAATTTAACACTTAAAACAATGTGTTGTTTGCAACTTGCTTTTCAAGGTTTTGAGATACTAATTTCTTCATAACTCATTTACTTTGAGGTTCCGTTTGTTTCGGTGGTGGGAATGTGAACAATGAGAATGGAGTGGTCAGAAATGGGTTTAGGGTCTCAAATTAACCCAAAAATTGCGTTTTCAGATTAACCCAAAAATTGTGTTTTCAGATTAACCCCAAAATTGTGCTTTTAGCGGTGGTGGTGAGAATGTGAGCGTTACCCAAATAGTTTTGTTTGAGTGGTGGGTGTTTTTGCCCCACCGAAAATCAAGCACAGCCTAAGAAAATGTTCATCTGTACTGAGTTCACTTTTTTTGACATCATTGACTGGATTCTCATCATGTACTTGTAGTTGGTACTTTTGAAGGTTGAATACAGGATAAATTAAAGAATTTCACTGAAAAAATTGCAAGAGATTATTTGTCATTTTGGTTCTGACTGGTTTTCAAGGCAGTTTTTTTGCATGATATAAATATTTTGGTGTTCAATGTATTAGTTCTCTTAATTGCATACCATGGAAGTTGTTTCACAACAAATTCATCCACAATTTGTCAAATAATGTTGTGACCGTTAAAATTGTGATAATCAACATGATAGAGATACTCAAGCTTTTTCAACCCCATTCTACTCAATTCTAGTCCTTGAAACCAAACTCATATTGCTAGTTAAGGCATCATTCAGAAAAATTTCTTAGCTTCTTCGGTAGAATGCTTGTGCATCCATATCTTCATGTTTGTGGGCCATGTCGTCTAGATAAACTCATCCATTTCGGTGAGAATAGCTGTCGTTTGTTATTGTGGAGAAAGCAATATAAAATCTTATATATATATGTATAATTCTGTATTACAACAAGTATTTGTACATTTATATAGGAAAAGAGAGGAGAAGAAATCTCATTCTAAGATGTGGGACTAAAAAAACTACAAAGAGAATGGGCCTAGCCGGGCCTTCATTATTGGACTTTTTTACATGTTTTCTTTAACACTCCCCCGCAAGCTGGAGCATACAGATCGTAGGCACCAAGCTTGGACAAGAACTGATAATATAGTGGACGCGGTAGAGCCTTTGTGAGAATATCAGCAACTTGCCCGGCAGCAGGAATATGTTTCAACTCCAGTTTCCTCAGTAGTACCTTCTCCCGAATGAAGTGACAGTCGACTTCGATGTGTTTGGTACGTTCATGAAAAATAGGATTTTTGGCAATATGTATAGCAGCTTGACTGTCACAATAGAGAGTGGCTGGTGAGGGAAGTTTTACACCAAGGTCACTGAGAAGATTTTCTAACCAGGCGAGCTCAGACACAACAAAGGCCATTGCCCGATACTCAGCTTCGGCGGACGAGCGAGCAACCACAGCCTGCTTCTTGCTACGCCAGGTGATAAGGTGTCCACCAAAGTATGTATAATATCCACTTGTGGAACGACGATCATCCAATAAGCCAGCATAATCAACATCAGAGTATGTAGTGAGAGATAAGGTTGATGAAGAAGGCTTGTATACAAGTCTTTGTCTGGGAGCTGTCTTTAAGTATCGAAGGATGCACTCAACCGCCTGAAGATGAGAGATGCGTGGAGCATGCATAAATCGACTGACAATTCCAACAACAAATGATATATCAGGCCTTGTAACAGTGAGATATTTCAGTTTCCCTGCAAGGCGTCGATAGTACTCTGGATTTGGAAGCAGAAGATCGAGGTCTGAGGTATGAGCACAGAACTTTTGATTGGCATCCATAGGAGTGTCAGCAGGCTTGCAACCGGAGTAGCCAACATCACGAAGTAAATCAAGGCAGTATGTACAACCCGTATTCGGCGAGTAGGCAGGTAGGTCTCGGCGAGTAGATCAACACCCCTCAGCGAGTAGATCCGAGACGGTCTTACTCGCCCAGGGTAGGGAAGTGAGTACACTCTTCCCTGCCGCGTCTTGCGTGTCAAGCTCCCCCTTACCCGAGGCGAGGCGAGGCGAGTAGGTCTGGTCTAAGACGAGATCGCCTTAGGAGAGCCCACCCTTGGCGAGTAGGTCTAGACCTAGTCGCCTCGGCCACAGTCTCAGGGAGGGAGCGAGGCGAGTACGGACCGACCCGACTCATCAGCCCTCGCTCACTATCCGCAGACCAACATGGGTTGCGGTTAGTATATGCGAAAAGGCGCGAGGAGTTGTTCGCAGACTATTTTGGTCTGCATCTAATAATTTGGTTAAGGCGGAGGAAGCTATCCGCAGACCTTTTCAGACCATTTTGCCCTTTAAAGAGTTTGCCTATAAATATGACCCATTAAGTCTCAGATCAGCACAGATCCACCCCCCTTGAGAGCCTGTGCTTTCTTCCTTGTGCTGTCTGAGACAGACTCAGCTTCTGGTTTTTGGGAGGGGAAATCGAGTGAGATTTCCGGGTTAGTGGCGTGACCTCCTCGCTGCAGCCAGTGGGTCATTCCTAGGGAGCTATCTACCAACCGGTGAGGGCCAGTTCTCTGCTCGAAATACTTAGATCTATGGGTCCGACGAAGAGAGAAGTAACTCAAGTTACTCCCTAAGTCTCGAACAGGTTGGACCGGTATCCGGGTTCCAACACAGTATTTTCGTTGAGACAGAGTAAGACCATCAGGACGCCGAGCAACTTCGATACCAAGAAAGTACCGAAGGTTTCCCAGGTCTTTAGTTTGAAAGGTGATGTAGGGTAGGCTATGGGGGTGCACTTTCTAGACTCTACATGCGACACAACCGTCGATGACGACAACAATTAATTGAGCAATGAAAATATAACACCACAAACGATAATCGCAGCAAGAGAATAATTTTAGTATTGAGCGAATTTAGTTGGCTTTCCTCCGCTCAGAGGGCCAAAGCAAAGCGCGCGGCGAATAGCTCCTCCTGCAAGTTAGTATTCAATCGACACAAAATTCCACAAGCCAAATCCAAGCATAATACTAGAATATCCAATAATAATATCAAGGAAAAATACAACTAAATCACGATATGATAACTCACAACTAGGGGCTGGTTTGGAGCAATGGAAACAGCGGGTTTGGAGGAATAGATCCGGACCGGAGATGTGGTTGGTGGCTGTCCACGGTGGAAAACAGGATGGGAGGACTGAAAACGGATAGATCCGGGCAAATACGGATGGGTCCGGGCACGAGAGTGGTAGATCCGGCGTTAGGGATCGGATCCGGGCAACGACGGGATAGACGGTGGGGAAAATAATGGATCGGGGAGGAGAAATTTCAGATCTGAGTGGATCTGAAATTTTGGGGAGTTTGGGGAGGTGGATCCACGAAATAGGAAGGTAGGGCTGTGGTGGGGAGAGGGGAGAATGAGAGGAGTTGGGGTTTGGAAGGAGGGAGGGAGGCAAGGGGTCGGCCGGCCACAAGGAGGCCGGCGGCTGCAGGGAAGGGGAGGGCGGCCTGTAGCTGGCCGGCGGGTGGCTGCTGGGCTGAAAGAGGGCAGAGGGGCTGGCGGCTGGGCTAGGGTTGGACAGGGGGGGGTGCGGCTGGACTGCTGGAAGGGCAGCGGCTGAAGAAGGGGGCTGGCGGCAGCTAGGGGGAGATTTGGGAGGGGGAGAAGATGGGGGAAGGTTAGGGTTACCTTGGGGAGGAGTTTCCACCACTAGGAGTCACCACCTAGGGATCCACGGCTTCGGCACCGTGGCTTGACCACCGGATTCCGGGAATAGTATTCTCCAAAATCAGCAATGAGTTCTAAACCAGCCCACTAGTCCTATTTATAAGAAAAACAAGCATTAGGGCATCCCCATCAACGGCTATGATTGGCCGGTGGGTTTAGCCCTTAAATAAGTAAATACATGTCCAAAACAAATACATAAATATATGATTTTGACTCGCGGCGACGTGCCGGACGCAACCGCGGAGTCGGATCGGCGATCCGATCAAGTCTTCCTTCGGGAATAAATGAACGTGGGTCCCGCTCCTTCGTGTGCACGAACCGATGGAAACCCATCAAAAGGCCTAGGCCAAATGTTGCTTGATCATATGTATTCCATGGAGATCATCTTTTGTTATCAAAATATCATCAACATATACCAAGAGAATCACAGTGCCTGTCGGTCTATGTTGAGTGAATAGAGAGAAGTCAGCCGTGCTTCGAGTGAACCCAACATCACGAACAACCTGACTGAACTTGTCATACCATGCTCGGGAAAACTGTTTGAGACCATAAAGAGACTTCTTTAGGCGACATACAAGAGACTCCCCCGTGGTCTCAAACCCGGGAGGTTGTTGCATGCATACAGTTTCCTGTAAATCGCCATTGAGAAAAACATTCTTAACATCCAATTGATGCAGTGGCCATTGTCGATGAACTGCAAGAGAGATTATCACACAACAATGTTCAGCTTGGCGGCAGGAGAGAAAGTTTTGTCATAATCCAGGCCTTGTTGCTGAGTAAAGCCACGAGCAACAAGACGAGCTTTGAGACGTTGAATTGTCCCATCAGGACCATGCTTGATGGCAAAGATCCACTTATATCCCACACAAGTCTGACCAGGAGGAAGAGGGACAAGATCCCAAGTGTGATTTGCCCAAAGGGCCGACATTTTCTCATCCATGGCTGCCCTCCATCCTGATTGTTGAAGAGCCTCCTGCAAAGAGTTAGTGGTGGAGATAGAAAAGAGAGAAGTTGCAAATTTGTGGAGCTTTGGAGAGAGGCGATGTAGAAGCAGGTGACTGATCTTCGGGCCGCAAGGTATCATTGGTAGAGGGTGCATGTTTCAGAGCATCCGATGTAGGAGAGCGACGAGAGTAGACAAGAAGAAGAGGTGGGACGTAACTGGAACAATAGGACGCGGGATGGTGGGAGGTGTTGGAAGAAGAGTAGGTGTAGAGTGATGGAGCTGCTCTTCGAGGAAAGTGACATCGACAGAAGCAACAACCTTCCGATCAATAGGAGAATAACAGACATAACCTTTCTGAGTGCGAGGGTAACCGACAAACATATATTTGGTAGCGCGAGTATCAAGCTTGTATGTGGATGGTCCAAGATTGTGAACATAGCAAGTGCATCCGAAGACACGAGGTGTGATAGTAAAGAGGGGCATGGAGGGAAACAAAATGCTAAAGGGGGTTGCAAAGTTGAGAAGAGAGGAGAGCATACGGTTGATGAGGTAATATGCTGTAGACACCGCGAAATGCCAATAAACTTTGGGAACCTGCATTTGAAACATCATGAAGCGAGCGACCTCAAGGAGGTGACGATTTTTTCGTTCATCTACCTCATTTTGTATTGGGGTATACACACATGAGGTTTGGTGGATAATCCCAAACTCAGCACATAGACCCAAACTCAGCACATAGATTGGTAAACATGTTTCCTGTGTATTCTCACGCATTGTCGGTTCTTATAGTTTTAACAGTGGTGGATAATTGGTTGCGGGTTTCAGTAATAAAGACACGAAATACACGAGTTCTGTCAGAACGATCATGAAGTAAACATAACCATGTCATGCGAGAGTGATCATCAATAAGCGTAATGAAATAACGACACCCAGAGCTACTAGTTACTTAATAAGGTCCCCAAATGTCAGAATAGACTAACATAAAAGGAGCATCGCTCCGAGTACAATGAGGAGAAAAGGAAGAGCGATGTTGTTTGCCGAAGATGCAGGACTCGCAGGTGAAGTCGTTGAGGGAGAGATCTGGAAGAGCTTTCTTGAGTATTGGAAGAGGGGCATGTCCAAGGCACCGATGCCAGTAAATAATACTAACAGAAGAGAACCGTAAGGGGAAGTTCCAGAGTGTATAACCCATTCGCTAGTTTCCCTTTACCAATAATAGTCTGCGTCCTTCGATCCTGCACAACAAAAGAAGAGGAAGAAAAAGTTACATAGCAATCAAGATCTTGAGTGAGCCGACTAATAGATAGAAGATTAAACGGAGAGCCCGGGACATTTAGAACCGAGGGAAGAGAGATGGAGGGAGTAAGAGGCACGTCGGCTGATCCAGAAACCGGAGTGGTGTCCCCATTGACCACAATATTGTACTTTGGATGTTCTGAGTTCGAGTAGTGAGACGGTTGCTTTGGGGTAATATGGCGTGTTGCTCCGGAATCCATAATCCAAGTAGAACTATGGGGGAGACAGGAGATACCTTCATCGGAGACAGAGGCCACAGAACCGGAGGAACGACTGAGCATTCCTTGAATTTGCTGGAGTTGGGTGTGCAATACATCAATGCCGGTTTGAGTGTTGGTGAGAGCGTTGACGACAATAGAGGCCTACGGAGGTTGTGGCAAACCATGCTTACGATAACATGTGGCCTCGAGGTGACCATCCCGGCCACAATAGGTACACTTAAAGGGAGTACGATTGTTTCGACCCTTACCCCGAGAAGAGGTCCGACCCCCACGAGAGGATGGAGGAGTAAATGGAGAGGACTTCTGGAGCAGAGCCGGAGAGGGGTTCCCGGGAGCATCAGGAGGGGGTGTGACCTTTAGCAACATGGAGCACACATCTAACAAAGACGGAATGGTGGAGGAGGAGAGGATTTGAGCTCGGATGCTGTGAAGTTAAGGTGGAGCACGTGCCATCATCATGGCAATGCCAATTGCCTTTTTCTGAGTACGTTGAGCAGCGAGATCGGGAGTAGGAGACTGATGCTGAAGCCAGGCTTCTACTAAAGTTTTGGATCGCGCAACAAACAAAGTGAGATCACCAGTCACCCCTGGGTCTAGAGACTGAAGGTCCGTGATGATGTCAAAGAGATGTTGTAAGCTATCCTTGCCAGAATAAAGGGAGTGCAGTTCCTTCCACATAGCTTTGGTCGTCTCATGATACATAACCATACGATATAGTTCACTGACAATCGAATTTAGAATCTAGGATTGGACACGACCGTCATCACGTGGTCATTCCTCGGTGGGCTCAGATAGAGTAGTCTTTGTCAGATGATGGATGAAACCTTTTGTCTGGAGAACACGGCGAACTGAGTGCATCCATTCAACAAAATTCTTCTTCCCACTAAGGGAGGTAGTGGTGATCCGAAGCTCATCACGAACTTCAAGAAGAGGAGCTGTAGCATGAGCCGGAAGAGACGGAGCATTGCTCTCGGCCATTGAACAACAAGACAATAGTCACGAGAGCACAACAGTTGAGAAACCAGCGAGCAGAAGAGATCGCGGGCAGATCGTTGTTAAAAAAATCTTGCACCGGTCAGACGAGCTCGCGGGCAGGAGAACTCCGGCGGTCTGGAGGAGCTCGCGGGCAGGAGAGCTCGCTGCGAACAACAGAGCACGCGGGCAGCGGTCAGACGAGCTCGCGGGCAGGAGAACTCCGACGGTCTGGAGGAGCTCGCGGGCAGGAGAGTTCGCTACGAACAACAGAACACACGGGCAGAGGATAAGAACACGCATGCAGCGGAGCTCGCTGTGAACAGAAGAGCACGCGGGCAGAGGAGCTCGTTATGGTCAGAAGAGCACGCGGACAGAGGAGCTCGCTACGGTCAGACGAGCTCGCGGGCAGGAGAGCTCCCGACGGTCTGGAAGGCACGCGATCAGAGGAGCTCGCTGCGAACAGAAGAGCACGCAGGACCAAAGAGATCGCAGGAGAACATGAGATCTCGCAGGAGAGCTCGCGGGCCTGGCAAGCGAGACAGAGCGGTCTCAGACACAAAACGGAAGACAGAGCCGCGGTCAGAATAACAGACCTCAGGAAAGGTGCCAATAACGGACTAGCTGTGGGACCCAGCTGATAGAGGGAGGTTATAAAAGGAGGAGGAGGAGAAAGCCAACTCCAGAAGGAGGGAGCACGGTCAGCGGTCTCAAAAAAATTGAGACCGCAAAAGGAAGAAGCAGAGGCTGCGGTCTTAAGTTGAAGCCGAGGCTGCGGTCACAGAAATTGAGACCGCGGGAAAGGACAACCCGGGAGAGCCAGGACGGCAAGCTACTCGCGGAAATTTTTAGGACCGATTTTTCTCCCTGATACCATGTGGAGAAAGCAAGATAAAATCTTATATATATATAATCCTGCATTGCAACAAGTATTTGTACACTTATATAGGAAAAGAGAGAGGAGTAGAAATCTCATTCTAAGATGTGAGACTAAAAAAACTACAAAGAGAATGGGCGTAGCTGGACCTTCATTATTGGGCCTTTTTACATGTTTTCTTTAATAGTTATCTATAGGTAAATACAACAGATTAACATAACTTTATAAAACAAATTCTTAGGCTTCATTTGGTAATGCTGATATCATTTGAGCACGTTGGAGATTTAAGTAGTTCTATGTTAATTAGTCTCACATGGTATAATATTCTCTCATATAGAACTTTTCTTTATAGGCCACACACTTCATTTTTATCTTTCTCCTCTTCCATGGTATCAGAGAAATAAACCTAACCGCTCCTCTTCACGTGCTACTAGAAGCTACCACTCGATGCATTCAACTCAGGCAAAGCTATCACTTGTTAGATTTGGTTATCAGTGGAAACACAGTACTACAATCCCTCATCCCTATAAATGCAGCTCGATGTTGCTACGACAATCCCTCGCCTCTGTCAACCTAGCTCGATGTCTCTAATATGAATACAAGCACACCCAACACATCCCGGAAGCAGATGATGCACGTCTGCACGCACAAACCACGCAATGCGGGGACCCCCGCGGGTTAAAGACTTTATGTTTGCATTAGCTTATTTTGTATTATCTTGTCTTATTTCTTTTTCTTATGAGTTGGGCGCCTAGGGCGTCTGATATTTTGTGAGTAGAAAGCATTATTGGCAACCCTACGATGCTCTGTGCAATCCCTTTGTACTCAGATAGCTACCAGAACAAGATGACTTTGTTAAGTTCCCGCTCCTGCTCTGCATTGATTAACCATGATTTAGTTTTAGCTCCCTGTCAGCTGCTGCGTTGCTCTCGGCCTACTCATATTTAATTTGACGACTTCGACACCATTCAAACCCATCATTGCTTTTTTTATTCCTTAAGTCACTCGACTAATCCATTTCTGTGCTCAATCTGCTAGAATAGCTTCGAGTCAATCGGTTTATCTTGTTATTAGAGTTCTATTTGCGTGCCGCATACCTTATATTGGACATTGTCTGAATCCTCGTCTCTTAGGCTATGCCCATCTCCACAACCACCCGGTCTCACTCCCGCGTCATCTTGGAGGGCTCAAACTATCGGGTTTTGGCGTTTGCTGTTAGGAGCAACTTGACTCGACGACTTTGGGATAATAATGGTACAACTCCTTGACCGCACCTTGCCTATAAGGAGAAGACTGTTAGGCATATTGTACATCTCTTCATGGTGAACATAGCTTAGGTTTACTCTGGGTGTTGTGACCACCCTCTATTGTATTTATACCCCTTGTATTAGTGTGCAGAATACAGATTCTCCTTTTCCTATCATGCCAGAGGTAGGTTCTAGGTATTAGAGGATTAGGGTTCCCCGATCTGCCACACCCTGATCTGTCGAACGCATTTTCGTTCCGGCGCTTCTTGGCGTTTCGTTTTGCATCGTCGACGACACAGCTCCGACGTCTTCCGCGCTTCCTCACGCTCGATTGCGATCGTCGATGACAGAAGCAGACGTCGTCCGCGCTTCCTTGCTCCCGACTGCTATTCTGCATCGTCGATAACTTCACATGGTCTCTTCTTTTCAAGTAGTAGTTCTCTGCAGCTTCGTGCTTACTCGGATGCTACTTGGGCCAATGATCCTGTTGACCGCCGATCCGTCACCGGTTTCTGTCTGTTCTTGGGTTCTTCACTCATTGCATGGAAGTCCAAGAAACAGACCGGAGTTTCTCGTTCTAGCACTGAGGCTGAGCTTCGTGTCATGGCTACCACTGTTGTGGATATTATTTGGCTCCGCTGGCTTCTTGATGACCTTTGTGTTTCTTCTCCGGATCCCACATCACTCCACTGCGATAATACTGGTGCTATTCGGATTACTCTGAATCCGGTGAAACACTCTCTTTCCAAGCATATCAGAGTGGATGACTTCTTCCTACATAAGCAGTATGTATTGGGAATTGATCCAAGCCACCTTCACGCCTAATTATCATTTATTAAGCCTTTACTTTTCCGCCTTGCTGTCTTGCTTCCGCCTGCCACCTGCCACCAGTTTAAGTTTTAAATATGCATTTATTAGTTTCCTGTTATCTATATAATGTAATGTTTTGTGCTAAGTAATGGAATGAAAAAAACTACTGTTTCCTTTTCCCTGTTTCCTTTTTCCCTGTTTCCTTTTTCCCGTTCTTTTTCTTTTAGTGGTATCAGAGCCATCCGGTTCATCATCTATCTCGTCTTTTCTACCTTTCCATGGCTTCATCATCTACCCCATCCACCATATCTACCTTCACCGGAGAATTCTACGAGTATTGGAGCATCAAAATGAAGACCGCTTTCATCTCGCAAGACCTCTGGGATGTTGTAGAAAATGGCACTTCCTCTTCTGGCAAAAGTGCAGAAGGCACTCCCCCTAAACCCAGCAAAGAAGAAGCTATGAAGGATGCCCGTGCCCTCATGCTCATCCAAAACGGAGTTGCCAACTCCATTTTTCCCCGGATAATGGGCGCCACCTCTGCTCAAGCCGCCTGGAACACCCTCAAAGAAGAATTCCAGGGGTCAAAAAAGGTTGTATCCATAAAAGTTAACACGTTATGGAGACAGTTTGACTCCACCAGAATGCAAGAAAGCGAAACAATCCAAGAATACTATGCTCGTATTACCAACATTACCAACCAAATTCGTAATTTGGGAGCTACCATCACTGACGCCCAAATTGTGATTCGTATTCTGAGGAGTCTGCCCAAAATTTTCGACCACGTTGTTGCAGCCATTGAAGAAGCCAACGACCTTGAAACTCTCTCCACTAGTGCCCTCATTGGCTCATTACAGTCTCACGAAGACCGTCTCAACCAAGGTAAAATGCCCATTGAAGATGTATTTCAAAACAAACTTTTTGTTTCCTGCACCAAAGAAGATAAAGTCAGCTCAAAACCTGACACCCTGACCTTTCCTGATCATCAACAAACATTCTCTCATCCAAATGACAAAGACCAGCCCCAAACTCACTTCTCAAACGTAACTCATCATCAGCCACAACACCACCCAAATCACCAATATGCTGCCTATTCCTCTCAGCAACAGGCCACATCTCAAACTCAACCATACTCCTTCCCTTACCAACAAACTACACACTCCTCTCCTCTCTTACTACAAACCCCTTTCTCCTCTCCCTACCAACAACCTCAATTCTTCTCCACTCAACCTCAATTCTTCTCCACTCAACCTCAACCACCTTTTCTACCATACCCTCAACAACAACAACAAAACCCGTGGAATACAAATCAGCAAAATCTGTGGCATTCAACCTCTAAGGGGCGAGATAGAGGTCGTTCATCTCAAAACCAAGGCCAACTTTTTTGCACTCTGTGCAAAAAGAACAATCATGAAAACAAGGATTGTATGTTCAGGTGTAAAAGGTGCAGAAAACCAACTCACACAGAGAAGGACTGTTGGTCCTATCCCAAAGACAATGGAAAATTTTTTGAAGAAGGGCCACCAGATACTATGTTGTACACTTCCAACAGTGGAGATCTCAGGCAAGATGAAACATGGTATGTCGACAGCGGATGCTCTAATCACATGACACACAACAAAGACTCCTTCATCAATCTTGATGAGTCATATAGATCAGAAGTCTTTTTGGGAGATGGAACCTCCCAACTTATCAAAGGGAGAGGAACAATCTCAATTTTGAGCTCATCCGGACAGCCCATGTACATCACAAATGTCAACCTTGTTCCAAATCTTACTCAGAATCTTCTCAGCGTTGGGCAACTTACTCAGAGAGGATACTCTATCATTTTCGATCATGAGGGCTGCCGCATTACTCACCCAAGGAGTAATAAGCTCATTTTATCCATGCCAATGACCAAAAACAAAGTCTACTCCATCATTTTCCCAACTCAAACTCAGATGGCCCTTTACTGCAATTCATCCTCCACCTCTATGCTCTGGCATCAAAGGTTAGGCCACCTAAATTTCGCTTCTATGCAAAGCCTATACCGCAATAGAATGGTCACAGATTTCCCCTCTATCAAAATTACCCCTGAGTTTTGTGAGGATTGTCAAGCTGGAAAGGCTCATCGTCTTCCCTTCCCCCATAAATCCTCCAGGAGAAGCAAAAATCCTATCGACCTTCTCCACCTTGACCTTTGGGGGCCGGCCTCCACACCCACACAACAAGGGGCCAAATATTTTTTTCTCATTGTTGACGATTTCTCTCGTTTCATGTGGATTTTCTTCCTCTCTCACAAATCTGATGCTTTCAAGCATTTTGTTCATTTCAAAAATCTGATAGAAAATCAGTTAGACAAAAAAATAAAAGCCATAAGGAGTGATAGGGGAGGGGAATTCCTATCTAATGAATTCAATGTTTTTTGCTCTGAGCATGGCATTCGCAGGGAACTCACTGCTCCACACACCCCTCAGCAAAACAGCATTGTCGAACGACGGAACCGCACAATCCTGGAAATGGCAAGGTCCATGCTTTACTGCAAACAGCTGCCCAAAGCCCTCTGGGCAGAAGCCTGCAACACTGCAGTTTATCTCCTCAACAGATCTCCTACCAAAGCTCTACCAAATCTCACCCCTTTCGAAGCTATTTTCAACAGAAAACCATCCTTTTCTCACCTCAAGATCTTCGGCTGCCTTGCTTACTCATTCATTCCAGGAGACAAGCGAGAGAAATTAGACAAGAAAAGCAAAAAATGCATCATGATCGGCTACAGCCAAGAAACAAAAGGATACCGCCTATACCATCCTCCCTCAAAGCAGCTCATCATCTCACGAGATGTTGTTTTTGATGAATTCTCACAATGGGAATGGCTGTCAGACACAGAGCACAACACTGGAATAGTGGTTGTTCCCGAAGAAACCATCCTTCCTATTCTTTCTGTTGAATCCTCGGATTCCATTAATCCCTCCGTGGATCAAAGCCCTTGCTCATCATCGCCAAAAAAGACTCGAAGCTTAAAAGAGATTTATGAAAGCTGTAACATTGCCACACTTTCAGAAACCCCCACAAGCTATGAAGAAGCAGCCAAGGAAGAAGAATGGAGAAAAGCAATGGATGAGGAAATGCTCATGATCGAAAAAAACAAAACGTGGAGCCTTGTAAATAAACCTCCAGAAAAGGATGTCATCGGACTAAAATGGATCTTCAAAACGAAAGTAAATGATGAAGGTGTGCCGATAAAATTCAAAGCCAGAATTGTCGCAAAAGGCTACTCTCAAATTCCCGGCAGGGATTTCGACGAGACCTATGCTCCTGTTGCCAGAATGGAAACAATTCGATCCGTCATTGCTTTCGCTGCGCAGCAAAAACTGAAGATTTATCAACTTGACGTCAAATCCGCGTTTCTCAACGGAACCATCACCGAAGAGGTCTATGTTCATCAACCCCAGGGCTACGAGAAAGAAGGAAAGCACAAGGTCTATAAACTCCACAAAGCCCTTTATGGATTGAAACAGTCACCGCGCGCCTGGAATGAACACATCGACTCCTACCTTTGCAAAGAATCCTTCATTCGTAGCGGCAATGAAGCTTCTCTATATATCCGTAAACGAGCAGAAAAAACCCTCATTGTTTGCTTGTATGTCGACGATCTCATTGTCACTGGGGAGGAAGAAGGAGAGATAGAAGATTTCAAAGAGAAAATGAAAGCTCACTACGAAATGACTGATCTGGGGCAACTGAAGTTTTTTCTCGGACTCCAAGTTATGCAAAGACCAGGGCATATCTTTATCTCACAAACTAAGTATGTCACTGATTTACTTAAGAAATTTTCCATGGAAAACTGTAACTCCTCTGCCACTCCCATGCCTCAAGGTGAAAGATTGAGCAAAGCAGAAGAGGAAGAAGATGTGAATGAAGAAATCTACAGAAGTCTTGTTGGATCCCTCTTATATCTCACAAACACCCGGCCTGACATCGAACTCGCGGTTGCCATCGTTTCCCGCTTCGTCAGCCGCCCCAAAATCAGTCATTTCCTAGCAGCAAAACGCATTCTCCGATACATCCAGGGAACAAAAAATTACGGTCTCTTATATCAACATGAAGCCAGCAACTCCATCACAGGTTATAGTGATTCTGATTGGGGTGGATCCTGCGATGACAGAAAAAGCACAGGAGGTTTCGTTTTTCTCGCAGGAAGCAAGGCCATTTCCTGGTCCTCCAGGAAACAAAACACTGTAGCTCTTTCATCCACTGAAGCCGAATATATGGCATTATGTTCTGCTACCTGTGAAGCCGCCTGGCTTGAAAGAATCCATAAAGAGATCGAAGGAGAAAAAGAAGGGGATGAGAAGAACATAGAAAAAGCTATAGTTATCCAGTGCGACAATCAATCTGCAATAGCTCTCGCCAAAAACCCTGTTTTTCACAATAAGAGCAAACATATCGGACTGAAGTATCACTATGTCAGAGAAATGGTAGAGAAGAAGAAGATCCAAGTCAAATTTTGCCCCACTGAAGAACAACTAGCCGACATCTTGACGAAGCCCCTCGGGAGAACTCGCTTCCAGAAGTTAAGAAAAGCCCTAAATGTCGTCGACGGCTTGGATCAAGAGGGGGTATTGGGAATTGATCCAAGCCACCTTCACGCCTAATTATCATTTATTAAGCCTTTACTTTTCCGCCTTGCTGTCTTGCTTCCGCCTGCCACCTGCCACCAGTTTAAGTTTTAAATATGCATTTATTAGTTTCCTGTTATCTATATAATGTAATGTTTTGTGCTAAGTAATGGAATGAAAAAAACTACTGTTTCCTTTTCCCTGTTTCCTTTTTCCCGTTCTTTTTCTTTTAGTATGGTCGTGACACTATTGCTCCTTCGTTTGTTTCTTCTGAGCAGCAACTTGCAGACTTGATGACCAAGCAACAGACACAGACCCAACATGCTTATCTATTATCCAAACTCTCGGTGTATGATCCCCCGTGAGTTTGGGGGGGGGGGGGGGGGGGGTGTTAGACATATTGTACATCTCTTCATGGTGAACATAGCTTAGGTTTACTCCGGGTGTTGTGACCACCCTCTATTGTATTTGTACCCCTTGTATTAGTGTACATAATACATATTCTCCTTTTCCTATCAAATACAACTGCCTCAAACTTCCAATGCCATCTTGACACAGACATATGATGAATCCTGAATGATGGATTTTATTCTCCAGTCTATCACTCCAACCATTATGCTCCAACTTGAACCCTGTGATACTCTTGCTATGAGGATTCACATGAGGAAGTACTTCAGTAATATTGATAGTGCTTATGAGTTTTAGCTTCTACATCTATCCAACTAACTGAATAGGGAGATTGTATTGTTAAGCAATTCCACACCTACATGATGCTCCAACTTGGTCTTATAGCACATTAGAAGAGGAGAGACAAAAATGATGTGTTTGGAGTTGGTGAAGTAGGATGAGCAAGTGTCTCAATGTCAAAAAAAGCTCCTTAGGTGTGGATAGAGATACGTGAGTAAGAGGTCGTGACATCATAATAAGGCTCTCTTCAGAAAAATGACATCACAAAATCTAACAAGACATGACAACATGATTATAATATCTATTATTATTAGATATAATCAGCAAGGACACAAACATTAAATCTAGAAGATAATTTGTTACGGACACGCCCGACGAGGAGCCACCGTGGAGGGTGCACACGTGTAGGAAGACAAACCCGACAGAGGAATGACCGCAGGAGTATTTTATGTCGCTGTATTTCGTATTTTAATTGCATTCCGAACTTTGGCTATTGGCACCCCTCCTCTATATAAGGGGGTGTTTGTATGTTATTTTGCATGCTTGGATTGATTCTGAAATTAGGGCTGCTCCCTATTCCTCTCTCCCTCTCTTCTTCTTCTCCCTTGTCTACTCGGCCCTCCCCCCTCGCCGGATTCCTCCCAGAGCACCGTAATATTTGGTCCGACCTGCCGCTCCGCCTGCCTTCCTCGCCGCCGGAGCCGTCCTTACTGCGCGGTTCTTTTTCTCTCCCGTCCATCGGCCTGCTTCGATCCCGTTTCTCCCGTCAGATATCCCGCCATCGAGCGAGTCGCCGCATCCAGCGAGTCGCCGCATCCCGCATCCAGCGAGTCGCCGCATCCCGTTCCGCTCCAGGTCCCGCATCCAGGTCCCGCATCCAGCGAGTCGCCGCATCCCGCATTCGCCCTCCAGCCCCGCTCCAGGTCCCGCATCCTCTCTTCCGTCCCTGCCCTAACGTCGTTGCTGGCATTCCGCTTTCCGATGGCGCCCAACACTCGATCTTCCGACCCTCCCGCGGCGGATCTCTCCGCCGAAGCCCTCTCCCGCCGCGTGGAGGCCCACGATCAACTCTTTTGCCACCATGCATGAATCCCTTCTCTCCCTCCACTCCAAAATCGATTCCTTCCATGCTTCTGCCGCCTCCGCCGCCCCGGGTTCGTCCTCCTCCGCCGAGGGCGGCTCCCTCCTTGGTGCCGCACCTACCATCCCCCGCGCTGCCACTCCACCGCCAGCCCTTCCGAGCCGGTCCGCTCTCTCCCTCGACATTCCCTCCTTTACGGGCGTCGACCCCTCGGGGTGGTTCGCCAAGGCCGAGCAATTCTTCGATCTCAATCTCACGCCGGAGTTGGACAAGGTGTCCACCGTCGTGGTCGGTCTGGACGGCTCCGCCCTCCATTGGGCCATGTGGCCCCGTCAGACCAATCCGTCCATAACCTGGCCTGACCTCAAGCAGGAGATGATCCGCCGCTACGACCCTCGCTCCTCGGGGTCCGCCATCGAGCGCCTATGCGGCGTTCGGCAGACTGCCGGACTGGATGACTACATCGATGAATTCGTCGCTCTGGTGGCTCATGTTCCGGGCCTTCCGCCTGATCACTACCTGGGGTTCTTCATGCAGGGCCTCCTTCCCCACATCCGCGCACGGTCGCGGACGCTCTCGACATGGCCCGTTTGGTCGAGGCCGACCTGGGACCTCGGGCCTCCGCTAGTGCGAGCAGCCCCCCTCCGCCGCGGCCACCTTGGCGACCTCCTGCTGCCCCGGCCCCCTCTCGGCCGCCTCACGGGGGCCCTCGGCCCGGCCGACCCCCTCACCAGCACATCTCCAACTCAACCCTGGATGACCTTCGTCGCAAGGGCCTTTGTTTCCGCTGTCGCCAGCCCTACTCCCCGACACATGTATGCCCTGTCAAGGAGTTTCACGCCATCATCGGCGATTTCGACTCGGAGATTACAACTGCGGATTTTGAGGCCCTCGAGATCTCGGAGGACGACGTGGTCGCGGACCCCACACCGGCGACTTGTGGCCGCCTGGAGTTACCATGTTTTTCTGTGGGGGGTATCCCGGGTCCTCAGACCATGAAGCTGATGGGGCAGCTGCAGACCCGCCCCATTGTCGTGATGGTGGACAGTGGCGCGAGTCACAATTTCTTGTCTACACAGCTCGCCCACGAGCTCCAGCTTCCGCTCACTCCTTCCCCGGAGTTCACCGTTTGCCTCGGTGATGGCCGCCGCCGATCGACTCAGGGGTGCTGCCACGACCTTTCCCTCTCGGTGTGCTCTTGTACGGTGACCGCGGACTTCTATGCCTTTGGCCTCGGCGGGATCGACGCCATCTTGGGTGTGGCCTGGCTCCGCACACTCGGTGACGTGCGCGTCAATTGGGCGCGTATGACGATGCAGTTCCTCCAGGGGGGCCGTGCCTGCAGCCTGGTGGGGGACTCGGCCTTACTCCGCACGCCGGTCTCCTTTCGGGCCCTTCAGCATACCGCCGACGTCGACTTCTCCGCCTGGCTGTGGCCTTTGTCTGCTCCGCCACCTCCTACTCTGCCACTGAGTGCGGACCTGCAAGAGCTCCTCTCCGAGTTCGCCGACGTCTTCGACACCCCGACCGGCCTGCCGCCGGCTCGGCCGACGGACCACGCCATTCCCCTTCAGCCCGGCACCGCGGCTGTGTCAGTTCGACCCTACCGCTATGGCCATGTGCAAAAGGATGAGATCGAGCGGCTAGTACACGAGATGCTGATGGGGGGCCTCATTCGGCCCAGTGCTAGCCCTTTCTCCAGCCCCGTCCTCCTGGTCCGGAAGAAGGACGGCAGTTGGCGCTTCTGCGTGGACTATCGTGAGCTCAACAAGTCCACCGTCCCTGACAAATACCCGATCCCGGTGATTCAGGAGCTTCTGGACGAGCTCCATGGCGCGCTCTTCTTCACCAAGCTGGACCTCCGAGCCGGGTACCATCAGATTCGGGTCCGGCCTGCCGACATTGCGAAGACGGCGTTCAGGACGCACGACGGCCACTACGAGTTCCTGGTTATGCCTTTCGGCCTGACCAACGCCCCTGCCACCTTCCAGGCGACGATGAACGACATCTTCCGGGCGGGTACTTCGACGACACATTCTTGTTTTTTTCGATGACATTTTGGTCTACAGCTCTTCATGGCAGGATCACCTCGGTCACGTCCGACAGACTCTCTCCACCATCCGCGAACACCACCTTCGGCTCCATCCGAAGAAGTGCTCCTTTGGAGTGACGGAGGTCAGCTACTTGGGCCACACAATTTCGGCCCGCGGGGTCGCCATGGACGAGGACAAGATTTCAGCGGTGCTCCACTGGCCGACACCCCGCTCGCTCTGCGACGTCCGTGGTTTCCTCGGGCTGACCGGATACTACCGTCGCTTCATTCAGGCGCGCGACCCCTCACCCAGCTTCTGACGAAGTCCGCGGAGGGCCCCTTCCAGTGGTCGGCCGCGGCCGCTGCCGCTTTCTCCGCCCTCCAGCAGGCCCTGGTCCAGGGCCCGGTGCTGGCCATGCCGGATTTCACTCGGCCCTTCCTGGTAGAGTGTGACGCCTCCGGCTCCGGGGTAGGAGCCGTCCTTATGCAGGCCTGCCGACCGGTCGCCTACTTCAGCCGTGCCTTCTCCAGCACCATCCGCAGCCGCTCCGCCTACAAGAACGAGCTCATGGGCCTCGTTCTCGCCGTTCAGCATTGGCGCCCGTACTTACTAGGGCTCCCCTTCGTGGTTCGCACCGACCATCACAGCCTGCGCTACCTCCTTCAGCAGAAGATTGTCACCCCCGCCCAGCAGGTGTGGGTCGCCAAGCTCCTCGGGTACGATTTCACCATCGAGTTCCGGCTCGGCAAGGCCAACCGCGCAGCGGATGCACTCTCCCGTCAGAGCCAGACCACAGAGTTGTCTGCCATCTCCCGCCCAGTGTGGGAGGATGCGGCGGCCATTCAGCAGGAGGTGGACGCCGACCCCGTACTAGCCCGCATCCGTACCGCTCTCCTCGTCAACGGAGACGCTCATCCCCCGTACTCGCTCATCGCGGGCCGCCTGTTCTACAAGGGGCGCCTGGTCATTGCACCTTCGTCACCGAGCATTCCGCGACTCCTGGCTGAGTTTCATGCGTCTCCTACCGGCGGGCACGCCGGCGCCTTCCGCACTTACCGCCGCCTCGCAGCCTCCCTGTATTGGCCCAACATGTTCCGCCAGGTCAAGGCGTACGTGGCCGCTTTCCTGCCCTGTCAGAAGGCCAAGTATGAGGCCACCTTTCCAGCGGGCCTCCTGCAGCCCCTTCCACTTCCGGACAGAGTTTGGGAGGACATCGCCATGGATTTCATCACGCGTCTCCCACGATCTCAGGGCTTCGATTGCATTCTGGTGGTGGTGGACCGCATGTCCAAGTACGGGCACTTCATTCCCCTGCGCCACCCCTATACCGCCGCCTCCGTGGACGACAGCTTCATCAGCGGCATAGTACGACTCCACGGATTCCCGCGGTCGATCGTGAGCGATCGCGACTCCCTTTTCCTGAGTACCTTTTGGACCACGCTCTTTCGGCTGCAGGGCACTCGCCTGCGCATGAGTACGACATACCATCCCCAGACAGACGGTCAGTCTGAGGTCCTCAACCGCTGTCTGGAGACCTACCTTCGCTGTTTCGTGGGGGAGCAACCTCGGACATGGGCCAAGTGGCTGTGCTGGGCCGAGTACTCGTACAACACCGCCTACCACCTGTCGGCGGGCACCACCCCTTTTGAGGCCGTTTATGGCCGACCACCGCCCTCCATCCTCCGCCACTTGCCGGGCGAATGCCAGGTAGAGAGTCTGGCCCACTCCCTGCGGGACAGGGACACCATTTTGGAACATCTGAAACAGCATCTGTTGCGAGCACAACAAAAGATGACGGCCTTCGCCAACCGGAAGCGGCGGGACCTCTCCTTTCAAGTGGGGGAGCGGGTTTTCATCAAGTTGCACCCTTACCGTCAGCTGACAGTGGCCCGACGCCCGTGCCCGAAGCTGGCCCCGCGGTTCTTCGGCCCCTTCGAGGTGTTAGCACGCATCGGCGCCGTGGCCTACCGCCTCCGCCTCCCCGCCGGGAGCCGCGTCCACCCGGTCTTCCATGTGTCCTAGCTACGTCGCGCGGTGGGCGACCACACCACTACGGAACAGATTCCCCCCGACATTGACCTCGCTGGCGAACAGTCATTCTACCCAGCCCGGATCCTTGACTGTCGTTGTCCGATGGCCGGAGACCCCACTTTCGAAGAGATCCTCGTCGCGTGGGTTGACCAACCCGACTCGGATGCTACCTGGCTACACCGGGAGGATTTTCGCCGCCAGTTCGCGGACTACTGCCTTGAGGACAAGGCAAATTTTCCAGACGGCGGTATTGTTACGGACATGCCCGACGAGGAGCCACCGTGGAGGGTGTACACGCGTAGGAAGACAAGCCCGACAAAGGAATGACCGCAGGAGTATTTTATGTCGCTGTATTTCGTATTTTAATTGCATTCCGAACTTTGGCTATTGGCACCCCTCCTCTATATAAGGGGGTGTTTGTATGTTATTTAGCATGCTTGGATTGATTCTGAAATTAGGGCTGCTCCCTATTCCTCTCTCCCTCTCCTCTTCTTCTCCCTTGTCTACTCGGCCCTCCCCCCTCGCCGGATTCCTCCCCGAGCACCGTAATATAATTTGTCTTGCTTAAGTGAAGGTACCTGAACGAAATAAGTACAAAAAAAATTCCAAGAGAAGAATAATCAGAGATATGATTATACAATCTCTGAAAAGGAGATGCACCCTTAAGACAAAAGAGTAGAAATCTTGTTGATAACTAAGGGTCTGTTTGGGAGAGCTGTTGCGGATTGAAAAGTTGTTGATCGCACAGAGCTCTTTGCACAAAGCTCTTTGAGAAGCTGTTTTAAAAAGCTGCAGATTTTTTGGAGAGTCTGTGTATAATTGCTGATGAAACATAGATTTTTTCATTTTTGAGTGTTTGGTAGAATAGCTTTTTGAGAGCTGTTTTACTTGATGATCGGTGATTCATGCTCGATGTTGTTACATAATAATAATAATATAGTAATAATTATAGTTATAATAATAATAGTTATAATAATAATAGTAATAATAATAACTATAATAATAATAGTAATAATAATAATAGTTATAATAATAATATTATTAATAACTATAATAGTTATAATACTTCCGGCAATGACGAGCTAATAACATTCCCAAATCCGATGGGAAATTGATCCGCAAAAGCAGGTCCCTTACAACTTCTCAAAATAGACCAAAAACGTGGCTCTATGAAAAGTGATTTTTGAGAAGCTGGAGTAGAAAGCTGTCCGAAACAGTTAAAAAACAGCTCTGGCGGTTGAAAAATAGATTTTTCATCCGTCAGAGCTGTCCCAAACAGAGCCTAAGACATAATAGTGAGAGTAGCTTATACAAAAAATTGAACATGAACAAATAGTTACAAAAGAAGATATCTGATGACCTCAAGAATGTGGCGATGACGATGCTCAGTGATCCCATTTTGTTGATGAGCACGAGGACTAGAGTGAGCAAGTATCCCTAGGAAAATATGAAAATCTCAAAAATGATGAGATGCGTACTCCCCTTGTATTTGAGTGAATTGTCTTCATTTTGTAGGAAGGTCGATTCTCAATCATCAGCGCAAATTCAAGATAATTCAAAAAAAACTTCAGCTTTATTTTACACTCAAGTAAATCAAAAGAAATGTGAGTAATTATCAACAAAAATAACATAATATTTATTCGCTTCTTTAGAAAGGTGACGATCAAATCCTCATATATCTACATGAACAAGATCAAAATGATAAATACAAACAACTTAACTAATAAGAAAAAAAAGCTTGCAATAATTTGACTATGAATACAACTAGTTCAAGGTGTAAGGGACTTTGCAGAGAAGCTCCCTGAAACACTAGAAGGCAACAATTCAAGCAGAGAAAGATATATGGGTTAGTCTCCCGTGTCAAAAATCACGTGTAGATGGTAAGTTGAAAAATCCAAACAAGTAGCGGCGAGAACATTGAAGGGTATATGAAGAGTTAGGATCCATATAGCAGAGACCATACCGTTTATGACCAGCCCAACGATCTTCCTCGTGTAGATCCAAAGAAATGTGAGTAATTATCAACAAAAATAACATAATATTTATTCGCTTCTTTAGAAAGGTGACGATCAAATCCTCATATATCTACATGAACAAGATCAAAATGATAAATACAAACAACTTAACTAATAAGAAAAAAAAGCTTGCAATAATTTGACTATGAATACAACTAGTTCAAGGTGTAAGGGACTTTGCAGAGAAGCTCCCTGAAACACTAGAAGGCAACAATTCAAGCAGAGAAAGATATATGGGTTAGTCTCCCGTGTCAAAAATCACGTGTAGATGGTAAGTTGAAAAATCCAAACAAGTAGCGGCTAGAACATTGACGGGTATAGGAAGAGTTAAGATCCATATAGCAGAGACCATACCGTTTATGACCAGCCCAACGATCTTCCTCGTGTAGAGGTCCTACATGGTGCAAGTGGAGTGAAAAATAAAATAACATATGACATGTCAGTCAATTGCAAGACCAAAAAAACTCATGGTCTGACAAGGGACATGATAAACAGTGTCGTAAAGTGAGAAAAGAGAGCAAGATGACCACGGTTAGAAATGTGTAGATTAGTTCCATCAGCCGTCCAAATTTACAGAAATGAAAGGAAGGAACAATGATATTTAAACAAGGGACATCATTGGTCATATGATAGCAAACCCTGAAGTCAAGAATTCAAGAGGCAAAAAATATACCTGCAGATGCAACAAATAAGGTAGTCCTCTGCTGACCAGACATATATAATATGCACATTATATGTTGTATCTAGTCAGGAGTGAAGAAGGCTGTCGCGAAAAGCCAGAGAAGGTCGGAGGTGTAGCATCAACAATCACATCCTTCATGAGTTGAGGATTGTTATGCCCCCGGAGGATCTCCGATTCCGTGGTTACAAGTACGCCAGACGTCCGAAAGATGCGCCGGGAAAAGACCGGGCTGAACCATCCGGTTCAGCCCGCAACTAATCGACTAATGGAGGAGGGCTGAACCGCACTTGGTTCAGCCCTATGGGGGCCGGCCGGCCCCCTTGTGGAGTGGGGACTCTTAAATACCCCACTCCACCTCTTTGGGAGTTATGCAATTATCTTTTCAAGGTATTTTCCTTTCTTCCTAGCAAACCCTATCCGTCTTTTCATTTCTTCTTCTTGTTCTTCCTAGAAAACCTAGCGGTAGCATAACATTTGGTATCAGAGCCTCCTTCCTGCGACTATGGTGACACGCACGGAGGCGGAGATGGCACGTTTGGCAGCGATTGAGGAAAACTACGTCGTTTTGACGGATTCGATGGCGACGTTCGAAGAAAACTTGAAGAACTCTCAAAAAGTTATGGAAGAGCGCTTCGATTCGAAGATGGAGGAGTTAAAAGCCCTCCTTTTGCAAAATCTGAAAGGAAAAGGGACGTCCGGTGATGGATCCGACATAGACGCGTCAAATATCCATCATGGAGGAGGTTTCGGAGGAGAAAACGCCGGAGGAGACGGACCGGAAGATGAAATGACCGCCGGAACCCTAGCCCAAGGGGGCCGGCCACTGCACAGTCAGCCGGAGGTGTGGGGGTCCAGCGGCGGGGGTCCGGACGCCCAGCTAGGGCCGCACGGCTTCACAGCCGGCCCTAGCCGAGCGGCGGAAGCCTGGGGCCTTCCAGCAGGGGTCGTCGGCCCCTATTCCGGCCCAGGATGGGTCGGCAATCCCCATCCGACCACGGGAGGAGGCGCGGTGCCGCCTGGGCTGGCCGGGGGTGCTGCTACAGGGGGCTGGGGCCCGGAAATCCCTCTACAGGGCAGTTCGGGGCTGCTGCGGCCAGCAGGAGGAACGACAGCAAATTGGGGGCCTCTCCCTCACTCACCGGGAGCGGCCGGGCCGCAGCGGAATGGAGGAGGAGCCGGACATGGAGGGGGAGCCCAGTGGGGGGCCGGTCAACATCCAGGACAGCCGTGGAGACCACAACACCAGGGTTTCGGGCTGTTTCGGCCCACTGGAGCGAATGCGATCCCTCTCGGGGGGACGGCGGGAGTTGTTCATCCGCAACAGGCCGCACACCCAAATCTGGGGTACGGCAACGGACAGACGGGGCCGGTGAGACCGCAGATGGGGCATCAGGGTGGACAGGTGAGACCCCCGATGTGGAATCAGGGGGTGCAGCAGGGAGGTCCGGAGTTTCAGGGGCAGGATGGGGGTGGATTTGGCGGAGCGCCTCAGCGTCCCTACATGCAGCCGAAGCTGACCAGGATGAATTTCCCCAAGTTTAGGGGAGGAGATGCGCTAGAGTGGATCCAGAAGGCGGAGTTGTTCTTTAATTATCAAGAGATCCCTGAGGCGCAGTGGGTGCAACTGGCGGCGTTCCACCTGGAGGACGACGCGTACCAGTGGACGAAGTGGTTCTTGAGGGGCAGGGCATATGCCCCTTGAGCACAGTTCATTGAGGCCTTCTCTTCTCGGTTTGGGCCTTTGGAGTATGAGGACGTAGAGACCACGTTACAGAAGCTGCGACAGAGGGGAACCGTGGCAGAGTATCGGACAGAGTTCGAGAGGCTGGCCAACCGGGTCACTTGGGGAGAGCAGACGATGCTCAGTTGTTTCATATCGGGATTGAAGGACCACTTGCGCGACGAGGTCCACGCATATTTGCCACGCAGCTTGAGCCATGCCATAAGCATCGCTCGAATACAGGAGGAGCGTTACAACGGGCAGAGGACCCGGACAGCGGTCAAGCCACCCGCGGCTCCTACAGCGGGACGGAGGGAGACACCTCCCACCATTCGGCCCACAGTTACGAAATTGACTTGGCCAGAGATGCAGGCACGAAGGGAGAAGGGCCTGTGCTTCAATTGTGATGAGAAGTACACGCGGGGTCACACTTGTCAGAAGATTCAGGTCTTCATGCTGAGGGAAGAAGAGGAGGAGGAGGAGGATCCGCTAGAGGGTGTCGACCTTGAGGCACTCGATCTGACGGAGTTTGGGGTCTCTATACAGGCCATGGAGGGGGGATCCGCCCCAGTGACCCTCAGGTTCACAGGATTGGTCGGCAAGGAACGGGTCACCATACTGATAGATAGTGGGAGTACCCACAATTTTATCAACCCGTCGGTGGCTTCGAAGGTGGGACAGGCCATCGATACTGATGCAGCTTTCCAGGTCATGGTCGCAGATGGCAGCAAACTGAGGTGTGAGAGGGTCATGAAAGGGGTGGAGATCAGGATGCAGAGCTACGTGTGCCACACAGACTTGTATTTACTGCCGATCAGGGGCTCCGACATGGTACTGGGGGTTCAGTGGCTCCGGCAGCTACAACGGGTAACTACGGATTGGGTGCATCTTACCATGGAGTTTTCACAGTCGGGGAAGGAGTACTGCCTACGGGGGATTCGTTCTTCGCCCCTGAAGGAGATATCGCTGAGGAGCTTGCAGCGACTGGAGGGTCAGGGTTCACCCATGGCTATGCTGGTGGGGGTGGAGACATCAGAGACAGACCCCCCGCCCATCCCGCAGGAGATTCAGGCGCTACTGGCCCAATACGAGGATGTGTTCCAGGAGCCTTGTGGCCTACCACCGGCCAGGTCCAGGGAACATGGTATCCAGTTGAAGGAGGGGGCGGCGCCTCCGAATGTCAGGCCTTATCGGTACCCGTATATTCAGAAGGCAGAGATCGAACGAAGTGTGAAGGAGATGCTAGCAGCGGGCATTATACGGGCGAGTACCAGTGCCTTCTCCTCACCTATTATACTGGTGAAGAAGAAGGGCGGTTCATGGCGGTTCTGCGTGGACTATCGCAATCTGAACGAGTCCACTATCAAGGATAAGTTTCCTATTCCTATGATAGAGGAGCTTCTGGATGAGCTTCATGGAGCATGTCTTTTCACCAAACTGGATTTACGGTCGGGTTACCACCAGATACGGATGAAGTCCGAGGATATTCACAAGACGGCGTTTCGCACGCACGATGGGCACTACGAGTTCTTGGTGATGCCTTTCGGCCTCTCCAACGCCCCATCCACCTTCCAGGCGGTTATGAACGAGACCTTCCGGCCACTCCTTCGACAGTCGGTTCTCGTATTTTTCGATGATATTCTGATCTACAGCCGCAGTTGGGCGGAGCATCTGGAGCATGTGGCAGAGGTTCTATCTATTCTTCGACGGCATCAGTTCTACGCCAAGCAGTCGAAGTGTTCGTTTGGACAACCGGAGGTGGAGTACTTGGGTCACCTAGTTTCGGTGCAGGGGGTGCGCGCTGACCCCCGGAAGATAGAGAGCATGGTTACCTGGCCACGGCCTACTACAGTGCGGGCACTCAGAGGCTTCCTGGGCCTCACGGGGTATTATCGGCGGTTTGTAAGGGACTATGGGAAACTGGCCCGACCCCTTACCCAGCTCTTGCATAAGGAGTCTTTCACTTGGCATGAGGAGGCGGAGCAGGCTTTCTCCGCTCTCAAAGCGGCCATGACGACAACACCGGTGTTAGCTTTGCCCGATTTCAGCAAGGAGTTTGTTTTGGAGACGGATGCTTCGGGGGTTGGGATTGGAGCAGTGCTGATGCAGGAGGGGAGGCCCCTGGCTTACTGTAGCAAGGCTTTGGCCCCTCGGACTTTGGGCCTTTCCACCTACGAGAAGGAAATGCTGGCGATCCTTCATGCGGTGACTCTGTGGCGACCTTATTTGCTGGGCCATCATTTCAAGGTTCGCACGGATCATCAGAGCTTGAAACACTTCTTGGAACAACGATTGGCTTCCCCGCTACAACAGAAGTGGCTGACCAGGCTGCTGGGATACGACTATGAGATTGTGCACAAACAGGGGAAGGAAAATGTTGTTGCCGATGCTCTATCCCGGCTACCAGAGAGCACGGTCCTTCAGATCTCGGGGCCGTTGATCGAGTCTCTGGATGACATACAGGCCGATATAGCAGCGGACCCGGAGTTTGGCCCGATCTTGGAGGCTTTACGGCAAGGCCAACCGACGCCTTTCGGCTACCAACTGGTGGGGGGACCTTATACTATCAGGGCAGGGTGGTGATTCCGGCTACGTCCGCTTGGAAGGAAGTCATGCTACAGGAGTTCCATTCATCTCCAACCGGAGGACATGCCGGCGTGCTTCGCACCTTACAGCGCCTTCGGGCCAATGTCTATTGGAGGGGGCTTCGCAAGGACGCCCAGAGGTTCGTGCAGCAGTGCGAGACCTGCCAGCGTCAGAAGTACGAGACCACATCGCCAGCAGGGCTGCTTACCCCGTTGGAGATCCCGCAACATGTGTGGGAGACAGTTTCTATGGATTTCATTGAGGGCTTGCCACGATCGCAGGGCAAATCGGTGATTTTGGTGGTTGTGGACAAGCTCTCCAAGTATGGGCATTTCTTAGCTCTCAGTCATCCGTACTCCGCCGAGACGGTTGCTGAGCTCTTTGCCCGAGAGGTGGTTCGCTTACATGGTGTTCCTCGTTCGATTATCTCCGACCGCGATCCCGTCTTCATCAGCAACTTTTGGCAGGAGCTTTTCCGATTACAGGGCACTCGGCTTCGCATGAGTACGGCGAATCACCCACAGACCGATGGGCAGACGGAGGTCTTGAACAGAGGGGTAGAGACTTACCTCCGTTGTTTTGTCACTGATGAGCCACGTTCTTGGACTCGTTGGCTCCATTGGGCGGAGTATTGCTATAATACTTCGTTACACACAGCTAGCCGCATTACTCCTTTTGAAATTGTTTATGGGAGGCCGCCACCATCCTTACGCTCTTATGAGCCAGGCAGTACAGCTCTTCCGGCGGTGGACCGGGCTTTGCGCGATCGAGATCAGACATTAGCTATCCTGCGGGATAATCTTCTCTCCGCCCAAACCCGAATGAAGGTGCAAGCAGACAAACATCGGACTGAGCGGGAGTTCCAAGTCGGGGATGAGGTTTTTCTTCGTCTTCAGCCGTACAGACAGCTCTCCGTTGCCCGGCGGGCCAACCAGAAGCTAGCTCCACGGTATTATGGCCCCTTCCCCATTACTCACAGGGTGGGACCGGTTGCCTATACCCTGGCTCTGCCGGAGGGGTCTCGCATCCATCCTACATTTCATGTCTCTCTTCTGAAGAAGAAGTTGGGGGCCACAGTTACTGTTACGCCTTTTCTGCCCGCGGCAACGACTACCGGCGAGTTGCGTCCTATTCCGGAGGACATCCTGCTATCCAGATGGAAGAAACGGGGCACCGAATATCGCCCCGAGGTGCTGATTAAATGGAAAGACCTCTCAGAGGCTCATAATTCGTGGGTTGACTTCTTGGAGTTCCGTGAGCACTTTCCAGACTTCCAGCTTGAGGACAAGCTGCTTCTTGATGGGGAGGGGAATGTTATGCCCCCGGAGGATCTCCGATTCCGTGGTTACAAGTACGCCAGACGTCCGAAAGATGCGCCGGGAAAAGACCGGGCTGAACCATCCGGTTCAGCCCGCAACTAATCGACTAATGGAGGAGGGCTGAACCGCACTTGGTTCAGCCCTATGGGGGCCGGCCGGCCCCCTTGTGGAGTGGGGACTCTTAAATACCCCACTCCACCTCTTTGGGAGTTATGCAATTATCTTTTCAAGGTATTTTCCTTTCTTCCTAGCAAACCCTAGCCGTCTTTTCATTTCTTCTTCTTGTTCTTCCTAGAAAACCTAGCGGTAGCATAACAAGGATGCACATAAGGTCTGTGAGATGCAACCTCCTAATATATTTTTCTGTTGAGTGAGAGCTTGACACTTTTGAGAGACTCGATTGATTCACATTTGATCAATTTGACCATATTTGGTCATTTATGACACATTTGGTCCATTGAGTTTGACCTCACCCACATAGCTCACCGTTTAGGTTATTTGACCTCTTCTAGGGTTCCATTGAACCCCCATAGGACTAAAACGCCACTATCATTCTACACTTGTTTGACGTGATAACAGTTGCAACCGCCACCGGAGAAAAATTCTATTTTGAACCTAAATGTGTACATGGTCCAAGGACGAGGTTGGGTGTTCATGACCGGCACAACCATGCCAAACTGACCCTGATCTTTTTGTAGTTTATTCGGTGGGTCAAGTGTAAATATGAACTAATACTCTAACCTTTATTGCAACATTTATTGACTTATGTTCTGCACTGGTTTTTCGTATAAATTTTCGTTGAAAAACTTCAGCGCTTCTTTCAGGTAGTGGGAAGACCTACACCATGCAGCCACTACCCTTGAGAGCTTCGCAACATATTCTTAGACTGATGCACCATGCATACAGGAATCAAGGCCTCCAATTATTTGTCAGTTTCTTCGAAATATATGGCGGAAAGGTTTTCGATTTACTAAGTGATAGAAGGTTGATTTGAAGGATCTAATAATCTTTGTTCATAAATTTCTATTATGTGTTTACTTAGTTATTCTTATTCATCTTAATCAGAAAGCTTTGCATGAGAGAAGATGGCAAACAGCAAGTCTGCATAGTTGGTTTACAAGAATTTAGAGTGTCTAGTGTTGACACCATTAAGGAACATATAGAGAAGGGAAATGCGACAAGGACAACTGGTACAACTGGTGCAAATGAGGAATCATCGAGATCTCACGCTGTACTTCAGCTTGCTATTAAGAAGCTGCAAGATGGCAATGAGTCAAAACCTGCTAGAGTCATAGGCAAGCTATCGTTCATAGATTTGGCCGGCAGTGAACGAGGTGCAGACACCACTGATAATGACAAACATACTAGGTAATTCTTTAAAGGTTCCTGTTTTTCTAAACAATTTGACTCTAGGTAACATCAGTCCCTGAATAAAAATAAAATAATGAATATTTACCAAAAACTCCCCTCTACTATGCATAATTATAGGGACCACCACTCTATCTTTCAACATTACCAAAACCACCCTCTAAGTTTATATTGTTATCATGCATGTACCCCCCCCCCCCCCCAAAAAATACCGGAAGACCACTCCAATTTTTTTTCTGGTATATGTATGCTAATAATGTAGACTTAGAGGGGTGGTTTTAGTAATTTTGAAAGATTAGAGGGGTGGTTTTAGTAATTTTGAAAGATTAGAGGGGTGATCTTTGTAATTATGACTTTAGAGGGATGTCACAAGAAATGACCCTTAAGAATTGATTTTTGTTGCAGAATAGAAGGTGCTGAGATCAACAAAAGTCTTCTTGCCTTGAAAGAATGCATTAGAGCTCTTGACAGTGACCAGACTCATATTCCATTTAGAGGGAGCAAACTGACTGAAGTTCTTAGAGACTCATTCATGGGAAACTCACGCACAGTTATGATTTCATGTATTTCTCCAAGTTCTGGATCATGTGAACACACTTTGAACACATTAAGATATGCTGATAGGTAATTCTCTGAAAAAGAATGCAACATTTCTTGTTCTTTTTGTTACATAATGAGATTTTGACCGTTAACAGGGTGAAGAGCTTATCTAAAGGTGGAAACCTGAAGAAGGATATTTCAGCACCCTCGAACCTAAGGGAGTCAACTACTGCAGCTATATATTCAGTTTCACCTAATCTCTTTCCGCCTGAAAATAGAGGCATCGAGTATACTATTGAGAAAAATAGCTTTGGGTGGACCAAACAAACTCAGAAAGTAGCATCTTCACATTTCAACGCCGATAATGTTCCGACCGGGAGAGAGGATGTGCGACTAGCATCTTCTTATTCGAATCATTCCAGTAAAAATAGAGGTTTGATTAGAACAGAGCATGAATTCTCTGATGCGGCCCATGATAACAGGTCCTGGAGGAAGGATGAATCGTATTCATCTCCAGGTTTTGATGAGAAGACAATGAGAGCAACTGCCCAGATAAAGAAGCGAGATGTCACTGATGTACATAATAGTTTTCTGAATTCAGATGATGATTTGAACATCCTTCTAAAGGTATAATCTTATTGTTAATAGCTGCATTTACTCTATCTGTTCAAGTCAGAACATCAGATTTGTATTTGAATGCAGGAAGAAGAAGATCTGGTAATAGCTCACCGAAGACACGTAGAGGAGACAATGGATAATGTTAAGGAAGTGAGTTAAGTTTGGAATTATTTTTTTAGTGTTAATTAAGATTTTCCAACATTGCAAGATGCCCCCTCACTCAGTTAACATGCATTACAATTCCACTCCTCTTGAGAGGTTATTTATTGTACTAAAAATTATTAATGTGAACTCGGATGGGAGGTTTTACTAATTTCAAAAAATGGAGGGGGCGCCCTTGTAATTATGCAAAGTCCCAAGGGAGGTCCCCGTTATTAACCCTTTTTTAATTCTTCTGAAGTATCTTGATGCGATTCAAGTCCTTGCAGTACAAATGTGTAAATAAGTCTTGCTACCATGATGCAGGAGATGAAGTTGTTGGAAGAAGTGGAGGACCCTGGAAATCAGCTGGATACTTACATATCCAGATTAGATGCCCTTCTCTCTAGGAAGGCAGCTGGAATTGGACATTTGCAGACAAGATTGGTGCATTTCCAGAGGCTTTTGGCAGAGCATAATGTTTTGGTTTCATCCTTCGCACCATGAGTAACTATTCACCCGCCATTACTGAGGAAATATGCTTGATATGACCACATCGTTCGTCGCTGTCATCAGTAGGAGCGGCATCTCTATCTCCGTGCTTAATGAAGAGAATTCAGTTCTGGTATTCAGTTATGTGGCAGGGACGGTTATCAAACTCAACCGTCCCTTATGAAAATCAGGTACATATGAGGATTCTTATTCATTTAGTGTTGTTGCAGTTCACTTCATTTCTGTGCATAATCCGCATGTTCATAGGGTTAAACTGATTCTCTAGCATTTAGAAATATGAATTATTGTTCTTTTGTTGTGTACTGTTATGTTGGTCCTATTCCTCAACTCATGTCCTAATGCATATTATTCCCTATTCAAAATTTTGAAACTTATTCTCCATTATGTCATCAACATTGATCCCTTAAAATTGTTTCCTTTTGTTTTTATTCTTTAAGACTATCAGAGCCCGGACGACCTCTCCAGCATTTGTATTTGTTGGGTGTCAACTTATTACTATTCACTCTTCGAAAATATCCTCTAAACCTAACTAAAGATTCATATCTAGGCTTCGTTTGGCGCAGTGGTGGCGGTCACGAACGTGGTGGTCATGCCAAACATACATATTATGACGGTGGAGTTTTTGTTCAAATTCACCAGAGCAAAAAAAAAAACGCGCCAAACGGAGCCCTAGTCTCATGCCCTTGCCCTTAAGATGTATCTCTTGGCCCTTTTTGTTTCTCCACAATCTCTGGCAATGTATGGAAATTCAGAATCACTGTCATCCTTAACCCTACTGCTATTCTTAAATATTTTTTTTCGTATTGAATGGAGAACTCCAAAACATGAATCTTTCAGATAATCTTGTATGGAAAGAGCTATCTTCAATGGTTGCATATTGTGAAGATCTCAAGGGACAAGGGTAAAGCAGTCATTTACTCACCACTGGTTCTAGTGCTAACGACGAAGAAGTCCTCTCTAGATCATTGTAATTACTAGAATCTTGAGTTGTCATGTTATGAAGATACTCAGGGTGGTCTACAACCTTATGAAGATGCGAAGATCATTAAATATTTGTATTACATGCTTAAATATGGATCACTATGAAACAAAACTTCAGATCCTTAGGAGAGAACACTTGCTTTCATTGAAGAAGATATTCTCTATTGTGCATGTAGAGTTAAGTCGGAGGAATGTCGCGCATAAGTACAAATCTTCCCGGGGAGGACTAGTGCCTGTAACTCATTTCTCACAATAAAAATAGAGCATTTATATTAGCACACCACTTATGGATATTAACACCCCATAAAAACACCAAACACAAATTTTATGGATATTAGCACCCTGTAAGAACACCAAATAACAGAAGAATTTGAATACCTGTTATACTCACCACAACACTAACCATGCGACCCCTGTACCCATGCTCCTTCGCTCACTGCTCATCCCCATCGTTCCCGATGATGCTTCTGTCGCCCTCACAAGTAATATTTTCAATAGTTTTCAATTGTAGACATGTGGATTTGCTAAATATCATCAGACTTCTTTTCTCAAGTAAAAACTGTCACATTTATTTATTTATACATATGTATGAGGTGATTGTAAGAGTGACATTATAGGTGATTGTATTACAATGACATCGGCTTTTATTTTTGTAGAAGTGAGAAAGATGCGGGCAAGAGATTACTTCAACTGCATGCACTCGTAGTATTATTACGCTCCAATAATATACGATTCTTGAGAGTTTTTTATATATTTACTCTATGTTACTTAGCACTCAAAACAATAAAGAGAACTTAGGAAGCTTAAATGAATCTTTGGCATTAAGTAACTTATTATTGATAAACTCAACTTTCTCATAAGAATGTGTTAATTATGTCTCGAATCCTAACTCAAAGATGACGTTGACACTGATCTCGATCACTTTTTGTAGTTATTAGAGGTATTTTGTAAATACATGAAGTGTTATATAATCTCCTTGTCATTCTTGAAAAAGTGAAAAACAGACTGCTGATGCTGAAGGACATGACCCATCTTGGGGTGAACCATATAAATCTGTCTTCTGTGTTTTTTCTTTTCTTTTCATTTTTTGTTTGTTTGATCACTTCTACTCTCATTTCCGCAACAAAATGTACATGCGACAACTTCTTAGCGAAACATGGAGTATATCTTCTTCTCGAAGAAATACGGAATATGTCTACCTAGCCATGAAGCAGGAGGGTTTGAAAGATGGAAGGAAATAGTACGATCGATGAATGGATTTGCCAATGTTGAGCCTGGGCACCCTGGAGAGCACTAAGGAACACCTGACTGTCGACTAGATGGACAAAGGTGCCCATGGAGGTCTATTTATAGACTTTCTAAAATTGGGCTGCGGATAACCAAATTCTGTTATCCGCAGCTCAACTATGAACCCAAATCAACGATCGCGACCGAGACAAGAGGGGGGGAGTGGAAATCGAGACGTACACCCCCCTTGCCGAGGACTGGGTGAGTGGACCGAATGGTCCACCACCTGAACTGGGCGAGTGGACCTCTTGGTCCACTCAGGTAACCGGGCGAGTGGACCTATGGTCCACTCACCCCTTGCTCGGGCGAGTGGACCATTGGTCCACTCGCCCAGAGCCATGGGCGAGTGGACCATGAGTCCACTCGTCCAAGTTGGGGAGTGGTCCTATGGTCCACTTAAATGAATCTTTGGCATTAAGTAACTTATTATTGATAAACTCAACTTTCTCATAAGAATGTGTTAATTATGTCTCGAATCCTAACTCAAAGATGACGTTGACACTGATCTCGATCACTTTTTGTAGTTATTAGAGGTATTTTGTAAATACATGAAGTGTTATATAATCTCCTTGTCATTCTTGAAAAAGTGAAAAACAGACTGCTGATGCTGAAGGACATGACCCATCTTGGGGTGAACCATATAAATCTGTCTTCTGTGTTTTTTCTTTTCTTTTCATTTTTTGTTTGTTTGATCACTTCTACTCTCATTTCCGCAACAAAATGTACATGCGACAACTTCTTAGCGAAACATGGAGTATATCTTCTTCTCGAAGAAATACGGAATATGTCTACCTAGCCATGAAGCAGGAGGGTTTGAAAGATGGAAGGAAATAGTACGATCGATGAATGGATTTGCCATGGATGAATTGGCAAATTAATCCTCTAATCTCTCTCATTAGGCCTTTTTAGTGTATTCAGAGTGTTATTCATGCATGATTCCATGCAAAATTTTTGCAACATTTTACAAATTTATATATTCTCTTTAAGACATACCATGTAATGAATGACTCTTGTTCCAACAAGGAAAACATCTTACTTCGAAAAATCTATCTCTAGCAATTTACTTGACGAAAAAAATCTTTTTGTTCGTAGAAGCAAAGACGAATTTAGTTACCATTTTAATGTTGATACTGAATTAAGAGTTAGAGTCGTGGGGTTGCAAACTAATGCCTGAAAATCATTTGATAACTTTTGGATTCTATGATTGAGAACTATGAAACTTTTCTACGATAATAGAAGAGTATTTAATATCATATATGATTCCGTTCAACACGATAAAATGAAGCACATTGTGGTTCTTTGATATTTTATTAGTGACAAGTTGGATGGTTGGCGGATAGTGGTTTGTGCATGCGAATTGAAGCCCAATTAACTGATGTTTTCACCAAGATTTTTTTTAGCGCGGAGATATTGAAAACAAATAAGTTTGAACCCGATGATTTTCGCTGAGTTGCATGACGAGGAGAGTTGGAAATTCTATGATGTTCCATTTATACTATTCTTGGTTTTCATCATCTCTTAGGCTCTATTTGGTTTGGTTTTTTTGCTTTAGTGATTTTGGATAAAAACGTCACCGTCATAGAATGTATGTTTGACATGACAACGATTATGACCGCAAAAAAAAAATAGTTTTGAACATTAAAGTGGATGAAGTTTCTTAGGTGAGGTTGGGTGTTCACAAATGATGGTTCATAATCACCGTGTTCACAACTGCCGCAGCCACGTCAAACGGAGCCTTAATATAGATAGTTATTCCTTATAATTCATTGTTAGTATTATGGGAATAAATTGCTTGCTTTTATTTTTTTGATTGTATGACAAATATTAATTTATTATACACTTTTTTATCTATTTTAGTGGCTCATTGGCTAAGAATGAAACAAGAATCTCTCACACTTTTCTCAGGTATGTTTTTTAGTTGTGGGAATAAATTCTATTTGACCCCGTTCGCTCGGCGGAATTGGAGAAATGAATTGAAATTAAAATAACATAATTGGACAATTTTATTTTTCACGGGAATTAGTCAATTCTAATTCCCATCTCTCAATTCCTTTCAAAGGAATGAATTTTGTGTTCTCTTTATCAATTCTAGAAGTAGGAAATGAATGTGAAATCTGAGTAAAATGATGAATTAAGAGAGATAAGATGGCTTAATTTATTTTTAAACATCATATAATTTGTTCTAATTTACATATATTTTAATCGTAATTTTTTTAAAGTTTATCTAGTGAGCCCATGAGTCAACTCAATTGGCGTGGGAGCTCGTTTATTAAATTGAGCTCCATTTGGCTCACATAGCGACTAAAGACTCGTTTATATTTCTAATGCACACATCTTATTTTATATGTTAAATGCGCAATCTTTCATTTTAAAATGTTGATAGGCGGTAAGCCGGCCTCAAATTTTGTTTGGAGGTTGCCTAAACTATTTGTGATGGGGATTGGCGACACGGACCCGCGGTAGAGTACGAGTTATGGGTCTGTTCAGGTCCAGTTGTCCACTTGTCATATGTCGTTGACTCCGCGGGTTATTTGCCCGCATTTAGAACTAAAGGCTACATGGCCATTTGTTGATCCTCTTCTCTCCATAAGTGACATTAATATTTTGGATATGACATTAAGGGTCTATTTGGGACATCTCTAGTAGATTGAAAAGTTGCTTATCGAATAGAGATTGTTAAATAGAGCTTTTGAGAAGCTATTTTGAAAAAACTGCAGACTGTTTGGAGTGTCTATACATAAGTGATGATGGAACATAGCTTTTTAATTAAGGATTGTTTGGTAGAACAATTTTTTTTAGAACTTTTTTTTCAAAACGTCAATATTAAAATATTACTAAATATTTGAACATAACGTATAAAAAATATTAGAAAATATTTAAACATAACAAGAAAAATATAAATTGTTCCCAAACATTAAAAGAAGTAAATTTTTCCGGTGCGTTCTTTCCACATTTTCAATCATTTTTGTTCACCTGTGCGATAAATTTTTTTGATATTAATCATACTTTTGAATATGATGAATTCTAAGTTTGTTAAAAAAAGATGCCAGAAAATTTTACCTGCGGGCGCTGTATAATTCTTTGACAATACTATCTCGTATTGCAGACATATGATCAGATCATCCGACATCAAGCAAATTACTCTCAATATCATCCTCTGTTGTAGGATCATCATTTTCTAGGGGTATGAATGAGTCATCAGCATCGCAAGCATTAAATTCTGGGTCCCATCGAGACGGATGTCTACGAATGAAGTTATGCAATGTCATGGTCACTAGCACAATTGAACGTTGTTTCTTGAAATTGTATTGAGGCATTTTTTGAAGAATGTGCCATTTTTTCTTCCAAACACCAAACGTCCGCTCTATCACACTTCGAAGAGAAGAATGCGCCTTATTAAAATGCTTATGTCTGCCATGGACGTACGGAACGACTCCCGCGTGCAAAATCTGCCAAATGATATCTTGTTTCTGGATATGGTTTTAAATAGCTCATCTTTAATGGATATTCAACATCCACTAAATAATATTTACCTGTAATTAGTTGATAGGTTAAACATAATAACATGATAGTGAATGATTATAGCATATACGATCATTAATTCAACAATTTACCTTGAGGGGGATGAGGAAAATGTAGTCTATCGTTTGTCAATGCGCGCGCGAAGATACGACTATCATTAGCGAATCATTCCCATCCAGCGAGTGCAAATGTGAAGCACAGATTAAAGTCGCAAACATCCATCACATTTTGCGTTGTTGTACCATGACGTTCAATATATCGAACTTGATCTTCAACGGGTATCCTCGCATCTACATGTGTACCGTCAATTGCACCAACGCAGTCCTTAAAGAATGGCATGTAACGGGTGTCATACCTTATTTCCCCAGGTATATCTCTAAAATGACGATCAATTGGTTTTATAACGTCAACTGATAGTAGCAATAGTGATTTAAGACCTTTCGAAAAAATATCTACTTATAATTTCAGTCGAGTGTTGGAATCGCTCTTTTGTTAATGTCACAGAGCCTCCATGTACTAAGATATACAATGTAATTCCTAGGACTTCTCGTGAGGTTGTGCGTTGCGATCCTTGTAACTCATGTTCATGTTCTAGTTTTTGAAGTAAATCAATAAATATACGCTTTGACATTCGAAATGCGTCATGAATCCTATCTGAGTGTCCTTCAAGTAACTCTTTCAACCACTTCTCGCCTGTTTGAGTAGACGTCATGTATGGTCTTGTCTCGCGTATGCAATTATTTATCTCAGCAATTGTTGAAATAATTATATTACAGTACTCAATATATTGCACACGTTCTGGAGAAAGACATGTAGATTCTCCAAAATCTTCACTGGAAGAGTCATGTGCTTCCATTACCTAAGCTGTCAAAGAAGATAACATATATGATGAAAACATTATTTAAAAAATATTAAAAAAGACATTATTTGAAAATAACACAATGCTTCATTTAAAATTACCAAAATGACAATTACCAAAATAACATTAAATGTTTTCAAAACAACATTAAAAGTTTCAAAATAGAAATAAGCAATTTTGATTCAACCCAGAACATATCATAATATAGAAACAACACATAACTGCATAAATAAATGTCACTGCGCCCTGTTCTCATAAGCATTTTTGATCCACCAAACCCGTATATCTTCTGGAATGCTCATGAAAATCTCTCTACTGTTTTTGTCTCTAATGTAGTTCACAGCAAAATAGTACAAGTCGAGGTCACCACGTATCTCTGGAATACTGGAGATCAATTCCACTCTCTTTGATTGTGATAATTGATGGCGACTTCACTGCAAGTGCAGATTCGTGTAACTCTCTCATGTAGGAAATAATCAATCTTTTATTCTTTCTCATCCTTTTTTTCTCTTGCTCGAAGAGTTAAGATCTGAAATCAAGTTCAGAAAATAGTGGTATATACCTTAAATCAAGGAGAATGAGAAATCGCTGGAAGTGAAGATCTGAAATCAAGGAAACAGGGCGAATCTGGAAGCAGATCTGACCGTGGAAGAGGAGAAGCTGTCTCTGAATCGCCGGAGGTGCAGAGCTGGCCTCCGAATCGCTGGAGGAAGAGTTGAAAATGGAGAAACCAGGGGGCTCCAAATCTGAACAGAATCGCCGGAGGAAGCAGGGGTTGCGCAGTCGAACGGAATCGCCGGAGGAAGCAGAGGGCTGGCCGTCGGTGAGCTCGAAGAGGGCCGCGCGGTGGCCACCGAATTCGAAAGCCGTCGAGAAAGCTCGAAGAGGGATGCGCGGGATCGCTGCACAGTCGGGAGGGGGAGAAGAGAACGAGGCGCGATTTTCGGGAGTGCTTTTGGGAGAGCGATACGCGAACAGCCAGCCGCTTCCTGAAAATGCCCTAAAACGCCTTATTTAGAAACACAATTTTGAAAACGTTGATCCTTCAAACAGGTAAAAAACAGCTCTGGTGGTTGGAATAGAGCTTTTCCATCCGCCAGAGCTGTCCCAAACCGACCCTTAGTTTTCTAAAACATGATTTATGTGCTTTTAGCTTTTTTTTATTAACTTCATTTTGCTAAATACCAATCAAGTATTTTCGGCCGGACACTAGTTTTTCGCCCTAGCGGCCGTTTATTCCCCGGGAGGTCGTTATTCGCACGAGCACGTCGTTTTTTTCCCCCGAGCGCGAGTTTTTCGCCCGGGCGCACGTTTTTCCCCCCGAGCGCCCGTTTTTCTCCCGACCGGCTGTTTTTCGCTCGGGCGCGAGTATTTTGCCCGGGCTCGAGTTTTTCGCCCGTGCGACCGTTTTTGCCTGGGCGGCCATTTGTCGCACGGGGCGTGGTTTTTTTTCGGCCAGAAGCGCATTTTTCGCACATGCGGCCGTTTTTCGACCGACAGCACAATGTTCGCCCGTGCGCGCATTTTTCTCCAGGGATCAATGTCAGAAGAGAAGAAGTGTCGGTGATCGGGCGAATAGGGGTCCATAGATGGGATCTGGGAGGAGAGTAGAGATTTCTGAATAGAGCCAAATACGCAGGTTTTAAATGCGCGCTTATTGAAGATCACCCTTCCCAAACAGCTATAAATCAAGCGGCTGGGTATATATAATGTAATTAGTCAATTAATAATGAAGTGGTGGGAATAAAAAAGCCAGCCGGGGAAAGTAGTCAAGAAGCTTCTTATTTTTGAGCCAAATAAAATGTTTTTTTTCCTAATTTGGTTGGAGAAAAGCCTATATTAACTCATTTTTGGGCATTTTCGACCCATCTCTACCCATTTTCGGGAATTTTCGACCCATTTCAATCCACTTTCCAGGTGTTATAATGAGTTTGACATGTATTTATCAACTCTGGTCTTATTTAATTGGTTGTCTAATGCTATGTTCTAGAATATGTTAAGCCATGCTCATTGATTATTTCGATGTTTCATTGTATGATGAAGACATTGGTATAAGTTATACTCTTTCTATGTAGGCCAAGTCAATACCATATTATTGACTATGCAACGTACTGGCTCGATTTTCTAATGCGCTTAGAGGGGGCTGTGAGCGGCAGCGGCTATTGTGCCGTCGAGCTGAGGTACTGTCGTGGCTGGAGTACAATCAAAGCCGCAAGGGAGGGGCACCGTCTCTCGTATATATTGTTGTAAAACATGAAATTCATTGTATTGATAGTTATTGAGATAAGAGAACTTTAAATGCTTAAATAATTTTTGAAGTTATTATAGATAGTAATTATTCGCTTATTCCTCATAGTTCATTGTTAGTATTATGTGAATAAAATTGTTTACTTTTATTTTTATTCTTTAATTCTACGAGTCCATGAGTCAAGTCGATTGGCTTGAGGTCGCGACCGGCCACAATTGGCGGTCTTTCCGACTCTAATTCCGCTCGTTGAATTAGACTCCATCAAACTACTTGTTATATATATAGAGAAAGAGAGAACTAAAAGGCTATATAGCCATTTGTCTATCCACTTCCCTCCCCATGGCTAAAATAAGTGACACAATGAAGACAATTTGAAATCGGTGGTCCAAAAAAACATTGATTAGTTTACAGGGGGTGAAATTAAGCGCTTGTTTGGATCATTATGTCATATTCAGAGAATTAGTCAATTAACAATGTTGAAAGTAGTAGGGATAAAATAGACAATCGGCCAAACTAGCCGCGCCGCGGACTCTGAGCTTCTTAAAAACAACAATATTTTTGGAGGGTATGATTTGAACTTTTCTTTTGACAGTGACAACAATAACAATTTGTTGTAGCTAAAAATTACATTTTGACAGAGAGAAAGAAAAAAACAAAGAATTTGAAGGATGAGAAGGAATTTCGAGCATGCATTAATAGGCACAAATTTTGATTTGTTATAGGCACAAATTGCACGCTTAGAAAAAGTCAAATGCCTTTAAGGTGACGATTGATTCAAATCCGGATGCAAGTTGAGTTGAGCTGGCTCCGACTTTGAGCTCGGTCGACGTCTTTTGAGGTAAGCTTGAGCTAATCAGGCTCTGTTTATGATCAACTCACGAGCCAGGACAAGGACACGAGTTTTAAGTCTTTTTAGGCTATTATATATTTTCTCACAATTTTATTAATTATTTTCAAATATAAATGGATATGAAAAAAAATTTAATTTACTTATTAAGACCTAATTTTTCCACAATAAAAGATACTATACTAGGACTAAACTTTTCCTATGAGCCCGCTCAACTCAACTTCTACTATACTAGGACTAAACTTCTCCTATTTTTATATTTAGGCAAAATTATATATATTTTGGTGTCATAAAAATTTGAACTCAAGAACTTTTACTTCATTTCAATGACTTTTAACATAAAGTCAAGAATCACTATGTCAATTATAATTTAGGGCGCTGCTATTAGCACCGCAGTTTTGCATTTTCTTCTAATTTTTCGCGTATTTTGGAAATACGCTTTGCACATTCATTTTTTAGGAAAATTGTCGAACACGAAAGTTATATATTTTGACGAGATCTACAATTTTCGTGTTGAACACTTTTTCCAAAAAATGCATGTACAAGGCGTATTTCCAAAAGGCGCGAAACCTGGGCGTATTTCCAAAGTACGCCTTGTACATGCATTTTTAGGAAAAGTTTTTAACACGAAAGTTGTAGATCTCGTCGAAATCTACAACTTTCGTGTTGGACAATTTTCCTAAAACTGCATGTACAAGGCATATTTTCAAAAGGCGTGAAAAATTATGAGAAGATGCGGTGCGACTAGCCAAAACTGCGGTGCTAATAGCAGCACCCATAATTTATTAAAGATTTTTCAAATTGATATCATATATAATATCTATAAAGTTGAAAAATAAATTTAATGTAATTTATTGAATGATTTTTTTTTAAACACACTATATATATATATATATATATATATATATATATATATATATATATATATTAAAGGAACAAATAACTAGACCTCATGTAGGTCCGCCCCTATATATATATTAAAGGAACAAATATTAACCAAAATCCCTACAAACAAAATAATAATCCAATGTTGGCAGTCTAAGGTGAAGTGGACCTGATTTATCTTTATTGATCATTCTAGGAATGGAGCACGGAGTGTGTTCTTTGGAGAACCCGCAGTTGATATTATGCTCCATCGCATAATTCGTCATAACGTCCGCCGCCCTATTATCTTCCCTATATATGGATGCGTGGGCTAGTAAATTGAAAAGAATCCACCAACTGAACGATTTCCTTGCCAATCTCCCATAGCCTCCATTGAAAGATGTGTACATTGTCTATGACTTCCTTTGAATCACACTGAATGTGGACCGAGAATATGCTAAGAAGAGAGCGAAGAAAGAGACCGTCCCGAAGAGCAAGGCATTCGGCCATCAACGCATCACATAAGGGGTGAGAATGAGCAAATCCCGAACGCCGATTCGGTTCTCACATGTAAGTTTGAAAAATTACATATTGCAAACATCTATTTTTTGGGAATTACAAAAGCTTTCCCCCTGTGTTTACATTTAATAACATCTTTGCACAAAAATACTTCACAAGAGGGGAGTTCCAAGAAGGTATTTTTGTGTATACATTTTATTAAATGTAAACTCAAATTTAATGTAATTAGAGGGGGTGTAACATATAATTATGCTAATTCTCATGTGATCAGGTTCAAGTGATTAATAGTGTATGCACATTTATTAATAAGAATTTGAGTTTTTTCTTAGAAATTTTGCACTACTGTGCTTAAAATTTTGAAATTTCAATGAGAAGTTGAGAGCTCAACAAAATAAAAAGACTCACTTACCAAATTTCATCTCATTAACTGCATATGTAGAAACAAAAAATAATATTGAAAAGGGATTTATGGAGATCCAACTCAAGTAATTTTAAAGATAATTTTGATGATTAAAAGTATTGATGTTCTCACATTTGCATAATTCAATCTTCCTCCCAATTAACATATGTGCAGTTATTAGAGAATGTATCAGAAAATGCATCTGAATACAAGCAGCAACAACAGAAGGATGCTCTTATTCAGCTAGCGCTCCATTTACAAGCTTCGATGTCCGGTGACACGAAGCTCTGGTGCTTCTTTTTGGATTTCTTATGTGAGATGGCGATGGCGATGTCGTTGGGGAAGAGATCGCGGAAGACGAATCCATGGAGGATGGTGCAGATAAACAGAAACGACGCGGTGAAGGTGGAGATGGTTGCGAGCGAAAGAGACAGCGTTCTCGTGCTGACATTGTTGACTTGAGCCGTGTATCTGATCGTTGCAATCGCCGAACCGGCCATCGGAAAAGTATAAGCCCACCATGTTAGTGAGAACCTGCCAGATTTACAACAAGTTCAAATTGTGCTGGAGAAGATGTTGAAAAATGAAAAATTGAATGAGAGGGGGGAGTTGAAAGCGGGTGCCTGAATCCTCTGAAGAAGTTTACTCGAACAGCCTGCAGGAATACACACACACAGATGAAGAAAAAAGATTAGATGGAGCTTAAAAACAATCATTTTGTATAGCACAATTGACATTGTCGAAGGTGCCATCGAAACAAGAACTCACGAGAGAAGCATATAAGAACATGGCGATGAAGTAAGGGATCCTTGCGCCGATGCTGAATTCGCCCGTGATACCGGCCCACGCGGTGCAAGCTACGCTGGGCGCGGCGATGAATAAGAAGAAGACTGGATGGAGCTCTTTGGGCAGAGTCTCGTTCGTCGGAAGCCGCTGATACAGAGTCACGAACAGCACGGTGTAGTGCGCCACCCCCACCGCGAAGAAGAAGATAGGCCCTTCTTTGAGCCCCATGGATGCGCCCAGCAGCGCGCCGACAAAGTTTCCGACGACGGCTAAATGGTTGCACGGATTGGCCACCTTCGAAAGCCTGCGCTCGCCTCCCGACATCCACATGCCGTAAATCTTCAACTCCAGACACAGGATGGGAGCCATGAGCGCATGCCACACGAGTCCATGAATGCTTTTCGCGATGTATGGGGGCAAGCCTATCGCCAAGAAGAGACACGCGATCCATGGGGCGAAGAAGAAGTTGATTCTCACAGGATGATAGAATTCCCTTCTCACCGCTTCCAAGTAGAAGATGATCTTGAGAGCGTAGATGAAGCACAACAAGCTAAATAACAAGACAGAGGCGCACCAGAGGAACAAATTGATTTTCAGGCTTATGTTCATGAACTTCATGGAAGGAGATGTGGCCAATGTTTTCCACAGCATGGCTTGGCTTCCCACGCCCAGGCACATACCGAAAGAGGATATCGGAAATCGAAGTAGAAATGGCCATGTTTTGTTTTCGGGAAGAACCAGCACCTCTGATGCCTGAAATTTTGAATGTTATTAATGAAGTTTCTGTAGGTTTTTTACATACATAATGAACTTGGCTGGCAATAACTTACTCTCAGAGTGTCCAAATCAGGGCCTTTGAGGGCGTCGAAGTATCGCTTTACTGCCGGAAAAGAGTCTCCTTCTCCGTCTCCGGGATCCTCCGAGATAGATTTCTCTGTTTTTCCGGTCCATGTCTTGAAGGAATCATACCTTTTGTCACCGAGACCTTCAGGTCTCTGCAACTTTGAGAACTTTTTAGCTGAAGAGAAGCTCATGTGCAGGCATTGAGAGAAGCTTCTGTGATGTTTGATTGGCGTCGAATTGAACGATTCGTCGTATTGACAACTACTTGGCAGCTCTATTCTATCGTCCTCTGGGGGGAATATGATGACCTTGAAGGATCGGTCGTCATCAATGGCAGAAACAGAGTGGGATCTTTTGTGAGTCGTTGCAGCTGTAATGGATGGAACTGATGAAGGAGCGTCATTAATGGCCACCGATTGTACCTGAAATTATAAGATGGGATCAGGAAGGAGGGAAATTTTTCTGCAATTAACCATTGAAGTGATTTTTGAGTCAACCGACCTGCATATGCATACTGTTATTCATGAACTCTGAGTTTAACTCTTGGGGGAAGTAGCAATTCGAAGAAGAACCCAACGGTCTAATATACATGGACTGAAGAGTTAAAAGAATTCCATAAAAACTGTGGTTGAAAATGACAATTAGTCAAATGCAACAAAGAAACGGGCGGTGATGAAACATATAATATGATGATGCAATTAGTGATAACCAAATTTTATAATATCTTTAACTGCTGTAAGGAAATAGTTTGAAGTGGTAAAAAAAATTTTTAATTATTTAAAATGAAACTAATTTTTGATCTCATCCTTACGATGAAAAGAGAGAGAGAAAGAAAGATAAGATAGAGGAGGTGAGAGGGAGAGGGAATCTTTATACCTCTTCTGTATATTCCTGAGAGAGGAATAAGAATAGAGATAGGTAGAAAGAAATTGATTTTTTAGGTAAAAATGTAAATTTTTTTTTTACAAAGTAAAAATTGGAATATTGATTTTTATTTTTTATGGTCATTTCAAGTACTCATATTTATATGTTTTCAATAAAAGGCAGTGCTCATATGTGGGCGCAGTCCGCTCATATGCGGGCGCATCCCCGCCCATATGCGGACGCAGCCCGCCCATATGCGGGCGCATCCTGCTCATATGTGGGAGCAGCCCGCTCATATGCGGGCCCAATCCGCTCATATGTGGGAGCAGCCCGCTAAGAGTCAGTGAGCACTCACATAGGACTGGAGGCCCGTGCCGTTTCACTCGTATATATGTACTATTCTAAAAAGAAGCATGATGACTTCAAAATTGATAGAATAAAAAAGTCATTGAGAAAATTATATCCGTCCGTGATGACATAAAAAAATACAGACCGTCCACGATGGTCTGCGAACAGCCAAACAGTTTTGTGTTAGCCGCTATTCGCAGAACACGTTGGTCTGCGAATAGTCAATCAGTTTTGCGCTAGCCGTTATTCGCAGACCAAATTGGTGTGTGAACAGTCAATCGGTTTTGCGCTAGCCGTAATTCGCAGACCACGTTGGTCTGCGAATAGCGAAACTGTTTTATGTTTGATGCTATTCGCAGACCACGTTGATCTGCAAATAGTAAAACAGTTTGGTGATAGCCACTATTCGCAGACTACGTTCTGGCCGCTATTTGCAGACCACCTGATTTAGAAGGATTTTTGAAAACCGACGGCGAGGACAGTCTGCGGCGGGCGGGCTCTCAGTTGGGAGTGGGCGTAGCCCGTTGCTAGTGCGGGCATAGCCCGTCGCCATTGCACTAACATAGGGTCGGAGACCCGTGTCGTTCGGCTTGTGTGTGTATATATATAGTATATATATCCTATTCTAAAAAGATTTATGAGATGACTTTTTAATGCCATGAATTTAAAAGCCAATGGAGAAATCACGACAATCCATTTAAACCCCCTCATATGATCCGTCGTTTGTATTAAATAGGCGCTACCTCATGACATTTCATTTCCACGCCAACCATACCTCCTCACAACCCTCTCCCCCCCCCCCCCCCCCCCCCCCCCCCCCCCCCCCCGACCTCACGCAAGTAGCAGCTTCTCCTCCCTCCTAGCCCGTGACTAGGTCTTCCCAACGATTCTTCTCTACGACTCGCTTCTTCTGCTTGCGCTACTTTGTCTGGTGCGGCTTCCCCGTGCTAAGCGAGGAGCTTCGCCTCCTTCTTCGCATCCCCATCGATCACCAACGAGAACGAGAGGAATGGGCGGACGAAGGGTCATTTTGCTGCTCCAATCTTTGCAAATACGACATCTCCCATCATTGCCAATTTTTTTTTACTTTCAAAGATCTGTGATCTTCCTCCTTTGGCAGTTCTGCAGGTTACTCGGCTCAGCAAAGTCCTCCGAATCTCAGAGCTAGGGCATATGGATTCTCACTACTGGACTGTCGCTCTGCTCTGTACTACATATCATGTCTTAGTTGAATCCTAGATCCACAACATCAACAAGTTACTCTCTGAGCTTTGACCTAGGTATGCCCATGCATTCTCTTCCCCTACACTTTTTTCAGCTAATTCTATTGACAACACCTACGCATGGATTGAATTTGGATATTGGTTTTCCTAAGGTTCTTATCAGCTGAAATTTTGTTTATCATTTTTGTAATTCTCCCATTGTTGGATACTTACGTTTGTGGTTTTTACTGGGTGGATTTATGATATGCACATCAAGTGTGTTGAAACCAGAGAACTGACCTCGACGTTCACAATGGGTATGCAGCTGACCCTTACTTCACCTGAGCTAGAACACGTGACGGTCACTGAGAGTCGAAAGACCTTGCACCCAAGAAGACTCGAAGACCTGAAGACCAAAACAAACCCCTTGAGCTGCAGCGAGGAGGTCCCACCACAAACCCGGAAGATCAAAGAGAGCTTCCCCTCCCAAGCCAATGTTGAGCCTGGGCACCCTGGAGAGCACTAAGGAACACCTGACTGTCGACTAGATGGACAAAGGGCAGGAGTGCTTGCTCACAAGTGACATGCGAGGGAGAGAGGATGAAGAGGTCTCTCCCAAGGTGCCCATGGAGGTCTATTTATAGACTTTCTAAAATTGGGCTGCGGATAACCAAATTCTGTTATCCGCAGCTCAACTATGAACCCAAATCAACGATCGCGACCGAGACAAGAGGGGGGGAGTGGAAATCGAGACGTACACCCCCCTTGCCGAGGACTGGGTGAGTGGACCGAATGGTCCACCACCTGAACTGGGCGAGTGGACCTCTTGGTCCACTCAGGTAACCGGGCGAGTGGACCTATGGTCCACTCACCCCTTGCTCGGGCGAGTGGACCATTGGTCCACTCGCCCAGAGCCATGGGCGAGTGGACCATGAGTCCACTCGTCCAAGTTGGGGAGTGGTCCTATGGTCCACTTCCCTCCTCCCAGATGTTTCCCTTACTCGGCTCGGTTGGTCTCAATTGCCTCCAATTGGTCGATTCGCTTGTCCCGGCCACTTACACTATTGCGACCTCATCTGCGTCGAGTCACACCAGCTCGGCAAATATGAGGGTTGTACATAATCTCCGCTCTTTTCGAGCTCATCTCGAGCTCGGAAAGAAAGTCCAACACACCTATTTGACGGGCAGGTGGAACTTCTAAAGAATCTATGGAGGGTCCTGCCAATTGGATATAAAAGCCCCAAAGGGGGAGGTGAGGGGAGCACCATCCTTGAGAGCTCTCCTTACTCCCCCCCCCCTAAGCAGGATGGACCCTCCTCGGGATTTCAAAGCTCGTTTCAAGACTCTCCGGGAAGAGTCAAAGCAACTTGGCAGAACTCAGGCCTATGGTCCAGGGACCTTCACTCTCTTCCCCCATGCTGGTCGCGCGATCACTGCGGAAGAAGCATCGACTCGATCTGGCGAGGGAGGTGGCGTCGTCATCCTATCATGGGATAACTGACTTTGCCCAGCACCTAGAGATAGATATGGTGCTGATCCCTCGCCCATGCTCCTCTTTCACGATGATAAATGCTCTAACTTAAATGTATTTTCCAAATACTGACAGCTTGGTGTGCATAACGATGATAGATCCCAAGGAATGATGGAGCAGGTGAGTGCGGTTCTTCGAGCAAGCCCTGCCACTCACATTCAGGATCCTGTCGCGTACTCCCCCACTCATGATGACCCTGCTGTGAGGCACAGCCCCATGGACCTCCACTGAGAAGTCAAGGGATTGGGGGCTCGCAAGGTAGTTTTGCGGCTAGAGTTCTTGTTGAGCAGAGTATTTTGGTATATAATATTGTAACCTTGCAGGAGGGGACAAGGCATCGACGGACCAGTCGAGCCGGAGTGAGGTTTTCTCGCCACTCCCTTCTCCCACTGCTGTCGAAGAGCCTGCTGGATACCAGTATGATGTTTTCGAACGCCTATACCATTTTGCCGACACAGTGCGGAGGCAGGAGATTTCACTCAGCGAGCTACAAGAGATGAGAGCGTTCGCAGGGCCTGACCTCCCCGTTCGCATCTCCACGCTGGAGCAACGGATGGAGAGGCTGGAAGCCGACTTCAATCTGCTTAGGGAGGAGGTCCGGCTCACGTATGGAGGCATGACAACGCCGATAGAAGACCATCTACTACGGGTGGAGGAAACTGTGCGTACCGTGAGTGAGGAGGTTGCCTCGGCGAGGGAGTGCGTCGGGTCCATGCAAGGGGTGACGTCTTACGCCCGAGGTCGAGGCTTCTGGAAGTGGACGACGCGCTGACCGGACCTTTACCTTCTCTCTTGATGTTCCTTTTTAGCTATCTTTCATTCATTGTGTCACAATAAGAACTAGTTTCATGCGATGTTTCATCCTGCCTTGCGAACGTGCGCTTAACTGTATTTCGCTTCTGCGTTTAGCTGTTATTGACTATTCAGGCTCTGCTTTCGGTGCCGTGCATTTGTGGGCTAAGCATTGGGATGAACGATTGGATGTCGCGATAACCGTCCCGTGGGCGAGGAGTATAGGTCTTAGGTGAATGGTGTAACATCCCGACTTTTATTGGGTCTCTAGACCCTAGTGGACCTAATAAAAGTAAACCCAAAAGGTAGAAAGTAACTCGAATAGGGGTTATTGTGCTAGGAAACTCCGATTTGACTTCTGTCAATTTCGTTAGACTCGTATGACCAATACGAGCGCAATGGAATTCATTCCATCCCGATCCGAGGTTGTTTAGGGAAACGACCGTTCTGAGTATCGTAGTGCGTCACAACCACACTGTTGTGGAATAGTGACCAAACGTACTCAGAATTGACTTCTGTTAGTTCCGTTAGACTCATATGACCAATACGAGCGCAACAAAATTCTTTCCATCCCGATCCGAGGTCGTTTAGAGAAAATGACTGTTTTGAGTGTCGTAGCGCGTCACAACCACATTATTGTAAATTAGTGGCCACACGTACTCCAAATCGACTCCCGTCAGTTCCGTTAGACTCGTATGATCCATACAAGCGCCACGAAACTCATTGCACTCCAATCCGAGGTCATATGGGAAATATGTCCGTTTTAGGTTTCATAGACCGCCACTGCATAACGTACGAAATACGAAGCACACAAACTCGGATTCGACTCCAGTAAGTCTTGGTGGACCCCCCCCCCCCCCCCCCCCCCCCCGGACCTTGGGGGACCACACCATGAAGTTGACCTTGGTCAACCCCCCACCCCCAGCTTGGTTTCTTGAAACCTTCCTAAGAAAAAGGAGGGGGGAGGAACTCCTCCCTCAAGGGACGGGGCTGCCCAATGGGTGGGCAGCCACCCTTAGGGTAGTGGAACGGGGGGGGGGGGGGGAGAAAATATCTCCCCCCCCCCCCCCCCCCCACCCACCCACACTTTAGTCCCATATCGGGAATAAAGGGAGGGAGGCCCCTCTCCTCCCCTATAAAGGGGACCCCCCTACTGAGCACCCCTCCCCCCCCGCCCCCCCCCCCCCCCCCCCACCCCAGCCACCTCCCTCCCCCGCCCGAGCAGCACCCTGCCGGAGAAGCCTTCCCCGAAGCCATCTTCTTCTCGAGCCCCCCTTGCAGGTGGAACACCCTTCCCTCCCCCTTCCCACTCCCCTGAGGCAAGCCACCCGCCCTCCCCGTCGCCGGAGCGTCGCCAGCGCCACCCGAGCCTTGCCCAGGCTCATGTGCAGGCTGGTCATGAAAGTCGCATCCCCCAGTGCCAGTGGTGGCGCTGGGGGAGCAGGTCCCCACCCGGTGACCTCGACTCCGATGAGGGAAGGCGGCAGGGCCTCCAGAGAATGCGTCTCCGGTGGCACCCGCGAGCTCCCCCCTTCCCCCGTGCTTCCTGCAGTGTTTCTGCGGCCGGCGGCGCTGGCCACCGGACCACCCTTGGAGGAAAGCCCCACCCCCGGCGAACCAACTAGGGCCGGGGAAAGGCCCTCCCGGGGGAGGGGTGGCACGGCCATGGACTGCATGGCCCATGCAAGCCCCCCCCCCCCGTCTCTTCTCTCTTATTCCGACGGTGGCCGGCGGCGCCTGGCCGGCGGACCACCGCTGGAGTAGTCGCCGGCCCCCAGCAAGTCGGTCGGGGGCGGCGCCGGCGGAAGGCGGCTACCTCCCGACGGTGGCAGAGGCCGCCACCCTCTGCCTCGCCGGGAGGGGCAGCCGCCGCCGTCCGATCTCTTGATGAGATCGGACGGCGACGGGAATCTTAATTCCCGCCCTCCCCTCCTTTTCTGTGCCCCCGCAGCGGATCAGCCCAGATCCGCTATGGGGGCAAAGGGAGGGCACGCGGTCTAGCACCCCCTCCAGCCTCCCAAACCCCTATCCGCACCCCAATTGCACCCTCCCCCTTCCTCATTTTGCTAGGGCTAATCTAGGCCCCTATGCCAAATTGTCCAATATGAAAAATGTTCCCCACTCAGAGGGGCACCTCCAGTAATTTTTTTGAGGTTTTTGGGTTGAGTTTTGCTATTTTTAAATACCTATACAAGGTTTCATTAAAGGAATTAAAGGCCCAAATGATTTTGAAAAATTCCCAAAAAATTATAGGCTCAAATTTAGGCTATTTACAACTTCTATCAAAGTTTGGATTTTTTTATCAATTCTTTTGATAATTTTAAAAACCTAAATGAGATTTCTACGAGCAAAATAACGCCCTAAATTGAACGGAAAGTTTTGGGAAAAACTTGCGGGCCCTCGACACGTCATCTTAACTATATAGTAAAGTCGTGCGAGTCGATCAAAGATAAATGGTAAGCTCACCAATTACGACAAGAAATCGACCAAGTTAAAAGCATCGAAACACGCAATCGGGTCGCAATCGCGAGACGACATTTCTAATCAGTAACGACATGATAATTAAAGTGTGAACCCAAGGCAGACAGAAACAAGGAGTCTCATAAAATATAAGTCGACCCCGATCTATAACTAAAATAAACAGGCTCCTATGAGCGGAGAAGAGACCCCCTATGAACGGGGAAACAATAGAGTTTCCTCCTAAGGACGGAGACGACACCGAAGCCTCCTGAAAAAGGAGTGATTGGACTACTAACCTGCTTATTTATGTTCTCCAGTCTCGTATTGGTCCTGCATTTACCACCTGCAATTATTCCTTTTAATACTCCAGTCTCGCACTGGTCACTTAATTATGCTTTCTGTTCGTTCATTTCCAATACTCTAGTCTCGCACTGGTCACGTAGCTATTGTTTTCTGTTTGTTCTTTTCAATACTCCAGTCTTGCACTGGTCGGTTGATTATTATTTTCTGTTCATTCCTTTCGATACTCCAGTCTCGTACTAGTCCAATTAATTCGGCCCTTGCCTTCAGCCTTCCTTTCTGTTAAGTACTTTTTTACTCAGCTCCGCAGTTTATGTTGCACTTTATTATGCTTGCGGTGCTAACCCAGGTCCTGCGCTAAATATCAGATCTTTCTATGCTGCCATAGGATCTTAGTTGGGGATAACCAAGAGTTGAGTTCTTCCTCTAGGGTTAGCCCCAAATAAGATGCCCCACTTCTGCTGCGTCTCCCGGGCAAAAGTTGTGTAGCCGGTTGAGTCAAGGAAGCCGCAGTGGACCTGGAGTAGTCATCCCTTTTCGTAAAATTGTTTGCAAATTGCTTGCTATAAAAGTGGCGGGTCAGTCACGCCCGCAGACCGTTCGTATCGGTGCGGGAGGGTTGACGACTCATGATGACAGAGAGATGTGCACCGCGGGTTAACACCACTTCGAACCCGTTGTTTTGCCTCTACTGGTCGGCCTAAATCTCGGAATCGTCGGATGTCGCTCACATCCAATTAGTACACCAAGTTGTACGGGAGGGCCTGGGTGATACGGTACGACTACGCTCAGAAGTGGCAGGATTGACCACTGTCACCGACGGCCACATAGGCGAGGCCCGCGGGATTCGTTACCCTGCTAGAAGAGAAGCGGTCCAAACTGTGTTGACACAGGGTTGTGTGAGTATAGGTTGAATACATGATGTGTGTATGCAAGATAGGATTGCTAGCGTTGTTGTAAACTGTGCGTCCCCTTCTGCTTTATTGAAATTGTGGCTGGTAGGCCCTATTGATATGTATGTATACCTCCTGCTAACCTTTTCCTTGCTTCGGCTATTTATTTTAGTACTTTAGTCCGCCCCCGGGATACGGATCCGGGGAGGGAATGTGTTTTCCACTTAGCTCTATGACTAACGGTTATTCTTATAATCATTCACAGGATATGGGACAGCGCGAAGCCCCCGCACCGCAGGATGACTTACCGGCCCTAGAGATTGCCCGATCAGATACTCCAGCCTCTCCCCTGTCTTCCGTGACGTGAGTCCTAGAGTATAGGGCTAAATAAAGAGTGTTTTATTGTACTTATTGTAGCCCTCGCAGCATTTTATGTAAACAGTAGGCCACGACCTTTTTGATTAGCTATATATATAGTCTCTGCCTCCTTACTTCCCTAAATTCTGCTTCCGCTGTGTGACTCTGATGTGTGATGTAATGATTCTTGTGTCTGACAAGGCGATCACTCAGTGCTTGAGAGGGTGGGTCGTCGCCACCCGGTGAAACATCCCAACTTTAAAATAGGGCCTAATCGGTTCAGTTGAACCCTTGGAGGAGCTTAGGCCGGGTCAGAGGAAAACCACGACCCGACCTTCGCCACATAATGGTGGTCATTTAGAGAAATGACTGTTTTGGGTAGCATTGTGCTTCACCACAACACCGAAGTTGTACAGTGAGCATACAAGCTTCAAATTGACTTCCGTCAGTTGTGTTAGACTCATATGGTCGATACGAGTGCAACGAAACTCGTTTCGTTTCAATCCGAGGTTGTTTAGAGAAAACGACTATTTTAAGTATCGTAGTGCGTCACGACAAAGACATTGGGGTACAGTGACCATACGCACTCCAAATTGACTTCCGTCAGTTCCGTTAGACTCGTATGGTCAATACGAGTGTAGCGGAATTTGTTTCGTCCCGATCAGAGGTCGTTTGGAGAAAACGACCATTTTGAGTATCGTAGTGCGTTACAATAAAGTCATTGGGGTACAGTGACCATACGCACTTCAAATTGACTTCTGTGAATTGCATTAGACTCGTATGGTCGATACGAGTGCAACAGAACTCGTTTCGTTCCAATCCGAGGTCATTTGGTGAAAGTGACTGTTTTGGGTACCGTACCGCGTCACGACGACGCTATTTTAGTGTAGTGACCATAAGCACTTCAAATTGACTTCTGCCAATTGCGTTAGACTCGTATGGTCGATACGAGTGCAACAGAACTCGTTTCGTTCCAATCCGAGGTCATTTGGTGAAAGTTACCATTTTGAGTGTCGTAGCGCGTCACGACGATGCTATTTTAGTATAGTGAGCATGGGTGCTCTGGATCGACTTCCGTCAATTGCGTTAGACTCGTATGGTCGATACAAGTGCAACAAAACTCGTTTCATTCCAATCCGAGGTCATTTGGTGAAAGCAACCATTTTGAGTGTCATAGCGTGTCACGACGATGCTATTTTAGTATAGTGAGCATACGTGCTCCGAATGGACTTCCGTCAGTTGCGTTAGACTCGTATAGTCGATACGAGTGCAACGAAACTCGTTTTGTTCCAATCCGAGGTCGTTCGGAGAAAACGACCATTTTGAGTAGCGTTGAGCGTCACAAAAACGTCATTTTAGATAATTGAGCTAACACTACAAGAAATATGGCTTGTAGTGACGAAAATTTTGGTCACTAAATATTGCGGGTTGGTCACTAAAGACATTTAGTGACCGAATTTAGTCCGTCACTAGGTGGTTGCAAAATGACGTCACAGAATGTATTTAGTGACAAAAATAATTTTCGTCACTGAATGTATATTTTTAGTGACGAAATAATTTTCATCACTATTTAGTTTTAGCAACTAAGATTTTTTTCGTCACTAAATGTACACTTTTAATGACAATTATTCTCCGTCACTGAATATTTATTGTGACCAAAAGAATCAGTCACTAAATATATTTAGTAGCCAAAATATCTTTGGTCACTAAATGCATTTTTTTTTGACAACCAATCTCCATCACTGGTATTTAGTGACCAACAAATTTTGTCACTAAACATATTTATTGTTCAAAAAATTATTTGTTGCTGAAATAATACTTTTAGTGACCAAATGAATTTAGTTATTATTTAAGCACAATATCATACACAATAATAGAATTTCAAATTGCTAAAAGAAACTTATTTCAAGGAGAATTTTTATTTTTATTTCATTAATAAAAAATGAAGGTGGGAGATAGCCCAAACCCTTCTATACAGACCAATGAAACTTTTATCTCTCTATTAAAGTTAATACATGATTGAAGGAGTTGGGCCGCATCTGAGTAAATTAGATATGTGTTCTTCTCCAAGTAGCTGCTTCTGTCATACAAGACCTGATACAATTAGCTATATATTAGTCATATAAGAATCAATATATCACTGCATATATGTAACATGTAAAATAGTTCAAATGGGACAATTCTAAGAATCACTTCAGAAGAGGGTCGGACAGCTTAAATTCTTTCACGATTTTAATTTCTGTCTACAGTGCTGGAAGAAAAATAGACTCACCTCCTAGGAGCTCTTCCATGCAGATGGCAGTTTTAGCACCTCAAGCACGTGTATTCCTTTCTTACATGCAGGAAAATTCAACACAGATTAGATAACCACTAAACACAATAAACTTCATGGGCTTTGGAACTTAATATGTTTTAATTAAGTTCAAACCATTGAAATCGGGTGTGATAAGTTAAACAGGTATTCAGCACTCAAGAAGTGAATGTACTGATTTTTATAAAGAAGTTTATATATTATCTATCCAATACAATACTCAATAAGGTTGTAAGCTCTTACGGAAAATAATACTCCCAAAACATTAATAAAAAAACAATGAAAAGAATATCTGAATAACTTAGACTGAAAATAGTTGGAAAGCTAAGTACGGCCAGTTGAGCTAACGAATGGTTATCCAATAACTGATTAATGGCTATCATATAATCGAAAACTAAATACCAATCAAATTGTGTATTCTATAACTCAATAAAATTCTATCACAGCATTGATGTTTATCCAACTGTTGATTATCCAGCTTGAATGATAATATAGAAAAATTTCATAACCAACAAACAATAATCACTAAAAATTTGTGACACACGTACATAAGCAACATTAACCAAAATGGCAAGAAAAACAAAATTTTATAACCATCTCTAAGAAGTCATTCTATGCTACGAACCCCAACAATCAAGATTCATAGGAAATAACATTAACAAGATTTGGAGAAATAATAGCCAACAAAAAAATTTGTTTTCTAACTGCATGAGTAAATACCGATCCAGAAGCGGCAAACTGGTAGATCGAGTCACGGATAGGAGGAATCTCAGCCCCACAAACACAATTACCAGTGAGGAAGATAATGGAAGACCTGAGAGTGAAACCCTTCGTTCAGCAAAATGTAGTAAATAACAAGAAGGAAAAACCATCGTTCAGCGAAATGGAGCAGAAAAAACAATCGTTCAGGAAATGGAGCACACCTGCGAAATGGATCAGAAGACCGACGACGAGCAGAGGAGTAGAAGGCCTCGAAAACCTTCGTTCCGTCGAGGGAGTGATGCGAGCCAATCAGAAATCGCGATTCTGTGATTCTGTGAACCTTGCGATCATCACTCTCACGATCGTTCTTCGGCAGTTATCGCATCTATCGATTACAATCGCATCAGGGAGAGGGTTGCGCGATCGGGATGAGATCCTTGAGAGAGGCGAAGAGGAAAATGAGGGATAGAAAAGCACTAGGGCAGTGCGGTTGGGAATACCTAGGGCGAGAACCGGCCTGGGTAATATCGAGAACTTAGATAGCGCGCGGGGCCGAAATGTTGGCGGGGAACGAAAATATTGGCACTAAATTTGTTAAAAAAAATATTTAGTGTCTTCTAATTTGTGATCACTATTTTTCAATTAAGTGACTAAAATATTTTTAGTCACTATTTTTTTTTTCATTTCTACAAACTGACGAAAGCTGATTTGAGCAGACGTATCCGACGAGGGGTGATTTGCGAAGCCGTCATGGAGAGACTCTAAACGGGAAGTCTTGTATGGGCCGGGATGTAGTTTTCTGGAAAAGGTAGGAGCGCTAACTTAACTCATAGATACGTTGGAGAGAAGTTACTGAATTGAAGGATGTCGGTGAGGAGTGACTTTAAGGAATTCCGCGAGGATCAACTCGAGATGCCTCCGAGGAAGTTAATTAGCATAGCTTATATGTTTAATGATTTTTTATTAGAAAATAATTTTCATTTAGGAGGGAATAAATGATTTTTTTTATGAAAGAAACTACAAAATTTGATAATTAGTGACTATTTTTTTTTGTCACTACATAAAAAATGTAGTGACTAATTTTTTTGTCACTAAAAACTTCATAAATTTACAATAGTGACAGAACTTATATTTCGTCACTAAATATATGTCTTTAGTGACCAGCCGTTTATTTCGTCACTGAAGATGTGTCTTTAGTGACGAACTATATTTCGTCACTAAAGATATGTCTTTAGTAACGAAATAAATTTCGTCACTAAAGCCAGATTTCTTGTAGTGTAACGTGCTCCGAATCAAATTCTGTCAATTGCATTAGACTCGTATGGACGATACGAGTGCAACAAAATTCATTTCGCTTAATTCCGATGTCGTTTGGTCAATTAATTAAAAATATTGCTTGTAAAATTATACGAAGCTTTGAGATACGTAAACGCTGGATTTCAACTCTGCCACATTCATTGATGACCCGACACTCGACGACGCAGACTCATGTTGACTTTGACCCGCATATGGGGGACCCACTTAGGGTTGACTTTGTCAACTCTCTTCTAAAAGGTGATTTTATAACTCTTAAAACTCTTCCACCCAAGCCATCCATTATCATTTCTAAGACACCCATGGCTTAAGGCCACAACTAACTCATGCTTAGCCTAAACCCCCACTAACCTAATCTAGGCTTAAGACAAGTAGTGACTTTAGATATTTTTGAAAACTAAACCCTAGCCTAACCCAACCCGGCCTAGTCCCTCTAACCATGCAAGTACATACCCTCTCCAATTAAAGGCTGCCAGCTACACCTCCCTGCCAACACCCACCTCAGCCGACCATGGTTGGGCCAACCATGGCTAAGGAGAAGAGGAGGAAGGACTAAGGAGCTCTCCCTACTTCCATAAAAAGGCCCCCCCTCCACTGTCCCAGATGGACTCACCCTCTCCCCATCTCAAGTGGAACCCACCACCACCCTCTGCCGGAGCCAACCTCGCCGGAGAATCCCCAACCCGAGCTCCACCACCTCGCCACCCTCCCATTGCAAGTTCGTCGGAGGGCTTCCGGAGGAACCCAAACAAACCGGTACCTCCTCCTCTCCTCCCTCCCAAGTATCCTGACGCCTTGCATGTGAGCTCCGGCGACAGGAGCGCCGCCGCCGCCTTCCCCCTCTCCTCCGTCCGAAGCAGGAGAACCTACAGCTCCGGCGGTGGCCGGCGGTGGCCGGCGGCGGCAGGCCACCGGACCGCCGCCGGAGTAAGCGCCCGCCCCCTGGGAGTCGGCCGGGGGCGGAGCCATGGCCGGCCTGCGGCGGGGAAGGCCAAGAGGCGGTCGGAGCGCACATGAGAGTTTGGTTTTGATAAATTTTTTTATAAAATTTTATAATTATATTGATTATGATGTTAGATTTTTCTGGGCCTTATAAGTATCCCAAATGCAAAATCTCTGAACATAAAAGTTGCGCCCGCACCTTGGAGAGCACTAGCAGCCAACCAAGACTAGCCTAGAGGAGAGGACTCTCCAAAAAATCCCGGGGTCCCCTCCAAGGTGCCCTTAAGGGTCTATTTATAGATTTTTCTAGGCTGGTCTGCAAATAACATGAATCCGCCTTTTAATTTTATTAACCGCACCCCAAATTGGTCTGCTAATAGCCTAACTCCGCTGTTCTGAAGGGCTATTTGAAGCCCATAAGGGGCATCACGGTCATTTCCTCCTAAAGCCCTTGGGGGCGAGTGGTCCATGAGGGGACCACTCGCCGAACACTCGCCGAACTCTCGCTCCTAAAATCCCTTTATTTTTATTGGATTGTAACATCCCGACTTTTATTGGGCCACTAGACCCTAGTAAGCCCAATAAAAGTAAACCCGAACGATAGAAAACGACCATTTTAAGTAGCGTTGCGCGCCGCAAATAAGTCATTGGGGTACAGTGACCAAACGAACCCCGATTTGACTTCCGTCAGATCCGTTGAACTCGTATGAACCATACGAGTGCAACGGAATTCGTTGCGCCTCAGTCCGAAGTCGTTTGAAGAAAACGACCGTTTTTAGTAGCGTTGCGCGCCGCAACTAAGTCATTGGGGTACAGTGACCAAACGAACCCCGATTTGACTTCCGTCAGATCCGTTGAACTCGTATGAACCATACGAGTGCAACGGAATTCGTTGCGCCTCAGTCCGAAGTCGTTTGAAGAAAACGACCGTTTTTAGTAGCGTTGCGCGCCGCAACTAAGTCATTGGGGTACAGTGACCAAACGAACCCCGATTTGACTTCCGTCAGATCCGTTGAACTCGTATGAACCATACGAGTGCAACGGAATTCGTTGCGCCTCAGTCCGAAGTCGTTTGAAGAAAACGACCGTTTTTAGTAGCGTTGCGCGCCGCAACTAAGTCATTGGGGTACAGTGACCAAACGAACCCCGATTTGACTTCCGTCAGATCCGTTGAACTCGTATGAACCATACAAGTGCAACGGAATTCGTTGCGCCTCAGTCCGAAGTCGTTTGAAGAAAACGACCGTTTTTAGTAGCGTTGCGCGCCGCAACTAAGTCATTGGGGTACAGTGACCAAACGAACCCCGATTTGACTTCCGTCAGATCCGTTGAACTCGTATGAACCATACGAGTGCAACGGAATTCGTTGCGCCTCAATCCGAAGTCGTTTGAAGAAAATGACCGTTTTTAGTAGCGTTGCGCGCCGCAACTAAGTCATTGGGGTACAGTGACCAAACGAACCCCGATTTGACTTCCGTCAGATCCGCTGAACTCGTATGAACCATACGAGTGCAACGGAATTCGTTGCGCCTCGATCCGAAGTCGTTTGGAGAAAACGACCGTTTCGGGTGTCGTAGCGCGCCGCTACCTCATTATTATAGTGACCGTACGTACCCCAAATCGACTTCCGTCAGACTCGTTGAACTTGTGTGGACAATACAGGCACCACGGAACTCGTTGCACCTCAATACAAGGTCATATGGAGAGTATGCCACTTTAGCACTATGCAGATCGCCTCGGTGAAACGCACGAGGTATAAAGCACACGAGCCCGGCAACGGCCCCGGCAACTCTTATCGGCCTCGAAGAACCTAGATAGACCCCGGTCAAACCACGACCCCCCTATTAGGGTAAGAAAGGAAAGGGGGGGGGGGGGGGGGGGAAATATCTCCCCCCACTCACCCCCCCCCCCCCCCCCCCCACCCTTTCATGCACGTGAGAAAAAAAGGGGGGGGGGGGGGGGGGGAGAAATATCTCCCCCCCCACTCACCCTCCCTTCATACACGTGGAAGGGAGGGAGAGGGGGGGGGGGGGATGGCTCCCCTCCTTCCTATAAAAGGAGGGGCAGCCCCTCCATTCCTCCCCCACACACCACCTCTCTCTCTCTCTCCCTCAGCTCCCCTCTGCCAGCACCCCAACCCAGCCGGCCACCCCCCTCGCCGGAGCTAGCCGGAGCCAAGCCGCCACCACCCTCCTCTTCCTCCTCCATGGCCGGCCACCACCACCCTTCCTCCTCCCGAGCACCCCCTCCACCCTAGGTAGAGATCTCCCCCTCCCCTTTCCTACCTCCCGGAGGAGGCGTTCAGGCCGCCGGCAGTCACGGCCGGCGGCGGCCGCGTCTTCCCCCTCCTCCTCGCGCTCCCTGTAAGGGAGATTCTCCCTTCCCCGGCGGCGGCCGGCGGCGCCAGGTTGCCGGGCCACCGCCGGACGGCTGCCCCCTCCCCGGCGCCCCGACCAGGGGCGGCAGGGAGGGCTGCACGCGAGGGGGGCGGCGGTGCAGCAAGCCGGCACGGCTCGGGCTGGCTGCACCGCGCCTCCCCGCCCCTTCTGCCCCGTTGTCCGGTGGGGTCCGGCGGCGCCCGGCCGCCGGGCCACCACCGGAGTTGGCGCCGGCCCCCGGCGCACCGACCGGGGGCGGCGCCGGTGACCCTCCGACGAGAGGGGCGGCGGCACAGCGGCCTGCATGGCCCATGCAGGCCACGCCGCAGCCGCCCGCCCCTATTACTCCCTTCCCCGGCGGTGGCCGGCGGTGCCAGGCCGCCGGACCACCCCCGGAGGAGTCGCCGGCCCCCGGCGCACTGGCCGGGGGCTTCCCCCATCCCTTCCCTCCGGTGGGGGCGGTGGCGGCAAGCCTGCATGAGGCGTACAGGCCGCCACCGCCCCCGTGCCCTTACAGCACGAACCCCGGCGGTGGCCGGCGGCGCCAGGCCGCCGGACCACCACCGGAGTGGTCGCCTGCCCCCGGCGCACCGACCGGGGGCGGCGCCGGCCACATCCGGCCGCTGCCAGCGGCGGCAGCGGCCGTCTCCCGTCAGGGCTGACGGGAGCCGTTCGATCTCCCCCGGGAGATCAACGGCTCCTGTAGCCTTAACTCCCGCCCCCGCGTGGGTTTGAGTGCCCCCACAGCGGATCCGCTGTGGATCCGCTGTGGGGACAAAGGACGGCGCCCGGTGCGGCGCCCCCAGGTCCCTCCCTGCCTCTATTTGCACCCCAAACCCCCTATAGGCTTCTCCATTTTTCTGAGGAAAAATGGGGCCGTTTCAGAAAAAGTTTTCTAAATGAAAAGTGTGCCTCACCCTTAGGGGCACCCTCTGTAATTTTTTGGGATTTTTAGGAGGGGTTTTACTATTTTTAAAACCCAATATAAAGTTTATTTTAGGTAATAAAATACCCAAATGAGTCTCTAAAATTCCCCAAATATTAGGGGCACTAAATATAGGTATTTTACAAATACTATCAAAGATAGGAAGTGTGGACATGTGATTTGACCCCTCGAAAGCCTTTTCAAACAAAAATAGACGCCCGGAAAGCGCTGGGTGGTCTTTTTACCGGCAGTAAGGCCCCCCCTCCCTGAACCCGGTTCGGTTCAGGATTGGGGAGGGGGGGCCTTACAAATGGATCAGAGCTACCACGATCCGACCACATGGGGCAGTCTTTCAATCCTCTCGTCCCCGTTTCCGTTCCTTGGTTCGGGACGAACCACGCAGCGGAAGCCTGGTGGACCCTTTAGGCTTAGAGTTAAGGATTCGAGACTGCACGGTAGTACACCCACACGCTTTCCGCTTACTTTTCGTTTCAGTCCTGCAAAATTCCCTTATTTTTGCAAGTTCTGATATTCATGTTGTTACTTCTCCAGATACCGGAGTCGAGCAACGGAAGGTCCTCCTCTGAGGATCAGTACCACCCTACCACCCCACCACCAGTCCCAGCCACACCAGCCGCAGCTCCATTTGGAGATACAGAGCTAGGACGGACACTGATAGCCTTGTTAGCAGCTTTCCAGACAGCCACCCTACGACCACCCCAGCAGGCCACCGTACCCACCGATCTGCTGACCACGTTCCGAGGGCTAAGGCCCCCCACCTTCCGAGGTACAGAGTCAGCTATCCAGGCCGAGGAGTGGGTGGAGAGGGTAGAGGAGCTTCTTGTAGGGATGATGTGCCCAGCAGTAGCCGCAGTATCCCTAGTAGTGACCATGTTAGAGGGCTATGCACGAGACTGGTGGAGGGCAGCTAGCCGCTCCGCTTTTAGAGGGCGACCCCTCAGCACCATTCTCTGGGGGGAGTTCTCAGAGGCCTTCTTGGAGCACTTCATTTCGGATGCAGACCGCATGGCACTCCAGGAGCGGTTCCTGCAGATCAGGCAGGGAGCTAGGACAGTTCCAGACTACCAGAGAGAGTTTATCCACCTGGCCCGCTTCGCCGGGACCTTAGCAGGTACAGATAGGGACAGGGCGGCCAGATTTTATCGGGGATTACGAGACGACCTCCGTCAGGCCCTGATCATGATTTCCCAGGCATCCTTCCACACGATCGCCTCACATGCCACCGCTCTGGAGATGGACCAGCGGATGGTAGCCCAGCAGCGGAGGGGACATGTAGGTGTTCCCCAGACCCAGGGCCGGGAGAGAGGGGTAGGTCCTCGCAGGCAGGGCCGAGATGGGAGACAGCGTCAGCGTCACCAGCCATATAGACGGGCACCCCAGCCCCGACCAGCACCCCAGCCCCGACCAGCACCCCCAGCCCCAGCACCTCAGGTCGTCCCAGCCGCACGACGAGATGTTCCCTTCGCAGGGAACTGCTACCTATGCCAGCAGCCTGGGCATATACGAGCCTTTTGCCCGCAGGCTACCGGGAGACCCGGCTTAGGAGCAGTACAGAGAGCGGCAGAGAGAGGACGAGGTGGACGCAGAGGACGTCCCGCAGGCAGGAGGGAGCCGGCTAGGCAGGGCAGAGCAGCACCGCTCGAGGCATACGCGTTGGATCTCCAGCACGGTCCTGTTCCTGACGTAGTGATAGGTATCTACTTCCGATAGTAGGATATCCTAGGAGATGTTATAGCTTTATATGTTGGGACTTTTGTATATGTCATCCCTACTCATGTATATGTACGAAAGCTTTTGATTATGATATATATATATACATATATGTTGTCAGGTTTACTTTTGGTAGAAGGTCGCCCCGCTAAAACACTGTTCGATACCGGCGCCACACATTCTTTCGTTGCACAAAACTTCATCGCAGACAAGGAGAACACGGTACGATCATCCGGGATGTCAATCCGAATACGACTCCCGGATGGATCAGATATGACTTCCACCGAAAAGTGTTCCTTCCAGGCAATGCTAGGAGGCATAGAGTTCGAAGTCAACGCCACCATCTTAGCAATAACCGGGTTCGACATCATTCTGGGGATGGATTGGTTGGCAGAGCACAGCGCCCAAATCAATTGTTCAACTCGAGAAATCCGCCTCCAGAATCCGAATGGGCAAGTTATCACCCTAGCAGGTATACCCTCCGTCACCCGCATCATCTTAACGTCTGCACAAACTGTCAAGGCAGTGCGGCGGAAGGACGAGATATACCTAATCTACTTTGAGATGGAAAACACGACGCAAGTACTCTCTAAAGTACCCGTGATCAGGGACTTCCCAGATATCTTCCCAGAGTCACTCCCCGGGTTGCCCCCGCAACGGGAAGTGGACTTCCAAATCGAACTTACTCAAGGAGCCCGACCAGTGTCCCGGGCACCGTACCGGATGGCCCCGAGGGAACTGGCCGAGCTCAAAATTCAGCTACAAGAGTTAGTCGACGCAGGATTCGTACGTCCTAGTACCTCTCCCTGGGGAGCCCCAGTACTGTTCGTTAAAAAGAAGGATGGATCGCTGCGCCTCTGCATCGACTACAGAGGTTTGAATAAACTCACGGTCCGGAATACCTATCCCCTACCCCGGATAGATGAACTATTCGATCAACTGCAAGGCGCGTCTGTCTTTTCCAAGATGGACTTAAGGTCCGGCTACTATCAACTTAGAGTGCGAGAAGAGGACATTCCCAAGACCGCTTTCAGCTCTCGCTACGGACTATACGAGTTCATGGTAATGCCATTTGGGCTAACCAATGCCCCGTCCGCCTTTATGGCTTTGATGAATACAGTATTCAAACCCTTTCTGGACCATTTCGTAATAGTCTTCATAGATGATATCCTCATCTACTCAAAGAACAAAACCGATCACTCCAGGCACCTCCAAATGGTACTACTTAAGCTAAGAGAGCACTCGCTCTTCGCCAAGTTTAGCAAATGCGAGTTCTGGATGGAAGAAGTCGGCTTTCTGGGACACACCATCAATAAAAACGGAGTAGCAGTGGATCAGGCCAAAGTGCAAGCAGTACGAGATTGGCCGCCACTTAAGACAGCAGCAGACGTCCGAAGTTTCCTTGGCCTCGCCGGCTACTACCGTAAGTTCGTCGAAGGTTTCTCCAAAATCGCGTTACCACTTACCTCTCTCACCAAGAAGGATGTGACCTTCCAATGGTCTCCCGAATGCGAGGCAGCATTCATCGAACTGAAGAACCGGCTGATATCGGCCCCAATCCTAACCCTCCCCTCCGGTACCGAGGGTTTTCAAATCTATGCTGATGCCTCTCTGAAAGGATTAGGGGCCGTGCTTATGCAACATGGTAAGGTGATTGCCTACGCCTCACGTCAGCTCAAGCCACATGAGCTAAACTACGCCACCCATGACCTGGAACTGGGGGCGGTAGTTTTCGCATTAAAAGTCTGGAGACACTACCTCTACGGGATACGATGCGAAATCTTCTCCGATCATAAAAGCCTCAAATACGTCTTCACCCAGAAGGAGCTGAACCTCCGGCAGTGTCGGTGGTTAGAATTCCTCTGTGATTATGACTTCGCCCTCCAGTACCACCCCGGCAAGGCTAATAAGGTCGCAGACGCCTTGAGTCGGCAGCCTCCGAGGACCGGGAGTTGGTTAGAAATGGTGCCGGAGGAGTTGGTCAAATCATTGGCAAAAATGGATATTAACCTCATCACCCGCAGAAATCCGATGGAATACCAGGCTCATCTTTATTGGATGGAGATACAGTGCGACATTAGGGATAGAATACGGGAAGCCCAGAAGGTCGACGTAGAAGCGGCCTCGATCATTCAGGCCTTGCAACACGGCGCGCAAGAAGACTACAACTTGTATGATGGCATCCTACAATACAGACACCGCATCTTCATCCCCGCTGCAGAGGGAATCCGGGAAGAAATCCTCCGCGAAGCACATCAAACCAGGTACTCCATACACCCGGGAGTAGTAAAGATGTACACGGATCTGCGAAGGACGTTATATTGGCCAGGAATGAAGAAGGACGTCACCAATTATGTTGCACATTGCCAGACCTGTCAAATGGTCAAGGCGGAATGTCGAAGCCCAGGAGGTCTACTACAACCCCTGCCAATTCCAGAATGGAAATTTGAAGATATCTCCATGGATTTCGTCCATGGTTTACCTCGATCCCGTGCAGGAAACGACTCAATATGGGTCGTAGTAGATCGACTCACCAAAGTGGCTCGTTTCATTCCAAACCGACAAGGCGACGGCGTCGACATCTTAGCCCGGCAATTTATAGAGCAAGTGGTCCGATTCCATGGGGTACCTAAGTCAATCGTCTCTGACCGCGATGGACGCTTCACGTCAAAGGAATGGAGACGAGTACAGGCGTATCTAGGAACCAGATTAGCTTTTAGTACCGCCTTCCACCCCCAGACCGACGGGCAAACAGAAAGGACAAATCGGACGATGGAGGACCTCCTCCGATTATGCATAGTGGAACACAGCGAGCCTTGGGAACAGTTACTGCCCTTAGTAGAGTTCTCCTACAATAACAGTTTCCAAGCAAGCATCAAAATGGCACCTTACGAAGCCCTTTACGGAAGACGATGTCGGACACCGCTATCTTGGGCACAGGATGAGGACCCCGAAGCCTTGGGAGTCACCTACATCGACGATACCACCGCCGCGATAAGATTAATCCGGGAACACATGCTGGAAGCGCAGAGCCGGCAGGCCAAGTATTACGACGCGCGTCACCGGCAAGTGGAATTCCAAGTGGGAGATATGGTTCTCTTAAAGATAAAGCCTATGCACGGAATATCTCGAATAAAGAAGCAGAAAAAGCTGGATCCACGCTACTTAGGTCCATATCAAGTCATAGAAAGAGTTGGCCCGGTGGCTTATAGGCTAGCTCTGCCAGCTGCACTGGGGAACCTCCACGACGTATTTCACGTCTCCTCGCTAAGACGTGTCCTACGCCAACCAGAGCAGCATCTCCCTGCACCACCAACATCAGTACAATCCGACCGATCTGTCCAACTCGAACCTGTGAAGATAGTGGATTCCAAGATCAAAGAGCTGCGGAACAAAACCATCACAATGGTCAAGATCTTGTGGTCAAATTTTGGGCGCGAAGAATTCACCTGGGAACCCGAGACGCTCGTTCGAGAAAAATACCCGGCACTCTTTCCCCAAGTACGTCCGTTAAAACCCCTACTTTAGCCAATTTTCGGGGACGAAAATCCCTTTATTTTTATTGGATTGTAACATCCCGACTTTTATTGGGCCACTAGACCCTAGTAAGCCCAATAAAAGTAAACCCGAACGATAGAAAACGACCATTTTAAGTAGCGTTGCGCGCCGCAAATAAGTCATTGGGGTACAGTGACCAAACGAACCCCGATTTGACTTCCGTCAGATCCGTTGAACTCGTATGAACCATACGAGTGCAACGGAATTCGTTGCGCCTCAGTCCGAAGTCGTTTGAAGAAAACGACCGTTTTTAGTAGCGTTGCGCGCCGCAACTAAGTCATTGGGGTACAGTGACCAAATGAACCCCGATTTGACTTCCGTCAGATCCGTTGAACTCGTATGAACCATACGAGTGCAACGGAATTCGTTGCGCCTCAGTCCGAAGTCGTTTGAAGAAAACGACCGTTTTTAGTAGCGTTGCGCGCCGCAACTAAGTCATTGGGGTACAGTGACCAAACGAACCCCGATTTGACTTCCGTCAGATCCGTTGAACTCGTATGAACCATACGAGTGCAACGGAATTCGTTGCGCCTCAGTCCGAAGTCGTTTGAAGAAAACGACCGTTTTTAGTAGCGTTGCGCGCCGCAACTAAGTCATTGGGGTACAGTGACCAAACGAACCCCGATTTGACTTCCGTCAGATCCGTTGAACTCGTATGAACCATACGAGTGCAACGGAATTCGTTGCGCCTCAGTCCGAAGTCGTTTGAAGAAAACGACCGTTTTTAGTAGCGTTGCGCGCCGCAACTAAGTCATTGGGGTACAGTGACCAAACGAACCCCGATTTGACTTCCGTCAGATCCGTTGAACTCGTATGAACCATACGAGTGCAACGGAATTCGTTGCGCCTCAATCCGAAGTCGTTTGAAGAAAATGACCGTTTTTAGTAGCGTTGCGCGCCGCAACTAAGTCATTGGGGTACAGTGACCAAACGAACCCCGATTTGACTTCCGTCAGATCCGCTGAACTCGTATGAACCATACGAGTGCAACGGAATTCGTTGCGCCTCGATCCGAAGTCGTTTGGAGAAAACGACCGTTTCGGGTGTCGTAGCGCGCCGCTACCTCATTATTATAGTGACCGTACGTACCCCAAATCGACTTCCGTCAGACTCGTTGAACTTGTGTGGACAATACAGGCACCACGGAACTCGTTGCACCTCGATACAAGGTCATATGGAGAGTATGCCACTTTAGCACTATGCAGATCGCCTCGGTGAAACGCACGAGGTATAAAGCACGCGAGCCCGGCAACGGCCCCGGCAACTCTTATCGGCCTCGAAGAACCTAGATAGACCCCGGTCAAACCACGACCCCCCTATTAGGGTAAGAAAGGAAAGGGGGGGGGGGGAAATATCTCCCCCCACTCACCCCCCCCCCCCCCCCCCACCCTTTCATGCACGTGAGAAAAAAGGGGGGGGGGGGAGAAATATCTCCCCCCCCACTCACCCTCCCTTCATACACGTGGAAGGGAGGGAGAGGTGGGGGGGGATGGCTCCCCTCCTTCCTATAAAAGGAGGGGCAGCCCCTCCATTCCTCCCCCACACACCACCTCTCTCTCTCTCTCCCTCAGCTCCCCTCTGCCAGCACCCCAACCCAGCCGGCCACCCCCCTCGCCGGAGCTAGCCGGAGCCAAGCCGCCACCACCCTCCTCTTCCTCCTCCATGGCCGGCCACCACCACCCTTCCTCCTCCCGAGCACCCCCTCCACCCCAGGTAGAGATCTCCCCCTCCCCTTTCCTACCTCCCGGAGGAGGCGTTCAAGCCGCCGGCAGTCACGGCCGGCGGCGGCCGCGTCTTCCCCCTCCTCCTCGCGCTCCCTGTAAGGGAGATTCTCCCTTCCCCGGCGGCGGCCGGCGGCGCCAGGTTGCCGGGCCACCGCCGGACGGCTGCCCCCTCCCCGGCGCCCCGACCAGGGGCGGCAGGGAGGGCTGCACGCGAGGGGGCGGCGGTGCAGCAAGCCGGCACGGCTCGGGCTGGCTGCACCGCGCCTCCCCGCCCCTTCTGCCCCGTTGTCCGGTGGGGTCCGGCGGCGCCCGGCCGCCGGGCCACCACCGGAGTTGGCGCCGGCCCCCGGCGCACCGACCGGGGGCGGCGCCGGTGACCCTCCGACGAGAGGGGCGGCGGCACAGCGGCCTGCATGGCCCATGCAGGCCACGCCGCAGCCGCCCGCCCCTATTACTCCCTTCCCCGGCGGTGGCCGGCGGTGCCAGGCCGCCGGACCACCCCCGGAGGAGTCGCCGGCCCCCGGCGCACTGGCCGGGGGCTTCCCCCATCCCTTCCCTCCGGTGGGGGCGGTGGCGGCAAGCCTGCATGAGGCGTACAGGCCGCCACCGCCCCCGTGCCCTTACAGCACGAACCCCGGCGGTGGCCGGCGGCGCCAGGCCGCCGGACCACCACCGGAGTGGTCGCCTGCCCCCGGCGCACCGACCGGGGGCGGCGCCGGCCACATCCGGCCGCTGCCAGCGGCGGCAGCGGCCGTCTCCCGTCAGGGCTGACGGGAGCCGTTCGATCTCCCCCGGGAGATCAACGGCTCCTGTAGCCTTAACTCCCGCCCCCGCGTGGGTTTGAGTGCCCCCACAGCGGATCCGCTGTGGATCCGCTGTGGGGACAAAGGACGGCGCCCGGTGCGGCGCCCCCAGATCCCTCCCTGCCTCTATTTGCACCCCAAACCCCCTATAGGCTTCTCCATTTTTCTGAGGAAAAATGGGGCCGTTTCAGAAAAAGTTTTCTAAATGAAAAGTGTGCCTCACCCTTAGGGGCACCCTCTGTAATTTTTTGGGATTTTTAGGAGGGGTTTTACTATTTTTAAAACCCAATATAAAGTTTATTTTAGGTAATAAAATACCCAAATGAGTCTCTAAAATTCCCCAAATATTAGGGGCACTAAATATAGGTATTTTACAAATACTATCAAAGATAGGAAGTGTGGACATGTGATTTGACCCCTCGAAAGCCTTTTCAAACAAAAATAGACGCCCGGAAAAGAGCGAAATTCATTAAAATAAATCGGCGTCCCCTCGACGCATATTTAAATACTTATCCCAAAATTATGCATAGTAAGCTAAGAGACCGACTAAGCTCGGAAAAACAACGCAAAAATCGGAACGACATCGCGACGCGGCGCCAAAACGTAACCTCGTCGCGACAATGATAAAAGTACGGAGTCGTCGATCGAAGCCTCCTCTGATAGAGTGATTGGACTACTAACCATTTCATCTTATGCAATTACAGTCTGTACTTTCATTTAAATCCAGTCTCGTACTGGTCCCCCCCGCATTTACATTCTGTACTTTCATTTAAATCCAGTCTCGTACTGGTCCCCCGCATTTACATTCTGTACTATCATTTAGATCCAGTCTCGTACTGGTCCCCCCCCCCCCCCCCCCCCCCCCCCCCCCGCATCTACATTCAGCACTTTCATTTAAATCCAGTCTCGTACTGGTCCTATTTACATGGCCTTTGCTTTCGGCCTACTTTCCTGTTTAATACATGGCCTTTGCTTTCGGCCTACTTTCCTGTTTAATACATGGCCTTTGCTTTCGGCCTACTTTCCTGTTTAATACATGGCCTTTGCTTTCGGCCTACTTTCCTGTTTAATACATGGCCTTTGCTTTCGGCCTACTTTCCTGTTTAATACATGGCCTTTTGCTTTCGGCCTACTTTCCTGTTTAATACATGGCCTTTGCTTTCGGCCTACTTTTCTGTTTATTACATGGCCCATTCTTCGGCCTAATTTATTTACTAGCGCAGAGCTGCCGTGGCCACGAATGCGGTGCTTATCCTCCCTTCGGCGAGGCCTTAGTTGGGAAAAACCCGGAGTCGAGTCTCTCCTCCCAGGTTAGTCCCAAGCAAGGAGCCCTCCTACCGCTAAGCCACCCGGTCCAAGATCGTGCGACCGGTCGAGTAGAAATTGCCCCGTGGCCTAAGGGTTTGTTTTATATAAAGCGGGTGAAGATTGATTGGAAGTGGCGGGTCGGTCACGCTCGCAGACCGTTCGTACCGGTGCGGGTGGGTTGACGACTCATGGCGACAGGGAGATGGGCACAACGGGTTATTACCCTCTGAGCCTGTAGTTTCGCCTCCGCTGGTCGGCCTAAAAATCAGTTCGCCGGATGTCGCTCACATCCACTCAGTACACTAAGCTGTACAGGAGGGCCTGAGTGATACGGTACGACTACATTCAGAAGTGGCAGGACTGGCCACTGTCGCCGACGGCCACATCGGTGAGGCCCGCGGGATTAGCTCCCCTGCTTGAACTAAAGCGGTCTAAAACTGTGTCGACACAGGGTCCTTTGTGTGGTTACAGGTCTTGAGTACCTGGGTGTGTGTATGCGCGTGATAGTGTTAGATATTTACTATACGGCGCGGTTGTGGATACTAGGGCAGGAGCCCCGCTATATATATATATATATATAAATATATACATTTGCCTGCTGCTAACCCTTTCCTTGCTTCGGCTATTTCAAATTCGGTCTTTTAGCCGCCCCCTGGATACGGATCCGGGGAGGGGGATGTGTTTTCTACTTAGCTCTGTGACTAACGGTTATTTCTTATAACCAATCACAGGAGACGGGACAGCGTGAAGCCCCCACATCACAGGTCGATCTCGAAGCCTTGGAGATGATCCGTACGACTTTCCCAGCCCCGCCCCCTGTCTTCCGAGACGTGAGTCCTAGGGTATAGGACCGGCTTAGGCCCTTTTGTTCAGTCGATGTAGCCTTCAAGGCACTTTTGTAAACGTTAGGCTTCGGCCCCGTTAAGTATGTAAATATAAGCAGTGTGGTTTGGTTTCCTATTTTTTTGTTGATTGCTTCCGCTATGCGTTCTGATGTGAAGTTGTGATTCTTGTGCCTGACAAAGAGACCGCTCAGTGCTTAAGCAGGTGGGACGTCGCCACCCGGAAAGCGCTGGGTGGTCTTTTTACCGGCAGTAAGGCCCCCCCTCCCTGAACCCGGTTCGGTTCAGGATTGGGGAGGGGGGGCCTTACATCCATCATCTAAACCGGTCTCGCCGTCAAAGGTAGACTGCTTGCGACGGCCCCGGGAAAGGATCCCCCCAAGGCTGCCCGGTTCGCTCCCTGGCTCATCTCGAGAAGGGATCCCAGCGCTCCTTTTCGCTCCAGGAGAGCCCTGGCCGTCCGTCGGGGTCGGGAGGAGGGAGGTTCCGCTTCAAAGTCTCCCCATTCGGCCGTCCCCTCTTCCCCCGACCTCCGAATGCAGGTACTTTCATTTCTCATTACCTCTTCGCTATTCCTCGAGATAACATTTCCCGATGGCGTGGGACCATTCGCAGGAGGCGCTGGATACCGAGGAGAGTCGTGGTGTCGTCCTGCTGAAAACCGCGCCTCCTCCGCCCGCCGATATGAGAACCTCGCCGGCCCTCAATCTCTCTTCTTCCATCCTTCCTGGGGGGACCCGACTTCAAACAGGTAGCGTCTCGCGTACTGTGAACGCTCTTGCTGTTCCTTGGTTCTAATTGCTGCTTTCCGCAGCTCTCGTCTCGGACACCGCGGGATTGACCCTTACTCCTCTCCGCTCTCCCTTTCGCCCGGGAACCCCTACGTCTGCGAACGGGCGCGGGGGCTCACCGGCGATGGACCATGGTCGCGCCCCTCCGGCCCCTAATCAGGCTGCCATTCCTGCCATTAATCTGGAACCCCTCCGACCAGGGAAAGGTAAGTCTCTTCATCCCACGGCCAGCATGTTTGAGGTGAATCCCTCGACATCCCGCCCCCCTAGGCAGCACGAGCCCGTACCAGGTAGGTAGCCTTCTTGGACTTGCCCTGATTTTATCCCCTATTGTTGAAGCGAAAGATCTTCGTTTTCGCAGGTCACCGGAAGGCCCCCCCCCCCCCCCCCCATGGGGTTATACGACGGCGGGGAAGGGATGGTCTCGCCACACCCTTCACCCGGAGAGCTTGAGGATTTTCTGGGCGACCCCACCGACGTTCATACCATGAAGGAGCGAATGAAGGAAGTGCTGGGGAAGCTCATCTTCATGTAGCGGGAATTCGCTGGTCAGCTGGACGGTCAGCGGATGGAGACCGTTCGCGAGCTCAAAGTCCTCCGACGGGATTACGCTCGCCTTCTCGCTGAGGTGGAACGCTTGGGTGCTGAGGGTGGGGAGCTTTCTCCCGGGAGGCATGCTGCGCGGGCGAGGGACCAGCTGCACCTAGCCAACCAGGAGATTACCGTGATGACCGCGTACTACAACCCGAGGGTGCCTCCGGTCGTTGATACTCGAGGTCGGGGTCGGTGGCATTGGCTGGAGCATTAGCCCGCCGACCCCCTCCCCTTCCTGCTTTTCCTCTCAACTCCTTCGGGAAACTCTGCAAGACTTTGGTTCTGTAATAATTTTCTGATTTCTGCGGATGATGGCTTTACTCTTGATCTCGCCTTTTACTTTCTTATATTTCTTTTGTTTCCGCTGTGGGTTAACGCCTTGCCTTGCTTTCCGCCTAACTAAGCTAACTTCCAACCATGCGGTATTCTGAGGAAAGATCATTCGCCGAATCCTTGAAAATGCTTGGGCGAAAATAGGCCGGCTCGGATTCCGAGGCGTCGGGGTAGTGCCGTCACCATCGCCTCACCCGCCGCTCGAGGAAATGATTACTTTTTCATGCCTTTCTATAAATAGGCTCTCACCAACTTTATTTATTACGCCTTATCCCGCCTCCATATTCCTCATCCGCCGACTGCTTTCGCACCTTTTACGTTCGCGCGAGCTCCTCCACTCAACCTTTGTGAGATGGGCGGTGAACCGGATGGAAGGGGCAAATGCGCCAGCGCTTTCGCAGACCACGATTTCGACCCCTGCGACCTCACCGAGGAGGCTCTCCTGACCACCATCGCGAACTACATCCCGGGGGAATTCACCGCGACCCGTCCGGAACCCGGTGATCGCATCAATTCCTTCTCTCCCGGGACCCTCACCATCCCGTTAGAGCACTTCGAGGTGGGGTTCCGCCTCCCTATTTGGCCGGAAGTCTGCCAGACGCTCCGATACTTTGGAGTTGTTCCCTCCCAGCTCAACCCGAACTCCATCGCCATGCTGGTGGGGTTCGCATGCTATCTTCGGGAAGAAGGGATCGATTTCAGCCTCCCCGTCTTCCGCAAACTCTTCACCTTCCGCGCGAAGCACGGAACCTCCTTCTTCTCGGGCCAAAATCCTCTGAAGGTGGCCGGTCTTGCCGCCGGTTCGTGTTCGTTAGCGGGAACTTTGGGAATGTTCTCTACGCGCCGGTGCAGGAGGAGGAGTCGACCTTTCGGCCCCCATCACTGGGCGGTCATGAGTCTAAGCTCCACTAGTATATCCTAGAGCAGGGCATGGACGTCATCCACCTCCGGAGTAATGTAGATCTGCTCCCGCCCATTCCGCCGGGTGAAGGTAGGCTGGGGCAGTCTTCGCACGACTTTACTCTCCCTCCTTCTCGCCTTAATTATCGAGCGCACTTCTCTGATTACAGGTGTTCGTGACTTCCCTCTGAACCCTCCGCGCCCTGCCGGAGCGGCTCTGGGGCATTCGCTGTCCTCCGTGCGTGCTGCCGCCGATGCCTGTCGAGAGGACTTGGCTCCTTCCAAGACCAGTGTCCATAAGCGAAAGTCGGACTCGGGCGCGCTCCCCTCCTCCTCGAGGAAGGGGAAGGTCCCCCCATCGTCGAAGGACAAGGCCACCCCGGCCTCAAAAGGGAAGGAAGCCCCGGGCGAGATTCCGGGGGCGAACGTTCCTACGAGGACCTCTGTTCCCCCCGCGGGAACCTCTTCAGGGCCCCTGCCGAGCGATCACCGTAATTTTTCCAATGGCGAAAAACTCGTGGATCCAGTGGGAGCTCCCCTTGTTAAGTGGGACCGGAACAACAACCGGGTATCCCTCTCGACCCTTCATCCATCGTGGATCGAGACCGATGTTGCCAGCGGCGAGGCCTTCGCTTTAGCCTACGCCCTATATGGTCGTGACGACGCCGAGGTGTTCGACGCCGAGAACACCCAGGTGCTAGCCCACGAGACAGCGCGGGCTCTCCTTCGAGCGCTTGAGCTCGCGCACATGTCATCTCGTCGGAGCATCAACCTCGCGCGAAGCCTCAGCGAGGTGGACGCGAATCGGGCGAGTGCCTCAGCGGAGGCCCGAGCATTGAGAGAGAAGCTGGATGCCGCAGAGGCCCTACTCGCTAGTCGCCCCATCCGGGAGGTATGACCTCTCCCTTGGACTTGCTAACCACTGCACTCTCCCACCTTTCTGACTATTCTTCTCTCCGCAGGACACCACCAGTGCCGAGATGTTGCGCGTTCGAGTGGTGGGTTTGGACGAGGAGAATCGGGGGCTGAAGGAGGACATCCGGCGCCTGCAGGCGGATTCCGCTCAGGCCCTTGGCGAAGGAAGCAAAAGGCACTCCTACTCGAATTTCGAGTTCGAGGAACTGATGCAAGAGAGTGCCTAGGCTGCTGCGGAGCATACGCTGCAGGCCCTTCTCGACGGCGGGTACCTAAAGGAGGGGGCCGAGACGCTGTTGGCGCACCAGGTTGTGCCGGACATTTTCCTCCCAGTGCCTTTCCCGGACGGCGAGGACTTTCCCCTGAATGATGAAGTCATCTCCCTGGGCTCGGATGAGAGCGGCAACCCTTCTCACAAATGAGGGCGAGAGCTTGCTAACCTTTTTGATGAACAATTATTCTTGTGATAATTTTTTGCGAGAGCTTTTGTTGGCTCGCCCGGTGGATATATTCGGGGCCTTTTTTCCCCATTTTGTTTATGTGATAGATTTTATTGATCATTGCGCAATCGTTTTGCTTATGTTTCTCGCTAGGCTCGCTAGGACGGCATATCGTTGCGTAGTCGCGTCGGGCACTCGCGGAGTACCGAAGGAAGCTTAGACTGTCTTGCCCCTGCCATCCATTCACTTAGATTGGGGGCTTTCTTATGAATCGGCACTTCACGACTCCGGCCTCGGCGTTCTCGCCAAGGAGCTTTTCACGCTCTTGCTAAGAGACTCAGGTGCTTCCGCTGACTCTCGTCAGGGTCGTTACCGTGCTCTTGCGTTTGCCGAGTTCGAATGGCCTCCCGCGACCCCTCGAACGGAAGCGTGTTCGCTGCGCAACCGCCGGCCCCATGCTGCCCTTGGTTTGTATCATTCGCCCTCCCGAGGTTTGATTTTGCCTTACTTCAATTCTCCATCTTTGAGCCTTACTTCAATTCCTCAGACTGAAACATGGAGCCTGCCACCGAGTGAGCCTTCGGCCCTGCCAGCTTGGTAAGAGCCTGGTCAGCGGGTCTGCTCGGGGCCAACCTCTGGAACATGGAACATGCCACCGAGTGAGCCTTCGGCCCTGCCAGCTAGGTGAGAGCCTGGTCAGCGGGTCTACTCGGGGCCAACTTCTGAAACATGGAACCTGCCACCGAGTGAGCCTTCGGCCCTGCCAGCTAGGTGAGAGCCTGGTCAGCGGGTCTGCGTCGGGCCAATATCTGAAACATGGAACCTGCCACCGAGTGAGCCTTCGGCCCTGCCAGCTAGGTGAGAGCCTGGTCAGCGGGTCTACTCGGGGCCAACATCTGAAACATGGAACCTGCCACCGAGTGAGCCTTCGGCCCTGCCAGCTAGGTGAGAGCCTGGTCAGCGGGTCTGCTCGGGGCCAACCTCTGGAACATGGAACCTGTCACCGAGTGAGCCTTCGGCCCTGCCAGCTAGGTGAGAGCCTGGTCAGCGGGTCTGCTCGGGGCCAACTTCTGAAACACGGAACCTGCCACCGAGTGAGCCTTCGGCCCTGCCAGCTAGGTGAGAGTCTGGTCAGCGGGTCTGCTCGGGGCCAACTTCTGAAACACGGAACCTGCCACCGAGTGAGCCTTCGGCCCTGCCAGCTAGGTGAGAGCCTGGTCAGCGGGTCTGCTCGGGGCCAACTTCTGAAACGCGGAACCTGCCACCGAGTGAGCCTTCGGCCCTGCTAGCTAGGTGAGAGCGTGGTCAGCGGGTCTGCTCGGGGCAAACTTCTGAAACACGGAACCTGCCACCGAGTGAGCCTTCGGCCCTGCCAGCTAGGTGAGAGCCTGGTCAGCGGGTCTGCTCGGGGCCAACCTCTGGAACATGGAACCTGCCACCGAGTGAGCCTTCGGCCCTGCCAGCTAGGTGAGAGCCTGGTCAGCGGGTCTGCTCGGGGCCAACCTTTGAAGTTTTTGGAATCATCACGCAAACCATTATACCCTGCACATGTATAAGAAGAATCAAGCTTAAAGCAAGGCATCATTACTATTACATGAACTTAGGGATAGAAACGCTTTAAATCATCGCCGCTCCACGTATGACCAATGGGCTCACCCTCCACATTCTGGAGGCGATACCCCCTTGATTTAAAGGCTTCTTCTACAATATAAGGGCCTTCCCAGTTGGGATTAAGCTTTCCAACCGCGACTGACCTCCTGGCTGCGTCGACCTTTTTAACACGAGGTCACCCTTTTCGAACTGCTTGATCCGGACGTGCTTGTCGAAATATTTGGCCATCCACCGCTTGATTTCTTCTTGTCGAATGGTGGCGAGGTCTCGGACCTCTTCGACCAGGTCCAAGGAGAGCCTTAGCTCCTCCTCGTTCCCGGCTCTCCACTCTTCACCACTGTTTGAGGCGGCCTTTACCCTTGGCGTCTCGACTTCAAGCTCTGCAGGGATGACGACCTCAGAACCGTGAGAGAGTTTGAAAGGGGTCTCCCATGTGGCGGTGTTGGGGGTAGTCCTTAGTGCCCAGAGAACCGAGGGGAGTTGCTCCACCCAATTCCCTTTCAAGTTTTCTACCTTCTTTTTCAGTAGGTTCACTATATTTTTTTTTTGGAGCCTCCACCTGCCCGTTGCTCCTGGGGTGATGGACGGATGCGAACCTGAGGTCAATCCCCAACTGGATGCAGAAGCAAGTGAACTCCTCGCTGGCGAATTGTGGTCCGTTATCGGTCACTATGGCTTGCGGGAGTCCATGTCGGCAGACGATCTCCCCCCATATGAAGTTGCGGATTACCTAGGAGGTGACCTTGGCAAGTGCCTTGACCTCCAACCATTTCGTGAAATAGTCGATCATAACCAGGAGAAACTTTCTCTGTCCGCTGGCCTGAGGGAAGGGTCCTACCAGGTCCATCCCCCATATGGCGAAGGGCCATGGAGTAGCGGAGCCTGGGTAAGCTGGCTCTTCAAGGCCTGGAAGGCCTCCTCGCATTCTTTTGTCCACTCGAATTTCCGGTTGCCTCGTAATGTTTTGAAGAAGGGGGAGCATTTCTCCCCGGCCCGGGAGAGAAACCTGCTCAACCCCGCGAGCTTTCCCGTCAAGCGCTGGACCTCCTTGGCATTCCGAGGCGATCCCAACTCCATGATGGCATTGACCTTGTCCGGGTTAGGCTCTACCCCCGAAGGGGTGAGAAGGTGTCCCAGGAACTTCCCCTTGCTGGCCCCGAACACACACTTCAGGGGGTTCAGGCGCATCTTGTACTTGCATATGGTGGTGAAGGTTTCCTCGAGGTCTTGGAGATGAATGCTCACGCTCTTGCTCTTCAGCATGAGGTCATCTACGTAAACCTCCAAGTTCCTTCCTCTTTGCTCCTTAAAAACCCGGTCCATCATTTTCTGGTAGGTTGCTCCTGCATTTTTTAGCCCAAAGGGCATCATCTTATAGCAGTAGCACCCCTCCCGGGTGATGAACGAGACATCTTTGATATCCGGGGGGTGCATCCTGATCTGGTGATAACCTGAAAAAGCATCCAAAAAACTCATCACAGAAAAACCGACGACTGAGTCAACCAGCGCGTCGATCCGAGGCAGGGGATAACAATCCTTAGGGCAGACTTTGTTTAACAAAGAAAAGTCAATACACATACGCCAGTGACCATCACCCTTTTTTACCATGACGACATTGGAGACCCAGCCTGGATACTGGATCTCCGATACAAAACCTGCTTCGAGGAGCTTGGCCACCTCCTCGCGGATCGGTTCTTCGAGCTTGTTGGCGAAGGTCCTCCTCTTCTGTCGGATGGGGAGAGCTCCTGGATCAAGGTTGAGACGATGGCAAGCCACGTCCGCCTCGATGCCTGGCATGTCTGCCGCGCTCCATGCGAAGATGTCCACGTTCTTCTAGATGCACTCCAGCATCCTTACTCTGTCCTCCGGGCCGAGGCCCCCGCTGACACGCACCTTCTCCACCCTTCCTCCCTGGGTGATAACCTCCATCTCCACTACTTTCTTTGCCGCCTCAAGCCAGGCTGGCTCTTCCCATCTGCCCTTCGCTTCTCGCCCTTCTACCCGGGCCTCCTCCTCTATCGCACCTTCCTCCTCCATTGGTTCGACCTGCTCCTCCTGAGCTACCTCCATCTCCTTTCCTCGGCCACTGCCCTCTTCCTCTTCTCCCCTCTTCTCCACTCCTTCTCCTGGCCCCTCCGGCCTTCTCATCTCTTCATCCATCTTCTCAGCCTCCGCCATCCAAGAGATGGTGTTGACGGCAGTCACGTAGCACTGCCTGGCCACCTTTGCATCTCCCCGGATTCGGATCTGGACTCCTCCACTATGGAACTTCAAGCACTGGTGGTATGATGATGGCACACATCGGAAGGCACTGATGAGGGGGCGTCCGAATATGGCATTGTAGCTGCTCGGAGCGTCAACGATGATGAACCGGCAGTTCCTCGAGATCCCTCCTAATATCACCTGGAGGCCGACGCCTCCCTCAACCTCCTTCCTTTCTCCTGAGAAACCGAACATCGGCCCATCAGAGGCCTGCACCCTCTTCTTCTCCACCTCCATCGCATCGAAAGCCTTCTTGAAGATAACATTCACCGAGCTCCCATTGTCCACCAGGATCCGTGAGACCGTGAAGTTTTCTATCGCCGTCTGGATCACCAGGGCGTCGCAGAACGGGTCCTCATAATCGGGCATATCTTCTGAGGAGAAGGTGAGCTTCTCTGTGGGGGGTGGGGTCTGAGAAGTTGACGCGACGTCCCTCCGGAACATTGCCTGGAAGCTCCTCTTGCGTGAGGCCTCTATCCCAACCCCACCATGGATCACCCTGATTCCCCCTGGCTCCTGTATCCGCCCTATCCTCGCATCGGTCCTCTTCCGCCTCTGGGAGCACTTCCTCGATCCTGGCTTGCTGCCGCCGTGGCTGACCTCTCCCTCTCATCTCCAAGAATTCTGGGCAGGTGGCGGTCGCGTGACCTTCTTCCTGGTGAAAGTCACAATAGGGCAACGCCGCCCTCTCCCCCCTTCCTGCTCTTCCTCTCCCTCCTCTGGCTCCTCTACCTCCTCTTCCTCGGCCTACGACCATAGCTTGCTCCCTTGGGGGGTGAGGGGGTCTGGGGCCTTGCCTCCACCCCTGATTTATTCCCCCCGCCTCTCTTCTTTGGTATCCCCCTTCCTGACCTCTCGCTGGTCCTTCCGGATGCCTCCAGCCCAACCTGTTGTTGGGCTCTTGATACCTCCAATTCCGAGGCGGTCTTTCGAACCCCTGACCCCTGGGTTCTTCTCTCCTTCTTCCTTCTTGCTGCCTCACCTCAGGCTCGCTCATCTTTGCCAACCTCTTGTAGAATTCTGGGTTGGCCGCCTCCCCTTCTATCTCCTCCGCTGCTCGCTCCATCAGCTCCTCAAAGGAGAGAGGAGCCCTTCTCTTCAGGTCCATCTTAAAGAACCCATCTCGCAACCCTACGATGAATGCCATCTTGAGGGCGAACCCCGACACCTCCTGCACGAGGTGTATCTCCTCTTGGAACCTGTCCACGTAGTGTGCCAGTGATTCCCCCTCCCTTTGCCTGATCTTGAAGAGAGCCTCCGCATCCTTCTTTCTCTTCTTTGACGTCGAGAAGCGTAGCCGGAAGCTCCGGCGCAGATCGTCGAACGCGTAGATGGAACCTACGGGGAGCTGGTGGAACCAGTCCCTAGCTTTCTCCTTCAAAGTGGTCGCGAAGAGTCGGCACTGAAAGACATCCGTCATGGGCAGAATTGAAACCATGTCCTCAAACCATTGCAGGTGCACGACTGGGTCGTCCTTGCCAGTATAATAGGACATCTCCGGCCCTCGGAACCCCTCCGGCACTGGGGCCGAGAGGATCATCTCGCAAAAAGGGCTCCCTTCCCCTGCTCGGCGAGTGGTCCTCTCGCGCGGGGCCAACTCGCAGACCTTCGCACTCGCCGGGCTGCTGAATAGCTGCCGCCCGGGGAGATCTCGCGCGCTTCCTTCCGCTGGCACTTCTTTCCCAGGTCGCTGCCCCGGAGCATTCTCGTCGATCTGCTGGGGCGGAACCACGGGGACTGTCGGCGTCTCGCACTCGCTTCTTCCTGCGAGAACCGTCTGCAGGACTTCTCGCTTGAACTTTTCGAACATCTCCAGCCACTCCCCTGTCGCTGGTGACAGCGAGTGGCCCGAGTCAGAACCATTTCCCCCATCTCCTGTCAGCCAACCTAGCTTGAGATTTTCCTTCACCGGCTACGGTCCACGCTCACCGCACCAAAAATGTTGAAACCGGCAACCGGTTTCCTGAGTTCGGACCCACTGGGGGGTGTAACCGGTGTTTACTTCTCCATCACTAAACTCTCTGACCTGTGGATGAGAAAAATAGGAACAGACCCAAGGCTGTAGCGAGGAGGTCCCGCCACACACCCGGAAGATCTTAGAGAGCTTCCCCTCCGAAACCAAAGCTCAGCCGGGCACCTTGGAGGGCACTAGCAGCCAACCAAGACTAGCCTAGAGGAGAGGACTCTCCAAAAAATCCCGGGGTCCCCTCCAAGGTGCTCTTAAGGGTCTATTTATAGATTTTTCTAGGCTGGTCTGCAAATAACATGAATCCGTCTTTTAATTTTATTAACCGCACCCCAAATTGGTCAGCTAATAGCCTAACTCCGTTGTTCTGAAGGGCTATTTGCAGCCCATAAGGGGCATCACGGTCATTTCCTCCTAAAGCCCTTGGGGGCGAGTGGTCCATGAGGGGACCACTCGCCGAACTCTCGCTTGACTGGGCGAATGGACTGGACGAATGCCCACACTTCCGGGCGAGTGGTCCGTAAGGGTGCAACTCACTGATTTCTCCTTCCTGCCCACGGCTCGCCCCTATTTGCCCGGGGATCTTACCACCTGTCTCAGCCTGGGCGAATGGTCTGACTGATCTGGGTCTCGCCAATGGTCTTGGGGGACCCACTCGGCGAATACGGGTTGTACAAATATATTGTGCCTTCGAGAAATACCCACGTTGGATTATATTGTGCCTTCGAGAAATACCCACGCGGGAGTATATTGTGCCTTCGAGAAATATTCCTACGAGAATAATTGTGCCTTCGAGAAATACCCACACGGGATTATATTGTGCCTTCGAGAAATACCCATGCGGGAGTATATTGTGCCTTCGAGAAATATTCCTACGAGAATATATTGTGCCTTCGAGAAATACCCACGCAGGAAAATATTGTGCTTCCGAGAAATATTCCACAGGAATATCTCGTGCCTTCGGGAATTATTCCTATGGGAATATATTGTGCCCTCGAGAAATATTCCTACGGGAATATATTGTGCCTTCGAGAAATACCCACGCGGGAATATATTGTGCCTTCGAGGAATATTCCTATGGGAATTAAATGTGCCTTCAGATAATGTGCCTCAGGAAAATGTCGGATGGCCGATGAGTTTTACTCTAAGGCAACCCGCACGACGGACGATCAGGGAGGGCAGCCCGTGCGAAACTAGTAGAACTACATGGGTCTGAGACCGTATGCAGAATGATACGGAGTACGTAGGCGGTGGTCGTGGGAAGACTGCCTCGGCCCAATAAGAGTCCAGATATCCCCTCCCTTATAAATGTTATATTATGTTTGTTGTTGGTAGGGGTTGGATTTTGTTCATGGTTCTAATAACTTGTCTTTAGCACAGGTAACACGTGCGGGTGAGAGACAACACCCATGTGTGGATGAAGCCACGGAGCAGGCTACGTCAGGTACAAGTTGTTAAACCGCATCCCCTTTTATTGTGCCCTACCTCACGGTATCTATTTATTGGCAATGAATCCTTGATAGATAGGATTTAATGCGGCAGAGATATGGAAATTATTTATACAGGTCTTGAGTTTGAGGTTTCTGTGATAATTAATCTTCCGCTATAATACTACGTCTTCCGCTAAGTGCTATAAAGCGCACTCTTTGATGATGTCTTCCGCTAGAATACTGCTTCCCTACTCTATTGGTGTGTAGTGACTTTCGCTTAACACCACCCCTAGGCGTGACAACGGAGTGTTCAAGGAAGGGGGTTGGAGAAGCTAGTACCTTCACCCTTGGGGATCGCTTCAGTGTTGTGCTAAAAGAGTGGTGTGCGATAAGATCCCCGGGTCGGACCGCCGATTTGGGAGGGGGGTCTTACACCCGGGAAGCGCTAAGTGGCAGCCTTGGGAAGTAGGACCCCCTCTCCCTGAACCGGGTTCAGTTGGGGGGGGGGGGGGGGGGGTCTTACAAATGGATCAGAGCTACTACGATCCGACCACATGGGGCAGTCTTTAGATCCTCCCTTCCCAGGTTCCGTTTCTTGGTTCGGAACGAACCACACAACGGAAGCCTGGTGGACCCTTAGGTTTAAGGTTTAAGGATCCTATATTGCACAGTAGTACACCCACACGCCTTTCGCTTTCGTTTCAGTCAGTTCTGCAAAATTTCCTTACTTTTGCAAGTACTGATGTTCGTCTGTTACTTCTCTAGATACCAGAGTCCAGTAATGGAAGGTCTTCCTCTAGGGATTAGTACCATCCTACCACTCCACCACCAGCCCCGGCCTCTCCAACTGCAGTCCCTTTTACTGAGACCGACCTGGGATGGACACTGACAGCTTTGTTGGCCACCTTTCAGACGGCCATCCTACGGCCACCCTGTAACAACCCTGGCCCGACCACATCGACTTTAATGGGACCCAACAGGCACTGTTAAAGGACTGCAGTCTGGTGCACCCCACCCATGGTTGAGCCTGTTTCTCAGCTACAGTGGGATGTTGGAGGCGGGACTCGAACACCCGACCTCCCTTGATAAGGCACTTTCAACAGTCCTCATCACCAACTGAGCTGCCGATGTGGTCGGGCCAGGGCTATTACAAAAAAGTGCACTTTTTTATAACAGCCTTGGCCCGACCCCACCGTCTTTAATGGGACCCATCAGACACTGTTAAAGGACTGCACTCCGGTGCACCCCACCCATGGCTGAGCCTGTTTCTCAGCTACAGTGGGTTGTTGAGGCCGGGATTCGATCCCACGCCCCCTTGATAAGGCACCTTCAACAGTCCTCATCATCAGCTCAGTTGGTGATGAGGACTGTTGAAGGTGCCTTATCAAGGGAGGTCGGGTGTTCGAGTCCCGCCTCCAACATCCCACTGTAGCTGAGAAACAGGCTCAGCCATGGGTGGGGTGCACCAGACTGCAGTCCTTTAACAGTGCCTGATGGGTCCCATTAAAGCCGGTGGGGTCGGGCCAGGGCTGTTACACACCCCAGCAGACCACCGTGCCCACTGACCTTCTGACGACTTTCCGAGGGCTAAGGCCCCCTATCTTTCGAGGCACTGAGTCCGCCATGCAGGCGGAGGAGTGGGTAGAGAGAGTTGAGGAACTCCTAGTCGGTATGATGTGCCCCGCTGTGGCCGCAGTGTCCTTAGTAGTGACTTTATTGGAGGGTTATGCCCGAGACTGGTGGAGGGAAGCCATCCGCTCCACATTTAGAGGGCGACCACTCAACACGATTCTCTGGGGGAGTTTTCTGAGGCCTTTCTCGAGCACTTTATCTAAGATGCTGACCAAATTGCACTACAGGAGCGGTTCTTGTATATCCGACATGGAGAGAGGACTATAACGGAGTACCAGCGAGAGTTTATTCACTTAGCCCATTTCACTAGGACTTTGGCGACTACGGATAGAGGCAGAGCTGCTAGATTCTACCGAGGACTACGTGATGACCTCCGGCAGGCTTTGATCATGATCTCACACTCGACCTTCCACACGATCGACACACACGCTGCAGCATTAGAGATGGACCAGAGGATGGTGGCCCAACAGCGAAGGGGACACATGGATGTTCCCCAGACTCAGGGCCGAGAGAGAGGAACAGGCCCTCGTAGGCAGGACCGAGATAGGAGACAACGTCACCACCATCAGCCATACAGGCAGGCACCCCAGCCTCGACAGGAACCCCCAGCTCCAGCACCACGACCAGCTCCAGCACCTCAGGCCTCCCCAGCCGCACGACGACATGTTCTTTTTGCAGGGAACTGCTTCATTTGCCAGCAGTCTGGGCACATGAGAGCCTTTTGCCCCCAAGCTATATGGAGGCCCGACTTAGGAGCAGTGCAGGGAGCCGCAGAGAGAGGACGAGGAGGTCGCAGAGGACGACCTGCAGGCAGGAGGGAACCAGCCAAGCAGGGACGAGCAACACCGCTTGAGGCTTACGCGCTAGATCTTCAGCATGGACCTGCACCGGACGTAGTGATAGGTATATGTTTTCATTAGCGATGCTAGACTGAGATGATATGATATAGTAGAAACGTGTGATATAGCCTTTTGTTTAAACTTTGTAGTTACTCCTCCTGTATATCTGTAAAGAACATGTGATCATAGTATATATGTTACCAGGTTTACTTTTGGTAGAAGGTCATCCCGCTAAAACGCTATTCGATACCGGTGACACCCATTCTTTCGTCTCTCTGGATTTCATCGCAAACAAAGAAAACACCGTATGATCGTCTAGAATGTCAATACGAATACGACTCCCGGACGGATCGGACATGATATCCACAGAGAAGTGTTCTTTCTAGGCGATGCTGAGAGACATGTAATTCGAAATCTTTGCGATTATTCTAGCAATAACCGGATTCGACATCATCCTAGGAATGGACTGGTTGGCCGAGCACAACGTATATATATATAGAGAGAGAGAGAGATTATAGATAACTACTCTCCCGTGTAAATAAGTATAGATAACTATATTTCCATAGGTATATACTGATTATTCAGTTATATACGTCGATATATATATATATATAATTGTTAAGAAAATTAAATAGTTAAAAATGATTTAGCATAAATATATAAATGAGAATTAAATTGGAATAAAACATTAAATGATGTGCTTACGACAGATCAACTTGGTTCCAAATTGAGACAGCAAAAAGAAAATGAAGAGAAATAATAATAAACAATAAGGCGGATGATGGCAATGATCTCCGGCTCTCCATGAACAATAATAGTTAAATTTCTTGGATTACATTTTATATATATTTTCCATGATCTGACATCAGTAGATCATCATAAATATAAAATAAATTACAAATTCGATCTTTCTTTATTCAAGCTAACCGTTCACTGACAACCGTCAAATATCTGGAATTAACAGTTGCGCAATAGTAAAATAAATAAATAGAGAGAAAAATATAAATAATAAAATAAATAAGTTAGACAAATATAAGGATGACAAAAAATTACGGGCGCTGCTATTAACACTACGCTTTTGTCTATTAGTACTTAAAATTTTAAAATTTTAGGGCTTATTAGCACTCACTTTTGTCTATTAGCACTTAAAAATTTAAAATTTTAGGCTGTTATTTTTAATAGCCGCAGACAGCTCTTTCCCCTTAGATGCATGCCCCTACACATCTCCTCTCGCAGAAACGACGCCGTTGGAGTCGGCGGCGATGACGATGGCGTTGGCAGTGGTGACGGTGGCGTGGGCGGAGGCGACAATGACGTTGGAGTAGGCGGCGACGACGATGGCGTTGGCGGAGGCAACGATGGCGTTGGAGTTGGCGGCGTCGACGAGGGCGTTGGTGGCGGCGACGATAGTGAAAATGATATTTTTATTATGTTAAAAAATTGACAAAAAAATGTTAATAGTAATAGTGCATTGCTAATAGACAGGTTGAGAGCGAATAGACAATCACTTAAAACAACATTTGCTAATAGCGGCGAGTGCAAATAGACAAAAGCGCAGTGCTTATAGCATAGCCCAAAAATAAAGGCAATGTTATTCGCAGACCATAAATGTCTATCCGTAGACAATTTTTTCTAGTTTACAAATTGTTATCAGTAAATCAATTTTATACTTGAGCATTCGATATATTTGCTCTCCTGAGCAGGGCCCGACAACGGAGGAACATCTCTGACGACCTTCTGAGCAATTCAATGTGTGCACGCACGACTAATATTCTCCCAACGAATCGTCGGCCATCACTTATTCAGCGGATTACAAAGCACAAACGATGTGTATTCATACTACTATGGGTGCGCACTCAAACATGATGTGCATAACAAATCGGCTGCCGTAATCCAACTTTAAATCATGCGACGGACTCTAACGGTCAAAGGCCTAGTCCCGACTTCGCTTACCAATTAAGAAAATACAATGATTAATAACTGGATAATTATCCGTTAGCGCATCTAGATTTCTCCTAAATGTACGTTACAAGCAAATAAACATCACCGGATCCGCCAAAAATGCTTCTTCGGCTTCACTACAATGCCTAATGCTTAGAATCGAACTTCGAGCCTATGCAATCTACACATGATGAGAATGCAATCCCATGCCTCATTATTGCAGGCTATGACCCTTTTCATTCCACCAATTAGTGATAATGAGTTACCAAAAATCACAACAAACAAATATAAAACGAATCGAGTCCTTAAACTCGGGGAGAAGAGAAGTGTTACTTTCGCCCATTCCGAATGGAAACCTCAAGAAAAGGGATGAATGATGAGTGCGGAGAGATTAATTTTCTGCGCATTTGCGGGGACGAATCCTCTATTGGAGCTCTGGATCATCACCAATGGAGTTTTCTTCCTCCACTTGCCCTAGCTTCTTCCTCCTCCTTTGAAACCTTGGAGAGAGAATGGAGAGGGTGATATGATGGCTGGTAAAGCTTCTCCCACAGCCTAATAGGGTTAGGATGTAGGGGTGCAAATAAAGCTCGGGCCTGCCTAGTAACCAGCCCGACCCAGACCTGCCTGGGCACCAGGCTTTGCTTGTGCTTGGTCGGTCTGCCCAGCTGGGCAGGCGCCCAACAATTAATAAGCTGGGGCGCCGCCCCAACTTTAAATGTTAGGTTGTTAGTGGCCATCATTTATTGCTGGACGCTAGTCGCCCAACTTAAAAGGTTGTGCAGTGTTTCGACAACTAGCGAGGTTCAATCGGTCAGAAGGTGTCAAAACGAAGGTGGAAATTTCTAACAATTATTTTTGTTTCAATCTTCCACTCTTCCTCCCTTTTTTTTGTTCATTTCCTTTGGAAAACTCATAAGAAATTTGTGAATAGAGAGAGGGGAATGCTTTCAGCATTTTTAAAAGGGGCTTGCCTGGGCCCGGTCTAGTAGGCTCTGGCAGGCCCTCCCTTTTCTAAGGGAGGTCCGTTCCCGGTTTGCTAGGGGCCCGACCTGGGCCCGACAAGAATAAAGTCGGGGGCTTGAAGGTCTGGGCCCGACAAGAATAAAGCCGGAGACTTGAGGGCCTGGGCCCGACAAGATTTATTTGCATGCCTATAAGGAAGTGATTCCAACCGTCCAAGACCTTGATTGCAAGAGCTACGACAATGATTTAACGAGATCGAAATTTTCCCATCATTCGCGCACGATGGCGTGCATGATCCTGCAGATGATAAATCATTTCCAAAAGTTATGCTCCTTCCAATTTTATTGAAACACATGGTCGCCCGACAAGCAACACACGATCGTATAGTACGTGAAGAAAAATTTAGGTTTTCTATCCATTGTTTTCACCTCTCCGCATGTGTGTCATGCATTGTACATGCATTAAAAAGGTTCTAGGGATAAAATCGGTGCGTCGCAATAGATTTCTTGAGTCATACCTTCTTGAAATCTTCCTCCGATGCAAAGGTACAAATCAAATGTCGATGATCAATTGAAGCAACTTTGCATTCATGATCCAATCTCACCTCATGTGTTAAGAAAGTCAAACGCCGGAATGGAGGGTCGACCGTTGGTACATTTGACGACTAAGCAAAACACTAAAGCAGCCAGGGAAAATAACATCTCCTCCTCGGTGAACACATCAATTCGATCCTCATGCACTGAGATTGTAAGATGACCATTACCGAGCCTAGATCGAGATCGAAAACACCCAAAAATGGTTGAACAAAATGACATTTGCAAAAGAGGCGGGGCGGGGAGGAAATCACATTTACTATTACCATGGTATTCATAACCATCTCTTCCGCTCTGAAATACTTTTGGTTCTTCAAATTATTTAGACCCTGTTTGGAGCGGAGGTGCATAAGTCGTGTGTTGTCCGCAATCGAAAACCTGGCAGAGTAAATTTCTCGAAAGCGGAATGAATCCAAAAGCTACTAAACAAACTAAAAAGAACATAGAATCATAAAACACATTAGTGTAAAGCAAAGGGAAGAATTAATATTATCAAACAATATTAATTCTGTGAAATATTTTAAAGTCGGAAGAACACGTCAACCAACCGGAGAATAAGGACACCAAAGATGAACACAAGCTTTCACAATACTAATTTTGGTAGCTAGTTACAACTGAACACGGCTGAATACAAGTTGCATCCAACTTGAATCACAATAGCCAATAGAAGGTAAGAACTTGGTCACGGACAAGGTCCGCTTCTCCTCCAGAGCACACCGCGCAGGTGATACTCGCTCCTCGCTACAGAAGCTCGCTCCTCGCAACCGCCGGCGGTATCACTAGCGTCAGGCGTTAGCTCTGCTACTCGCAAGCTCGCTGCTCGCACTCCAAGCTTCTCGCGTACTCGCCACGCGTCGCTTCCTCCTATACTCGCTAGCGCGAGCGCTATCACTAGCGTCGGGCGCTATCTCCCGAGTAGATACTCGCAAGCTCGTTGCTCGCCTCTTCGCCTCTTGTCGCTACCGCGCGCGCTAGCACTAGCGCCGGCGGTATCTCCACTACTCGCTACTCGCTCAGGGGAGCTGGTCGAACTTACTCCAAGTCTGATGCTCGTCTGCCGAACTTACTCCAAGTCCGATGCTCGCCTGGTGGCGCTCTGGTATCTCTAACTCGCTCAAAGTTGATGATACTCGCCAGTTCCAGAATCTCTCTCTTCAGAGGGTGGTACCCCTCTATTTATAGGCAAAACAAGGGGGGGGGGGTGGCGAGTATGAGCTAGCGCTGGCGCTAGCGCTTGCACTAGCTCACTTCAATTCTAACACTCCCCCTTGAAGTGAGCTCCAGGAACAACTCCAAGCAATGTGCGAAGCCTCCGGAACGACCCCGCAGATAGGGGCTTCGTGAATATATCCGCAAGGTTCTCTTCACTCCGCACATGCTCCACAACGATCAAGCCACCCAGCACCTTCTCTCTGATGAAGTGATGCTCGATCTCAATGTGCTTGGTCCTTGCATGACAAACTGGATTGGTTACCAGTTTCAATGCACTCTCGTTGTCCCCACGTAGCACAGTAGGTCCGCTGACCTCCTCGTCCACATCCTCCACTAGTCTCCTTAGCCAGACACACTCCTGAGCTGCTAAGGACGACGTCTTGTACTCGGCCTCCGTGGTAGAAAGGGAAATAGAGTCCTGCTTCTTGCTACACCACGAGATAGCAGCTGCTCCACACAAGAACACGTAACCTGATGTCGACTTGCGATCATCAGCGTCACCTCCGTAATCTGCATCCGTGTACCCGTGCAGCTTGAAGTCAGACTTCTCTTCATAGGACAACCCCATCTCAAGGGTGCCCTTCACGTACTTCAGTATCCCTTTGGCTGCCTCCAAATGAGGCTTCCGCGACTCCTGCATATACCGACTAACTCGGCCGACAGCAAAGGCGATGTCCGACCTTGTGATAGTCAAGTATATAAGACTCCCCACCAGTGCCCGAAAGATCTTCTGATCAGGAAGAATCCTCCCTTCTTCCTTCCGAAGCTTCAGCCCCGCCTCCAGAGGAACGGAACTGCTCTTCCCCTCCTTCATGCTGAATCTTTCGACGATTCTCTCGGCATACGCCCTCTGGGAAACATCCAGTCCGCCTCTTCTCTTCTCTACTTGGAGGCCAAGGAAATGGTGCAGTTCACCAAGATCCTTCATCTCAAAGCGTATGGAAAGCTGCTGCCTCAGCGTTGCGACCTCCTCAGGGTTGTTCCCTATCACGATCATGTCGTCGACGTTTAGCAGCACCAGCACGTGAAGACCTCCACTCTTCTTCACGAACATGCTGGAGTCCGAGTCTGAGGCATCGTAGCCGCAGAACTGCAAGTACTCCACAATCTTCCCATACCAGGCTCTCGGCGCCTGTTTCAAACCATAGAGGGCCTTCTTCAGCTTGCAGACGTGACGCGGCTGGGACTTGGACACGTATCCAGGTGGTTGCACCATGAATATGTCTTTGTCGATCTCTCCGTATAAGAACGTGTTCTTCACATCCAGCTGCCATAACTTCCAACCTCGGCACGCCGCCAAAGCGATGATCGTCCTCACCGACGTCATCTTCGCTACAGGACTGAAGGTCTCCTCGTAGTCCTCTCCGTAGGTCTGTGAGAAGCCTCGAGCGACAAGCCTCGCCTTGTACCGCTCCACTTCTCCATCAGCCCTCTTCTTAACCTTGTACACCCATTTACAGGTGACAGGTTTGATGCCCTCCACCATGGGAACCAGGTACCATGTCTCGTTCTTCTCTAGAGCCTCCATCTCCTCGATCATGGCCGCGTCCCACTCCTTGATGCCAGCTGCATCCTCAAAGCAGGCAGGTTCCCTCTCATCGAGTGGTCCTGCGAAGAAGCAGGAAACCAAACTCACGAAGTTCCCCTCCTTATAGCAAGCAGGCGGGACGATTGTCCTCTTCGACCTCCTCAAGGCTTGGCCACTATCTACCACTCCGGTAGACTCCTCTGCTTGAGCTCCTCTCTGAGCTCCTCTCCGAACTCCTCCTGAAGCGGTGCTCTCCCTGCTTCTTGAGTTCGTAGCTCCCCCTGAGCCAGAAGCTCCTCCTGAGCCAGAAGCTCCTCCTGAGGCGATGGAGCACTTGGAGATAACTCCAACTCCACAGAAGGGTCCTCAGTGACCCACTCCTCTTCCCTGCTAGCTTCTCCACTCTCCGGCAGCTCCACTGAAGAGACTCCCTGGTATGAGACCAGTTCGTTAAACACAACGTCGCGCGAGACGACGAACTTGTGGGTCTGCGGATCCATGCACTTCCACCCCTTCTTCCGCTCATCGTAGCCGATGAAGATACACTTCCTCGCTTTCGGCTCCAACTTTGTTCTCTGAGCGTCCGGGACGTGCACGAAGTAGGTAGAACCGAACACCTTCATGTGACCCACATTGGGCTTCTCCCCGAACATAAGCTGGTGTGGAGACACCATCCTGTTAGGACTCAGAGGTAGCCTGTTGATCACATGAGTAGCGCACGCCATTCCCTCCGCCCATAAGGCCTTGGGAATGCTCTTGGCATGTAGCCAACTCCTGGAAGTCTCCACCAGATGGCGGATCTTCCTCTCTGCCACCCCATTCTGCTGCGGGGTGTGAGCGCAGGAGAGCTCCCGCCGAATGCCGAACCTCCTGCAGAAAGAAGCAAACTCATTGGAGGTAAACTCCCCTCCATTGTCGCTTCTCAGCTTCTTCACTCTGCGGTTCAGCCTCCCCTCCACAAGCTTCTTCCACTCGAGGAACTTGTTGAAGACTTCTGATTTCTCTCTCAGAAAGTACACCCACGTATAGCGGGTGTAGTCATCCACCAGAACTAGCGCCTACTTATTGCCTCCATAAGTAAGGGTGGCGCACGACCCCATAACATCAGCATGTACGCACTCAAGAGGTGCCTTACACTGGTCTCCGACTTGTCAAATGGAAGTCGATGTGACTTTCCATATTGGCATCCGTCGCACACATGGCCGTCGCCGTAGGAAGTGAGATGAGGCAGGCCGCTCACTAGGCCCTTTGCCGCCATCATCTTCAGCTTGTCCATCCCCACATGACCCAGCCTCTCATGCCAGATCACAGCGCTGTCGTTTGTCTTCAGCTTGTCCACGTAGGCATTTGCAGACAAAACATACAAATCTTTCACCCTTCTCCCGGTGAGCGTGACGTCAGCATCGACAGACGAAAGGTTCTTCAAGAACTTCACCTCCTTTGGTCCAAACAGCACGTGGTATCCAGCATCCACGACGTTCGCCACTGAGAAGAGGTTCTTCTTCATGCCATGCACGTGATACACACTCTTCAGTGTCATTGGCTTCTCTCTACTCCCAAGGGACACCTTCCCTTCTCGCTCCACAGGATGTACCGTATCATCCGCAGTGATGATAACATTCGTCCCTTCATACGCTTCCAAGGAGTCGAACTTGGACATATCTCCTGTGAGATGATGCCCGCAACCGGAATCCACTATCCAGCCGTTCTCGAGGTTGATGGAGGCTAAGACATCGACTGACGTTGTCGTCATCTCTGCCAGGAAACAATTGTCCCCCCTCTCACCGCCCTGGTGACCTCCACCTCTCTGGTGATCTCCCTCCTTGTTAGCAGCATGACCGGCCTTCAGATTAGACCGACAGTCCTTTGCCATATGCCCATACTTCTTACAGGCAAAGCAAAGGGTCCTCCCCTTCTCATCGCGCGCAGGGAGGAACTTCCCCCCATCTCCCTGAGAGGACGTTGAAGGTCCATCTCCGGAGTTCTTCTTTCTCTTGTCCCAGGATCTCCTCTTTCCTGAGAACAAGGCCTCGCCATCTCCACCTGAGATGGATACTCCCGCCATCTGCTTCGCCAAGCTCTCCTGTGACGATAACAGGTTCTCTAGCTCCAGAAGGGAGGGCTGAGTAGCCCATCCTTGCACGGAAGTAACGAAGGGGACATACTCCCTCCTCAAGCCTCGGAGTATGTGCCGCTTCAACTTCGCCTCTGAGATTGGCTCTTCAGGATCCAAGGCCGAGATCTCCCCACATAGGTTCTTCACCTTCAGGAAGAAGGTGGATATCGCTATCTCGCCTTGAGTCGACTTCGTCAACTCATTCTCTAGGAATTGTAGCCGCGCCACATTCTTCTTGTTGAATAACCCATCGAGGGCTATCCAGATCGCAGACGCTGACTTGCAACCTATGATGTGGTCGAACAAGTCAGGTGATATGGCTCTCTTCAAGGTGAACTCCGCCTTGGCGTTGGTCTTCCTCCAAGCTCTCACAGCTGCACCATTATCACCGGCAGCTACTACTTCCTCTTGCTCCCCACCACCAACAACCTCCCAGAGATCCTGTCCAAGAAGGTAGCTCTCCATACAAGACATCCACTTCTTGTAGTTGGTTTGAGTAAGCAGCTCAATGCCAAGTCCCCTAGCACACCCTCCTCCGCCGTCCATCTTGGTTGCTTCGTCCTTGTTCCCACTATCCCTCTGATACCATGTGAAATTTTTAGAAGTCGGAAGAACACGTCAACCAACCGGAGAATAAGGACACTAAAGATGAACACAAGCTTTCACAATACTAATTTTGGTAGCTAGTTACAACTGAACACGGCTGAATACAAGTTGCATCCAACTTGAATCACAACAGCCAATAGAAGGTAAGAACTTGGTCACGGACAAGGTCCGCTTCTCCTCCGGAGCACTCCGCGCTGGTGATACTCGCTCCGATACTCGCTCCTCGCTACAGAAGCTCGCTCCTCGCTACCGCTAGCGCCAGGCGTTAGCTCTCCAACTCGCAAGCTCGCTGCTCGCACTCTAAGCTTCTCGCGTACTCGCCACGCGTCGCTTCCTCCAATACTCGCTAGCGCGAGCGCTATCACTAGCGCCGGGCGCTATCTCCCGAGTAGGTACTCGCACTCCCAGCTACTCGCAAGCTCGCTACTCGCTCAAGGGAGCTGACCGAACTTACTCCAAGTCCGATGCTCGCCTGACAAACTTACTCCAAGTCCGATGCTCGTCTGGTGGCGCTCTGGTATCTCTAACTCGCTCAAAGTTGATGATACTCGCCAGATCCAGAATCGATTCTCTTTAGAGGGGGGTACCCCTCTATTTATAGGCAAAACAAGGGGGTGGCGAGTATGAGCTAGCGCTGACGCTGGCGCTAGCTCACTTCAATTCTAACAGGAACATGGGAGCGGCGCAGAAGAGGGAGGGCGAGGAGGAGGTGGGCAGGAAAGGGGGGAAGCTCGGCTTATTTTCACAGAGGATGCATTCGAAAGGGGAGCAAGGAAACCAGAGGAGGTCGCTGCCGGTGTCGAGATACAAGGAGACGGTGGTCGAGGAGTGTAACGGGCCGCTTGCCGTTACGAGTTCGCCGGAGGGAAGGAAGAGAGGGGAAGGCTGCCGGAGAGAGGTTCAGCCAGAGAGAGGGAGAGAGAGAGAGAGATAGAGAGATAGAGAGAGACGAGAGAGAGGTAAAGAAAGAAGAAGTTTTATTAACATAATCCTGAGTCTTATTACAGCCTAAGCATCTTATTTATACATTTCTAATCCTGAACTAGCCGTTGGCGTCCTATACAATGTCCCTAGCTTTTATTATTAATGCCACGTGGCTTTGTCTATCTGTACCCCGTAACATTCCATCCGCGCCCCTATAAAATCGCCGGGTCTGCTTTTTCGATGTTCCTCAAACCCTAACTGCGTTCCTTCTTCCTTCTTCAGCCGTCGAGGTGGGCTTCCCGAGGAACTGGATCTGGATGCGCCCATCGTCGGAGTAAAGGGCTTTTGTCTGCTAGGAAGGCCTCTTGGACCGGTGTTGCTTGATCGTCCATCCAGGGAGGGACCTGCTCAGATCTGCTGCTGTGCTGAAGGGTAACTTCTGGGTTGTTTCTCTGTTAATTTCTGCTTGTCTTTCCGCACGTTTGCTTGTTAGCTCTGAGTTTTCCGCCATTGCTGTCCATTTTTTTGATGCGCCTGCTTCCGTCGTCGTCTTTTCTTTTCCGCGTCGTTGACCGAGGATGCCGATGTTTATCCCGGTTCCTCTTAATGGATCCGAGTGAACTGGCGGTGAGGTCTCCTGCTCCAGTGTTGGTGGTTCATAGTCCTGCGGAGAACGCGTAATTAGTTTTGAATTAAAATTTAATTTTGTCAATACCTGTTGGGGAATGTTCTGAATGTTTTCCCAAGAATTATCTTCGAACGATAAACCCTTCCAACTTAGTAATAGTTGATGTTGGGGTGTATTGTTCACCCAAATTGTTCTTTCGTCCAGGACTTCATTGATCTCATGTTCTGGGTCGTTCTGTGATGTTCCTGTAGGCAAGGGGTGATATACGTTTGATGTGTTAGTAAAATATGGTTTAAGCATTGACACATGAAATACCGGATGGATTTTGGAATATTCTGGCAGTTTTAATTTATACGTTGTTTCTCCAATTTTTTTGAGTATTTCGTATGGTCCATAATATTTTAGTTGGAATCGGGCTTGTACAGCTGAGCGCATAGATATTTGTTTATAGGGTTGGAGCCTTAGCAGTGCCAGATCCCCCGGGGCAAAGCTCCAATCCTGTCGATGCTGGTCTGCTTGGTTCTTCATGCGGTTCTGGGCTCGCTGCAGATTTATCTGCAAATCTGCTATTACCTTTTTTTTGATCTTTGACTGTGTCTTCTATTACCTGTATTCTGCTTGTACCTGTAAAAAAATTGAAGAGGGGGGGTGGAGGTCGGTCGTATATTGCCTCAAAAGGAGACATGCCGGCCGATGTATGAAATGAAGTATTGTAATGGTATTTTGCCCAATTGAGCAGATTGAACCAATGCTTGGGGTGTTCATGTGTAAATATCCGCAAGTATTGGTTCAGGCAGCGATTAACTCGCTTAGTCTGACCATCCGTCTGGGGATGGTAGGCCGAACTGAATTTTAATTCAGTTCCATTCTGGAAGAACAACTCCGTCCAGAATTCGCTTAAAAAGATGGAATCCCTGTCTGAAACAATTGTTTCAGGTAGACCATGCAATTTTCCGCAGCAATTCCAAAATGCTTTTGCCACTATGGGCCCGTTAAATTTGGGCGGCAGGGCTGCAAAGTGAGCCCCCTTCGTGAATCTATCCACTATAACTAGAATGCTAGTATATGAAGAAGATCGTGGAAGATGTGTGATAAAATCGAGAGTGATGTCCGACCAAATTTTTGTCGGAATAGGTAATGGTTGTAGCAAGCCGTATGGAAGGGTGTTGCTGGGCTTTGCCTTTTGGCACAAATCACATGTTTTGATAAAAACTCTAACATCTTCATATAATGATGGCCAAAAAAATTGTTGTGATAATCGTTTTATGGTTGGTGTAATGCCCGAATGGCCTCCACTGTGAGTTGAGTGAATTTCTGAGATTAATTTTTGTCTTAGTGAGCTTTCTGGAATATACAATTTATTTTTATAAAATAAACGTGTACCCACTAAAGTCCAGTATTGTGTTACCTCCTGATTGTTTTGCAATTTGTCCAAGAGGGAAGTTGCTAAAGGATCAGAAGGATATAACAATTCCAGATTTTCTAATTCCACGCAATATGGGAATGAAATGGAATCCAACAGTAATATTGAGGCACTGTCCAGTTCCTCTCTGGATAGTGCATCTGCAGCATTATTGTTGGCACCTGGTTTATATTGGATAGTAAAATTAAATCCTAAAAGTTTTTATAAGAATTTTTGTTGGTCCAAAGTTGTGATAATCTGTGTGGTTAGGTTATGTAGTGTGCGGTGATCTGTGCGGATGATGAACTGGTTTCCGATTAGGTACTGTCTCCATTTTCCTACGGCTGTTGTAATGGCTAATAACTCGCGTGCGTATGTAGATTTGGCCTGTTCTCTGGGGTTTAATTTCCTGCTGAAATAGGCTACTAGGTGCCCATTCTGCATAAGAACTGCCCCGATGCCTACCCCAGACGCGTCTGTCTCTACTATGAATGGTTGCGTAAAATCTGGTAAAACTAAATGGGGCTGATGCTAATTTTACTTTTAAAATTTGAAACACTGTGTTAATTTCGTCAGACCAAGTGAAGCAATCTTTAGCTAATAAATTTGTTAATGGAGCAGTGTCTGTTGCATAATTTTGAATGAATCGACGGTAGTATCCGGCGAGACCCAAAAAAGGACGTAACTGTTTTATGTTTTTGGGTATCGGCCAGGATAAGATAGCACTTATTTTATCCTGGTTTGGCTGTACTCCGGAGGCTGAAATAATATGTCCCAGGAAATCTATTGTTGCTACACCAAAAGAACATTTAGAGTATTTTATGTGCAGGGAGTTTAACTGTAATATGTTTAGAACAGATGCTAAGTGGGTAATATGACTAGTAATGTCCCGGCTATATACGAGTATATCATCGAAAAACACTACTACATATTTTCTTAAAAGTGGTTGAAATATTGTATTCATTAAAGCCTGGAAGGTTGCTGGGGCATTGGTTAGGCCGAATGGCATAACCAAAAATTCGTACAGGCCTTGGTGCGTCCGAAAAGCTGTCTTGTGTATATCAACTTGGTCCATTCTGACTTGGTGGTAGCCAGAGTGTAAGTCTAATTTGGAAAAGATTGTGGCCCCGTGAAGTTCATCTAGTAATTCGTCTATTGTGGGCATGGGAAAAGAATCTTTGTGAGTGATGTCGTTCAGAGCCCTATAGTCTACACATAACCGCCAGGAGCCATCTTTCTTGCGAACTAGCAAGACTGGGGAACTGAACGACGATGTGCTTTGGCGAATAAAGCCTTGTTGTAGTAGGTCTGTCACTAGTTTTTCCAATTCGTCTTTGTGTGCGTGTGGGTAACGATACGGTTTTACTCTTGTGATTGATGTCGGGTTGATTAAGGGAATTTTGTGGTCGCAGGCTCGTGCGGGTGGTAATTTGGTGGGCGGTTGGAATAGTGTGCTGAATTCGTTTAATATTTCCAAAATGGATGCTGAAGGGTGTTCTATGGTAATTTTCTGCGGTTCAGGTGCAGAGATATAACATAGTGCCACTGTGTTAATCGCGTGTTGGGTGATTAATTTATTTAGTTTCGCTTTGGAAATGGTCAATGGTGCGGAGTTCAGTTGGCCTGCTATACAATATTGGTTGTTATGTTTGGTGAAAAACATGTGTTTAGTTGTATAATCTGTAGTTACCGGCCCTAACGTTTTCAGCCAAGCATCCCCTAATACTACGTCGGCCCCCAATAAATCGATGACATAAAGTGATGTTTTGAAATTGTAATCCTGTATCTTGAAGTCAAAGTTGTCGCACTTCCCTGTGCAAGATAATTTCTCTCCATTTCCCACCCAGACATTAAAATGGTTAATTATGACAATAGGGAGGTTCAGAAATTGTGCCATACGGACAGAGAGAAAGTTGTGTGTGCTGTCGTTGTCGATTAATACGTGTACGGGTTTGGCATTCATTGTTGCGTTTATGCGAAAAGAGTTGGAATCATTTGCCCCTACCAGAGCATGATAACTAATGCCGGTTATATTGTCCAAGTGTGATTCATCAACTGGGCTGGCTGGGTCGGTGTCCTCATCTAAGTCGTCCTCAAGAACCAATAATGTGGCTCTCCCTTTACATTTATGGCCTGGTTTAAAAAGCTCATCACAAGTGTAGCATAAACCTTTGTCACGTCTGATTTTTAATTCTGCTGGGGATAGTCGGGGATATTGAGGTCGTGCTGTGCTTGGTGTATTGACCGTGAATGTTGAGTTATTTGTGCGAACTTTGGAGAATCGATTGTCCTCCGTGTGTTGGTCCTCAAAGAGGTGTGCCAAAGAGAAAGCCTCATACAATGTGCTAGGTCTGTGAGCCATGACATTTCTGCCGATCCCATGTTTCAATCCCGAAATGAATAGTTTCATTAAGGTTTCATTGGATAGGCCATTTGTGTGTGCTGCTATAAGTTCAAAAGTGTCGTGGTATGTGGTGACCGTTCCTGTTTGAATCAATCGTTTTAATTTTCCTATAGGTTCATCAAATGAGAAGGCCCAAATCTGTGGAATATTGTTGTTTTAAATGTAGTCCAGTCTATATCTGGGTTTTCTCGTTCTAACCCATAAAACCACAAAGAGGCTGGGCTATCTAAGTGGCTCGACGCTATTGACACGAATTCTGATTGTGGGATTTGGTAAAACCGAAAATATTTTTCTGCTTGTATTATCCATTTGGTGGGGTCGCCGGAACAAAATGATGAAAAATTTAGATGATGGCCGGGTGGTCTAGAATTATAATGTTGATAATTACTGTAATGTTGATAATTATTGCGAGCAAAATCTTGATCTATGTATTCTTGACTAGTGTTTTGATTAAATGTTACCGGTAGTGGGCCTAGCCCTGTGCGGTGATGCGGCGGTGGAATCAAGATCGGTTGATGGCGGAGGCCATCTTGTTTGTTGGGATACTGCTCCTCGAATGGAAGTTGCTTTTGTTTTGATTTCTGCAGTGCTGAGGAGCTTCCAGGTAGAAGATAAGGGAGCCCGGCGGCTGCCCCAAGGAGACCTTGCGATGATGCTGCCGTGGTATTTGGTATCGCCTGCTGAGCAGGGGACCGGGGTTGGCTGCTGTTGCTTTCTTGTTCTTTTGCCGGCATGCACAATACCAGTTGGTCGAATTTTTGTGATAAGAGCTCGAACTGATGATGAGTGGTTTGCTGGTTGGTTGACAATGCAGCCTTGAATTCATTGCAGGCTGATTGTATGATGCCAAGCTCCTCTATGATGGTGTCGTTTTGGGATTGCGCCAAGATGTGTCGGCGATCTAGTTCCTGCCATATTTCTTCTTTAAGTTCTTGGAGGGAAGTCTTCTCCTGTCCACGCGTGTTGTGGCCAGTCATGTTGTAATGTTGATGAGTTCGGTAACGAGAGCACCAATGTAACGGGCCGCTTGCCGTTACGAGTTCGCCGGAGGGAAGGAAGAGAGGGGAGGGCTGCCGGAGAGAGGTTCAGCCAGAGAGAGAGAGAGAGAGAGAGAGAGAGAGAGAGAGAGAGAGAGGTAAAGAAAGAAGAAGTTTTATTAACATAATCCTGATTCTTATTACAGCCTAAGCATCTTATTTATACATTTCTAATCCAGAACTAGCCGTTGACGTCCTATACAATGTCCCTAGCTTTTATTATTAATGCCACGTGACTTTGTCTATCTGTACCCCGAAACAAGGAGATAGAGAAGGAGAGGGTATAGTCGGATCCTGCAGCGAGTGGCAGGGAGAGTTGCCGACGGCGATGGCGTGAGAGGAAGCGGGAGGCTGATCGGAGGGAGGAGGATTTGAGGAAGTGGGATTGGGAGGGGAAGGTGGAGGGAGAGTGTGAGCTGGTGTGGGAGAGGTGAATGAGGAAGGGTTGATTGGAGGAGGATGATGCAGCGGCGGTGTAGTGAGATTGGAAGAAACAGAGGAGGAGAAGGAGAGTTGAGCGCCGGAATGCAATTTTTGAAGCATGGGTTAGGAGCAACGAGAGAGGCGAAGCTTCGTGAAGGGGTTTGGAAGTGGAGATGGTGAGTAAAGTTCTGGAATGCCAACAGGTATATTGGATTATGCTTTTTAGGTCAATACTATTTTGTGGATTATGATTTTCCATTCCTTTTAAACATATGAAAAGAAAGGCTGAATATTTATTTTAGTGCGAAGCATTTTGGTAGCTTTAAGCCTTCAATCATAAAGAATTTTTAGGACATATATATAAGCGATGTTTGCCACCCACTAGATGTTGACAGCTTAAAATTTTTTTTTTTCAAGACTTGTTTTAAGTTAGTAAATTTGAAAAAAAAAACACTTTTAGTTAGTAAATCACATCGTTTAAGTGATGTTGAAGACTTGTTATAATAGGTGCCCGGGTTGAGCGGAAATCATAGTTCAACACAAATATGCAAAAGATATTCTCAATCGATTCAATATGATGATTGCAATTTAACTCCAAACAACTAAAGAGAGAAGCTAGAACAAGCAAATCAAGAAGAATACCGCAGTCTTGTTGGATCCTTGATCTACCTCACCATTACAAGACCTGACATAGAAAATTCCGTAAGTATTATATCCAACTATATGAGCCGTCCCAGCATCAAGCATCTCATAGCTGTTAAATGTGTACTTCGATATATAAAGGGAACTTTGGATTATGAGTTAGTGTATAAAAGGGAATGCATTAATTGTTTCAATGGATACTCAAACATCGATTGGGGAGGCTATTCTGATGATCGAAAAGGCATCTCTGGCTTCATCTTTTTCCTTGGCAGTAAGACTATCTCATGGAGTTCTCGAAAACAGAAAGGACCTGAGTATCCCTATCATCGACTGAAGCTGAATATTCAACCCTTTGTGAGGCAACACATGAAGCAGCTTGATTAAGAAGGATTCTAGGAATTGTTAGAAGAAGAGGAAAATTCTACCCTAATCAAGGTCGACAATATCTCAACCATAGTCATTGCTTGAAATCCTGCTTTCCACAAAAAAACTAATCATATCGAAATCAAGATGCATTATATGAGAGATCAAATCGAAAAAGGAGAAATTACAGTGAGCCACTGCGACACAAAAGAACAGGTAGCAGACATCATGACAAAACCACTGCCACGTGATCAGTATGAAGAGAACTGAAATGAAGATGGGGTTAATGGAAAATAGCTGCCTCCACTTTACAGGAGGCCAGGTGTTGAAAAGATAAACCTGGATACTGCTCTCCCTCTCCCCACTATCCTCCTATAAGAAGTAAATCTCCTGCTGAAACTTTATCTGCCGCTCCCCTCTCCCTGCTTTCCTCTTGCAGCAAGTAAATGTTGAAAAGGAATAGAACGAGAGAGATGAAAAGAAAATAGTTTTACTCAAAGATTTTACTTATGGATATTTTTTTTCACACGCAAATCTGATACAGGGTATACCGCTTTATAGAACAGCCAAGGAAGACTCTAGATTAAAGCAGTAAAAGTAATTAGGTGAGGGTTACATTAAAGCATTAATTAGAAACGGCTAATGATGTTTCCTAAGTGACGGTTGATCTGCTGCTACATTAAACGGAGGTGCTGATTTCAATCTTTAACAGTAAAGCCCTAGCTTGTTAGCCTGCAATCTCTTCTTTTTTATGTAATGTCTTCTAATTGTAAGAAGTATATGGGCTTATTATTTTCTTTGGTCTATATAAATCTCTTGTATCCCTTGTTGTTTTGTAATGAATGAAATAGCCCATTGTTATTAAATGCAGAACTGTTCTCTTCCTCTGTCTCTCTTTTATTTTCAACAGGTTGAGCTGAGGCGTGGAAGGCTAATGTTCATGGAGGAAGAAGCCCTACAGCTGCATTGTGGTTGATTGAAAATGGCCTCCAAGAGGCAATAAATGGTGAGATTGCTGGATTGGCATAGATTGAGGATAATGGGTTCAGTAAAAGATGGAGTAGGGTACGTCGGATCCGGAGTTAAAAAAGGATGTTACCTGCGCTGAGGAATAGAGTTGATCTGAGGCGTCGAATGTCAATGTCAAAGGAGGAAAACGCCAGATTTTGTTGGTGAAGGTAAGGAGATTGAAAACCGGCTGAGGCGTCGAATGTCAATGTCAAAGGAGGAAGAAGGATGTTACCTGCGCTGAGGAATAGAGTTGATCTGAGGCGTCGAATGTCAATGTCACGTAAAAAAGGATATTTGCGTGGTGAGGAGGAAAACGCCAGAGTTTGCCTGAGCCGGTTTTGTTGGTGAAGATAAGGAGATTGACAAAGGAAGATCAGAGTTTGGAGAGGGAGTTTCACGTGAACGGTGCTCGCGGGAGCGAAGGCGAAAAGAGCAAAACTCTAAGGAGGGGAGAAAAAGTTCACCGAGTATGGGAGAAAGGCGAAATATTACCGTCCGGGTATGGGTTGCAACTGGGACACATCTCATCCATTGATTTACCTCAGGATTTTAAAAAAAATGTCGGAGGATCTATCGGTATATCGCCTTTATCTTAGATATATCTCCTTTACACATGGCGGGCTGTGATTGGTCCCCGTTGCAACCGATACCAGGGCGGAAATATTTCCCACGGGAATGGGAATGGGGGCGTATGGTTTAGGCGTTATGACGTTTCCGATTTCCCAAGCTCTGTGCGGCGCGATTATGCGTGAAACAGAAATCTTGGCCTGGTGTTTGAATTTGAATTGAATGTGGCTTTATTTGATAAGTAGACGATGAAGAAATGAACAATCAAGATTTGTTTGATGGTCCTCCATGGTTACACCACAGTAGTTTAATATATATATAGATAGATATATAATAAATTTCTTATTATTTTTTAACATTTTTACTCTTTTTACTTTATATTTTGTATTTATTTTATTATAAAATAATGATAATATAAAATAATCAGATGATTATAATGAATTTTACAATGGCATCTCACAAATTTTAGAAATTCCATGTGTGAGCTTCAATTCTCTCCCCAACTCATATATAAACATTAGAATCTGCAGCCGCGCGCTGAACTTATAACTGTACAATCTTTGCTCTCATTTATTGTTTCACCTCACTCACCACTGTAAAAACATGAGAACTGGATTACATCACATACAGTAATATTTACCAAGTAATTGGAATTATTAAACAGGAGATTGAGGAGCTTCGATGTCCGGCGAAATGTAGCTCCTGCACTTATTTTTCGATTTTGATTTTGCTTTCGTATGCGAGACAGCAATGGTGATGTCATTGGGGAAGAGATCTCTGAGCACCAGGCCGTGAAGGATTGTGCTGATCAAAAGCATCAAAACCGTGATGGTCGAGAGGAGGGAGAGCGTAACCGAGAGAACTCTCGTGCAGACATTACTAACTTCCGCCGTGTATCTGATCGTCGCAATAGCCGAACCGACCATCGGAAATGTGTATGCCCACCATGCCAGCGAGAACCTGTTGCATTCACAGCAGCAAATGGAGATTTTGAGAGACTGCATCAACGGTCAGTAGAAAATGATCAACAAAATGAATGTGAGGGACGAAGTTGAAAGCCTACTTGAATCCTCTGAAGAAGTTGACGCGGACAGCCTGAAATACGCGCAGACATGAAGCGGGTATTAGAAGAAATTCTGGTTTGAAGGCAGGATCAAAATTCTAAAGAACAGACATTCAAAATGTCAAGTTTTTAATTTACAGAAGAAGAAAAAATAGAATTTCTTTTGAGGTGGTTCATTTCTGTTGTTAAATTGGATGCTATCAAATGTTTTGAGATTGATAGGCTTTGGTTTGAAATCATTGCTTTACAAAAATATATTTAAGGTCTTTTTTTTGGAGCGCGGTGGCGGTTGGAGATGGAGATGAAACTATGTTTCTAAATGTGGCTCACGCCGTGGAGTTGCAGTTACACATAAAGAATGTTTTTTTAGATCTAGGGTTCCAAATTGGTGGAGAATTAACGGTGGGATTTAGACTCTATTTGAAACAGCTTGACAGTTGGAAAGCTCTATTCTCACCGTCATCATTTTTTTAAGTTGTTTGGATGATGAGCATTATTTTCAAAAGAGCTTTTACAAGAAAGAAGTTTTGGGGGCTTTTTGAGCCGTCAATCTAACCTAGTTTTCTAAAAACTATTTTCTTCGCTTTTATCTTTTCCTCTTTTATTCGAGGGCTTATGAAAGTCACGCCCCAATCATTTGCAATCTTCACCATTCAAAATCTTTGTTTCTCGTGCTGATCATTTGTAATCTGCTAAATACATTTTTATTATTAAAAGGCTAAATAATTATTAAAAAATTGTTATTAAAAACAGAAAAAAGTAAAATATTTTTTTGAAAAACACTTAAAAGGAGATGTTCCAAACAATCTAGTCGAGATCTACAACTTTGAAAATACGTTTTGTACATGCATTTTTAGGAAAAGTGTTCAACACGAAAGTTGTAGATCTCGTCGAGATCTACAACTTTCGTGTTGAACACTTTTCCTAAAAATGTACGCACAAGACGGATTTCCAAAAATTCGCTATAGATACGCCCAAGTTTCAATCAGGGTGGCTATACGCCTTATGCGTGCATTTTTAGGAAAAGTGCTCAACATGAAAGTTGTAGATCTCGGCGAGATCTACAACTTTCATGTTGAACACTTTTCATAAAAATATATGTACAAAACGTATTTTTAAAAGCCGCATAATAACTCGTATAAATTACAGTGCACATAGCCAAAATTACGGTGCTTTTAATAACTCCCTTTTAACTTTTCTTTAAGTGAAATAATTAACTGCTTTTAAAAAAAAAGCTCAAAACATCGGTGCATAAACTTACGAGAGAAGCATATAGGAACATGGCGATGAAATATGGAATCCGTGCTCCTACGCCGAATTCTCCGAAGATGGTAGCCCAGGCGGTGCAGGCGACGCTCGGCGCGGCGACGAACAAGAAGAACACCGGATGAAGCTCTTTCGGCAAAGTCTCGTTCGACGGCAGCCTCTGATACAGAGTCACGAACAGCACGCTGTAGTGCGCCACCCCCACCGCGAAGAAGAATATCGGCCCTTCTTTCAGCCCCATCGACGCGCCCAGCAGCGCGCCGACGAAGTTTCCGACCACCGCCAGATGATTGCTTGGATTGGCGACCTTCGAAAGCCTGCGCCCGCCGCCGGACATCCACTGCCCGTATATTTTCAGGTCGAGCACCAAGATTGGAGCCATGAGCAAATACCACACAAAGCCTGGAATAATCTTTCCGACATGTTGGGGCAAGCCTATTGCCAAGAAGAGACACGCAATCCACGGAGCGAAGAAGAAGTTGATTCTGACGGGATGGTAGTATTCTCTTCTCACCGCCTCAAAGTAGAAGATGATCTTAAGAGAATAGACCAAGGAAACAGAGCAAAATAGCAGGACGGCGGTGAACCAGAGCACCAAATTTACTTCCGGGCTTATGTTCAAGAACTTCATGGATGGAGACGATGCCAGTGATTTCCACAGCATGGCTTGGCTGCCCACACCGAGGCACATACCAAAGGAAGATATAGGAAATCTAAGCAGAAAAGGCCATTTTTTGTCTCGAGGAAGAACTGGTTCTTCTGATGCCTGAAATTGAAACAACAATTAATTTACAATATGTTACTACATACAGCCTTTGATTATCTTCTTCATCAATAGTGATGGCGAAATAGTGAAATTTCTTACTCTCAGAGTGTCCAATTCAGGCCCTTTCAGCGCGTCGAAGTAGCGTTTTATCGTCGGCAAAGCTTCAGCTTCTCTGCTCTGAGGATCGTTGATGTTATTGCTCTGCTCGTGGGCAGTACTCGTTCCGCGGAGATTGGAGATCTGCTTCTCCAGTTTCCCTGACCATGTCTTGAAGGAGTCGTAGCTCCGGTCATGGAACCTTTCGTCTCTCGGCAGCCTGGAGAATTTGTTGGAGGTGGTGATGCTCGGGCGGAAGCGGTGGGAGAAGTTCTTTTCGCGTTTGATTGGTTCCAAACTGTTCGAATCGTTGTCTTGTGGAGCTGGATCTGGGAGGGTGATTTTTACCGAGTGCGATTTATTGTTTGTTTCAGGTTTTGGAATGGAGAGAAGTGGAGGAGGAGGAGGAGGAAGACTATCGTCGTCGACGGCTGCTTTTCCCTGAAAATTAGAACAGAAAGATGCAGAGCGTTAAAGGAATCAGCTTTTTTCAAAAACCATGGGTGAAATTCACAGGCATGGAGTGAAGAAGTAGAGTTTTGAATCTGTCGTACCTCCTCCATCTGCATATTGCAGTTTATGATCTCTGGATTGTTAATCGTCGTGAACGTATGACAATTTGAAGAACAGCACAATTGACATTTATATTCGGAAAATCTTCAGCTTTTCATGAAAATTTCAAGCAGAGTCAAATAGTTGGCAGTGAAACAGGGCAGACGTGAGAACATTTCAAAAGAAGGTGGCGCTCAATCTCTTTATTAATTTAATTTCTACCGCAATAACTTATGAGAAATTGTCTCAAAAATATTAAGTTATTTAACTATATTTATTTGGCATTTCAAAAAAAAATATTACATGGATCGGGTCCTCTGCATTTGGGGAAATATAAACCCGGTTACGATCGGGATAAATCCACACCGTTGATTTAGTAGACATATTCCGCACTCACAGATGGAGCAATTAAACTGCGAGACTCCGTATAATTCGAAGATGAATTTTGATAAACTTTAAAATATTTTTGATAAGTTTGATGGATTCTCATGTGCTGAAAGACCGGCAATTGAAGAACATTTGGATGCTTTGGGAGTGTGGGAGTCATTTATGGTGAAGTCAAGCACTAGCTAGTCAGCATTTTTTGTGTTGATATTTTTAATGATTATATTTTTTTTAATAACGCGGTGCCTCGCCGGCAGTTTGGCTTTATTGTACGAGAGATTTTTACATATCGGTAACGTATGCGAGAATCGTGCGGATGATATTTTGTTAGTCCGATTTGCTATCAGCCCCCGCCAGTAAAATTCAGGAAAAAAATAAAGCGTGATGTATCAGTTTTGAGAACCGGACCGGAGAAAGAACCGGTGAGATCAAAGGTTCAAGGTCGGACCGGTTGGACCGATCGGACCGCGGTTGAACCGTGATGTTAGATAATATAATAAATATTAAAATTATCTATTATAATTTAACCTAGTTTATATATTTTTAATAAAAATAATAGGAATAAAGAGTGAAATTATATAAAATATTTTCATAAATAGTAATATATTTTGCTATCATCTAAAATCTCAATATTATTATTTTATCACATATATAACTTATTATATATGTGATAAAATAATAATATTGAGATTTTAGATGATAGCAAAATATATTACTATTTATGAAAATTAATTTTTAAACTTTTAATTAAGTAAACTCGCACATCTGACATCTCGACAATACATTTTTTTTTTAAAATTTTATATGTTAATTATAAATAATTTCGGTATATCCTTTATATATATAAGTTAAGAATAATAAATTTATTATATTGTTATTATTATATGTTAATTAATACGAATATTATTTATATATATAATATAATTCAAATAAAACAAATTAAATCCGTTGGTGTAGTGGTTTAGAATTTTGTATCTTGTTGGAGGTTATGGGTTTAAATTTCAGCATTGATTTCTTTTTATAAATCTAGTCCTTATATTAGTCCCACATCTCAGGATTGAATATAGGTGACCTCAACATCCCTATAAAAGAAAGAGAGCAGCACCACCCAAGTTGTACCTTTCTCCACCTCTATTAATTTTAGAGTTTTAAAATAAAAAATTTATTTTAATCCCCCGGCCCAAGACCCACCCGGTTTAGGTTAACCCTCCCCGGTTCGCGGTTTTACGGGTGGACCGGCCGGTTCGCCGGTTCTTGACCGGTTCTGGGTGAGAGCGGTCTTAAACCCCTGACCGAACTGCATAGTCGTCCGACCGGTTGAACCGGCCGGTCCGGTCCGGTTTTCAAAACCATGTAAAAAACAATAAATTTTTTTTATTAAAAAATCATTTTTTCCATATCTCAGTACACCATACTCCTGTACGTCATCGGTTGTAAAGTTTTTTTTCCAATCGCAGTAGCCATCCATTCTACCGAGGCTTCCACCGAGGCCGTAAGATCATCTATATTCTACACTACACAAGGGGGGCTCCTCGTGCGGTCATGACAGTGTCCCGACACGACGACACTCCCGTCATTCAAAGCCCCCCAAGAGCAGTACTCTGATGATCGTTCGATTTTTCAATGTGCTCGGGGCTGCGACTTTGCGAGCGGCGATAGCGTCGTCGTTCCGGGAACTATAATACTGTATTATATATTGATGTTTTAAATTATCTATATATGATTTATTTTTATATTATTTCATTTTAAATTAATTTTAATTTTGATATATATAAACCTTTATTTACTATATTATATGTTACTTATTGTTGCGGGTCACTTGACGCTATGGTAGACCGGTCGAATTGAACCACCTTTACTCGAGAGCGAGCCAAACACGCAAATAGTCAATGAGAGAATTAATAAATGACAAGAATACTTTTAATCGTGGAAAACTCGGAAATGGTGAAAAACTACGCGGTCGGAGCTGTGCCGAGCAAATTTCACTATATTTTGGTTCGTTACAATTGAAAGCCAAGAACTCGAGTGCAACAGGCCGCTACTCATTATAATGGTAGAAGAGAGAAAACTTCGAGGGTGACAGGTCACCTCTCGAGAGAATAAGTACTTTTTTGGGAATGAAAGTGAGATTCTCGAGTCGCCTTTTGGTGCCCGGAGGATCCCCAACTCGCTTAAGAAGATTGTCTTCCGAAGCGACGAAAATCTTCAAAGGCTCGAAGAAGATCACCGTTGTAACCACCGTAACCACCTGACGGACGAATCACGTTTGTCGATTCGGAGCACGCAGATCACCACTTTTTGGATATTCCCGTCATGCCCCTGGGCAATTTGGTCAATTCGGGTATCTTCATTGATGGCGTTGAGTGTAGTGAACAGGATCTGAAATCTGAAAAATTAGGAAAGGTTAACTGTCGCGCGCGTTGGGAACACGAAAGTGTTCCGAGCGCGCGATGAACGCGGAGACGTTCTGAGCGTGTGATGAACGTGGATGGGTTCTGAGCGTGCGATGAACGCGGACGTGTGTGGAAACACTTCGCTCGCTTTGCGTACTGAAAGTCAGAAATGTGGTTGGGTGCCGACAGAGGGGCGCGCTTGTAAGAGCAAGAGCGTGTCTATTGAAGACCGTGTCCCCCAACACGGGGAGTCGCACCCGGCCCTGAGAAAGGGAGAGCATCGGGGCTCCGACCGCGTCCCCGAGAGGGGGTGTCGGACTTACCGTGTCCCTTATGGGGGAGCGGGCTTGGCCGCTCCCCCATAGGGAGGCGACACTGGCCACACACCCATAGGCAAGGCGGCACTGACCGCACCACCCATAGGGGGTGCGGCTTGGGCCGCACCACCCATAGGGGGTGCGGCTTGGGCCGCAGCCCCATTTTCGGTGCGGCCTTGGCCGCGCCCCACTTGGGGAGCGGCCTTGGCCTCACCCCACCATATGGGTGCGGCCGCGGCCGCCCCCCACTATGTGGGGTGCGGCCGCGGCCGCCCCCCACTATGTGGGGTGCGGATTTGGCCGCACCCTGCTAGATGGGGTGCGACCCGCACCCCTCTTGTGGGGTGCGCGTCTAACCGCACCCTCTTAGTGGGGTGCGGTGATAGGGTTCGGCTGAACTCGACGTCCTGCGGCGATTGTGGCGGTTTTCTCCTTCCTCCACTCTCTTGCTCATGAGACTTGGCATGACTCCACTTTCTTGTGGTCGGACTATGGCTAAATGCACCCTGTAAGAGTATATTCGGATGAATAACGAGCTCGGGGGCTATGCGTGTGGAAACCATATGTATTCTGCTATATATACCTAGCTGGAGGCAACGGAGAGGAGGTTCCACTTAGACTTTCCTCCGGATGTTTCGAGCTCCCTCTACATTCTCGAAACAGCCCTAAGGGGCGCTCGTTCCCGTCCGAAGGCGTTCTCCCGCCGATCGCGCCCTTGCTGCAGCTGCTCGATCGCGCCATTGCTGCTAGCCATCGTCGTTCGCGAAGGAAGGAAGGAGATAGACGATGAAGGAAGGTCGCTGCTATACCCGTCGTCGATCGCGCTTCCCGTCGCGTTCCCCGTCGCGGATCGTTCTCCCGCCGTCGCTGCCGCTCGCGTGCGCCGCTGCTGCTGCCGTTCGCGTGCGCCGCTGCTGCTGCCGTTCGCGTGCGCCGCAGCTGCTGCCGTTCGCGAAGTAGATCGAAGCCGCCTCCAACGTCGTCGTTCGCCGAGGAAGAAGCTCCAGATCCGCTGCCGCCGTCGCCCTAGCCCGCAGATCCAGGGCTGCTGATGCGTCGCCTCCGTTGTCCAGATCTGCCGCTGTTGGAGTCGAAGCCGTGCCCTAGGACCGCCGCTCGTGCGAAGAAGACAAAGCCGCTGCTAGCAAAGGAGGAGTTCGCGCACGACCGCTGATCGTGCGCTCGACCCCTCGTGCACGACCGCTGATCGTGCGCTCTTCAGCAGCCAGTTCCCGCACGACCACTGATCGTGCGCTCAACAGTTCACGCACGATCACTGACCGTGCGCTCTTCAGCAACAGTGCCCGTGCGCCACTGTTCTCCCGTGCCTCCAGATCCCCCTCAGCCGCCTTCCGCCTCTTCTCGCCGCGCCGCATCCAAGCACAATGATGAAGGGGAACTCCATGGCGTCCCCCATTCCAATGATAAAGCTGGAGAAGTTCACGGCGACTGAGTTGAACGCCTGGAAGTTGAACACTCAGTTCGGGATGAAGTTTCTGAACGTGTTCTACACAGTTCAGTCTGATGGTGCTGAGGTCGTTGGGACTGCTGATGAGGCACAGTGGTTTTCAGATGAAGACTTCTGCAGGGACTACTTGCTGAACTGTCTGTCATCCAGCTTGGCCCAGACCTACATGAAGTTGAGCACTGCAAAGGAGATCTGGGATGCGCTGCAGGAGCACTTCAAGCAGGAGGAGGACCTGTCCAAGACGCACCTAGTGGACAAGTTCCACTCTTTCAGCTTCGACGAGGAGAAAGCCATTCTCCCTCAGGTATCCGAATTTGAAAATTTAATTGATTCCTTGCATAGTGAGTCTATTAGTCTGCCCGATAGTTTTGTTGCGGGCACGATTGTGTATAAGTTGCCCTCCTCGTGGTACAATTTCAAAACGGAAATGTACCGCAAGAAGATGCAGGTTGGTCTGAATGACCTCAAGTGTTTTATATGCATTGAGGACGAGAACAGGACGAAGCACGCTTTGGAATCTGTTGGCAAGCAGAAGGCTGCTGCCAACATGATTTCAAGCTCCAAGCGGCGTCCTCCCCCTCACAAGACCAAAACGTCTCGTAGTAGCCCTCAGGTTGCAGGCCCGAGTAAACCCTCTAAGAAATTTAAGGGTAAATATTATAACTACAATAAGTGGGGACACTGTGCATCTGACTGCAAGCAGCCGAGGAAAGAGAGAACCCGTGCACCACAAGAAGGCAACCAAGCCCATTTGGTTCGCCAAGCTGAGCCATCCGACTTTGTTGCCATGGTCGGACACGCGCAGGCCACCACGGAGTGGTACCTGGATTTGGGGGCAACGTGCCACGTTTGCAACAATGCCAATCTTCTGACAGAGCTGAAGGATGCAAAGGAATCAGTAACTGTGGCAAATGGAGGAACAGCTGACGTGCTGAAGGTGGGGAATGCAACTCTACTGCTCTCCTCAGGTAAGTCTTTACTTTTAAAGAATGTCAAATTTATACCTTCTCTAGCTGCTAACTTAGTGTCTATTAGTTTGTTATGTGATGCGGGTATGTCGCTTAACTTCTGTAGCGACAAAGTGACTTTGTCAGTTAACTCGCACTATTTTGGATGTGCTTATGTCCAAAATAGGATGTACCGTCTAAGTCTAGCAAGTGAGGTAGTCCAACAAGTTCAATTGAACTTAGTTAGCCCTAGGACTCTACACGAGAGACTAGGACACGTCAACTACAGGAAAATGTTCCAAGTAGCTAGAACTCACAAGATCGCATTAGACACTAAGTCTCCACTTGAAAAATGCGAAGTGTGCGCTCAGACTAAGATCACTAGGAAACCTTTGTCTTGGTTCACAGTTTCTCTGAATCAGACTGACTTGGGACGGTTACTAGGAGCACAACACCTCTTGAGCTTATACATTCCAATATTTGTGACTTTAAAAGTTTTGTCACTAGAGGTGGGAGGAAGTATATGATCACGTTTATAGATGACTGCACGAGATTCTGTCATATCTCGTTGCTTAAAACTAAAGATGAAGCGTTTGAAAAGTTTTGTCTTTTCAAAACCAGGGTAGAAAATCAACTAAGCAGGAAAATAAAACGTTTTAGGAGTGATAGAGGAGGAGAATATATGTCCAGTGAGTTCAGATGCTTCCTTGCTTCACAGGGCATCATAGCAGAAACCACTGCTCCTTACTCCCCCCAATCTAACGGCATAGCCGAGCGCAAGAATAGAACGTTAACAGAGATGTTGAACTCTATGCTGCTCACTGTAGGCATGCCTTCCGCTTATTGGGGCGAAGCAGTCTTGACTGCGAATCACATTCTGAATAAAGTTCCTCATGCTAAGTTAGAGGTTACTCCCTACGAGCTTTGGTTTAAGAGACCCCCGTCGTTTACTCGACTTAAGACCTGGGGATGTATAGCCTATGTCAGGGTCCCTGACCCTAGAAGGCCTAAAGTTGGACTTAGGACCAATACCCGTGTCTACTTAGGTTGTGCTGAGGATAGTGCTGCAGATAGGTTCCTTGATATTTCTAATAATATCATAATAGAATCTAGGGATGCGGTGTTCTTTGAGGATAAGTTCCTCAAAGATAAGAACTTAACAATCCCAGGTATGCAAGTAACTATTACTGAGGAGGATCCTGAATCAGTACCGAGCACCTCCTATTCCGTTCCGGTAGATACCTCTGGCCTAGAGTCTAGGAGAACTTCTCTAAGAGAGCGAATTCCCAGAACCTTCGGTAGTGACTTACCACGTTGAGGCCGATCCATCCACCTATAAGGAAGCGATGAGATCCAGGGATTCACTACTCTGGAAAGAAGCTATAGATGAAGAGATGAGTTCTCTTCTTCAGAATAACACCTGGACGTTGGTTGATAAGCCAAAAGGGGCTAAAACCGTAGGGTGTAAGTGGGTTCTGAAAAAGAAATTGAATCATGATGGTAGCGTAGCTAAGTATAAAGCACGCCTGGTGGCTAAAGGTTTCACACAAGTCAGCGGAGTAGATTACTTTGATGTCTACTCACCCGTGTGTCACTTGGCAACCATTCGGGTTCTCCTTGCTATTGCATCTATTGAGAACTTTATTGTTCATCAAATGGATGTTAAGACTGCGTTCTTGAACGAAGATCTGACCGAAGAGATCTACATGAGTCAACCTGAAGGTTTCATTGTAGACGGTCACGAAACGAAAGTCTGTAAATTACTTAATTCTTTATACGGACTAAAGCAAGCACCGAAATTATGGCATGAGAAGTTCAACTATAGTGTAAAGAACATGGGATTCATGTCGAGTCTCTCGTATAAATGTCTTTACATACGTAATAGATCAGATAAAGTCGCCATAATATGCTTGTACGTGGATGATATGCTCATTCTAGGGTCTGATCAATCCGAAGTGGATGACGTTAAGTCAGACCTAATAAAAGAATTTAGCATTAAAGACTTAGGTGTAGCTAACACTATACTAGGCATGCAAGTGAGCTTTGGGAAGAATGGTATCTCCCTAAGTCAAAGCCACTACATAAAGTCCATGTTGGATACGTGGGGATATAGTGCCAGTAGAGCATCTGAGACACCATACGACTACACTAACCGCCTAAAGCCCAATGAAGGAGCTATGGTTAGATAGTTAGATTATTCTAAACTGCTTGGTAGCCTCATGTATGCCATGGTCTGCACTAGACCTGACATAGCCTTTACGGTCGGCATGTTGTGCAGATTTACTAGTAATCCTGGTAATGACCACTAGAACGCCTTAGACAGACTAATGAGATACTTAAAGCACACCCAAAAGTATGCTTTAGTTTACACTGGTCATCCTTCAGTTGTTGAAGGTTATTCTGATGCATCATGGTGCTCAGAATTAAACGACAGCAAGTCCACTAGTGGTTTTGTGTTCACACTAGGAGGAGCAGCTGTAGCCTGGAAGTCCAAGAGGCAATCTTGTATTGCACTCTCTTCTATGGAATCCGAACTCTACGCTCTTGCGTCAGCAGGAGAAGAAGTCGAATGGCTGAGAGATTTGGTGATGGACATTCCTTTGTCGAGCCTGAAAATGAGTTCTGTTGCAGTTTACTGCGACAATCAGGCTACTAAAACGATTGCTACGAACTCTTTGTTCAATGGCAAAAGAAGGCATCTCAGGCTGAAACAATCCTGGTTGACCTCTCTCACAAGTCAAGGGATTATGACTCTTATTGATGTGAGATCGAAAGATAATGTTGCAGACCCTTTGACCAAAGGATTGAATAGAGCTCTCACAATCAAAACATCGGGGGAAATGAGATTAAAGTTCATAGAAATATGAAACTTTCCTCCGCAGTTTATGTTTTAACAGTGAGAACCTATAGTCGCAACATTTAAGCATCTAAAAACAGACTGAAAACCCAAATAACTTCTTGATGAAAACCCAAGATGGTCTGGTGCCGGTTATTCCACATTTGATAACCAAGCAACTTTCTCATTGTAAGTTGATTCAAGAGTTATTCAACTGGAAATTGAAAGTCGTTGTAAATGTTAATCTAAACATTATTGGTCACAGCACATTATTCCACATTTGATAATGTTGCACGTGATGTGTGCCCACATGTGTTGGTGAGGCACATAGTGATCAGTAATGAGTAAGATAACGGGACTAGTCATAGTTAGACTGGATGAGATGCTGACAGAGTTACTTCACCGTTGCTAGAAGTGCTAAGCTCATTTAGTAAGAGCTAGTTTACTTTAAACGTTACTGCATATGATTATGAATTCATAAAGTCTGACTCGTGAAATTCCTTGCAGGATACAGTGGAGATTATGGAGGAGATGTAGACCTGGACATGGATGACGATGATCTACTAGACGAGTAGAATCATCAAACGTTTAATTTCATGTTATGTTTTGTAATAATTATTCAGACTATATTTTTTGGGATAGAATCTGTGGTTTTCTGACTTGCCGTTTAGGCAAAAAACTTTTCATATGTTGATTAGTATGATCTATCCTAAATGCTTTGTTTAGTTTGTTTATTATTTTGTCTACTCTCCAGCACCCCGAAACGTTACGTTATTTGTCACGAATATATGAGGAGATTGTAAGAGTATATTCAGACGAATAACGAGCTCGGGGGCTATGTGTGTGGAAACCCTAGGTATTCTGCTATATATACCTAGCTGGAGGCAACGGAGAGGAGGTTCCACTTAGACTTTCCTCCAGATGTTTCGAGCTCCCTCTACACACCCCTCTCTTCTATATAAATCTATGAGTGCATATTATTTATTTATTTATATATATAAAGTTATATTTATATATAAGTTATATTAATATGTTTATATCAAAAATTTAGTGATGAACAATACTTGGGACGCAACTCGCAAGCAACTCCTGTTGGACATGTGTGTCACATCCCTTTGTTTGAGAATAACAAATCTCATATTGTATTTGATATTGCTTGTAGTGTGTTTATAGTGTGCAGGAACTATAAGTGCAATACTCCAGAGGTAGAAGGCAGCATGGAATCAAACTTTTGAAAGGAGCAGCGCTACCGCCGGCGCTAACGCTACCGCCAGGCGCTAGCCGTCCGACGAAATTAAAGCTGCGTTCGACGAAATTCCGTTCGACGAATTTGGCTCCGTTCGACGAAATGTCCATTCGACGAACTTGAAGCTCTGACCGACGAAAGTTCGTTCTGCCATGCCACCGACAGTTTTCGCTACAGCCAGCGCTATCGCTACCGCCAGGCGCTATCTCCAGTTCGTGCACAGCGCCACGCCGCCGACGGTTTCGCAACCGCTCCACACGAACGCTACCGCAGGCGCTAGCCACTACCGCAGGCGCTAGCTCCAAGTTCTATAAATTGGAGCTTTGCTTCTCGTTTTGGCTAATCCATCCCAGAGAGGTTGCTTGTGCCACAAATTCCAGTGTTGTTATGCTGCCGAAGATGGATCTCCCACAAAAAGCTTAAGGAGAATTCTGGAGGAGGACTACGTCACGCTACATCCGAAGGACGATCGCTTCGACCTCGCTTATACTACAACGATCCTTCATCCTCATCTTCAGAAATCTCATATATGGAGTTTTACTATTGTTATCTTTATCTTTCATTCACTCCATACTTTCTTTGTAACCGTTTAGTTAATTCGCCTTGTGTTGGCGACTAGGTCTGGGTAGGACTTATGTGGAAATTCGCCTTGTGTTAGTGACTAGTTCTAGGTGATTAGATCTAGGGGGGCTCGAGGCCATATCCGGGAAGGATTGGCTAGAGCGGCTTGAGGCCATATCCGGGGAAGGATTGGCTAAAGTCAACCAGTTCGTGGGGATACGAGTCGGTATAGAAAAGGAAAAATTATTTACATTTGTACACCTCCGATTTCTATCTATATAGAAATCAAATTTATGTAAGCACCATTTTTATATAAATACAATCATGTCTCTATTTGTGTTTACTTGATTTCTCACTTTTGGCGTTATCTCTAAAATATTGGTTACAAAGCTTTCAATTCAAATCACTTTGTCTAAATTATTTATCTTAATCTATTTCATAATATAACAATTTAGCACTTGTTTCTAAATCCTAAATTTGCAAATTATGATATTTTCTTCCTTTAGCTAAATTGTTATTTTGTGTTCTAATATTACTTTAAAGGCAAAAATGCTAAATCAGTCCCTAAACTATATGACCTTTTTAAAATCAGTCCTAAAACTTTTAAATGGTTGAAATAAGTCCTTAAACTAATAAAACCAAGCTAAATTAGTCCCTAAGCAGTTCTCCGTTACATTGCCGTTATACTAAAGTTGTTTCATCTCACTGATTTGACATTCGACTGTGAACTAATTAATGTTTACCTAGTAAAACTAAATAAAATATAAAATTTATTTAATAGCAAACATCACCTTTATACTTGACGTTTTAGGGAACATATTTATAAGAACTATCATTTTTTTATTAATATATATCAAGATATGCCTGAATTATGATCTATCGTGTGCGCCAAATTAATACTCAACTTATATCTCCGGAACCATCTGAAAGCCATAAATTATATGAACTATATATTAAAAAGCTGATTTTATCATTAACATTCCACATTTACTCAGCCATGCAAAATCTCGGCATCACATATACAACTAACCATAAGTACAAAGCCGAGTTATTTCTCTATCAATCCTAATGCAGAAAACAGAAAAAAAACATGATTATGTTCATAAACTTCTCTCTATGCCTGAGCTAAAGCAGAAATAAATTCTTTGCCAGTAGCATTCAATAAGCTCATTGCTTGAACTAAAGTTATTTCTGCATGAAATTCCTGATAAATAATGTCAACCAGTAGAGGCGGAAAATCCATGAAAAGAGGAACTGAACGTCAGTAGAAGCATAGTTAGGATGGATTTACCACTTCGATGAACTGATCGCCGGAGGAGGATGAAAGAGCTCCGACGAGTTGAACGTAGAGGAGGGGTCAGGAGGCGTGCAGGAGGAGAGGTCTGGATTCTGGAATGTAAAACCCTAAAGCTTTCGGTCTTCCCTGATAGCATATTAAATTACTTTTATAATTTATTTAGTTTTACAAGGCAAACTAATTAATTAGTTCATAGCCAAATGTCAAATCAAAGTGAGATGAAACACCTATATTATAACGGCAATGTAACGGAGAACTTCTTAGGGACTAATTTAGGTTGGTTTTATTAGTTCAGGGACTTATTTCAACCATTTAAAAGTTTGAGGACTGATTTTAAAAAGATCATATAGTTTAGGGACTGATTTAGCATTTTTGCCTACTTTAAACAATTTAGTAATTTCCATAAAATTATAAAAAGATTTTTATTCCCTTATTCACCCCCCTCTAAGGGCGCCGTAAGATCCAACAAGTGGTATCAGAGCGCAGTTTATTCCAAACGGTTTAAAAACCAGGAATAATGGCGTCACATGATCTCGCTTCTACTAGTGGGGGAAACTTTCCTATAAATGAAAAATCTTTAGCACTACCTTTATTTGAAGGCAAAAATTATAATGGGTGGAAATTTCTTATGGAAAGATTTCTTAAATCTTTGGATAGTAAAGTATGGAATATTACAAAAAAAGTATGGAATATTACAATTAAAATGCCCCCAAGTATTTTAAATAAAAATGAAATGTCTTTAAATGCCAAATCTATGAATAGTCTATATTGTGCATTAGATCAAAATATTTTCAAACTTATTTATACACTTCCTACTGCTTATGAAGTTTGGAAATTTCTTGAGAATACTTATAGTTTTCCTTCTACAGATGATGAACAAGAGGAATTCCTTATGGATCCAAGAGAAGAAATCGACAAGGACTCTTTCTTGGAGGAAGATAAATCTAAGAAAGAAATCGACGTGGAATTCCTTATGGATCCAAGAGAAGAAATCGATGAGGACTCATGCTTGGAGGAAGAAAAATACAACGTCACAATGTTGGACTCATTTGTTGGCAACACATCAAGCAAAAGAGAAGACGGAAACCATAGCAATGTAAGAAAATTAAAAACTTCTCTTTTTGTAACAAATTCTATTTCTACTTCTCGTATGCTTAAAATTGCTAAACGTAAAATTTTAAAGTTAAAAATTGCTAATTCCAAATTATGTTTAGAAAATAAATCTTTAAAAGCAAACGATAACGTAGAATCAAATATTGATGTGTTAAATTCTCTTTCATGCTCTTTAGTTAAAATTCATATTCCTTGTTTAGATTGCAATTTATTAAAAGAAAAATTCAATGAAATTGAAAAAGGGCTCTTAATTTCTAAAAGGCATAATGAAAAAATTGATAGTTGAAAATGATGCTTTAACTTATAAGTTAATACAATTAAAATCTTTTATTGAAAAATTTTAAATGTCATGTAATGAATTTCATCATAAGATTTTGAATAACAAGGATAAATTAACTTACAAAATCATTTCTAAAAAGAACCATTTTCACACATTAAATCAAAAGGAGTTTAGTTTCAAAAAGAATTATGATCCTCACAAAATTCTTAAGAGTCACTATTATAGGTCTCAATATATTTTCAATCATGACTCATATTTAAAAACTCCTTTTCATGAAAATCAAAATTCAAAATATTATCCTAAGAGTTTGTCTATAAGAAAGAGTGGAAATGGAAATCATCAAAATTATAATCAATCTTTTAAAACATATTGTAACTCACTCTTTCAACAATCACTTCTAATGAAAGACAATCACTCTTATAAAATTTCAAAGAATCCATATAATGAAAATCATTATGATTATCAACATCAATCTATTTTGAAAAATAATTTGAATAAACACAAATCACAAATGAATTATTTTTCAAACAAATATAATCATATAAAGATGTCATATAATCAAGGTTTTAAGAACCGGACCGGACAACGAACCGCCGGGACCAAAGGTTCAAGGTCCGACCGGTCCGACCGGTTTGACTGGGGTTGAACCGTAATGACATAATAAATAATAGAAACATATAAAAACATTTATAACTATATAAATGTATTATGTTTTTATAAAAAATAAAAATACTTATATGTAAAATAATATATTAATATATTATATTTTGTTAAATATTATAATGTGCATTATTTTATTAATTATACATCCTATTTTCACATATTTTTATAATTTTATACTTGTACATATTTATACGTGAGTATTCTATATATTAATTTATATATATGATTTGATAAATATTAAAATTTAAAGTTAAAATTATAAATATATATATATAAATATAATATACCCACAACAAAATATAATAAATATGATATGCTATATATATAATATACATATATTTATAGTATTTGTTTTATAAGTATATATAAAATATCATATTTAATATGTATTAGTAAATGCTAGTTCAAAATATTTCATAGTTGTCTTCTTGGTTGGCTGGTTAGAGACTTTCTACTTGTGCTGGAGGTCGTGGGATCAAAACCTGCCCCCAACATTCCGAATTTTATATTAAAAAAATGATTTTTAAATTATAATTCGAACCGGGCGGGCTTCCAAAACCCGCTCCGGTTCGGCGGTCCGCGGTTAGCCCGCCCAGTTCGCCGGTTCCTGGGCGGTCCGCGGATGGAACGGCCCGCATACCTGGACCGGACCTGCTGGGTCACCGGTCCGCGGTCCGACCGGTCCGACCGGTCCGACCGGCCGGTCCGGTTTTCAAAAGCTTACATATAATCATAATATGAATTTAAAATATAAACCACCAAGGTATGAATGGAGACCCTTAAAGAAAAATGATACATCAACTTTAATAGAAAAGGCACATTTACCTTGTCTCCTAAAAGGTCGTCATGTCTTGTTTGGGTGCCCAAAGGAACCATTACACATGGTCAACTTTGGATACCTAAATCTCTTATTCATTAGTATCCTATCATTTGCATGAAGTAGAAACAAATAAAAATGAAATATCACTACTCTACTTCATGATATGCTTATTGTCTCTTTTCTTTTGTTTATTTTATATTTTTAAAAAAAACAAACATGCTATGATCACTTTATATATCATGAAATATGACTTTCATATATTAAGCCTAATGTTTATCAAATCAAATTTGAATTAAAATTGAACATTAAGTCATATATTTTTCAAAGTGATCTATCTCTCATCTTAAATTGTTTAAATATATCCTTTTAAATCTTTTGCCCATCAATGTCTTGAATTAACATTGTCATTTGAATATAAAATTATTTTCAAGACTAATGAAATTATTTTAAAAAGAATTATGGATTTAAATGGTTTATTAAAGGGCTTAAGCTAAAAATTAAAATGCGCAACGTTTTGATTATTTTTCTATTTGTTGCATTTGATAGCCCTTATAATGAAAAATATTATCAAATAAAATCGAAAACAAAAATTCATCTAAACGCATGCTTAATCTTTCAAAAAGCGAGTTTTTGATCAAAACTTCAAATAGCCATTTCTTTTGATCCGCTCGTCCGATTTTCGCGTTTAATATCTTTTCGGAAAGAGCACAAAAATCTCCATCTATCGGCAAACTAAACTTGCCCATTTAAGTTTGTTTGGTGCTGTCAATTTGCCCAATTTCAACTCTGTTTTTAAATGCTATCTTAGTTCGCTTGATTCGGAAATTTCTGTGTTTATGGATTTTTCATCACATGATATCCTATGTATAATTGTTTCATATATTAATTTAGATATTATGTGTGATGTGTGTCACCATTGTTTGCATGTAATTTAGACCTTAGAATCATCTTATATCATTAAGATCAAATCAAAAGTTTAATCATTTCATTATAGGTCTAAAGAAAATTAATTACATGCAACATTATCTCCATTAATTCTATGTAATAACATTGCATTCAAACGTATCATTCTAGCATCACTTCTTAATTTGTGCTTAAATTTATATGCTAGGTATAACACTTACAATGTTATTTAAATTTGATGATAACTATGTGATTTGAAATTATATAGAATACTAAAATTCCAACAAACACATAGTTTATGGATTAATCATTAGAATATATATATGAATATTATATCATAAATCATATATTATCATGCAAAACCAAAGATCAATAGATTCAATTATTGAATGCAAATTTTATTATAAATTTCAAAACATTCTATATGTGATCTTTGTCTTTAATATGATTACATGATCATCATTTCCTAGACTTACAAGTCAAACATACTCATTCAAAAGAAAATCTCCAAATCATATTGTCATAAGTTTAGAAGAACTAGAATTTACATACATCATGATGATCTAACATTTATTCTATGCAAAATCTCTATAATCATAAATCATAATTCATGTTCTATCAAGAAAAATCTCAAAACAAGAATATCACCTAGGAATTATGAATCTTATGATACAAATATGAATATTGTTTTTTCTTTGCATTAGTTGGTGTATGGATATGATTTGATATTGATTGCATGTATCTCACATTTATATAGATTCTAGAATCAACTTTGGAATAATAAAGATACATCAAACTTAATCATCACTACATTCTAGATTTATAATTTGAAACTCCATTTTGGAATACATGCAATATTAGTATAAATCTTATGACATGACATTTAACCCAAAACTCATCATTCTAGCATTGTCACTTATTGAATATTAGTAATTGTGCTAGTTATCTCATATCGTCATCTCATAATAGTAGAAAAGCTATGCGGATTTATATAACTCATCACATTAAACATAACCCATAGTTTTTATATCAACCCTTAGATTTAAAAGCATAGGTTGTCCAAAAGATTATTTCACCTATGACTTCATATCTCACAATAGCGGGGGCGTAGGGTTGTATACATTAGAGACCTAACCTCTAAGTCACGTCTTGTCCTTAACCGGGGAGGGTTCCATTGGGGCCTTGCGAGGCACTGGGGGGAAAGAGTGCTAGGTTGAGCGTTCTCTAGTGTGTGCATATGGGATTAACACCCCAACCTACGACATGTGTGCAACTCCTCATGCCCATCCGTCACTTAGTACGGGGCTAGGGTGTAGACATTTAGTCGGGGTAGTCTTTAATCTTAGGATATACTTATATTACTCGTTGCATGATCATTTTATTTACTTATCACTTAATTCATGCATATTTTGGGTTGTTCAAACTATGTCCTCATGTGTTTTGCATAATTTATTTATTTTTGTACTTAAATTTTGTAAAACACATGTATTTGAAAAAGCTAAAGTTTTATGCAAATTTGTGCAATCAAAACATCTCCAAAAATTACAAAATTTCTGCATAAGACTAATCTAAGGACACTTAATAAATATCAAAAATCAGATTTTTAAAATTCTCAAAAAATAGTGTACTGTTTCCAGCGCTAGCGATAGCGCCGGCGCTAGCGTGGGTGTTGGAATTTTCTGCTTTTTAAAATTTCTAAAAATCAACAAAAATATGTTAGTTTATTTGTGCAAATACATTTTTTGTGTTTCTGTCTATTTTATTTTTGTTTTATTTGAATTATGAAAAATCAACTACAAAAATTCAAAATACAAAAATATGTTTTTGTTATTTGTGTTTTATTCATTCTATGAAAAATCAACTATAAAAGTTCAAAATCTAAAAATACAAAAATATGTTTTTATTATTTGTGTTTTTATCCATATTTTGAAAAATCAACTACAAAAGTTCAAAATTCAAAAATATAAAAATATGTTTTTGTAATTTTCTGTTTTCTTTTTCTCATTAAAAATGATAAAACAACAAAAAAAACTGTATAATCTTTATTGCTAATATCAAGCATGAATGAATTCTATTATTTAGAATTCTTTACAATGTTAAAACTTATTCCTTCAAATTACTATGAACATTGTTTTGCTTATCATGCTTTGATATATCTATTTAAAGTGCATCAATTGTATTGAAAATATGTAGAACCAAGCTTAGCATGCCTCTAAGTATGAGTAAATGTTTTATGATTGATAATGATACATTTCACTCACTTATTTTGGTAATCAACATGTGTGTCTAAATCTAAAAATGCTTGCTTGTGTATAGTATTTGTACAATGAATTAAAACTTGCATAAGTTTATTGCCTACACTACATTTGAATTGCACTTATTGAAATTTAGAAAAGTGGTTATGTTAAAATTTTTGGTTTGCAAAACAAGTGTATTCGGAGAATGTTGTCTCACAAATATGAACAAAAAATTATATATGTAGACAAATATAACTCCACCAAGCACTACTTGAACCTCCTGATAAGTCTTCATAAGCATTGTGAGGTTGAGCACCTTGGAAAGAGTAGTAAAGTGTCTTGTGGAAACTTTAATTATTACACCACTTCGTTAAAAATTATGTGCATTAAAAGTGTGTGAAAGTAATTTACTTGTGTTTTATTGTGCACTTTACTTTACATATGTCTTGTATTTTGTTGATTTAAATCAATTGTTAACATTGCCCAAAATACACTTATGTGCACATCATTATCTTTCATAACACTTCTTCTCATGAGTATTGGATTCTAATGCTTTATCTATACCACTCTTTATATAAAAATGCACTAGATAACCTAGCATGATCTCTACAAGGTTTTGGTATCTCTTGAACTCTAAATTAAGTAACATTGTAGTATAATCTCTCTTTGATATGTTCATTTCATGCTTGGTATTTTTATGAAAAACTTTGAGATTTCTAAAAGGTTAAAACATCTTTCAATTTTGAACTAAAACTCATATTTCTACTTATGCTTTTCATGCTTACAAAAAGATGTTTATTATAATCTTCCGCTTGCTCACAACTCTTATTTTTATATTTGAAATCTCATATTTATGCTATGCTTAAACTCTTTATCATTATTTATATTTCGAAAAGCTCGATCATGATATATAAATGCCTCCTTACTACCCTCACCCCACCTTCTTTTGATAATACCAAAAGGGGGAGATTAATTGAAGAAATCTATATATGAGAAATATAGATAAATAAGGGGAGACTAATTCATGAAATTTATCATTTAGGGGGAGTAACACATAAATTGCATTTATGTAGGGGGAGCATTAAGATAGGGGGAGTATGCACATTATCATGCTTATCATATACTATAGTTGCACTATCATCTTGCTTATCATTTACTATAAACACTATTGTTGATTTCTTGCTAAGTGGATTTGTTATTATCAAAAGGGAGAGATTGTTGGACATGTGTGTCACATCCCTTTGTTTGAGAATAACAAATCTCATATTGTATTTGATATTGCTTGTAGTGTGTTTATAGTGTGCAGGAACTATAGGTGCAATACTCCACAGGTAGAAGGCAGCATGGAATCAAACTTTTGAAAGGAGCAGCGCTACCGCCGGCGCTAATGCTACCGCCAGGCGCTAGCCGTCCGACGAAATTAAAGCTGCGTTCGACGAAATTCCGTTCGACGAATTTGGCTCCGTTCGACGAAATGTTTGTTCGACGAACTTGAAGCTCTGACCGACGAAAGTTCGTTCTGCCACGCCACCGACAGTTTTTGCTACCGCCAACGCTATCGTTACCGCCAAGCGCTATCTCCAGTTCGTGCACAACGCCACACCGCCGACGGTTTCGCAACCGCTCCACACGAACGCTACCGCAGGCGCTAGCCACTACCGCAGGCGCTAGGTCCAAGTTCTATAAATTAGAGCTTTGCTTCTCGTTTTGGCTAATCCATCCCAGAGAGGTTGCTTGTGCCACAAATTCCAGTGCTGTTATGCTGCCGAAGATGGATCTCCCACAAAAAGCTTAAGGAGAATTCTGGAGGAGGACTACGTCACGCTACATCCGAAGGACGATCGCTTCGACCTCGCTTATACTACAGTGATCCTTCATCCTCATCTTCAGAAATCTCATATAGGGAGTTTTACTATTTTTATCTTTATCTTTCATTCACTCCATACTTTCTTTGTAACCATTTAGTTAATTCACCTTGTGTTGGCGACTAGGTCTGGGTAGGACTTAGGGGGAAATTCGCCATGTGTTGGCGACTAGTTCTAGGTGATTAGATCTAGGGGGGCTCGAGGCCATATCTGGGGAAGGATTGGCTAGAGCGGCTTGAGGCCATATCCGGGGAAGGATAGGCTAAAGCCAACCGGTTTGTGGGGATACGAGTCGGTATAGAAAAGGAAAAATTATTTACATTTGTACGCCTCCGATTTCTAGCGATATAGAAATCAAATTTATGTAAACACCATTTTTATATAAATACAATCATGTCTCTATTTGTGTTTACTTGATTTCTCACTTTTGGCGTTATCTCTAAAATATTGGTTACAAAGCTTTCAATTCAAATCACTTTGTCTAAATTGTTTATCTTAATCTATTTCATCATATAATAATTTAGCACTTGTTTCTAAATCCTAAACTTGCAAATTATGATATTTTCTTCCTTTAGCTAAATTGTTATTTTGTGTTCTAATATTACTTTAAACAATTTAGTCATTTCCATAAAATTATAAAAAGATTTTTATTCCCTTATTCACCCCTCTCTAAGGGCGCCGTAAGATCCAACAACTCCGACTGTTCATCCGACACCGGAACTCATCACTTGGTTTTTTGTATATAAAAATTGATGTATAAGTTCCTCCGTAATTTCTATATATATGAAATAGTTTTGGGATCGTATGTTATGAAGATCGCAGTGATTTCTCTACGCCGTGGAGCGCACAATTAAATAACAATAGCTGCAAAAATAAGAGAAAAATAATGCAGAAGGAAGCAATTAAGTGCAGACGACACGAAATTTACGTGGTTCGGAGAGAAGCTCCTACATCCACAGGGAGAGCACCGGAGAGCGCCAAGGTTTCCACAATCAGCCCCCTAGACTCGTCGGCGTTCATAACACCACCGGCCTCACTATCAGAGACCCAAGACGCCGATGGACTGGACGAGGAACCTGATGTGACCTAATCAAAGACCTCTCTCCTTCTTACTCCTCCAACGAATTTCAACAGCAAGTACCCCGACGAAACTATCTTCAGGCGGAGGCGCAACACTTCCAGGCAGAACAATGGACGACGCTCCACTTCCTGTTCGCGATTTCAGAACAGGGACAACAATCATATTGGTTTCCTAAAGCCGCTCCATTGAATCCTAGCCGTTCAACAAGTGTTCGCCAATTTGAGCTATGCCATCAAACATAACTACTCAATGATCTAATCAACGCTACAACTGAATAACCCTACTTCTCGATCGCCGGCCAATGCACACAACTCCTCCTCACTCCAATGCTCTCCTCCAAATCCAACAATCGTCTTCATCGCAAGCATCGCCCCCCCCCCCCCCCCCAAAGCAGAACATGTATCATCCCGATTTTTATTGGGTCACTAGAACCCTAGTGGACCCAATAAAAATGACCTGATCCCCCACCCTCTACCTTAGAAGGTAGGAGGTGACCCGATTTTGCATATGGAGCATAAAAACTCAGAATGGAGTTCTGCCAGTTTCTGTAGACTCGTGTAGTCAATACGAGTGCAACGAGACTCGTTCCTTTTCAATCCAAGGTCATATGAAGAATATGTCCGTTTTACGTAGAGCGCCACGACTATGTAATTTTTGCATATGGAGCATACAAACTCCGAATGGAGTTTTGTCAGTTCCTATAGACTTGTGTAGTCAATACGAGTGCAACATGACTCGTTTCATTTCAATCGGAAGTGATATGAGGAATACGACCGTTTTGAGTTTTGTAGCACGTCACGACGCACAATTTCAAAACATTAAGTAAATAAACTCGGAATCGATCACGGTCAATTTCATTTGACTCATAAAGATAAAACAAGACCAACGGAGTTCGTTGTGATCAATTCCGACGTCAAGTGGTCAAACTATGGTCAAATCAAGTTTTATTGTGCATCAAAAAGCGTGCGCACACCCATATTACTTTAGTACACCAACATTGACCCGTCACTCGACGACTTGGACCCGCTATGATCATAACCCATATGGGGGACCCACCATAGGGTTGACTTTGGCCAACTCCCTTAAAATCTCATTTTTGGTAATTTTAAGAAGGAGACTCACACAAGCCAACCCACCAAGCCACTTGGGCCCCACCTCCCATCCCCCGCATAGATTTAAATGGGGCTTCACACAAGCCCAAGAAGCTAGGACCCCTCCCCTCCACTCTCTCTTCCCAAAATCCAAGACCAAAGCCCCACCCAACCCAAAGCCTCCCCCCCCCCTGATCTCAACACTTGGCTGCCAAATGACACCCAGCTGCCCAACACCATGAGAAGAGGATGGGAGGAACCTCTTCTTGGGCTTTAGTCCCACATCAGCAAGAAGAAAAAAGGAGGGCACCTCCAACATATATATACAAGCCCCCCCCCCCCCCCCCCCCCCCCCCCCCCCCGCACACACACAGTACTTCACACACCTCCCCCAGCTCAGTCGAGCTCAGCCCCACCATCTCCGGAGCCACCCCTGCCGGAAACCCCAAGCCCGAGCTCCACCACCTTCGCCACCCCTCCCATGGCCAATCTCCCCGGGGAGCTCCCAGCGGCCCCAACTCCAGGTGGATATTCTCCCCTACCCCTTCTCTAACCCCCCAACGTGATGCATGGGCCTCTCGGCCGCCGGAGCGCGGCCGCCACCACCCGAGCCATACTTAAGGCTCGGATGGTGGCCATGCATGGTGAGTCTCTCAATGCCTATGGAGGCACTGGGAGGGTGCTATCCCGCCGGAGGAGACGTACCGAACCTTTACCCGGCGATGAAAGGCGGTGGTGCCGCCCGAAATCGCTGCTCCGGCGGCACCCGAGAACGAGGCCCTCTGCCATGAATTTCTAGTGGCGGCCGCCGGTGCCACGCCGCCGGACCACTTCCGGTGGTGCGCACCAGCCCCGACTAAATATTCGGGGTTGGTGGCATGGCCGTCCGGCGATCGGCCGGCGGTGGAGAGCCCCCGCAAGCCTCACACTTGTGGGAGGCGCAGATGTCGTCCGATCCCATAATCAGGATCAGACGGTTCTCATTTCCTGGTTTTTCCGCGCTGACAGCTCAGCACCCCACAGCGGATCGGCTCTAGATCTGCTGTGGGATTATGGGATGGGAAAGAGCTAAATAGCTCAATCTCTGACGTCTAATCCTGAGCCTGAAATGGCTCCCCCCCCCCCCCCCCAAATGAACTCTAAGAGGACTATTTTTGGGATTAGACTCTGAACATAAAAAAATGTTCCCCAGAGGACTATTTTTCATAAAATTTTGAGATTTTTCCAAAACTATTTAATATTTATAAAATTCAAAATAAGATTTATTTAATTTATTCAAGAGCAGTAAACTAGTTATAAAATAATGGAAAATTTTACCGTGATTCCAAAGGTCCATATAAGTGCTCTTTAATATTTTGGGATCTTTATAAAACCATTTAATATTTTAGAATTTAAAATAAGGGTTATTTAATTTATTCAAGGGCTCTAAACTAGTTATAAAATAATAGAAAATTTTATAGTGATTCCTAATGCCAATGTAAGTGCTCTATAAGATTATGAGATTTTTATAAAAAAAAAATTAATATTTTTAGAATTCAAAATAAGGATTATTTAATTAATTTAAGGGCTCTAAAATAGTTGTAAAATCATTAGAAAATTTACATTGATTTTCAAGGCCCATACAATTGCTCGGTAAATTTTGAGGGTTTTCTAAAATAATTTGATATTTTCAGAATTCAAAATATTGTTTATTGGGAAATTTTTGGAATTCAAAATGAGGATTATTTGAGAATTTTTGAAATTCAAAATGAAGTTTAAAATCATGGTTATTTGACATTTTAGAATTCAAAATTGGCAGTATTCAAAATGAGGTTTATCTTTCTAAAACTTATAAGCACCAAGTTATTCGGAAATTTTCGAAAGAAATCTAAAAATGCGGATCTTACATTTAGAAATTAATAATGTGATATTATTTTGGAGAGACGAATAGTTGTAGATCGTTGTTGTTTAAATCAAAACTATTGGAAATATAAAATCGGGATCGCATTTTCCGCGTGGGCGCCCGTTTTCCGCGCGGGCGCGCATTTTCAACGCGGGCGCGTATTTTTTCGCCCGGGCGTGCATTTTTTCGCCCGCGCTCGCATTTTTTCGCCCTGGAACGCATTTTCTTCCCTGACGTGCATTTGTCGCTCGGGCGCGCATTTTTTTGCTCGGGCGCACATTTTTTCATCCGGACGCTTTTTTTCTCCCGGGTGCGCATTTTTCGCCCGGGAGAAAAAAGGGCGCCCGGGCGAAAAAATGTGCGCCCCTGCAAAAAATTCTCGCCCTGACGAAAAATGCGCGCTCGGACGCATTATCCGGGTGAAAAATGCACGCTCGGGCGAAAAAATGCGACCACGGGCGAAAAATACGCGTTCGGGTGAAAAATGGGTTGTAACACCTCAATTTCCAGTGCACTAAAATCAACAGTTTGGTAGTCTTGAAGCTAACGCCAACGTTAATACTAACGCCCGGCGTTAGCCCAAGACGTTCGTCGAACGCCGATCGGCGGACGCAGCCTGCAGCGTATTCGTCGAACGCCGTTCGACGAACTTCAGGTCGTTCGTCGAACGCCGATCGGCGAACGCAGCCTGCAGCGTGTTCGTCGAACGCCGTTCGACGAACTTCAGGCCGTTCGTCGGACGCCGATCGGCGAACGCAGCGTGCAGCGTGTTCGTCGAACGTCGTCGGGCTTGAAGCGACTGTGGATAAGTTCAGCCACCGCCTTTAGAGGCTAACGCCCGGCGGTAAGTGCTAGCGCCGGCGGTAGCGAGGAAAATATAAAAGACAGCCAAATTCAGTTTGCCTTCTCATTTTTCTGATTCCAAGCTCGTGTAAGGCAGAGAAACGTGGGATCCTGAAGGAAGGAGGTCGATTTTGGCTAGCCGTGAGTTGTGTTGAGGGCAAATCCGTGAAGAAGATTACTTGAGTGCTTGTGCCATCGTTGGAGAAAGCTGTTTTTAAGAGAGTCCAGCCGAGTTCCTCTCAAATCTATGGCACCGAAACGAGCGCCGAGAGTAACGATTCTCCTCTCTAGTCTTTAGACACGTTCGTCCTTTGATTTGCATAGTAGTAGACAGATTTCCACTAACAAGTGGATAGATTTCTGCCGACGGGTCGATGCTATCCACGTAGAAATTGCATATAGAGCCCAGAATTGAAGTATGGGCATAGGCATGCTGTGTGAAGCCCATCTGGACAGGTTGGTCTGGATTGGTGATGTTGATATGCTATTACACTCCGGAGAAGACTCCGTGATTATGCTGTGTTTTTCGGGTGTTATGTACTGTTTCGTACTACAAAAGAGATCTGAAGGTATTTCCCAGAAAATACCCGGAAAAGAGTAGCAGAACTGGGTTCTGTTACTAGCGCCTGGCGTTAGTGTTAACGCCGGCGGTAGCTCCAGGTGAGCAGATTGTGTGACCCAATGTGGGTACAGTTAGACTGGCACAAGGGGAAGCCAAACCCGTGTCAGGCATAGTTGAATACTGACATTTATGAGCGCGGGCACAAGCTGAACCGAACCCGTTCCATAGCCGGTCAGTGATGAGGTCGCTCCTCCGGGGTCACTAAGGGAATTGTGGATTAGAAACCGTAAGGTAGTGCTAGCCTTGACGGTCGCAGCTCATAGTGTACATTCAAGTTGAAAAAGTACTTGTTGATGTCGTGCCGAGGGTGCACAAAGCGTGTAAGCCTAAATTCGAGTTGAAAAAGTACTTGTCGATTAATGCTTCGCTCTCAATGAAAATGAATGCTTCTATGCGGTGCTTAGACGCACCTGTGATATACATACTGCTATTGCTTGCCTGCAGGGAAGGAGCACTGCCGCCCCGAGCACGGGGTGGGGTCGCTATAAATCTAGGTCAGCTAAAGCTGACCGGTTACTTGTTTTCCCACCGCTTGGTGGATTTGTTTATACAGGTCCTGGGGAGACTAGCGGGAATTAGCGGGCTGAATCCCCTACTGCTGTGTTGTACTGGCCCTCGAAGGCCAAAGCTTTTGTTTACTGTTATCATGTGTGGCCGGTCTGCGCGCCGATGTTTGGAAGCCACCTTTATTATGTAAACAAACCTTGTAAAGAGCTTGTAATGTATTTTATTCCTCGTAGTTATTGTGGACAGTATCAACTGGTTTTAAATGAAATTAAATGCTTCCGTTGTACGACTCTGTGTGCTGAGATGGTTATGTTCTTAACTGTTTAATGCTAATTCAGTAACGCGCTCTTTTGTTCGTTTAAGATGGCATGGGGTCCCGGCCGGACCTACTGCTATATTCTATGTAACAGGGAGGGTGTTACAAATTGGTATCAGCTCCGGGTCTCGATCCCTTTCCGTCTGGATTCGTGGTCGAATTCTTTTAAGGGGTGGTGCGCACGTGTGTGCGTCGCCGTTACTTCATCTAAATAACCAGTAATTGTCCACTTTAGGAATGAATTACATGTATGTGTGTAGCAGTGGGATGGAACTTTTGTGTTCCTCTAGTGATCCGTGCTATCTCTTAGTCGCTAATTGTGTTTTGTGCACATGTATAGGTGACTGGGAGTGGAGCGGGGCCATCTCGACCCCCGCGTTCGACTGCCAGCAGTACACCAGCTGAAGTACCTACTCATCCTTTTGCTGAGACAGTAAGGATGATAGCGGAAGCAGTGTTTGCTATGTTCACTGCACAACCTGGAGGGCATGTCCCTGGACAGCCTCCTACTCTTAGAGTGGCCCCAGTGCCGGTTGTGGCAGCTGAACCTGCGGTTGAAAGGCCAGTGCCGGTGAGGGCACGAAGAGCTCCGGACAACCAGCTGCAGTACTTTCTGAGTTTCCATCCTCCTACATTCACGGGGGCAGGAACCCCGACGCAAGCTGAGGATTGGCTATCAAAGGTGCGCAAGACCTTGAAGGCCACTGATACGGAGGAAGACCAGAAGGTTACTTTGGCAACCTTCCTACTTGATGGGGAGGCACAGTTATGGTGGGATGAGATAGAGCTGCATCACCTAGCAGGAAGGCAGCTGGCGGACATCTCATTTGATGAGTTTTCGAGATTGTTCTTGGCGCGGTATCTCCCACCTGCTCAGCAAATCGAGATGGAGAACCAGTTCAACCGTCTGACTCAGGGTGATCGTATGGTTGATGATTACCTGCACGAGTTTACTCGGTTGGGGAGATACGCAGGAGCGACCTTTGCCGATGAAGCTCGAAAGACCAATCAGTTCTATGAAGGTCTGCGAGAAGAGTTGCGATTCCTTCTGTCGGGGGCAATGACACAGGGATTTATGACCCTAGTCAATACGGCTCGTTCCTTAGAAAAGGATATGAAGCGGTCCCAGACTAGGAAGGAGCTAGCAGTGGTAAAGCCATAATTCAAAGCACCGAGCTCTGCGTAGTCGAGGCGAGGTAGTTGGAAGAACAGAGCACGACCTTCTGGGTCAGCTCAATCTGCGGCTTCGGGTATGACGACTGGGCGAGGCCCACTCATATGTTATAACTGTGGTAAGCCGGGTCATATGGCCCGAGACTGTCGTGGAGGCAAGAAAGCGGTTGCGGCCTATGCGGCAGAGAAAGGGAAGGCGGCAGAGTCAACCGCATCCCATGCTGCTCCAGCCCAGCCTAGGGTTTACAATCTTGGCCAGCAGGAGTCCATCAAACAAAGCGATGTGGTGACAGGTATATGCTAGTATATAGCTTTTGTTACATGTTATACTTCATACCTTGTGCATAGATGGTAACCTTGTGTGTATTAGGCTTTGTCCTAATATTTAACTGTCCGGCGAGAGCGCTGTTCGATACGGGAGCTTCGCATTCTTTTCTATCGGAGGCCTTCATACGACAGCTTGGGGTGCCTTCGTCATTTAGAAAGGAACGTTTAGATGTGATGCTGCCCAATGGCTGCTCGATAAGTGCGGATTGAGGCTGTGTTGTAAAGGTACGAATAAGAAGTCAGGATTTCGATTTGGAAGCACTGCTACTGCCACTTTCAGAGTTCGATGTGATCTTTGGTATGGACTGGTTGTCGGCGCAGCAGGCCTACATTGATTGCACTTCTAAGGAGGTCACACTGGGGCGGAATACCGAACGTGCGACTACGTTTGCCGGTTTGCGTGGGTCGAGCAAGACGATGATGTCTGCTGTCCAGGTAGTCAAGGCCGTTCGGCAAGGCGCAGATTTGTGTGTTGTGCTAGTGGAGGCTGCACAGCCTCAGCCCAGTCTGAGTGACGTTACTGTTATTTCAGAGCATCCTGATGTGTTTCCTAAAGATCTTCCTGGGGCGCCGCCTCAGCGAGAGATAGACTTCACTATAGAGCTGGTGCCAGGTGCCAAGCCTGTGTCACGCTCTCCGTACCGTATTGCGCCAAAGGAGATGACAGAGTTAAGGGTTCAGTTACAGGAGTTGCTAGAGCAAGGCTATATACGCCCAAGTACATCACCTTGGGGTGCTCCAGTCCTTTTTGTGAAAAAGAAGGACGGAAGCCTGCGTCTATGCATGGACTACCGTGAATTGAACAAGCTGTCCGAGAAGAACAAGTATATGATTCCTCGAATCGATGACTTATTTGATCAGCTAGTGGGTTCGTCAGTGTATTCAAAGTTGGATCTCAAATCTGGCTACTACCAGTTGCGAATTCGGGATTGTGATATCCCCAAGACGGCATTCAGTACCCGCTACGGGCACTATGAGTTTACAGTGATGCCGTTTGGATTGATGAATGCGCCGTCAGTATTTATGGATCTGATGAATAGGACCTTTCGAGAGTACCTGGATCGATTTGTCATCGTCTTCACCGACGATATCTTGGTATACTCTCAGTCTGAAGAAGAACACGCAATTCATTTGCGAGAAGTTTTGGAGACCCTGCGATGGAGTCAGCTGTATGCCAAGTTCTCCAAGTGCGAGTTTTGGCTAGCTTCAGTAGCGTTCCTTGGTCATGTTGTTAGTGGCGAGGGTATCGCAGTGGATCCGGCAAAGATCGATGCAATCCAGAAGTGGCCCGTGTTGGCAACAGTAGCGGAGGTCAGGAGTTTCCTTGGACTTGCCGGCTACTATCGGCGCTTCGTGGAGAACTTTTCGCGGATCGCTCTACCTCTCACCACCTTGACAAGGAAGGATCAGAAGTTCGTTTGGTCACCGGAGTGTGAGCGAGCTTTTGAGGAACTTAAGAGTCGTCTGACTACGGCACCGATCTTGTGTTTTGCCATGTGGTACAGAAGGCTATAAAATTTACAGCGATGCGTCAGGAAGCGGCTTAGGCTGCGTACTTCTTCAGCATAGTCAAGTGATAGCTTATGGCTCTCGCCAGTTGAAAGTGCATGAGCGGAATTATCCGGTCCACGACTTGGAGTTGGCGGCCGTGATCTTCGCTCTGAAATTGTGGCGACACTACTTGTATGGCATGAAGGTTGATATCTTTACGGACCATAAGAGCCTAAAATATCTGCTAAATCGGAAGGAGCTCAACATGCGACAGCGAAGGTGGATGGAGTTCCTGGGGGACTACACTTTCGAAATACACTATACTCCCGGGAAGGGAAATGTCGTCGCAGATGCTTTGAGCCGGAGGGCTTCTGCGCAGGCCAACTGGAATCAGATGTATGATCCACGTCTGATCAGTGACTTGGAAGCCTTGGAGATCTCCTGTGTGGAAAAGAGTTCTAGTGCGAGTGCGTGCTTGAACTGGACGGAGGTGCAATATGACCTCGCGGACAGAATACGACAGGCCCTGGAGCTTGATTCGAGCATGCGACGCTATTTGGCGGAGTCTGAAGTTGGAACTGCTGCAGTGTTTGTGTTAGACAACGGTCTGATGTGGAAAGATGGTCGGTTGTGCGTCCCAAATGTGGGTAAGTTGCGGGAAGAATTGATGTACGATGCGCATTTTACAAAGTACTCAATTCACACAGGGAGCACAAAGATGTACCAAGACATGAAAAAGCTGTTTTGGTGGCCAGGTCTGAAGAAAGACATCGCCTTGTACGTGGCAAAATGCAAAACATGCGCACTTGTGAAGGAGGAATGTCAGAAACCTGGAGGTTTCCTGAAGTCGTTGCCTGTACCGGAATGGAAATTTGACGATATTTCTATGGATTTTGTGCACAGTTTGCCGAGATCTCAGAGTGGGAATGATGTCGTATGGGTGATCGTGGATCGCTTGACGAAGGTAGCCCACTTTATTCCAAACCGGAGGGACGATTCAGTTGAAAGGTTGGCAAAGCTATATGTTGATAGCATTATACAATTGCACTGTGTGCCCCGTAGTATCGTCAGTGACCGAGATGGGCGCTTTACTTCGAAAGATTGGAGGCTAATCCACCAATTATTGGGTACAAAGTTGAAGTTTAGTACTGCCTTCCACCCTCAAACGGATGGACAGACTGAACGTACGAATAGAACTCTGGAGAATATGTTCCGTATGTGCGTCCTGGATTTCGGTAAGAAGTGGGAAGATCATCTTTTCATGATCGAGTTCGCTTATAATAACAGCTATCAGGCAAGTATAAAGATGGCGCCCTTCGAGGCCCTCTATGGTAGAGCTTGTCGCACTCCCTTAGCTTGGGCGGAGACAGGTGAGACGAAGCTGTTTAAGCGGAAGGAAGTCGAAGATGCAAATTCGGCTATTCAAACAATTCGGGAGAGATTGTTGATTGCGCAAGATAGGCAGGCAAAGTACTACAATGCCAAGCACAGAAACGTCGAGTTCGCCGTGGGCGACTGGGTTTACCTAAAGATCAAACCTTTCAAGGGTGTGTCCAGGATTCGACGCTTGAAAAAGCTGAGTCCGAGGTATCTTGGACCGTTTGAGATTCTGGAGCGTGTTGGTGAAGCTGCCTATCGGCTCGCTCTTTCGACAGAGTTGAGCGGACTGCATGATGTGTTTCACATCTCTGTGCTGCGAAAAGCTGTGCCAGAGCCTAGCCAGGTCCTGGTAAAGAATCAGGTGTCGGTCGATGATGAGTTGAAGACGTTGGTCACGCCTGTGTGCATCGAAGACACTGATGTCAGACAGTTGCGGAATAAAATGATCCGAATGGTCAAAGTCCGCTGGAACAACTGCGGTCGTGAGGAGCTTTCATGGGAGCGTGAGCAAACCATGCGTGATGAGTTCCCCGAATTGTTCCGTTGAGGTACAAGTTATGTTTTGTATCTTTCTGTTTCTTTGCACTGTTAAAATTTTGGGACGAAATTTCTTAAAGGAGGGGAGATTTGTAACACCTCAATTTCCAGTGCACTGAAATCAGCAGTTTGGTAGTCTTGAAGCTAACGCCGGCGTTAATACTAATGCCCGGCGTTAGCCCAAGACGTTCGTCGAACGCTGATCGGCGAACGCAGCCTGCAGCGTGTTCGTCGAACGCCGTTCGACGAACTTCAGGCCGTTCGTCGAACGCCGATCGGCGAACGCAGCCGGCAGCGTGTTCATCGAACGTCGTTCGACGAACTTCAGGCCGTTCGTCGAACGCCGATCGGCGAATGCAGCCTGTGTGAAATTTTCCGAATCTTTATGAAGTGAGCAGGAGTTAGTCAACTTAGAGTTACAAGCCAAACAACCAGAAGCAAGTGGAGGCAAACAACTGATCTTTATTGAAAGCAACTTCAAATTACACGGCAAGGCATGCTTGGCGAGACATGATTTCGGCAGCACAAAACACCAAAAGAAAAAATACAAAGTTGAAGATAACACGAGACCGCGCGGTCTCCCCTTGCGACCTCAGCAACTCGCCAACCCGCAAACCGCAGCCGACCTCAGAACAACATCAGACCGCTGATCAGACCGCACCCTTCCTTTCGAACTCCTGATTCTCCCGAACTCCAGCACCACATCTCCAAGCCGCAGACCGCCCGAACACTTTCAGAGGAAGAGGTGATCGCTGCTGCCCGCACTATCCACAGAAGCTGCACAAGAAGAGTTCAATCAGCAGACCGCTCGGTCAGATAATCTCAGACCGCAGGAAAGAAGAAAGTTCAGCTTACACTTGGTGTGTCTCTATATTATTGCTGTCGATGGGTCCTATTTATAGGCGTGAGACCTGATCCAGTCACCACCCTATGAGATAGGATCACCACCCCCCCAGATCGCACGACCTTACCGGTCACACAGCGCGATCAGCAATAGTACTCCTGCTTCATCTTGGTGAACTCGCCAGCTTCCACATCGACTATGAGAGACCGCCACTCTCACAGCAGATCGCGACTCCAAGGGAGATCGCCAGACCGCCCGAAGCTGTTCACACCCCCCCTGTGTTCGCCCGAGACCGCGAACACAGCCAGTTCGCTAATAGACCGCGAACTCCTGTCCGCATGCCGGTCTCCTCCTGAGACCGCGAACATCGACCAGCTCGCATACCAGCCTCCTCCTGAGACCGCGCGACTAAGACCCTTAGTCCGCGACTACCACCAGAAAGCCCAGTCACCCACCAGACTACATTCTGGAGAAAACCTGGAACAAGCTGTGCGGTCACACCAGACCGCCACAGCCTTGAAGAGGACAGCACGCCATGCGGTCACGCACAGACCGCGCACACCTGAAGATGAACAGACCGCCATGCGATCAGAGACAGACCGCACGACCTTCACCTTCAGCCGCCTTGGACCAGAAACCAGCGACCAAACCAGAGGACCGCAGCTAGGCTTAGACAAGCCAGACCGCAGAGACAGACCGCCAAGTCGTGCGGTCACGCCAGACCGCCCGACCTCCTCCCAGACCGCCCAGGTCCAAAGGCCCTCCAAACTTCCACTTCAACAATTTCAACACTCCCCCTTGAAGTGGGAAGTTGAAACTAGCCCCAGTAAGCTCCTTAGCCGTGTGAACGACCCCTTTGCCAGCGCCTTTGTGAAGATGTCTGCGACATTGTCCGCACTCCGCACATGCCCGACCGAAAGAGATCCCTCCAGCACCTTCTCCCGTGTGAAGTGGTGCTCGATCTCGATATGCTTGGTCCTCGCGTGACAAACTGGATTGGTAACCAGTTTGAGAGCACTCTCGTTGTCACCGCATAGCAGAGTCGGCTCCCGAACCTCCTTGTGGACGTCTCCCACCAACCTCCTAAGCCAGATGGCTTCCTGAGCTACCAAGGCCGAAGCCTTGTATTCCGCTTCCGTGGTGGAGACCGACACGGAATCCTGCTTCTTGTTGCACCATGATATAGCTGTAGGGCCCACCATGAAGACGAATCCAGACGTCGACTTCCGATCATCCGAATCTCCCCCGTAATCAGCATCCATGAACCCATGCACCTCGAAGCCTGCATCCCTCCTGTACAGGAGACCCATGTCCGAGGTCGCCTTGACATACTTCAGAATGTTCTTGGCCGCTAGCAGATGAGGTACCCGTGGCTCCGCCATATATCGACTCACTCTGCCAACTGCATATGCAATATCCGGCCTCGTGATCGTCAGATAGATCAAGCTCCCAACCAGTGCTCGGAACACCAACGGATCTTGCATAATCCTCCCCTCATCCTTCCGAAGCTTCATAGCCTTCTCCAGAGGTGTGGAAGTGCACTTCCCTTCCTTCATGCCGAATCGCTCCACGATCCGCTCCGCATATCCGGCCTGGGTCACCAGCACTCCACCTTCCTTCCTCTGCACCTCGAGTCCAAGGAAATGGTGAAGCTCACCTAAGTCCTTCATCTCGAACCTGATAGACAGCTCGGCCCGAAGCTGTGCTACCTCCTCCTTCGAGTTCCCCGTCACGATCATATCGTCGACGTATAGCAGCACGATGACTTGAAGCTCCCCGCTCTTCTTGACGAACAAGCTTGAGTCTGAGTCTGAGGCAACAAATCCACAGAATAGGAGATATTCTGCGATCTTCCCGTACCACGCCCTCGACGCTTGCTTCAATCCATATAGGGCCTTCTTCAACTTGCAGACATGCTCCGGAAAATCTTCAGACACAAAACCTGGTGGCTGGACCATGAAGATGTCCTTGTCAATCTCGCCGTACAAGAAAGCATTCTTGACGTCAAGCTGCCAAATCTCCCATCCACTGAACGTCGCCAAGGCAATGATGAACCGAACTGAAGTCATTTTTGCCACCGGGCTGAATGTCTCATCGTAGTCTTCACCGTATTGCTGCGAGAACCCCCGAGCTACAAGACAAGCCTTGTACCGCTCGATGCTGCCGTCAGCCTTCTTCTTAAGCTTGTAGACCCACTTGCATATAACAGGAGTGGTGCCCTGGGCTTGGGCACAAGAGACCAGGTCTCATTCTTCTCAAGAGCTGCCATCTCTTCTTGCATTGCAATGTCCCACTCCTTCACACCTTTGGCCTTCTCAAAGCTAGACGTCTCCCTCTCATCCAAGGGACCAGCAAAGAAATAAGAGACAAAGCTCACTGCGTTTCCTCCTGTATAGCGATCAGGGGCAATGATCGCTCGCTTCGACCTCCTCAGCTCCTTCCCCTGAACCGCATTATCTCCAGCTGCTTCTTCCCTAGCTACTCTTCCAGACGTGCTAGGAGCATCGCTCCCCCTGCTCCTTGAACCAGAAGCCCCCATCTCGGAACTAGAAGGAGATGGACCACCTGGTGACACAGGTAGCTCCACCTGAAGATCCTCCACAGCTTTCTCTGGCACCTCCATCCTGGTCTCTGGTAGCTCCACATCAGAAGACCCCTTGTAAGATGTCACCTCATCGAACACAACGTCGCGAGATACAACAAACCTCCGCGTCTTCGGGTCCATGCACTTCCATCCTTTCTTTCGCTCATCGTATCCCACGAAGACTAGCTTCCTTGCTTTCGCATCTAGCTTCGTCCGAAGAGCATCGGGAACATGCACGTAGCAGGTGGATCCAAACACCCTAAGATGTGCCACGCTTGGCTTCTCTTTGAACATCATCTCATGTGGAGTTAACATGTTGATGGGACTCAGAGGCATCCTGTTGATGACATAGGCAGCACAAGACATTCCCTCCGCCCAGAAGGACTTTGGGATACTCTTGTCATGCAGCCAACACTTGCAGGTCTCCGTCAGATGACGGATCTTCCGCTCTGCAACTTCATTCTGCTGTGGAGTATGTGCACAAGTGAGCTCCCTCTGGATGCCTGCCTTCCTGCAAAAAGTAGAGAACTCACTGGAGGCGAACTCCCCTCCGTTGTCAGTTCTCAGCTTCTTCACCCGCAGTCTTAGCCGACCCTCCACGAGCTCCTTGAACTCCACAAACTTGGCAAACGCCTCCGCCTTCTCCTTCAGGAAATAAACCCAGACATATCTGGTGTAATCATCGATCAATACCAACATATATCTGCTGCCTCCGAGGCTTGGGGTAGCAGTTGGTCCCATCAAGTCACCGTGGATGCACTCCAACGGCACACTACTCCTTGTCTGCGACTTGTCAAACGGTAGTCGATGAGACTTGCCGAACTGACATCCCGCGCAAACATGACCTTCACCGTAGGAAGATAGACTTGGCAGGCCCTTGACCAGACCTCTCACCGCCATAGCTTTCAGCTTGTCCATCCCTACGTGCCCCAACCTCTCATGCCATATAACGGCACCATCATTCGTCTTCATCTTGTCGACGTAGGAACTTGTTGATAAAACAAACAAGTCCTTTGCCCGTCTCCCGACATGAACGACCTCGACCTTTCAGCCTCAAAGTTGCGTAGAAACTTTACTTCTGTTGGGCCAAACAGAACGTGATACCCAGCGTCTACAGCGTTGGTCACGGAGAAGAGGTTTTTCCTCATACCAGGCACGTGATAGACACTCTTCAAAGTAAGTGGCCCTCTATCACTGCCCAAGGAAACAACCCCCACCTTCTCTACTGGATGCACAGTATTATCAGCAGTAATGATTGCATTGTTACCTGTATAGGGCTGTGCAGAAGAAAGCTTGGTCTCATCTCGGTAAGGTGATGACCACACCCCGAGTCCACAATCCAGTCCTCCAGATAGTTGATAGGAGCAGAGGCTCCAACAGAAGCCGAGAAGGCTCCTCCCCAACCTCCTTCAAAGTGCCTGGCCTCAGCTTCCTCCTTTTCCGTAGTATGCCCAGCTTGGGTAACCATCTTGCAATCCTTCTTGATGTGACCATACTTGCCACACTTGAAGCATTTCAGACCTTCCCCCTTCTTCTTCTCGTCAGCCTTGGGAGCATACCCCCTTTCCTGCTGCCAAGAAGTTGAAGGCTCATAGCCTCCTCCAGCGGTCTTCTTCTTCTTATCCCACTTCTTCTTCTTGCCTGAGAAGAGCACTTCGCCATCTCCCCCAGCCACTGACATCCCCGCCATCTGCCTTGCCAAACTTTCTTGCGATGCAAGCAAGTTCTCCAGCTCCAACAGAGACGGCTGATTTGCCCATCCCTGCACCGACGTCACAAAGGCAACATATTCCTTCCGCAAGCCGCGGATGATGTGCCTCTTCAGCTTCGCCTCAGAGATAGGCTCATCAGGATCCAATGCTGAGATTTCAGCACACAAGTTCTTCATCTTCAGAAAGAAGGTGGAAATAAAAAGATCACCCTGAGCCGACCTTGCCAGCTCGTTCTCCAAGAACTGTAGCCTTGCTACATTCTTCTTGTTAAACAGCCCATCCAGGGCTCTCCAGATCTCCGCAGCTGATCCGCATCCCAGAATGTGATCAAACAGATCCGGTGAGATTGCTCTCTTCAAAGTGAACTCTGCCTTCGCATTCGTCCTCCTCCAAGTTCTCACCTCAGCCCCATTATCTCCTTCCGGGACAACTTCCTGCGTCTGATCTCCTCCAACTACCTCCCAAAGGTCCTCACCTAGAAGATAGCTCTGCATACACGACTTCCACTTCTTGAAGTTAGTCGATGTAAGCATCTCAATTCCAAGACCCCTCGCTTCCATTGCTCTACCACTGGTTCCTTCTTCACAAAGACGATGGCTACTCTAAGTTACTCGATGCTCAACCACTCCAACCTACCTCTGATACCATGTGAAATTTTCCGAATCTTTATGAAGTGAGCAGGAGTTAGTCAACTTAGAGTTACAAGCCAAACAACCAGAAGCAAGTGGAGGCAAACAACTGATCTTTATTGAAAGCAACTTCAAATTACACGGCAAGGCATGCTTGGCGAGACATGATTTCGCCAGCACAAAACACCAAAAGAAAAAATACAAAGTTGAAGATAACACGAGACCGCGCGGTCTCCCCTTGCGACCTCAGCAACTCGCCAACCCGCAAACCGCAACCGACCTCAGAACAACATCAGACCGCTGATCAGACCGCACCCTTCCTTTCGAACTCCTGATTCTCCCGAACTCCAGCACCACAACTCCAAGCCGCAGACCGCCCGAACACTTTCAGAGGAAGAGGTGATCGCTGCTGCCCGCACTATCCGCAGAAGCTGCACAAGAAGAGTTCAATCAGCAGACCGTTCGGTCAGATAATCTCAGACCGCAGGAAAGAAGAAAGTTCAGCTTACACTTGGTGTGTCTCTATATTATTGCTGCCGATGGGTCCTATTTATAGGCATGAGACCTGATCCAGTCACCACCCTATGAGATAGGATCACCACCCCCCCCAGACCGCACGACCTTACCGGTCACACCGCGCGATCAGCAATAGTACTCCTACTTCATCTTGGTGAACTCGCCAGCTTTCACATCGACTATGAGAGACCGCCACTCTCACAGCAGATCGCGACTCCAAGGGAGATCGCCAGACCGCCCGAAGTTGTTCATCCCCCCCCCCTGTGTTCGCCCGAGACCGCGAACACAGCCAGTTCGCTAATAGACCGCGAACTCCTGTCCGCATGCCGGTCTCCTCCTGAGACCGCGAACATCGACCAGCTCGCATACCAGCCTCCTCCTGAGACCGCGAACTGAGACCGCGCGACTAAGACCCTTAGTCCGCGACTACCACCAGAAAGCCCGGTCAGCCACCAGACCGCATTCTGGAGAAAACCTGGAACAAGCTGTACGGTCACACCAGACCGCCACAGCCTTGAAGAGGACATCACGCCAAGCGGTCATGCACAGACCGTGCACACCTGAAGACGAACAGCCCGCCATGCGATCAGAGACAGACCGCACGGCCTTCACCTTCAGCCGCCTTGGACCAGAAACCAGCGGCCAAACCAGAGGACCGCAGCTAGGCTTAGACAAGCCAGACAATAGAGACAGACCGCCAAGTCGTGCGGTCACGCCAGACCGCCGACCTCCTCCCAGACCGCCCAGGTCCAAAGGCCCTCCAAACTTCCACTTCAACAATTTCAACAGCCTGCAGCGTGTTCGTCGAACGTCGTTCGACGAACTCCAGGCCGTTCGTCGAATGTCGTTCGTCGAACGCCGTCGGGCTTGAAGAGACTGTGGATAAGTTCAGCCACCGCCTTAGAGGCTAACGCCCGGCGGTAAGTGCTAGCGCCGGCGGTAGAGAGGAAAATATAAAAGGCAGCCAAATTCAGTTTGCCTTCTCATTTTTCTGATTCCAAGCTCGTGTAAGGCAGAGAAACGTGGGATCCTGAAGGAAGGGGGTCGATTTTGGCTAGTCGTGAGTTGTGTTGAGGGCAAATCCGTGAAGAAGATTACTTGAGTGCTTGTGCCATCGTTGGAGAAAGCTGTTTTCAAGAGAGTCCAGCCGAGTTCCTCTCAAATCTATGGCACCGAAACGAGCGTCGAGAGTAACGATTCTCCTCCCTAGTCTTTGGACACGTTCGTCCTTTGATTTGCATAGTAGTAGGCAGATTTCCACTAACAAGTGGATAGATTTCTGCCGACGGGTCGATGTTATCCCGGTAGAAATTGCATATAGAGCCCGGAATTGAAGTATACGCATAGGCATGCTGTGTGAAGCCCATATGGACAGGTTGGTCTGGATTGGTGATGTTGATATGCTATTGCACTCCGGAGAAGACTCCGTGATTATGCTGTGTTTTTCGGGTGTTGTGTACTGTTTCGTACTGCAAAAGAGATCTGAAGGTATTTCCCAGAAAATACCCGGAAAAGAGTAGCAGAACTGGGTTCTGTTACTAGCGCCTGGCGTTAGTGGTAACGCCGGCGGTAGCTCCAGGTGAGCAGATTGTGTGACCCAATGTGGGTACAGTTAGACGGGCACAAGGGGAAGCCAAACCCGTGTTAGGCATAGTTGAATACTGACATTTATGAGCGCGGGCACAAGTTGAACCGAACCCGTTCCATAGCCGGTCAGTGATGAGGTCGCTCCTCCGGGGTCATTGAGGGAATTGTGGATTAGAAACCGTAAGGTAGTGCTAGCCTTGACGGTCGCAGCTCATAGTGTACATCCAAGTTGAAAAAGTACTTGTCTATGTCGTGCCGAGGGTGCACAAAGCGTGTAAGCCTAAATTCGAGTCGAAAAAGTACTTGTCGATTAATGCTTCGCTCTCAATGAAAATGAATGCTTCTATGCGGTGCTTAGACGCACTTGTGATATACATACTGCTATTGCTTGCCTGCAGGGAAGGAGCACTGCCGCCCCGAGCACGGGGTGGGGTCGTTATAAATCTGGGTCAGCTAAAGCTGACCGGTTACTTGTTTTCCCACCGCTTGGTGGATTTGTTTATACAGGTCCTGGGGAGACTAGCGGGAATTAGCGGGCTGAAGCCCCTGCTGCTGTGCTGTACTGGCCCTCGAAGGCCAAAGCTTTTGTTTACTGTTGTCATGTGTGGCCGGCCTACGCGCCGATGTTTGGAAGCCACCTTTATTATGTAAACAAACCTTGTAAAGAGCTTGTAATGTATTTCATTCCTCGTAGTTATTGTGGACAGTATCAACTGGTTTTAAATGAAATTAAATGCTTCCGTTGTACGACTCTGTGTGCTGAGATGGTTATGTTCTTAACTGTTTAATGCTAATTCAGTAACACGCTCTTTTGTTCGTTTAAGATGGCGTGGGGTCCCGGCCGGACCTACTGCTATATTCTATGTAACAGGGAGGGTGTTACATGGGTGTTCGGGAGAAAAATGCGCGCCCGGGTGAAAAATATTCGTCCGAGCAAAAAAAGAGCCCCCGAGCGAAAAAATGGGAGTTCAGGCGAAAAAAGCGCGTCCGGGCGAAAAAAGCGCGCCCGGGCGAAAAATGCACGCCCGGATGAAAAATGCACGCCCGGATGAAAAATGCACGCCCGGATGAAAAATGCGAGGATGGGAGAAAAATGCGCCCTCGGGGAGAAAAATGCGGGCCCCGGAGGAAAATGCGCGCCCGGGAGAAATATGCGCGTCCGGGCGTAATATGCGCGCCCGAGCGTAATATATGCGCCCGTGCGAAATATGCGCGCCCGAACGAAATATGCATTTCCGGGCAAAAAAATCGCGCTCGGGCGCTCATTTTCCCCTGGGCGCGTCTTTTTCTGCCCGAGCTTGCATTTTTAATAAAAAAATTATCGCAACGGAGATTTGTCAAACAGTTTATAAAGTGATTCTTATTTTTGAAAATCTCTGTAACAAGAGTTCACCCAAACAGATCTCATTTTGCAATAAATATTTTCCCAAAACAATTTTTCCTATCATCATTTTGCCACCACTCTTTTTCCTTTCTGAAAAGCCCTCCCAAATAGACCCTAAGACACAAATTGAGAACCTAAAAGCCATTGACTGGTCGAGATTGGGATGGAGCGGCTAAGGTTAAAGATAAAGCTTTAGACCATGTTTGTCTCTGTTGATGTGAGATTGTCATTTGTAATGTACCATGCATCTCACATCATCATCATTGACATCAAACATATTATTTATTGATGTCGAATAAGACACGGATTGAGAACCTAACGACCTGTTTGGGTGTGTGAAGTGTGAACGAGATTGAAGATGGAGCAGTTGGAGATAAAGATAAAACAATTTTTTTTTTTAAATTGAGCTCCCTCCTTTCTTTTGGAATCAAACTTAAAACAATTTAATTAAAGGGATCGATGGCTCCAAATGGAGGCTATTCAAATAGGTAAAAATAGTGTTTTCATTTTTTATAAAACACAACTGAGAGAAAACATCCAAACAAACAGAGCCTAAGGTAGTGCACAAAAATCGTGAAATTGAACTCCACCGAAAAATAGGGAAACCACATGAGTAAACGCGAAATAACCTAAAGCATTCATTGCAAATGAAGTAGAGTTTGGGCATGCCATGGGTGGTCAGTCAGTGCTAGCAGATTGAACCTACAAAATAAAATGAGTCCAAAAATTGTATACATGTGGTCCCATCCAGGGGTGGATCCAGAGGAGGGCCCGAATGACACTGACACTCCCATTATTTTTCAAAATTGTTAGTGTTTTGGGATTCCTCTCGTCGAGACAATGATTTTTTTACTACTTATATGTCAAAAACGGTGACTAGATGAGGGAGAAACAACTCCGATAAGATGGAAGCGTTCTCACGTCACGTAACTATTTTGTTTTGGGACAAATATTGGATATTCGCAGACCAAAGTTAGCTATTCACAGACCAAAGTTGGCTATTCGCAGATCAAAGTTGACTATTCGCATACCAAGTTCAGCTATGTGCACCCCCAAAATTAATTTCTAACATGTGACCCACGACCCTCCTACTCACCCCAATAGCATTTGTGTTTAGAAATTTTTTATGCACTCTCGCTAGTAAGCTTAGTTTGTTAGTTTGTTTAATGCTCTTAGGCTCTGTTTGGCTCAGCTGCAACGACTGGAGAAGCAATAATGAGAAGCAGTGGTGGAATAATCGGCTGATTTGCAGAGTGTTGGAAGAATGTAAAATTGTTTGGAAGAACATCGTTTGCAGTGTTGTTTAACAATTTTATTTTATAAATATTATTTAAAACTATATTTCTTAATAATACCTTATATTAAAAATACATTATTTATAGAGCGATGTTAAATGCAGGCCGATTTTGGCTATATGCAGGCCGCGGATATATGCAGGCCAAAAAATTATTCATGCAGACCAAATTTCATATTTACATACCATATTCAAAAATCAAATTAATATTTTCCTAAATAAAAAAGCAAGCAAAATAACATTCATAAAATAAGTAAAATATCATGCGTGCTTGAATGTCATTGTTTCGTCAGTAAATCTGGGAGAGTTATTGATGGAGTATCCCTAACGGCGCTAACCGCACCCCATTCATTGGGGTGCGGTCATCCAAAGAACCCCCACTAGCGATATAACTACCCGAAGTATAACCATGGCCGCCATGGCCGCCGTCGCCGCCATGGCCGCCATCGCCGCAATCGCCGCCATCGTCGCCATCGCCGCCATCGCCGATGAAGTCGCCATCGCCGTCATCGCCGCCATCGCCGTCATCGTCGCCATCGCCGTCATCGCCGACGACTTCGCCATCGCCAGCATCGCCGCCACCATCGCGATCGTCGCCATCGCCATCGCCGTAGCAAGTACCCATGAATAGCTTTAGGCCAGTTGTAATTTAAAAACACATCGGTCTCGGACAAACGAGTAAACTCCTTGGGAACACGGTTGCATGGAAGGAAAAAATACATAATACATGAAGTATTAAACTACTCGAATCATTTTTCCTGAAGTTTTAAAAGGAAAAATGATATTATTTTTTTTAAAAACTGTGGTCTGCATATAGCTAAAATTGGCCTACGTTTAACATCATTCTTTTTAAAAAACTGTGGCCTGCATATAGCCAAAACTGGCCCGTTTAACATTGCTCTATTTATATTATTAATAATACATTATTTATAATGGAATAATGGAATATTAATAATTTATAATGGTATATTAATAATACATTATTTATATTATTAATAATATGCTATATTAATAATTTATAAATATTACGCATTAATTAATAAAATAATTAATAGTTAATAAAATTTTATGATTAATATTTTATTGTGCATTATATAATATAAAAAGAAAATTTTATAATTAATATTTATTAATATAATAATAAAAGCTGGGCGTTATTATTATATTTAAGAATAATGATAAAAAATATTTTTATAATATATTTAAAATTAACTACATATTTAAAAAAATTAATAAAAACCTCGGGACATGGGTGTAAAGTGTAAACCCACAACTGCAATATTATTGCGGTCCCCCACCAAAAATTATGGTTCAGATTTTAGGGGTCCTTCACTCCAAAAATTATGGTTCAGTTTTTTAAAAGATAGATATCTGTTATTTTAAATATTTGCATTACTCAATGTCTTTTTTTGAGAGAAATAAGTATGCATGCAATTCGTACATAGAGCACCGTGCGATGGAACCGCGGTCCGACTGTCAGCCAAATGTGAAAAAAAAATCAAGAAAAAACGTCGCGCAATCTATTGATCGGACGACAGGCAGGCATGCACTCCCCATACGATGAGCATAGTACGCGAACAAGGATGTTTATGTCCGGAGGCAGCTGTGGTCTCTGCTGGAACAGTTTGGTACCCCGGATCTCCCGATGGTTGTAGGGGGTGACTTCAACTGCCTTCTGCGGCCGGAGGAGTGGCAAGGCAGTCGGCCCTTTGTTTATTCACAGGGGTCTTTGGAGATGGATGCGGCTGTGGCGGAGCTGGACCTTCAGGAGCTGGGTTTCACGGGCCCGGCCTTTACTTGGTGTAACAACCAACCCTGACTTGGGCGTGTTCTGGGGCGTTTGGATCGGGTTTTTGTTAACTCGGTGAGAATGACCGTTATTCCCTTGGGTGCTGTGCGACACTTGCCCCGGGTTGGCTCTGACCACTGTCCTCTCCTGCTGGCTTTGGGGGAACTGCAGGCTGATAGGCCGTCTAGGTGGATCAGGTTTGAGGACACCTGGCTTTCTTACCGGATGGTGCGGAAGCTGGTGTCCCGGTCCTGGCTGAAGGCGGATGTCGGCGATAGTGCAGAGGTCTTGCAGCGAAAGTGTCGACGCACCCTTCGGGCCCTTTTCTTCTGGAGCAAGAACAAGCTCAAGGATCTGGGTGCTCGGAAGGCGATTCTGGAGGCGGAGATTGTGGAGCTCCAACGGCTGGAGAGCTTGGATGGTGGCATCTCGGAGGAGCAGACGCGGACTCTCATTGCGGCGGTTAAGGAGCTCTTGAGCATTCATGCTAGGTTGGCCACTTGGTGGAAACAGCGTGCAAAGGTGCAGTGGATCAACGAGGGTGATGCGAATACCCACTATTTTCACTCCATCGCCTCCTCTCATCGACGAGGCAATCGGATTTCTCAGGCGGAGCTTGCGAACGACAGCCTTGTTGAAGATCCGGAGGGCATCGAGGCGGCATTCTTGGACTTCTTTGATCGAAAGTGGGAGTGTGCGGCTCCTGTTCTTACTGGGTGGCCGCTCCTGCCTTCGTCTCGGCGGCTCGATGGAGGGGCGACCTCCTTGCTGCTGAAGGAGGTTTCTGAGGAGGAGATTTGGGGCGTCATCAAGGCCATGAGGGCCAACCGTGCTCCGGGCCTAGACGGTATTACTTCCTCTTTTTTTGCCCACTTCTGGCCCATTGTGCGTACTTCTGTTTGCAGGGCCATTGGCGACTTTTTTGCTCTTGGTCGTATGCCCAGTGCGTGGAAGGAGACATTGGTGGTCCTCATTCCGAAGTGCCCCAATGCGTCTCGGCCGGATCGGTTCCGGCCTATTAGTCTGTGCCAGACCATCTATAAGGTGGCGCCGAAGATCATTGTGGATCGCATGAGGGGGCTCCTACCCTCGCTCATCTCGGAAGAGCAGGGGGCCTTTGTTTCTGGGCGTTCTATTTCCCACCAGTGCTTCATCGCCCAGGAGATAGTGCACAAGCTGGCGATCTCGACCTCCAAGACTGGGTTCCTAGCTATGAAGGTCGACATGGAGCAGACCTACGACAAGATGTCATGGGCGACGCTGCGGCAGGTTCTGGTCATGTTTGGGTTTCCGGAGGAGTTTGCTAGATGGATTCTGCAGTGTGTGGAGGAGGGGCCGCAGTTTGCGTTGCTCCTCAACGGGCGACGTACGAGGTGGATCGAGGCGAGCTGTGGCTTCAGGCAGGGATGCCCCCTCTCCCCTTATCTGTTCATTCTGTGCTCTGAGCTGCTCTCGCTTGCCTTCAGTCAGCGGGGGAACTCATTGGGCATTATGGTTGCGGCTTCTGGCCCGCGGATCTCTCACTTGCTTTACGTCGACGACATCTTCATCACCTCGGATGCCACCACGTCGTGTGTGGACCAGTGTCTTGCCGTAGTGCAGGAGTACTGTACTTGGACTGGGCAGCGGATCAATAGATCGAAGTCCATGGTCATGTTTGGCAAGTCCACCCCTACGGGGACGTCCGACAGGCTGACTCGCCGCTTGGGCTTCCAGAGGGTTCGAGAGTTTACTTACTTGGGCATTTTGCTGGCTATGCGCAAGTTGATGTTGGATCTTACGGCGCCCTTAGAGGGGGGGGGGGGGGGGTGAATAAGGGAATAAAATTTCTTTTTATAATTTTAAGATAATTACTAAATTGTTTTATAATATGTGAAGGTAAAATAACAATTTAGCTAAATGAATAGAAAAATTATGATTTGCAATTTTAGAAATAAGTACTAAATTGTTTTATGATGAAAGAGATTGAAATAAACAATTTAGATTTAGAATTGAAAACTTAGAACACAAAATAATAGAGATTGCGCCAAATGAGAGAAATCAAGTAAACACAAATAGAGACATGATTGTATTTATATAAAAAATGATGTTTACATAAATTTGATTTCTATATCGCTAGAAATCGGAGGCGTACAAATGAAAGTATCTTTTCCTTTTCTATACCGACTCGTATCCCCACGAACCTGTTGGCTTTAGCCTATCCTTTCCCGGATATGGCCTCAAGCCGCTCTAGCCAATCCTTCCCCGGATATGACCTCGAGCACCCCCTAGATCTAATCACCTAGACCTAGTCGCCAACACAAGGCGATTTTCTCCCAAGCCACACAAGGACTTGACACCGCACACAAGATGATGATTTACCCTAGACCACACAAGGATCTAACACCACACACAAGGTGATGATTTCCCCTAAGCCTCACACGGACTTAGACGTCGCACGGAAGACGACGATTTCTACAACGGTTACAAAAAGTATGGAATGGAAATAATGAAAACAATAATAAAAACTCCTTATATGAGATCTCTGGAGTTGAGGATGAAGGATCGTTGTAGTATAAGCGAGGTTGAAGCGATCGTCCTTCGGATGTAGCGTGACGTTGTCCTCCTCCAGAATTCTCCTTTAAGCTTTTTGTGGGAGATCCATCTTCGGCAGCATAACAGCACTGAAATTGTGGCACAAGCAACCTCTCTGAGATGGATTATCAAAATGATCGAAGTTGGCTTCAATTTATAAACCTTGGAGCTAGCGTCTGCGGTAGTACTTAGCGCCTGCGGTATCGTTCGTGTGGAGCGGTTGAGAAACCGTCGTTGGCGTGGCTCTGTGCACGAACTTGAGATAACGCTGGCGGTAGCGATAGCGCTGGCGGTAGCGCTCGTGTGGAGCGGTTACGAAACTGCAGGTGGCGTGGCGATCTGCACGAGCTTAAGCTAGCGCCTAGCGTTAGCGTTTGCGCTGGCGGTAGCGCTAAGGAACCGCTGAGATGAGGCTAACCGCTGAGACGGAAGCTGAGATGAAACCGCTGAGACGGAACCAACTGAGCTAGCGCCTGGCGTTAGCGCTAGCGCTGGCGGTAGCGCTAGCGTTAGCGATAGCGCTGGCGTTAGTGCTGCTCCTTTCAAAAGATTGTTCCAAGCTGCTTTATACCTGTGGAGTATTGCACCTATAGTTCCTGCACACTATAAACACACTACAAGCAATATCAAATACAATATGAGATTTGTTATTCTCAAACAAAGGGATGTGACACACATGTCCAACAATCTCCCCCTTTTGATAATAACAAATCCTCTAAGCAAGAAATCAACAATAGTGTTTATAGATAAGATAAGCAAGATAAAAGTGCAACTATAGTAAATGATATGCATGATAATGTGCATACTCCCCCTATCTTAATGCTCCCCTACATAAATGCAATTTATGTGTTACTTCCCCTAAATAATAGATTTCATGAATTAGTCTCCCCTTATTTATCTATATTTCTCCTATATAGATCTCCCCCTTTTGGTACTATCAAAAGAAGGTGGGGTGAGGGTAGTAAGGAGGCATTCTTTAGGCTAGTTATAAATCATGATCGAGTTTTTGTAATATATGAAATGATAAAGAGTTTAAGCATAACATGTATAAAGATAAAGATAAGAGTTGCAAGCAAGCGGAAGATTATAATAAACATCTTTTTGTAGGCATGAAAAGCATTAGTAAAAATATGAGTTTTAGTTCAAAATTGAAAGATGTTTTAGCTTTTTTGAAATCTCAAAGTTTTTCATAAAAATACCAAGCATTAAATGAACATATCAAAGAGAGATTATACTACAATGTTACTTAATTCTAAGTTCAAGAAATACCAAAACATTGTAGAGATCATGCTAGGTTATCTAGTGCATTTTTATATAAAGAGTAGTATTGATAAAGCATTAGAATCCAATACTCATGAGAAGAAGTGTTATGAAAGATAATGATGTGCACATAAGTGTATTTTGGACAATGTTAACAATTGATTTAAATCAACAAAATACAAGACATATGTAAAGTAAAGTGCACAATAAAACACAAGTAAATTACTTTCACACACTTTTAATGCACATAATTTTTTTTAACAAAGTGGTGTGATAACTAAGGTTTGCACAAGACACTTTACTATTCTTTCCAAGATGCTCAACCTCACAATGCTTATGAAAACTTATCAGGAGGTTCAAGTAGTGATTGGTGGAGTTATATTTGTCTACATATATAATTGTTTTTTTATTCATATTTGTGAGACAACATTCTCTGACTACACTTGTTTTGCAAACCAAAATTTTTAACTTAACCACTTTTCTAAATTTCATAAGTGCAATTCAAATGTAGTGTAGGCAATAAACTTATGCAAGTTTTAATTCATTGTACAAATACAATACACAAGCAAGCATTTTTAGATTTAGACACACATGTTGATTACCAAAATAAGTGAGTGAAATGTATCATTATCAATCATAAAATATTTACTCATACTTAGAGGCATGCTAAGCTTGGTTCTACACATTTTGCAATACAATTGATGCACTTTAAATAGATATATCAAAGCATGATAAGCAAAACAATGTTCATAGTAATTTCAAGGAATAAATTTTAACATTGTAAATAATTCTAAATAATAGAATTCATACATGCATGATATTGGCAATAAAGATCATACAGTTTTTTTTTGTTTTATCATTTTTAAATCAATTAAAACAGAAAATCACAAAAAACATATTTTTGTATTTTTGAATTTTGAATTTTTGTAGTTGATTTTTTATAATATGAATAAAACAAAAATAACAAAAGTCAGAAACACAACAAATAAGTAGAACATATGAACTAACATATTTTTATAGATTTTCAGAAATTTTAAAAATCAGAAAAATCAAACACTCACGCTAGCGCCGGCGCTAATGATAGCGCGTCAAACAGTACGTGATTTTTTGAGAATTTAAAATTTTTGATTATTGATATTGATTAAGTGTCCTTAAAGTAGTTCCATGCTGAAATTTCATAATTTTTGGAGACCTCTAGGTGGATCAAATTTGCATGAAACTTTGGCTTTTCAAATTCTTGTGTTTTACAAAATCATTTAAACATGAAGATATAAACTATGAAGACACAAGAGAACATTTTTTATTAAACAACCCAAAATATGCATGATTTAAGTGATAAGTAAAAAAATGATCATGCAAAGAGTAATATAAGTATGTCCTAAGATTAAAGACTACCCCGACTAAATGTCTACACCCTAGCCCCGTATTAAGTGACGGATGGGCATGAGGAGCTGCACGCATGTCGTAGGTTGGAGTGTTAATCCCATATATATGCACACACTAGAGAACGCTCAACCTAGCACTCTTTCCCCCCAGTGTCTCGCAAGGCCCCACTGGAACCCTCCCCGGTTAAGGACAAGACATATCTTAGAGGTTAGGTCTCTAATGCATCCAATCCTACGCCCCCGCTATTGTGAGATGTGAAGTCAAAGGTGAATAATCTTTGGACAACCTATGCTTTTTAAATTATGGGTTGATTTGTAAACTATGGGTTGATTTGTAAACTATGGGTTTTGTTTGATGTGATGAGTTATAAAGCCGCATAGTTTTTCTACTTTTATGAGATGACGATATGAGATAACTAGCACAATTACTAATATTCAATAAGTGACAATGCTAGTATGATGAGTTTTGGGTTTAATGTCATGTCATAAGATTAATATTGAAATTGCATGTATTCCAAAATAGAATTTTAAATTATAGATCTAGAATAGAGTGATGATTAAGTTTGATGTATCTTTATTATTCCTAGGTTGATTCTAGAATCTATATATATGTGAGATACATGCAATCAATATCAAAGCATATCCATGCACCAACTAATGTAAAGAGAGCAATATTCATATTTTTATCATATGATTCATAATTCTTATTATTGATTTGAGATATTTCTTGATAGAACATGAATTATGATTTATGATTATAGAGAATTTTGCATAGAATATATGTTATATCATCATGATGTAAGTGATTTCAATTCTTTCTAGACTTACGACAATATGATCTGGTGAATTTCTTTTGAATAAGCATGTTTGATTTTTAAGTCTAGAAAATGTTGATCATGTAATCATATTAAAGACAAAGATCACATATAGAGTGTTTTGAAATATGATAAGCATGATGAATTTGTTGAAACATAAATTTGAAATCCGTCTGTCCGTCATTCGTCGAGACTTCACGTGAACATTCGACGAATTGACTTAGGCATCGTCGAGACTTCACGTGAACATTCGACGAATTGACTTAGCCATTGAAAAATACCGACCAAAGCTTGAAAACTGTCTTCTGTTTTCATTCGTCGGAATTCGTCGGGAGTTCTCGAGAACATTCGACGAATTGACTTAGCCGCACAATTTCCTTCACAAGTCAGCCTTTTTGACTTCTGTCTGCGTTCGTCGATATTCGTCGGGAGTTCATGAGAACATTCGACGAATAGACTTAGTCGCAGAAATTTCTTCTTTAAACTAGAAATTTGGCTTCTGTCTGGACTCGTCGAGATTCATCGGAACTTCACGAGACATCTAGACGAATTGACTTAGCAAAAATTTCTTTTCTCCTGAATGTTTATTTTACTAGATTTCTCAATTTCTTCTCCCGTTAGATGTATGCTCCCCCTAAATGTTATAGTAAATTGAAATGATCTATTGTTTAGGTGGAATATTTAGGTGTAATAGTTCATATTCATCCTTTTAAAGAGACAAACAAAATTGTTTAGATTATCTGAAAGTAGAAGACAATGATACTTAACACAGCAAGATAATTTTTCAGAAAATAATAAATAGAGAAATCAGAATTTTTAGGAAACTATGCTACCGCCAGCGTTAGTGATAAATCCTGGCGTTAGCAACAGAGTTACTATATTTGATTTAAAACTCTTAGTTTTTGATATTACTTGATTCTGATTTTTCTCGATTATGATTTTCTATATATGGGCTATTATATGTAGCAACGAAAAATAGACAAATATGCAATTAGTTGTGCATTTAATATTTTAGCCTAAGACCCCTAAAAATCGAGTTAAATCCAATTTTGAAAGTAATTTCATTAGTCTTGATAATATCATGTAGAAAATTTAGCATTCAATTTATAATGATAATATAAGACATTTATAGGCAATGGATTTAAAAAGGATAAAATATATAAAAAGGAAAGATAGATCACTTATAAATTTTATGACTTTATATTTAGTTTAATTCAATTTTGATTTGATAAACATTAGGCTTAAATTGTAAAAGTCATATTTCATAATATATTTAAGTGACCTTAGCGTGTTGGTTCAAAAAAAAGACAATAAGCATATCATGAAGTAGAGTATTGATATTTTATTTTTAATTGTTTCTACTTCATGCAAATGATTGGATACTAATTAATAAGAAATTTAGGTATCCAAAGGGGGTCATGGGGGATAGTTCCTTTGGGTACCCAAATACATCGTGATGGCTTTTGGGAGGATAATGATGAATGGGCTTTTTCAATTAGAGTTGATATGCCATTTTTCTTTATGGGTCTCCATTCATACATTGGTTGTTTATTACTTAAATTCATATAATAATTATGTGACATCTTTTTATGATGATAGTTGTTTGAAAAATAATTCTTTGGGAATTTATGTTTATTCAAATTATTTTTCAAGATAGCATGATGTTGATAATCATAATGATTTTTATTATATGGATTCTTTGAAATTTTATAAGAGTGATTGTCTTTCTTTAGAAGTGATAGTTGAAAGAGTGGGTTACAATATGTTTTAAATGATTGATTCTTATTTTGATGATTTTCATTTCCACTCTTTCTTATAGACATACTCTTATAATATGAAGGATGATATTTTATAGTTTGATTTTCATGAAAAGGAGTTTTTAAATTTGAGTCATGATTGAAAATATATTGAGACTTATAATAATAACTCTTAAGAATTTTGTGAGGATCATAATTCTTTTTGAAACTAAACTCCTTTTGATTTAAAGTGTGAAAATGGTCCTTCTTAGAAATAATTTTGTAAGTTAATTTATCCTTGTTATTCAAAATCTTATGATGAAATTCATTACATGACATTTGAAATTTTTCTACAAAAGATTTTAATTGTATTAACTTACAAGATAGAACATCATTTTCAATTAACAATTTTTCATTATGCCTTTTAGAAATTAAGAGCCCTTTTTCAATTTCCTTGAATTTTTCTTTTAATAGATTGCAATCTAAACAAGGAATAGGAATTTTACCTAAAGAGCATGAAAGAGATTTTAACACATCAATATTTGATTCTACGTTATCGTTTGCTTTTAAAGATTTATTTTCTAAACGTAATTTGGAATTAACAATTTTTAACTTTAAAATTTTACGTTTAGCAATTTAAGCATGCGAGATGTAGAAATGGAATTTGTTACAAAAAGAGGAGTTTTTGATTTTCTTACATTGCTATGGGATGAGGCAAGATTTGGACCAACGATTCCTTTGACATCTTCTTTGCATTCCTCTTCCATAGTTGAATTTCCGTCTTCTCTTTTGCTTGATGTGTTGCCAACAAATGAGTCCAATATTGTGACGTTGTATTCTTCTTCCTCCAAGCATAAGTCCTCATCGATTTCTTCTCTTGGATCCATAAGAAATTCTTCTTGTTCATCATCTGTAGAAGGAAGATTATAAGTATTCTCAAGAAATTTCCAAACTTCATACGCAGTAGGAAGTGTATAAATAAGTTTGAAAATATTTTGATCTAATGCACAATATAGACTATTCATAAATTTGGCATTTAAAAATATTTCATTTTTATTTAAAATATTTGGGGGCATTTTAATTGTAATATTCCATATTTCCAAATCCAAAGATTTAAGAAATTTTTCCATAAGAGTTTTCCACCCATTATAATTTTTACCTTCAAATAAATGTGGTGCTAAAGATTTTTCATTTATAAGAAAATTTCCCCTACTAGTAGAAGCGAGATCATGAGACGCCATTATTCCTGGTTTTTAAACCGTTTGGAATAACCTGGCTCTGATACCACTTGTTGGATCTTACGGCGCCCTTAGAGGGGGGTGAATAAGGGAATAAAATTTCTTTTTATAATTTTTAGATAATTACTAAATTGTTTTATAATATGTGAAGGTAAAATAACAATTTAGCTAAATGAATAGAAAAATTATGATTTGCAATTTTAGAAATAAGTACTAAATTGTTTTATGATGAAAGAGATTGAAATAAATAATTTAGATTTAGAATTGAAAACTTAGAACACAAAATAATAGAGATTGCGCCAAATGAGAGAAATCAAGTAAACACAAATAGAGACATGATTGTATTTATATAAAAAATGGTGTTTACATAAATTTGATTTCTATATCGCTAGAAATCTGAGGCATACAAATGAAAATATCTTTTCCTTTTCTATACCGACTCGTATCCCCACGAACCGGTTGGCTTTAGCCTATCCTTCCCCGGATATGGTCTCAAGCCGCTCTAGCCAATCCTTCCCCGGATATGGCCTCGAGCACCCCCTAGATCTAATCACCTAGACCTAGTCGCCAACACAAGGCGATTTTCTCCCAAGTCACACAAGGACTTGACACCGCACACAAGACGATGATTTACCCTAGACCACACAAGGATCTAACACCACACACAAGGTGATGATTTCCCCTAAGCCTCACACGGACTTAGACGTCGAACGGAAGACGACGATTTCTACAACGGTTACAAAAAGTATGGAATGTAAATAATGAAAACAATAATAAAAACTCCCTATATGAGATCTCTGGAGTTGAGGATGAAGGATCGTTGTAGTATAAGCGAGGTTGAAGCAATCGTCCTTCGGATGTAGCGTGACGTTGTCCTCCTCCAGAATTCTCCTTTAAGTTTTTTGTGGGAGATCCATCTTCGGCAGCATAACAACACTGGAATTGTGACACAAGCAACCTCTCTGGGATGGATTATCAAAATGATCGAAGTTGGCTTCAATTTATAGACCTTGGAGCTAGCGCCTGCGGTAGTACTTAGCGCCTGCGGTATCGTTCGTGTGGAGCGGTTGTGAAACCGTCGCTGGCGTGGCTCTGTGCACGAACTTGAGATAGCGCTGGCGGGGTAGCGATAGCGCTGGCGGTAGCGCTCGTGTGGAGCGGTTATGAAACTGCTGGTGGCGTGGCGATCTGCACGAGCTCAAGCTAGCGCCTGGCGTTTGCGTTAGCGCTGGCGGTAGCGCTAAGGAACCGCTGAGACGAGGCTAACCGCTGAGATGGAAGCTGAGATGAAACCGCTGAGACGGAACCAACTGAGCTAGCGTCTGGCATTAGCGCTAGCGCTGGCGGTAGCGCTAGCGTTAGCGATAGTGCTGGCGTTAGTGATGCTCCTTTCAAAAGATTGTTCCAAGCTGCTTTATACTTGTGGAGTATTGCACCTATAGTTCCTGCACACTATAAACACACTACAAGCAATATCAAATACAATATGAGATTTGTTATTCTCAAACAAAGGGATGTGACACACATGTCCAACAGTTGAAATGCTCTGACTTCTCACACCTGCTTCTGAAGGTGGCGGAGAAGGTTCGGGCTTGGGGGAACCACCACCTCTCCTTGGCGGGCCGGGCCACCCTCGTCCGGTCGGCGCTCCTGGCCACGCCGATGTTCCTCTATACGCATTTTCATGTGCCTCGCTCGGTCCAGGAGGCTATAGAGCGGCTGGCGCAGTTTTTTTCTGTGTCAGAGGGCCCCTTCCCAGCGCGGGATGCACTATGTGAGCTGGGAGCAGTGTTGCTCTCCCTCCGCCGGGGGTGGGCTTGGCTTCCATGGGGTGAGTAGGTGGCAGGGCCCCTCACGGGCAAAGTTCGCCTGGGAGCTGATGCAGGTGGGATCCTCCCTTTTCCACAGGTTGGTTTCGGCCCGGTACAATGGCCGCCTTTGGCGGGAGGGAATCACCCGGCGCGACTCCCCGGTTTGGCGGCTCATCAGGGAGGGTGCTGAGTGCCTTCGGCCCCTGCTTCGCTGGCAAATTGCGGATGGGGATTTTGTGGATGTACTTGCGCACGCTTGGATTCTTGACCGGCCTCTCTCCCGGTGGCCCACTTTCACTGACTGCGGCTCGCTGGAGTCACTCTAGGTATCGGCCTTCTTGCTCCCAGGAGGCGGTTGGGATGTTTTCCGTTCTGTCTCAGTTTTTTGGGCCGGATCTTGTTGAGGTCGTCCTCCAGATTCCGGTCCACAGCTCCTTTCCCCAGGACAGGCCGGAGCTCTGCACCCGCCTCAGTGGTCGTTCTGTTGCCTCCCTCGCCTACATGGCCCAGTTTGACGGAGCGTGTACGGACTTTAGTTGGCTTCGGAAGCTGCAGCTTCATCCGCGAGAGCGAATGTTTTGGTAGCGGCTCCTGGGGGATGCGATCCCCACCCGGGCGTGGCTTGCCCGTCGGGGTCTTACTGCTGAGCGGGGATGTCCTTGGGGATGCACGTATGAGGAGACCCGGGACCATCTGGTCTCGAACTGCTGCTGTCTGTCGGCCATTCAGGTCGCTCTTTTGTGTTGGGGATACAGTATGCCCTCCTACTCCAGCTGGGAGACTGCGCGGGACCATCTCTCATCTGCCTCTGCCGGCGCGCTCGGTACAGCGAGGGTTTTTTGCTGTGCGGTGTACCAGGCCTGGCGTGGCCGCAACGCCAAGGTCCACAGTGGCGAGGTGGCATCCTTTACTGTCATGGCGGCGACCATTGTTGAGAACCTCTCCATTATGCGAGCTCTACCACTCCAGGGGCACTGGGGTATCACCCAGCCTCACCGGCTGTCGACACCACGCTTTTGGTGCCCCCCGCCCCCTGGATGGATAAAGTTCAATGTGGATGGTTCTCTCTCCTCGTCCGGGCTTGCTGGGCTTGGGATGGTGGCCCGCGATGACCGGGGTGCTCTCATCTTTGCTGCTGGGTCCTCTCTTTTGCACTGGAATCCTGGGGGAGTGGAGCTGGCGGCTGTCTTGGCTCTCAAGGATCTTATCCCGCCATATTTATATGGGGTGTGCGGGGCTATTATGGAGGGCGACTGTTTGACCCTCATGGACAGCTGTGCTGCTGGTTTGCGACGCGACGACTGGTGCGTGACGGTGGATGGCGAGGAGGACTTCTCTTTTCTGAGCGGCTTCCCGCAGCTTCGTTTCCAGCATATTGGTCGTGAGGCCAACAGAGTTGCTGATTTTTGTGCTCGTTTTGCCCTACGGGGAAACTTTGTATGGCTTGCTGTTGATAGCACTCAGATCGAGTTTGCCGAGCTTGTTCGTGCAGACTTGGATGACATGCTGTAGCTTTATTTTTCTTTTTGGTTTTTAATTTCATGCTACATGCACTTTTCAAAAAAAATACGATGAGCATAGTACATGTTGGGTATCATTTGTTTCCCTTTTTTGATGTGCATGCACCATGGATCAGCCTAAGGGTCTATTTCGCACGACGTTTTGGCACCGATGAGTTTGGACAAAAATGTCATTGTCATAAAATGTGATTGGCATGACAACAATTAAGGCGTTGTTTGTTTCGGTGTTTTTTCTCCATTGGGAGTGAGAAAAAAATGTCAATGCTGAAAAAACTGTTGTTGTATATTTTGATATATAACGGAACGGAGACTTAATGGGTTCGGTACGGATACCGGGATATCCGTTACCCATTCTAAACCTAGGGTTTGCCTATAAAACCCAAGCTAGGGGCAACGGGTAGGGAGTTCCACTTTGACCACCACCCGAGATGCTTCGAGCAACCGTTACAATCTCGAAGTAAACTCTAGCCGCTCTTTGCTCCCAAACATCCGCCCCTAAGGAGGAATCGTACAGATCAAGACACGCGCCGCCGCCATCCGCGGCCACCGCTCGCTCGCAAGGAAGATTCGCTCGGCTCGTCCGCCGCCGCTACCGCCCCTAGCCGCAGTCGCCCGCACTAAGCCGCAGCCGCCCGTCCGCGCGGATCACGCCGTCGCTGCAGAGCTTCCGTTTGTCTCCTACGCGCACCGCTGCCGGTGCGCCCGTGCGCCGTTGTTGCCGATCAAAGGAGCATACGTTCGCCCCGAAGTAGCAGCCTCTCGATCCGCCGTCGCCGCACGTTTCTCACGTCGCCGTCGCCGCACGGATCTCCCATCGCCGCCGCCTTTGTCCCGGATCCCGCGTTCGGAACCGCCGCACGGATCTTGCGTCGCGCCGACGCCCTACCCGCAGCGCCGACGCCTCGCTCTCGCCGGGATCACTCGCCATCGGTGTTGCATCCGCCCGGATCCGAGCCGCGTCGACAAGCCGGATCTCGCCTTCATCATCCCGGATCGTGCTACCGCCCGCGTTAGATACAGGAAAGTTTCCTGCAACTAAATCATGTCGTACATGCTCTAGATCTGTTGTTGCCGCCGCATAATGATGAAGGAGAACAATTTCTCGTCCACGGTTCCATTGATAAAATTAGAAAAGTTCACAGCAACAAAGTTCAACGACTGGAAGTTGAACACCCAGTTTGGAATGAAGTACCTGAACGTGTTCTACACCGTTCAGTCTAATCGTGTCGATTATGTTGGGACTGATGATGAGGCACGGTGGATCGCTGATGAGGAGTTCTGCCGCAACTATTTGTTGAACTGTCTTTCCTCCAGTCTGGCCAAGACTTACCTAAAGATAAAAACTGCTAAGGAAATTTGGGAGGCTCTGGAGGAGCACTTCAAGCGGGAGGACTTATCCAAAGCACACTTGGTGGACAAGTTTCACTCTTTCACGTTCGACGAGGAGAAAGTCATTCTCACTCAGGTATCGGATTTTGAAAATTTAGTTGATTCTCTGCATAGTAAAAATATTTTTCTATCAGAGAGTTTTGTTGCTGGCACTATTATTTTTAAGTTGTCATCTGCGTAGTGCAATTTTAAAACTGAAATATACCGCAAGAAGATGCAGGTTGGTCTAAACGACCTCAAACATTTTATATGCATTGAAGATGAAAATAGGACTCGGCAAGCTTTAGAAGTTGTTAGTGTTGAATTTTTTGAAGTGGAAGTGGAAGGTCGGGCGGTCTGTTCTTGGAGACCGTAGAGCTCGAGCGGTCTGCGAGAGCTCGGTATTGGCGGACAACTTCAGTCAGCCAGGTGTGTTCAAGTACTCGCAGAGTCTGGGCGGTCTGTAAGTATTTGTTCTGACGGACTGTCTTGGCTGGTCCGATTTGCTCAAGTAGTGTTTTGGTCTTATAGTGACCGCGCGGTCTAGTTCTGGTGACCGCGCGCCCTTAATAAGGAAGGTGACTGTATCCCTCTGTGGCGGTGACGACATCCGTTTGTTTGTCTATAAATAGAGGTGCGGGCCAGCCATTTGGAATGAGAAAAAGCAAGAACTGTAAGAACTAAAGTTTGGATTGATTGTGCCGGTCTCACTTTTAAGGTCGCGCGGATTGAAGTTTATGACCAGTTTGATTGTGTTCGCAGGTTAGGCGGTCAGCAGTCTCCGTCAGCATTCTTCCTATCATTCCAGCTTTGAATAACCAGCTCGCCATCGATCTCGTCTAGGCGATCTGCGGTTTGTAGTTCTTGAACTGCTTGCAGCGAGCTCAGTTGATCATGCGACCTTCAGCGGTCAGGCAGTCTTGAGTTGCGGTCTTGCAGCAGTGTGCAGTTCTTTTCTTCTGTTCACGGGATACTTCTGTGATCTAGTGACAGCGTGGTCTGGGCGATCAAGAAGTGCGGACATGGTGTTATTTTACGCAGTTCAATAAGAAGCGGATTGTGCGGTCTGTGATTGGCAGTCTGGCAGATTACAGGTCAGCGACCTATTCTATTCGTGCGATCTCAGGGAAGTCGTGCGTGTTGGAACCCGAATACCTGTCCAACTATGTCTGAGACTTGGGGGTGACCAAAGGCTACTTGTTTGGTGGTTGACCTACGTGAAACAAGATGATAAGAAGCTAGAGAGCATATAGAATAACTCTGAACTGCCCATAAACAAGACTCGCATGCTGCAGCGAGGAGATCCCGCCATATACCTGAAAGTCTATAGGAACTTCCCCTCCTAAAGCCAATGTTGAGCTCGGCACAAGAGAGGCAGACAAGGTACTCGCCCACCATAGGGGGAGGGGGTGAAGGTGTCATCTACTTGTGCCTTGAAATCCAAAATGGACTGCGAATAGCTGCTCCCGCCTTCTGAAATGGGCTGCAGATAGCCGCTCCCGCTTTTTGACGGGGTGAAAATATGTACTCGCCCAGGTGGGGGAGGTCTTCTGTACTCGCCCGGGTGGGGGGAGGTTTTCTGTACTCGCCCGGGTGGGGTAGGTCTTCTGTACTCGCCCAGGTGGGGGAGGTCTTCTATCCTGGGCCAGGTGGGGGAGGTCTTCTGTACTCGCCCAAGTGGGCGATGTGGGCGAGGCATTCTGTACTCGCCCAGGTGGGCAAGGTCTTCTGTACTCGCCCAGGTGGGCGAGGTCTTCTGCGTTGTCCTCATGCATTTCTGATATCGACAAATTACGGGTTATACAGCGCAGTCTTACTGTGATCGAGCGGTCTGTGCTGTCTCAGATGTTCTAGCCGGCAGAAGCTTGTTTTGTTGCTTTGTTTTCTCATCTATGTTTCTCTTATAAATCATGTCTCATCATGTATGCAACGTATTATAAAAAGATAGTCAATAAAAAGATCTTCTTGTCCTTCATTGTCACTGGTTACTTGTTTTGAAATTGATTGAAGTCTTCCGCTGCATTGTCTTTGATCCTACTCTAAAATTTTAACATGGTATCAGAGGTAGGTTCCAAGTAGCGATCAACAACAGAATCTTGCTTAAGTCTCTGAATGTTCTTGTTAACCAGTGTGATAGCAATAGAAGGAGGTTATTCATGAGGTCTTGGTATTGAACTCCTTACGCAGACTAACTTCAAGAAGTGGAAGTCGTGCATGGAGAGTTATCTTCTTGGCGAAGATTATGGGAGGTAGTCAGAGGAGATGATAGACAAGCAGTGGTAGATGCTGAAGGGAATGCTGAGCAAGTGAAGGCTTGGAAGAGAATAAATGCTAAGACAGAGTTCACTCTCAAGCGTGCTATCATTCCGGAGCTGTTTGACCACATCATTGGATGCCGGTCAGCTATAGAGATTTGGACAGCCTTGGATGGCTTGTTCAACAAGAAGAACATAGCTCGACTACAGTTTCTTGAAAATGAGTTGGCAAAAGCAACTCAAGAAGATTTGTCCATTTCATCTTTCTTCTTGAAAATGAAGAACCTGTGCGCGGAGATATCAACTTTGGACCCTAATGAACCTATCTCAGAAGCAAGGTTGAAGAGACACATAATCCACGGCTTGCGGAGGGAGTATATGGCCTTTGTCACTTTTGTGCAAGGTTGGAACAATCAACCATCGTTGCTAGAGCTGGAAAACTTGCTTGCTTCGCAAGAGAGCTTGGCAAACCAAATGGCTGGGATATCTGTCTCTCGAGGAGAAAGTGAGGTTCTCTATTCTGGCAAGAAGAAGAGATGAGACAAAAGGAAGAATACATCTGTTAACGATGGACCTTCAACTTCATATCAGCAGGAGAGGAGTAATGCTCCTAAGCGTGATGGGAAGAAGAAGGAAGGGCCAAGGTGCTATAGATGCAATCAGCTTGGTCATTTCAAGAGAGATTGTAGAGTCAATCTTCAGTCAGGGCATGCTGCAGGAAAAGAAGAGGTTGCTTCCAATGCTGGAGATAGATGGAATGATGGAGCTTTTATGATGGGAACTTGTGTTCGGGCTTTGGATTCTATCAACTATCAGGATGATTGGATTGTGGACTCGGGGTGTGGTCATCACCTCACCGGAGATGAGTCAAAGTTCTCTTTTTTGTAGGCATACTCAGGTAATGATGTTATCATTACTGCTGATGATACTATACGTGCAGTTGAGAAGGAGGGTATAGTTTCTTTGAACGATGATAGAGGTTCTCTTACGTTGAGAAGTGTCTATCATGTGTCGGGGATGAAGAAAAACCTCTTCTCGGTGACCAACGATGTTGATGCTGCCTATCACGTTTTGTTTGGTCCAACAGAAGTGAAGTTCTTTCGGAATGTGTCAGCTGTGAAGGTCGACGTCACTCATGTTGGAAGACGGGTGAAGGATTTGTTTGTGTTATCAACGAGTTCATATGTTGATAAGATGAGGACTAATGATAACGCTGCTATCTGGCATGAAAGACTTGGACATGGAATGGATAAGCTGAAGGCTATGGCGGGAAGAGGCCTTGTGAGAGGCTTTCCTAGTCTGTCATCTTTCGGAGAAGGTCATGTTTGTGTAGGTTGTCAATATGATAAGGCACATCGCCTTCCATTTGACAAATCACAAAGCAGATGCAAAGCACCATTAGAGTGTATTCATGGTGACATGTTTGGACCTACCGCAACTGTCAGTCTTGGAGGTAGTAGGTATATGCTGGTCTTGATTGATGATTTCACTAGATATACTTGAGTATATTTTCTGAAGAAGTCGAAAGCCTTTGAAAAGTTTGTGGAGTTCAAGGAGCTAGTGGAGAGTTGGCTTAACCTGCAGATCAAGAAGTTCAGAACCGACAATGGAGGAGAGTTCACCTCAAATGCGTTCTTCAACTTCTGCAAGAAGCATGACATCTGGAGAGAGCTCTCTTGTGCTCACACTCCACAATAGAACGGAGTTGCAGAGCGGAAGATCCGTCATTCTGGGCAGAGGGAATGTCTTGTGCAACTTATGTCATCAATCAGATGTCTCTAAGTCCTATCAATATAAAGACCCCTCATGAGTTGATGTTCAAGATAAAGCCTACGGTGGAACATCTTCGAGTGTTCGGATCTACATGTTACGTGCATGTTCTAGATGCTCTTAGAATGAAGCTAGATGTGAAAGCAAGGAAGCTAGCGTTCCTTGGTTATGATGACCGGAAGAAGAGCTGGAGATGCATGGATCCCGAAACACAGAGAATTGTGGTCTCAATGGATGTGGTATTTGATGAGTTAACATCATACCAGGGTTGCTCATCTGTTGAGTTACAAGAGAGCAGGTCAGATGGAGGACAAGGAGAAGCTACTAAGGAAGTTCTAGTGAAGTTGTATGTTTCTCCAAGTGCTCCAGTTGCTTCTAGCTCTGGGTCAGGTGCTTCTGGTTCTGGAAGCAGGGGGAGCAATGCTCCAAGTGTGCCTGAAAGGTGATCTAGTCCAGAAGAGGTAGCTAAAGAGGTGGATCAGAGTAAAGCTCTGAGGAGGTCCAAGAGGACTATCATTCCACCAGATCGGTATACAGGGGGAAACTTGGTGAGCTTCGTCTTATGTTTCTTCGCAGGTCCCCTAGATGAGAGAGAGAGCCATCTTGTTTTGAAAACACTACTAAGATCAAGGAGTGGGAAGATGCCATGGATGAAAAGATGGATGCCCTCAGGAAGAATGAGACTTGGGACCTTGTGTCCAAGGTTGAGGGTGTTACTCCTGTGACTTGCAAATGTGGTTCCAAGCTGAAGAATAAGGCCGATGGTAGCATCGAGCGATACAAGGCTCGCCTTATAGCTCGAGGGTTTTCTCAGAAGTATGGGGAGGATTATGAAGAAATCTTTAGCCCTGTTGCCAAGATGACTTCAGTTCGGGTGGTGATTGCATTGGCAGCTTGCCAAGGGTGGAAAAGTTGGCAACTCGACGTGAAGAATGCTTTCCTTTACGATGAGATTGACAAGGACATTTTCATGGATCAGCCACCTGGTTATATTTCTGAAGCTCATCCAAGACATGTGTGTAAGCTCAAGAAGGCTCTTTACGGCTTAAAGCAGGCGCCTCGGGCGTGGCATGGAAAGATCGCAGAATACCTCCAGTTCCATGGATACTTTGTTTCTGATTCAGATTCAAGTTTGTTCGTAAAGAAGACGAGAGAGCTTCAAGTCTTGGTGTTGTTGTACGTTGATGATATGATCATCATGGGAAATTCTTAGATGGAGGTAGCTAGACTTCGAGCTGAGTTAGCTATCAGATTTGAGATGAAGGACTTGGGTGAACTCCACCATTTCCTTGGACTCGAGGTGGAGAGGAAAGAGAGCGGTATGCTTGTCTCCCAGAAGGGCTGTGTAGATCGAATTGTGAAGCGATTCAACATGGAAGGTGGGAAGAGCAGATCTACTCCACTGGAGGTTGGTATGATACTTCGACGTGAAGAGGGGAAGGTTCTTTCTGATCCTTTGGTGTTCCGGGCTTTGGTCGGAAGTCTGATATACTTAACGATCACGAGGCCAGATATCTCTTATGCAGTTGGCCGAGTGAGTCGGTTTATGGTGGAGCCTTGGAAACCTCATCTCATGGAGGCTAGGAGTATTCTCAAGTATATAAAGCCCACCTCTGATTTGGGTCTCTTTTATGGGAAGGACTCAGGTTTTTGCTTGCATGGTTACATGGATGCTGATTATGGAGGTGATTTAGATGATCAGAAGTCGACCTCTGGATATGTCTTTATGACTGGATCTACAGCTATCTCATTGTGCAGCAAAAAACAGGATTCTGTATCTGTCTCTACTACAGAAGCAGAGTACAAAGCTTCGGCTTTGGCAACTCAGGAAGCCATCCGGCTTAGGAGACTTGTGGAGGACATTCACAGGGAGGTGCGAGGTCCTACTTTGCTTCATGGTGACAATGAAAGTGCCGTCAAACTGGTGAACAACCCAGTTTGCCACGCTCAAACCAAGCACATAGAGATTCAACATCATTTCATTCGGGAGAAGATGTTGGATGGATCTTTTATGGTTGAGCATGTGTAGAGCAAGGATAATGTCGCGGACATCTTTACGAAGTTGTTGTCTAATGGATCGTTTGATCGGTTAAGGAGTTTACTTGGGCTGACTTCCACTTCCCACTTCAAGGAGGAGTGTTGAATTTTTTGAAGTATAAGTGGATGGTCGTGCGGTCTGTTCTTGGAGACCGCAGAGCTCGAGCGGTCTGCGAGAGCTCGGTATTGGTGGACAACTTCAAGCAGCCAGGTGTGTTCAAGTACTCGCAGAGTCCAGGCAGTCTGGTATTCAAGGCCGGGCAGTTTGCATGAGTTCATTCTGGAGGTCAGATTCGGTTGGTCAGATATGCTCGTGTAGTTCTGTTCTTATGAGACCGGGCGGTCTGCAAGTATTTGTTCTGGCGGACTGTCATGGCTGGTCCGATTTGCTCAAGTAGTGTTTTGGTCTTATAGTGACCGCGTGGTCTAGTTTTGGTGACCGCGCGCCCTTAATAAGGAAGGTGACTGTATCCCTCTATGGCGGTGACGACATCCGTTCGTTTGCCTATAAATAGAGGTGCAGGGCCAGCCATTTGGAGTGAGAAAAAGCATGAACTGTAAGAACTAAAGTTTGGATTGATTGTGCCGGTCTCACTTTTGAGGTCGCGCGGTTTGAAGTTTATAACCGGTTTGATTGTGTTCGCAGGTTAGGCGGTCAGCAGTCTCCGTCAGCATTCTTCCTATCTTTCCAGCTTTGAATAACCAGCTCGCCAGCGGTCTCGTCTTAGCGATCTGTGGTTTGTAGTTCTTGAACTGCTTGCAACGAACTCAGTTGATCAGGAGACCTTCAGCGGTCAGGCAGTTTTGAGTTGCGGTCTTGCAGCAGTGAGCAGTTCTTCTCTTCTGTTCACGGGATACTTCTGTGATTTTGTGACCGTGCGGTCTGGGCGATCAAGAAGTGCCAACATGGTGTTACTTTCAGCAGTTTAATAATAAGCAGATTGTACTGTCTGTGATTGGCGGTCTGACAGATTACAGGTCAGCGACCTATTCTGTTTGTGCGATCTCAGGGAAGCTGTGCGGTCTTGCTGTGATCGAGCGGTCTGTGCAGTCTCAGATGTTATAGCCGACAGAAGCTTGTTTTGTTGATTTGTCTTCTCATCTATGTTCTCTTATAAATCATGTCTCGTCATATATGCAACACATTATAAAAAGACAGTCAATAAAAAGATCTTCTTGTCCTTCATTGTTACTGTTTACTTGTTTTGAAATTGATTGAAGTCTTCCGCTGCATTGTCTTCGATCCTACTCCGAAATTTTAACAGTTAGCAAACAGAAAGCTACTGCAACCATAATCTCAAGCTCTAAACGCATGTTGAACCCTAAAAAGACCAAACCCACACCAAGTAGCTCCCAAGTTGCAGACCCTAGTAAAAATATTAAAAAATTCAAGGGCAAGTATTTCAACTACAACAAGTGGAGACACGGTGCATCTGATCGCAGGATTCCTAGAAAGGAAAAGGGCAAAGCACCACAAGAAGGCAATCATGCAAATATGGTTAGTCTTACAGAGTCGTCCAACTTTGTGGTTGTGGTTGAAAATGGGAAAGCCAGTACTGAGTGGTACTTTGACTCGGGGGCAATATGTCATATGTGCAACAATGCTAATATGATGACAGGGCTCACTACTATAAAAGAAATGGTGACCGTTGTGAATGGTGAGACAGCTGACGTACTGAAGGTGGGGAATGCAACGTTGCTGCTCTCCTCAGGTAAAATTATAACTCTAATGAATGTTAAATTTATTCCTTCACTAGCTGCTAACTTAGTTTCTATTAATTTATTGTGTAATGCTGGTATGTCTTTTATTTTATGTAGCGGTAGAGTAATACTGTTAGTTAACTCACACTATTTTGGTTGTGCATACGTCCAAAATAGAATGTACCGACTAAGTCTAGCAAACGAAATAGTTTAATAAGTTCAAACAAACTTAGTCAGCCCTAAGACTCTACATGAGAGACTAGGACACGTGAACTATAGTAAAATGTTCTAAATTGCTAGAACTCACCAGATCAATATAGACACTACAAACGTAACTAAAAAATGTGAAGTGTGTGCCCAGACAAAGATCACTAGGAAACCTTTTAGTGCGGTTACTAGGAGCACAACACCTCTAGAGCTCATACATTCCGCCATTTATGACTAAAAGTTTTGTCACCAGAGGAGCCAGAAAGTATATGATCACCTTTATAGATGACTGCTCTAGATTCTGTCACATTTATCTCCTTAAAACTAAAGATGAATTGTTTGAAAAATTCTATTTTTTTTTCAAAACCATGGTAGAAAACCAACTTGACATAAAAATCAAAAGATTTAGAAGTGATAGAGGAGGAGAATATACATCCAGTGAGTTCAAATATTTCCTTTCCCATCATGGAATCATAGCAGAAGCCATTGCTCCTTACTCACCCCAATCTAATGACGTAGTTGAGCGCAAAAATAGAACGTTAACAGAAATGTTAAACTCTATGTTCTTGACTGCAGACATGCCTTCTGCTTATTGGGGAGAAGTAGTCTTGACTGCAAACCATATCTTAAACAAAATTCGTCATGTTAAGTTAGAGGTGACACCCTACGAGCTTTGGTTTAAGAGAACCCCAAACATCACTAGACTTAAGACCTGGGGCTGCATAGTCTATGTTAGGGTTCCTGACCCTAGAAGGTCTAAGTTTGGACCTAGGACCAATACATGTGTCTACCTAGGTTGTGCTGAAGATAGTGCTGCAGACAGATTCTTAGATATTTCCAATAATGTCGTTATAGAATCTAGAGATGTTGTGTTCTTTGAAGATAAATTCCTTAAAGATAAGAACTTGTCACTCCCAGGTATGCAAATAACTACTACTGAAGAAGATCATGAATTAGTACCGAGCACCTCCTATTCAGTGCCTGTAGATAATTCTGGTCTAGAGTCTAGGAGAACTTCCGTAAGAGAGCGAACTCCCAGAACGTTCGGTAGTGATTTTGTCATTTACTACGTTGAGGAAGATCCATCCACCTACAAGGAAGCGATAAGATCAAGGGACTCACTTCTTTGGAAAGAAACTATTGATGAAGAGATGAACTCTCTACTTCAGAACAACACCTAGACATTGGTTGATAAGCCAAAAGGGGCTAAAACTATAGGGTGTAAGTGAGTTCTAAAAAAGAAATTAAATCCTGATGGCAGCGTAGCTAAATATACGACACGTTTGGTGGCTAAATGTTTCACTTAAGTAAGCAGAGTAGATTATTTTGATGTCTATTCACCCGTGTGTCACCTAGCAACCATTCAGATTCTTTTTGCTATTGCGTCTATTAAGAACTTTGTTGTTCATCAAATGGATGTTAAGACTGTGTTCTTGAACGGAGATCTGACCGAAGAGAGCTACATGAATCAACCTGAAGGATTCATTGTAGAAGGTCACGAAAATAAAGTCGGTAAGTTACTTAAATCTTTATACGGACTAAAACAAGCACCTGAATTATGGCATGAGAAATTTGACTATAGTGTAAAGAACATGAGATTCATGTCGAGTCTCTAGGATAGATGTCTTTACATACGTCATAGATCAAATAAAGTCATTATAATATGTTTGTATGTCGATGACATGCTCATTATAGGGACTGATCAATCCAAGGTGGATGACATCAAGTCAGACCTAATAAAAGAATTTAGCATTAAAGACCTAGGTGTAGTTGAAACCATACTAGGCATGTAGATGAGCTTTGAGAGAAATGGCATCTCCCTAAGTCAAAGCCACTACATTAAATACATGTTGGATACAATGAAAATAAAGCATCAGAGACACCATATGACTACAATAACCGTTTAAAGCCCAATGAAGGAGCTATGGTTAGACAGTTACATTATTCAAAACTGATTGGTAATCTCATGTACACTATGGTCTGCACTAGACCTGACATAGCCTTTACGGTAGGCATGCAATGAAGATTCACTAGCAATCCCGACCAAGACCATTGGAATGCCCTCGATAAGCAGATGAGATACTTAAAGCACACCCAAAAGTATGTCCTATGTTACTCTGGTCATCCTTCAGTTCTTGAAGGATATTCGGATGCATCATGATGCCCGGAAATAAACAATAGCAAGTCCACTAGTTGTTTTGTTTTCACACTAGGAGAAGCAGCTGTATCCTGGAAGTCCAAGATGCAATCATGTATTGCTCTCTCTTCTATGAAATCTGAACTCCATGCCCTAGCTTCAGCATGAGAAGAAGCAGAGTGGATACGAGATTTGGTGATGGACATTCCACTGATGAGCCTGAAACATATTATTGTTGCAGTTTACTATGACAATCAGGCTACTAAAATGATTGCTATGAACATTCTATTCAATGGCAAAAGAAGGCAACTAAGGATGAAACAAGACTGGTTGATCTCACTTACAAGTCAAAGGATTATGACCCTGATTGATGTGAGATCAAAAGATAATGTTGTAGACGCTTTGACAAAATGCCTGAATAGAGTTCTCACAATAAAAACATCGGGGGAGATGTGATTAAAGTTCATAGAAATATGAAACTTTTCTCCTATGTTTATGTTTTGATAGTAAGAACCTATAACTGCAAACATTCAAGCATATAATAATAGACTGAAAACCCCAAATAATTTCTTAATGAAAACCTAAGATGATTAGATACTAGTCATTCCACTCATGATGGCTTAACATTTATCTCATTGCAAGTTGATTCAAAGATTATTCAACCGGGAATAGAAAGTCGTTGTAAAAGGTTAATCTAACATTAATGATCATATCACATTATTACACACTTGATAATATTGCAAATGATGGTGTGTCAAATCATTCCACATTTGATGATGAGGTACATAGTGATCATAAATGAGTAAGATAACAACGTTTGATTTATTAAAATCATCACTTGACTGGTCCTTGTTAGATTAGATAGAGATGATGACAGTATTACTTCACTACTGCTATAAGTACTAAGCTCATTTAGGTAGAGCTAGCTTACTTTAAATATCACTGCATATATTTTATAAATTCATAGAGTCTAAACTCATGAAATTCTTTGCAGACACTGGTGGAGTTGAAAGTCAGAAAGTAGATTTTGAAATGGATGATGATGATCTACTCTTTGAGTAGAATTATTACACGTTGATCCATGTTATTTGTTATTTCAGACTTTTACTATGTATTGCATTTTTATGTATGGTGCTTGTTTTATGCAAAACTCCTTATTATGCTTTTGGTAATGTTATTTTTCTGAGTAAACGAGGAAAGTCTGATTTTTGGTATATTCTACTTTCTAGCACTCTGAAACGTAAATGTTATATATCACAAATATAGGAGGACATTGTTGGTGTATATTTTGATATATAACGGAACGGAGACTTAACGGGTTCAGTATGATTACCGGGATATCCGTTACCCGTTCTAAACCTAGGGTTGCCTATAAAACCCAAGTTAGGGGCAACGGGTATGGGGTTCCACTTTGACCACCGCCAGGGATGCTTCGAGCAACCGTTACAAAAACATGTTTGGTAAAACTCCTCTCTCCATTCTCAACGCTCTAAAACACCATTTTTGACCTTTAACGTCATAACTGCCCCCTCCCTCCATTCTCACCGTCATACCACTCTCATTCTCAACTCTCCAAAAGAGAAAAAAAAAACTACTTTTTAACATGAAGAAAGATGAAGTTTTTTAGGTGAGACCAGAAAAAATAGTTCTTAATCACCGCCGTCACAACCACGACCTCTGTTGGACCCAAAATTTCTAGAAATTTCTGGTACTTTGTATTAAATATTTATAAGTTATCTTGAAGGTTAGACGCCACGTGGGTGTTTTTGAGCCCGTAAATCACATTCAAATCTGGCTAATTATAAGAAGACGCTTGCATGCAAACAGCTGCTAATTTTGTCATCTTCAATATTTTTTAAATAAATTCTTAAAAATTTATAAGTCACTTCTTCGTTGTCTTACCTTATTTAAAGAGCGATGTTAAACGCAGGCTGGTTTTGGCTATATGCACACAACAATTTTTTAAAAAGAACGATGTTAAATGCAGGACGGTTTTGGTTATATGCAGACCATAATTTTTTAAAAAGAGCGATGTTAAACGCAGACCGGTTTTGGCTATATGCAAGCCACAGTTTTTAAAAAAAGGTATCATTTTTTATTTTCAACCTGCATTTTTTCCTTTTCAACTTGTAGCCGCCGGGCGAGATCGAGCTTCCACTCTGATCACCTCTCCCACCTCCGACGACTCCGGTCGGTGATTCTCTCCGGCCGACCACCTCCCTCTCTTCTCCGCTCCGGCCGGCGAGCTCCTCTCTTTTCCTCTAGAACTTATTTTTCTATTTTCGAAAAGACTCCATTTATCTAAAATACTGTAAATCGTGCTATGCATCTGAATAAATAAAGCCCGGTGTTCAGTCCATCTTTGTTCCATTCATCCAAAGTGTTTTGTGCATAAATAAAGCCCGGTGTTTTTGTGATTTTACACGTCTTTTATTGATTGAAGCCTTGAAAGGGGTAGTGGACAAAAACATATTTTTGTGATATATAGAATCAAAATGATTATAATGTATTTTGTTGGACTATTATTGTGGATCAAAATGATTATAATTTGTGTCTTTGCATCTTGCGATAAAATGATATATAGACTGCAAAAATGTATTTATTTCGCTTTTATGAATGCTATATTTTGCTTGTGATTTAAATAAGAAAATATTAATTTGATTTTTGAATATGGTCTGTAAATATGAAATTTGACATGCATGAATAGTTTTTTGACCTATATATATCCGTGGTCTGCATAAAGCCAAAAACAGACTTCATATAACATTGCTCTATTTAAATGGTGTTCAAAACTAACATTTTGCAGGCATTTGGATTTTGGAGTAAATACATTTAGCACGTGGGTTTTATGTGATATACTTGTTTGTTTTTACTCAAAATAACAAATAAACGAAATAAATATCTATCAAGTATGACTAGGGGTGTTCACGAACCGAATCGAATCGAATAACTATTCAATCGAATTCAATCCATTCGAATTCGAACCGAAATCGAATCGAATAACTATTCAATCGAATCGATTCAGATTTGAACATGAATTTGAATTCGAATTCTAATTTTATAATGTTTAAATATAATTTTATAATGTTTAAATATAATTTTAAATTCAAATTATAATGTTTAAATATAATTTTATAATGTTTTATATGATTTTATAACTATTCGAATCTGAATTCGGATTCGAATCTGAATTCGGATTCGAATTCGAATTCGAATTCGAATTCGAATTCGAAAAATACGAATTTTAATCGAATCTTCACGAATCGAATCTCAAACTATTCACGAACTATACTATTTGTGAACAGCCCTAAATATGACTGATGAATTTTCGAGATGTATATATATATATATATATTAGTAGTCTCACAATCAATATTTGCAGCCCTCCGTTACTCATAGTTCACCAAATCAATATTCACAATCCACTCGATATCTGCAGCCAAATATCAATTTTGTAAGAACATATAATAGACGTTCAAAGACACCATCATAGAACGTATGCTTGGCATGACAATGATTATGAATATAAAAGTGAATATAATTTTTTTAGATTAGATCGAACGTTCACGAACGACGATTCATAACCACCACATTCACGACCGCCGGCCGCCGTGCAAAAGGGAGCCAAAGTAGAGACCGCGGACTACAGCTGTGATTATTTTTCAACACCATTTGTTTTTTTCTAATTTTTTTTTTTATCAATTCTTAAGGAGAAAAAAGTATTTATTTATTTATGTACTCTCCCAATCACAGGCTCACCTCAAAGAAAAAATTAAATAGGTTCTACAATCTACACATTTTTAAATGAAGTTACATAAAAAATATTTCACAGCTGAGTATAAAATGATGGCATGGCAACCGACTCACAAGAAACAGCCTACGGACGTGGTAATTATTTGTGATTGTTATCCGCACCACAGTTTTGGATATCCGCATTTTTTTTTGTATGAGTTATTACGTGCCTTTTTAAAATACACCTTGTACAAGTATTTTTAGGAAAAATGTTCAACACGAAAGTTGTAGATCTCGACGAGATCTACAACTTTTGTGTTAGAACATTTTTCCTAAAAATGCATGTACAAGGCGTATTTCCAAAAATTCGTTATAGTTACGCACATATTTCAATCAGGGCGGCAATACGTCTTGTGCGTGCATTTTTAGGAAAAGTGTTCAACACGAAAGTTGTAGATCTCGATGAGATCTACAACTTTTGTGTTGAACACTTTTCCTAAAAATGCATGTACAAGACGTATTTCCAAAAGGCACGTAATAACTCATACAAAAAAAGTGCGGATATCCAAAACTGTAGTGCGGATAACAATCACCTAATTATTTTCAAGCTGAAGGAATAATTCAAAATAGTTATTTATTTATCTATTAAATATTAAATAAGGACCACCCAAATATTGAAATGTTAATAAGAATAGAAGAACTCCGCATAGATAATAATAAATAAATAAAATAGACCAGATTTTTCCCTACCACAAATAAATACAACTCTTTCTAATCATTAATATTAAAAAAAAAGAATTGTTAAAGAGTAAAGACACCACAGTTTTGGTTAGTCATATCTTTTTGTTAAAGTCACCACATTTTCTCACATTTTGTTAAAAAACAATCATAATTGTTAATTGCACCGCAATAATGTTAAAGACATCATATTTGAATTTCAATAAAAAGAGGAAATCAAAAAATACAAAAGAAGAAAGATATCATCATGGATCAGAGAAAGAGTGATAACACCGATAAAGATGTTAGACTATTGGAAGATGGCATGTTCTCTAGAGTGAAGCTTGAGCAGGTAACGTTTTAAGTGGTTCTCAGCGTGAATCAAATTTTAATGTTGAAACATATTTTTATTTTTGAAACAACATGAAAGAGATTCGACACACGAAAGAAACTGAAAGGAGTCAAAATCCTTCTTCTGAACTTGTTCTCAATAAAGAACTTCAAACTAACAAAAGTGGCAGAAACATAGTCTCTGTCCTCAGTCGTAAAATCAGAAGGAATGTTTTAGAGCGAGTACAAAGAGGCAGAAAAGATCAACGGAGTGGAGCTAAAGCTGCAGAAAGTCCATTCTATATTGGAGAACATCCAAGTTGGGGGAAATCGACCTTCTCCGTTGGAGCCGGTAACGGAGCGGAAGGCTCCACTGATGTTGGTGCCTTTAGCAGTTAATGCGGCACGACTAATATTTTGTAGGAGTAATTTTAATATTAAATTAAGAGAATTTGCGGTGCGATTAGCCAAATATATCATATTTAGCAATTCCCTAAAAAGTATGTTGAAAATGAAGGGCCGATGAACTATTCTATTCCAAAATAGCAAGAAAAAACAATTCTTGTTCAAGGATTTGAAATTGAACCGTTACGAATTTGTATGGCCATTACAAAAAATAAAATGAGCATGAAAAAATAATGAAAATTAAGAACAAAAAAAGTTGCATGATTAAAAATCCCATTGTTTCTTATTACTTCTATTTTGATCTATGTACAAAATAAGCCACATGCGTGCGTGCGGGCATGCATGGGGGCGCATCTTATCCAGTCATAATTGTCACAATGTTATTCAGTATGACAATTAAGATCATGAACCTCATATCAACCAATTTTGTTGGATATCTTCATATTTTAGCTACTGTGAGTATAAAATTTGTATGAATTCGCCTACGAGCTCAGCTCAGCTTCTAACTGTTTCAAGCGTTCCGTCATCATTTTCATAGACATGAATGCGCGAAATTGACAGTTGAATCAAGCTGCTACAGGATATTTTCCCAGCCTTGATCAATAGAAGATCTGATTTCCCATTAATCATTTCCACAGCTCTTAGGAGGGTAAACAACTTCTCTCTAATAACTACACTATCTTTTCAACATACTCAATTCAGGAAAAGCATAACATCAGTGGCAAAATACAAATCCTTTGACTACTAGCTGGCATAGAACACAGATGAAATTTTAAGCACCAACAGAATAAACATAAACGCGCGGTAGTGAAAGTACTCGTGGACAAAATCCTCGAACTGCTGCCATCAAACATAAAATGGCATCCCGACTAAAATCCCTAGGCACTTCGGACAAGAAAAACCTTTTGAACAAGAACACGCAGACAGCATTCACAAATCCCTTTGAAAATGCGCCGGTTAAGAGACACTCGCAGCCTACCTAGTGCTGCTTCTTATCCTTGGATGGACCCTTGGGAATTTTGCTGAGAACCTTGGCATCAAAAACTGCATATTGTTTCTTGATTTCTATCGCCGCCTTCTCCCAATAGAAATCTATCTTGTCCTCATATTTCTCGTACACAAACGGCACAGTGTGAACAAGAACAATTACTGTAATCACAAACAAGTTAATAAATATAGTTGCAGCATGTAGACTCTTAAACAATGCCAAAAAAATGGCACTCACCTGCATACAACAGAGTCAGGAAACTGCAGGAGCTCCCAATAAGTGAGAGAAGCCATAACCCAGCAATCACCTGATTTGATGAATTGTAATGAGCCGGGATAAAGAAAGGGGGGGGGGGGGGGGGGGGGGGGGGGGGGGTAGGGGGCTGAATATAATTAACATTATGAGAAAATAAGCATACAGCAAGAAACTTCTTCAGTTCTCGGCCAGAAGCAATCTCCTTCAAGACAGCAAGCGAACGATTGATCTCAAATCTAAGAGAAAGAGCAATGTTCACAGCCAGATCTTCAGGAATGCTCAACTGTGGAATCTGCGGTGGAGATCTGAAAAGAAATAAGGATTTACTCGACAATACTCGCACAAATTATATATCATGCGGAGGTGTCACACAAATCAAAGGAATGTTTAAGCATTACTTGTTGATAAAGGTTGTTGCATTTGACCATAGAAAAAGGGCTGCCAAGGAAAATATGAGAAAATGGCAGACCAGTGAGAGGAGATGGCATTCCATCAACTCAAACAATACCCAGATAGCAGTAGCCCCACCAAGTACTGCAGCTGAAGCCTTCTTGTCCTTCCATAGGAAGATATCAGCAGCTGTGAAGGAGGTAAGCAAATATTTTTCGTCATCAAAGAGGAAATTTTGATATGAAGACAGCACATAACTTACATGTTTAGGTACTTTTTGGTTTTCCATAACTAGAAGAACTGACTGTTATAGTGTTATATAATGAAGTACCATTATGTTCTTTAGTTTGAAAAAATAGTTGAGCTGAAATTTTAACCTTAGTTCATATATCACTCTATTTAGACCCCTAGTGCAAAGTGAAGTAAATAAGCTGTCTATACACCGGGAATTCCGCTATATGCCATTAATTTTGCCTCAAATTGACACTTCTTCGCATAAGAGCACCATATATAAGAATTTAGATAATTGAAAACAGAACAAATTTCGGAACATTGGAATATTCTTTTGCAATAGCAATTGCCAATTTTATGAGAAAAGAGGAGCCATTTAATTATGTAAAGAAGTTGAGCCACTAAAATAGAAATTATCTAGAAGGAAAGATAATGATTCTTACAAATATTGTAAGGTGATTCTAGGAGAAAATGTTATAATGCAACATAGGGAAATGGTTAAAGAAATAAAGTTCAGGAGTATAAAGAAAACAAAAGAAACAATTTCTAATGATTAAAGTAGTGAAAATTGAAAGATGAGAAATTATTAACCATTTAAAGATTAATTATTAAAATAGACAAACTAAAGCATTTTAGTGGAGCCAAATTTTTCGAGTAGGTTTACATGGCTAGTTATATTAAGAAATGTAAACATTTTAAGGAAAAAAACTAAGCTACTAAAAAGTAGCAATATTTGGCTATCATCAAGATTTATATGGAATTTTAAGAAAGCTAAACGTCTCGCTAAGTGTGTAATGAGCAAAACAAAAATATATAATTTTTTTGATTATGTATATAATAAAAAGTTGCTGCAAAGAAGGAGAAAAGGAGATATATAGAATAGTAAGACTAGAGACTAGAGATCCAGAGACTTCGATCAAATTAGGTACATTAAAAATGAAGATGATATGATTTTTACTAGAAAAAATGAAGACATCAATTAGAAATGAAAATTATTAGCCGGTCCAGGTTTTGTACAGGAACCCGGTTCTCTCCTTTTGATACTGACATGGTATCAGAGCACCTCTAGGGTTTTTCTTTCCTCCCAGCCGCCGGACGCCGATCGCCCCTTCTCCTCCGCCGATCGCTCTCCCTCTCGCAGGCCGGCCTCTCTCAACTCCTTCCTCATGGCTGCCGAGAAAAACACCACCGAGCCGTCTCCCTCGTTTCACCCAGCTCTCGCCGTCTCCAACATACGGAACGCCATTCCCATCCTCTTGGATCAGGAAACAGACCTGTATTCTTCCTGGGCTGAACTCTTTCAGATCACCGTGAGAGCCTACGATGTGCGAGATCACATCATACCCACCCCGTCCACGGACAAGGATGCCGTCCCCACTCCGGCTGCCCTGCATTTTTGGAAACGCCTTAATGCTGTCGTTCTCCAGTGGATCTACGACACCATCTCGCAAGATCTCCTCACGATCATCGAACTCGGCTCCACTGCTCAGGCCGCATGGGAACGCCTAGCCGACATTTTCCAGGACAACAAACAAGCTCGGGCTGTCCAACTGGAAAACGAGTTCTCAGGCGTGCGGCTCGACCAATTTCCCAACGCCACCGCCTACTGCAAGACGCTTAAAACTCTTGCCAATCAACTCGCGGCCGTTGGCTCTCCTGTTCCGAATGATCGGCTTGTCCTGCGTCTGGTGGCCGGCCTCTCTGAACAGTTTGACACCGTCGCTAGCATAATAAATCAAACTACCCCTCTGCCAACTTTCGCTCAAGCGCGGTCCATGCTGACACTCGAGGAAACGCGCAAATCTCGCCAACCTGTTCCGACCGCCATGGCCAACACAACCCACTCTGCCCCCCCTCCCCCCAACCGACCCAGTCTTGAGTCACGGTCGACAACATCATCGAGGTGGACGCGGCCACAATGGCCACCGTGGCCGTGGGGGCTCCAATACCAACATGATGTGGCCCGGTCCGCCTTGGGTCGGTTCTTGGCCTCAATGGCAGCAACCATGGGCCGCTCCTCCCTGCCCGTACCCCACAGCTCCGTGGACCCGTGCTCCTCCTCCGTCACGATCCTCCTCTTCCGGTGTCATTGGTCCTCGCCCTCATGCGCTCCACGCTACCGCCGCGCCGGAATCTCACTACTATCCCACAGACATTGCCTCTGCTATGCAAACTCTCACTCTCCAACCACCGGATGAATTTTGGTACATGGACACCGGTGCCTCGTCTCACATGACTTCTAGTCTGGGTAATCTCTCCTCTCTCTCCCACTCGAGCATTCATAAATCTATACTTGTTGGTAATGGCAACTATATTCCAGTTCATGGTCTCGGCCACTGCACCCTACCATCGTCCACTCCCCCGATGACTCTCACCAATGTTCTTCTTGCCCCACGGCTTGTCAAAAATTTAATTTCTGTACGACAATTCACAAAAGATAACAAGTGTTCCGTTGAATTTAACCCGCTCGGTTTTTCTGTGAAGGATCTTACGACGGGAACAACTCACATGCGATGTGACAGCTCGGGAGACTTGTACCCTGTTTGCCCGACCGCTACTTCTGCCTCGCCCTCCCCGGCCGCTCTCTCCGCTCTCTCATCCACCACTTGGCACCACCAACTTGGGCATCCTGGGACTCCCGTCTTCAATATACTTCGACAACATCACCATATTGCATGTAACAAAAGTACTGGCAGTCCGCTATGTCAGTCCTGTCAGCTTGGCAAGCACATTATACTTCCTTTTGATTCCTCTGTATCTTGTACATTTGCACCGTTTGATCTTATTCACAGCGATGTTTGGACTTCTCCTGTTTTGGGTAATAATAATTATCGTTATTATGTGTTATTTTTAGATGATTATACTCATTTCGTATGGGTTTTCCCTCTCGCTCATAAATCTCAGGTGTTTACTACTTTTCTTGCTTTTCGCACCTACATACGTACTCAATTTGAACGCGACATCAAAACTTTCCAATGTGACAATGGACGTGAATACGATAACACGCTCTTTCACAACCTGTGCGCCCAACATGGCATGCAACTCCGCTTCTCTTTCCCCTACACCTCTCCGCAAAATGGCAAAGCGGAACGCATGATTCGGACACTCAACAATACCTCTCGCACCCTTCTCATTCATGCTTCCATACCACCAACCTACTGGCCCCACTCTCTCCAAATGGCCGCATATCTTCATAATATCCTACCCACCACTGTCCTCGGTTTCTCCACTCCTACTCTAACCCTTTATCGTCGCCAACCAACGTACTCTCATCTTCGTACGTTCGGTTGTTTATGCTACCCCAACCTCTCGGACACCACCCAACATAAACTTCTTCCCCGTTCCAAGCCTTGTGTTTTCCTTGGCTTCCCCACCGACCATAGAGGATACAAATGCCTTGACATCCTCACCGGCAAGTTTATTATCTCCCGGCATGTTACCTTCAATGAACGCACATTTCTGTTCTCGTCCCCACGTGTTCCGCCACCATCCACTTCGACCTCCCTCACTGAAGAGCCGCCATATCCTACCTTCATGCTTCCCGTTGTTGGGACGCCTACTTCACCACCTGCAACCCACCATCCCACCAGCTTAACCCCACCGCCAACCCAACCACCCCTTTCTCACTGCACGCCCGTCCCCAGCTGACCATCACACAGCATGGCTACCCGTAGCCAACACGACATCATCAAACCTCGCATCCCGCTTAACCTCTCCATGACCCCTTGCTCGATCTCGCCTCCTCAATCGCATATCACGTCCCTCCGTGATCCACACTGGAAAGCTGCTTGGTTGATGAGTTTAAAGCTCTTCTTGAGAACGAGACATGGGAGCTTGTTCCCCGGCCTAGAAATGTTAATGTGATCCGTTGCATTTGGTTGTTCAAGCATAAATTTCGCTCTGATGGATCTCTTGAGCGACACAAAGCTCGCCTTGTTGTTAATGGCAGGTCTCAACAGGTTGGCGTGGATTCTGACGAGACATTCAGCCCGGTGGTTAAACCGGTGACTATTCGCCTTGTTCTCAGCATTGTGCTCTCTAATAAGTGGCAAATTCACCAACTTGACGTCAAAAATGTGTTCCTACATGGCCGTTTGGCGGAGTTTCTATTCATGCATCAACCCCCGGCTTCAAAGATCCTTCTCGGCCCCAACATGTATGCCGCTTCCGCAAATGCCTTTACGGCCTCAGGCAGGACCCTCAGGCCTGGTATCATCGGTGTGCCTCATTTGTCGCCACGATTGGATTCTCTCACAGCAAGTCCGATCACTCTTTGTTCATCTTTCGACACGGACCTGGCGTTGCCTACCTCCTCCTGTACGTGGACGATATCATCCTTGTCACGTTGACTGATACTCTCCGGAAGCATCTCATTTCCGCTCTTAGTGCGGAATTCTCCATGACAAATTTGAGGTCTCTTCATTTCTTTCTTGGCATACACGTTACTCGCGACAACAATGGCCTCTTCTTGTCACAACAAAGCTACGCCGCCGACATCATCAACCGGGCGAACTTAGCCAACTGTAACTCTGTTGCCACCCCCGTGGATTCTCATACCAAACTCAGCGCTGCCTCCGGTTGGCATACACGTTACTCTCTACCGCAGTTTGGTCGGTGCCCTTCAATATCTTACATTCACGCAGCCGGACATCTCTTACGCGGTTCAACAAATTTGCCTCTTCATGCATGACCCTCGCGAACCTCACTGCATGCTCTCAAACGCATCATTCGCTATCTTCAAGGCACACTACTCCATTTCGGTCTGCAGCTCTCTCCGTCATCGTTGGACAAGCTCGTTCTTTACACAGACGCAGATTGGGGCGGCTGTCCAGACACTCGTCGCTCCACCTCCGGATATTGTTCTTTTTTGGGTGATAACCTCATCTCTTGGTCCTCCAAGCGCCAGCCAACCCTCTCTCGCTCTAGCGCTGAAGCGGAATACCGCTGAGTTGCCAACACCGTCGCTGAAGCTTGTTGGCTCCGTAACATTCTTCTTGAGCTGCAGTGCCCGCTCCATTCCGCCTTCGTTATTTACTGTGACAATGTAAGCTCCATCTATCTCTCCAGCAACCCAGTTCAACATCAACGTACCAAACATATTGAAATGGACATTCACTTTGTGCCCGAGAAAGTTGCTCTCGGCCACATCCGTGTTCTTCATGTCCCTTCTGCCTACCAATATGCTGACATCTTCACCAAGGGTTTACCACGCCAGATATTCCAGGACTTCAGATCCAGTTTTCGCGTCCGCGAGGCTGCCGCTACAACTGCGGGGGTGTATTAGCCGGTCCAGGTTTTGTACAGGAACCCGGTTCTCTCCTTTTGTATATAGCCCAAATAATGATACAGGGAAGGCACGAACCACGGTTTGGGTTTCACTGACAAAAATGTTAGTTTAGATAATTAAATCAAAATTTAAAAGATTTTTTTTGAAGAACGTACTGGGCGGCGGTAAAATATATTGTCGATTGCTTCAAAAAATGAAGTGTGGTTGGTTTTTAATAAGATCCATTAAAAGTTAGGTCTTGATGAGATACATATTTAAGGTTGAAAAGTGTAGAAACAAGGAAACATCCAACTCAAAACCAGCCGGTTAGTGTGGAGAGGCTCAAGGGACCTATAAAACATAAGTGGCAACTCAATATACATCATGTAGAACTAAAGCAACATTCTATCACGCAAAACACCAACAAACACGGGTCACTCCAGGGATGATATAAATGGCCCGTGGTCCAGACACTTGGTCCCACTGTGAATCACTCCAATGTGCACACTCACATGGATAGCCAAGTAGGCATTAGAGGTGTGGGCTCTAGAAACTGGCTCTAATACCATGTAGAAAACCAAGGAGCATATAATTCAAAATCAGTTGTTTAGAGTGGAGAGTCCCCTAGGGACTTATAATGCACAAGAGGTAACCCATGAAACACAATGCGAGGACTAAAGTAACACTCATCGCATAGAGCACCAATAATGCGGGCCGCAATGAGGATAATTCAAACAACAAGTGTTCTCACACGACGCATGGTCCCACTTTGAAACACGTTAACAAAAAGTTAGGAAAGATATTGCAGTGAATTGGTTGATAAGTTCTCTAATAGTTCTGAGTACTAAAAAGATGTCAAATGGCTGGAAGAAGGATTTTGGTGTCAATAAAGAGCATCCTAGATGTTCAAAATTATTTTAATTACAAATGAATGAGTCAGACAAACGAGCTATAGCAAAGATTTATGGAGTATAGGCTTGATAAATTACATCAATCTAAGATAATCAATTCAACTTCAGGCCAGGAAAATTAACTATGAATATCATTTTTGTGTTAAGATAATTGATACAAAAATAGAAAGCGAAGAAAATATTTTCATAATTTTTTATTGATCTATAAAAGATAAATGATGGAATAGCACAAAAACTGATTTGGTGCGCTTTAAGAAATGCGTGCATCAAAGGTATGTTCAATGCATGATAGACGACAAACTTGGTATTAAAAATAGCAGTGGGGGGATAAAAAAAATTCCAATCATAGTAGATTTGCATCAAGGATAAGCATCGAGTCCTTAATAGGAATGAAAATTCTTAAATAAAGTATCTTGGTGCATGTTTTTGGTTGACAACATAATTCTAATTGGCGGGACATACACCGAGCTACATGAAAATTAAACTAAAAAAGTTGTAGAACATAAAAGGTTTTGAATTGGTAGAACAAAGACTCGGTGCATGACTTAAAATTTAGTCTAGATGATATCAGCAATTATCAATCTATCTTATATGAATAAAAAAGATACTTAGGTGCAATAATTTATATATATTGGATCAATTATTTAGAAGAATAAAGATATGATCTCTATAGTTAAGCTTAGGTGATAAAATGGAGAATCACTTCGGGAATGCTACTTGATAAGGGAATACATTGGAGACCTAAATGTAAAATTATAAAACTATTATTAGCCCAGTGATATTGTATTGATCAGAATGTTGGGCAGCATAATAGTCATGAAGATCTAAGTTGAGTGCGGTAGAAATGAGAATGCTAACATGAATGTATAACAAACTTGAAAAGATAGGAATTATATTAGAGAATCATTGGAGTGAGATATATAGATAATAAGACGATAGAAAAGGTACTTATGTGGTTTGAGCATGTACAATAAAGGTAAGAAAATGAACAATTAGATAATTAAACAGAGGTAGGAGAAGGGTAGAACCAAAATGACATGAATTAAAGTCATTCAAGAAGATTAGTGTAGTCAATATGTAATACCTCAGACAACACTACATGAAAGAAAGGAAAATGGTGATTGAAAAAGCTGATCACAAATAGTTGGTATAAGGTTACTAATGATGGTGATGATGATTGGAAATAACTATTCAAGGGCTCTCAAGTTAAAAAAACTCCATCATGTGCTGTAAAGTAAACTCGCCAGAGAAGCCTATACAAAATCTCTTTTTTCAGTGAAAAAGATCAAATATGGCTCTGCTCAGCTGCAGCGATGTGAGAATTAGCCGTGAGAAAATCTGTTTTTGTGGAAAATCAGTGAAACTGTTTGGAAGCTTAGATTTTCCAGAGTTGTTCAGAAATTGAAAACTGTATTAACTGTTTGGAAGACACGGTGGTGGAAAATGTAATGAAATAAAATAGACTAATATGAGCAGCAGAAATCTGAATTTTTCTGCAATAGAATGAACATTTTCGTTGTTCAAGTCCTTTCTTGTGCCACGAAATAAATGACTAAAAAAATGTCCCATACGAAGAAATATTAACAAAGTGCATAGATTGTTGCAGAACACATATTGCTAAAGCAAGTATGATGAGTGCTTCCTACACTACCTTCATAGATTAGCATCGAAGTAAAAAAAGTTATCTCCAACACAAGAAATTAAGTTATCGCCAAATCTCAGTTCAAAGTAACCCCACAATCCAAAAAGAAAACACATAATAAACTTCGGGACGATCGGATCAGATCCACGCCCAAAAAAACACATGTAATCCGAACACACGGAAGAAAAGGGATAGAGAAGAATCCTCACGCCTTCCGCCGCCAAGAACGCTGTGGACTGGTCTTTCCCGGCCGAAAAGTCGATTGATTTTGGACTTGAGGGACGATTGCGACGGCTTCTGTTTCGACTTGTCATCATCGGAGTCAGATGAATCGCTTCCACGGATCTTCTCCGCAATCTTCTCTATCAGCGTCTCCTCCGCCATTACTGCAAAAATCTTCGATGGGCTACGCCTCTCTCTATCTCTCTCTCAAGTCTCAACCTCTCCTTCTCTCGCACTGTGTGGGGGATTCTTTACTTACCCTCCTCCCTGTGGGAATCTGATTTGCCGGTGACGGCATATAAGTGCTCAGCTGACGCCGTTAATCAAGAAAGAGACGGACGTGCCTGCCTAACGGCGGTGGACCACTATTAAAAGCTGGGCCTAATTGCAATCTTGCGACACGTACGGTACCAGTATGTGGACGTGCACGACCGTCTGTGGAACGTTACATTTGTCATCCAGCAGTAGTAACGGTGACGCCGCATAAAAGGCACGAAGAGCTCATATGTCTAATAATTCCAGGCGACTCAAATTTGGAAAAATAATTTGGTGCTTTACTCCAACCTTTCTTCAGCTGCGTGCTTAAGGCTTTATTTGGCGCGGCGGTGCTTAAGGTTTCGTTTGATTTATCGATTGCAGTTGTAAAAGGAGTTGTTGTAAATGGAGGTTTGTAAATGGAGCTGTTGGAACTTGTTGCTGGAAATAAAGATCTGTTTGGATAGTCTGTGTTTGCAGAGCTGTTCAGAACGGAGAACTATTTGGCAAAACAGCAGTGTGATATTCTTGTTATTAATTTTTGTTTATGCTACCAATACATAATTTATCAGTTTGAAAAACGCACACATACCAGAGACACAACATACAAACACAACAACACTTAACACAAACACACAACATCCATACAATACATACACAAACACATCATCCATACAATACATACAAGACACACAACATACAAGACACACAACACAACAACACTTAACACAAACACAACACACACACAAACACACCATCCATACAATACATACACAACCACACCACACACATACACAAACACAACACACATACAACACATACACAAACACACCCACAACATACAAGACACGCAACACAACAACACTTAACACAAACACAACATACACACACACACACAAACACACCATCCATACAATACATACACAACCACACCACACACATACACAACCACACCACACATACAACACATACACAAACACACAACATACAAGACACACAACACAAGTTACACAACAACACTTAACACAAACACAACACACACACACAAACACAAACACGCCATCCATACAATAAATACACAACCACACCACACACATACACAAACACAACACACATACACCATATATACACAAACACACACTCAACATACAAGACACACAACACAACAACACATAATACAAACACACCACACACACCACACACACCACACACACAAACAAAAAACACACCATCCATACAACATATACACAACCACACCACACACACACAAACACAACAAGTAAAAACTCTAGTGAAGAATGGATCTAATTTACATCTGCAATATATACATATCAAGCTTGCGAGGGATGTATGGGTAAAGATTGAGTGCGTATTTAGCCGGAACATCACATGGAGAGAAGTAAAGGAACATCACTAGGGAATACCTACGTCGCCACCTCCTCCTTTTAGAGATAGGGCAAGGCCGATCGATCAAGATCCAGAGCAGTGCAAGGCCAATCGATCCAGATCCAGAGCAGGGCAAGGCCGATCGATCAAGATCCAGAGCAAGGCAAGGCGGGAAGCCCCAGAGAAGACGACGAGGGGATGCCGCCGAGGATGCAATAGCTTCAGGAGGAACGCGACAGGGGATGCCGCCGGAGAAGACGACGCGAGTTCCTCCTCGCGAGCCCAAACGCGATAGACTGGAGAGATTTTCGCTGGTTTGGGGACGCGCAGAAATGCATACGCGACTTTTACGGGCGGTTCGAAAAGATGGCGGAAAAACAAACGTAAAAGGTAGCGGTGTTCCGTTTGCAAAAAATGCACCGGCGTTAAAACACTATCCCAAATGAAGCCTAAGGCTTTATTTGGGCGGTTAGGACTCGAGGGGAGGAGACGGGGCTTGAAAAACTCCGTTTTGGAGCTTTTTTTCATGGCGCGGCGGGTGCAAACGCGGCAAACGGTGCCGCCGGGCGTTTGTTTACCCGCCTTGCGATGGGCCGATGGCGTTTGCCGCAAACGCCGCACGCCACCGCCGCGCCAAATGAAGCCTAAATAACTCTTAGGCTCCGTTTGGTGCTGCTTTATTGCTCCCGTGACTTCGAAAAAAAATGTCACCATCATAGAATGTATGTTTGGCAAGAGAATGGTTACGACCGTTACCAAGAAAAGATGGCTAGTTTTGAACATAAAAGTGGACGAAGATACTTAGGTGAGGTCGAGTGTTCACGAACGACGGTTCATAACCACCACGTTCGTGACCGCCACCACCACGCCGAACAGAGCCTTAGTTTTCGCATGGCCCCCACCTTTCTGTCGAAATTGGAAAATGAATGATGAACGAGCTCTTCCCTTCAGCGGGGATTCAAAAGCCATATCTCCCTGAAATCCTTTCCGTCGATTTTGAATCATCAGCGAGCGGAAAAAAAAGCTAAAATCAAAAGCAAAAAAACTTACAATTTCTGATCCGTGAACCTGAAAAAAAAAACTCTCCCAATTCCGGAAGCTAGCCCTCGTCGCTCCGCATGCCGCCGCCGCCCTCGCTGCTCCGCTAGCCGACACCGCCCTTGCCGCCGAACTCCTCGGGTTCCAAGCATTCCCTGCCACAGTATTCTTTCATATGTGCAAGTCTCTTTCTGGTGTCAAATTTACTGCAGCAGATCCCTCAAATGTAGTTTCATCTTCACCATGTAAGAGTTCAGTGGAATCTTTGTATCTAATATTGTAGGATTTTTGGCGCTAAGAAACCTCTAATTATTAGAATTTTTGCATATTGCATATCTAATTATGAGGCTTGACACAATTGATTAAGCTGAGACCGCATGACATGAAGGTCATGAGTTCGATTCTCACCATGGTGCGAGCCTCTCTACTTATGTAATAGTTTGTTGATTGCTTTGAATGCTGATTAATGTTTTATTTTCTGAATGTAACACTCATTGTAGTCGTTGATTCTTAATATTCCTCATGTAATGTTGTCTGCACATTTAATCAAAAAAAATATTTAACTTTGACTCTTTGCACCTCTAAGAACTTTAATATTGACATTTTGCATCCAAAATATTCAATTAGGAGGGTACAAAATGCAAATATTAAAGCATTTGCCCAAAATGCCAAAATTAAATATTTATGATGCAATGTGCAAAAACTACTAATTCGAAGATGCTTAGTGCCAAAGGGCAAACATTTGATGGTCTTTCTGCTGGAATAGATGCATAACCTTATGTTTCTTTGGGTACGATATTAGTGCATAATTTTGATTTATGGGAATCAAGAACAAAATCAATAGTTGTCTCATCCGCCGTTAAGTGCTCCTATCGTTGGACCCTTACCCCGTCGCAAGCTCTAGCCGCCGGCAACCGCTTCATCAATTAAATCAGGTGCCCTCGTTTACAAGCTCCGCATCCATGTTGCAGATTTAGGAGAATGTTGTATGTTAGGGTTCTAGTTGTTCTACTGAAGCTTTTGATGATGCAAATATTGCCTAATTTTAGCATTGTTATTTTTTAATTTCTTGTGCATTTTTTAGCATGAATCTTAATGTATTTTTTTTTGAAACATTCTCTATTGGTAGATTGGTCTCATATGGACTAATTTTCAATTGAGAATTGTAATATGTTGGATCATAGTTCAATTTCATCACTAACTACAACTAATAAGATCAATCTGTCTATTTTTTGTTTTCTTGCAATAATTTTTGTTTGGTTCTTTTTTTTTTCTCTATTTTCCAATGATGTGAAGAAAGAAAAAGTAGAAAACTTTAAAACATTTGGAAGCGCATGTAAGGAGTTGCTTTGATAAGGATGTAATGTTCGATTTTGAAGAAGAATTACTTGAGTGAGCTCGTGATATTTGCAGAAATTTGGGTAATGTAGTAACCATAAAGTTTCTGATAAGCCTAATGAGCGTCCCAAACCTCATGTATTCCTGGATTGTGATAAAGAGGGTTATTAAGTTATTATCGAGAAAATCATAACAAATATTGGGTGAATAAAAACATATTTAGATCGCCCTCAAAGTGTTGTGGTTGCCCATTTGTTCTTAAATGCAAAATTAAGAACAATATATGATTTCACTTTCCAGTTAGGGTCAAAAAAGACAATATATTCATATTTCTTTTGTTTGGAATATTGTTCGCACAGAAAAAGTTTAAATTTTGGTTGATTTATCTCATTATATTTTTTGTAATTTTTTTGATGCAAATGAAAATATTAAAGCGCATATAAGCTTTTTAAGTGTCTTATACACATATATATATATATATATATATATATATATATGAACTTTTATTTCTCTGCAGAGCTTCTAATTTAATACTATTACATTTTGATTGTACAACTCTTAGCATATGATTGGAAAAAACAATGATTAAGGTTGGTCCAACTTTGCCTGCTCGCAATCCCCGGATTGACGGAGCACGTTCGTAACACACGGATGGGCGGAACCAGTTCACAACTCAATCAAGAATTGGCTACGAACGTGCCACGACCACTAGTATATTAATATATCATTACTCCCGTCTTGCTACATTAGTAATATATCTTTATACTATTTGTAAACCCCAAAAGAGAATGTTGTAACATTCACACTATCGGTCGGGGTAGCCCTGGCGATCGGGGTAGCCCTGGAGAACATTCGACGTGCGACAACATTCGACGTGCGACATCATTCGGCGTGCTGCATCATTTGACGGACGACGTCATTCGGCGGGCGGCATCTTTCGGAAGGTGGCATTATTCGGCGGATGACATCATTCGGCGAGCTTCGCCCGCATTCGTGCACTATCACTTATATGTTTTCGCCCGCATCCAAGCGGGATTCGCTCGCACCCATTCAGAGATGATGTGGAACAACATGTACGGTCTCTTTATGGTTTAGGGTTGGGAATCTAGAATGAGCAGTAACAGTATAGATGGAGACCTTTCGGTGAAAGACCTTTCAGAATCTTGACGAAGCAAAGCCAGTCGTTGCTTAAGATCCTTCGGTGAAGGAGTTTGCCGAAAAGCGATGGAAGGGCTCGACATCATTTCCGATCAGTGCTTCCGTGAGGTAACGGAAACGGAAATGCAAAGCAAAGGAAAGTCGAAGATAATCGAGGAAAATGCTTCAGGGTAGCTGCAAGCTATTCGATGGAGAGGATAGTCGGGCGCGAGCAACATGGAGATGGAATGACATCATATTAAGAATATACCGTGCACATTTGAAACATTTGGAATTAAACTCTAATTATGGCACCTCTCATTGGGAAGAGATTACATGTGATTTATAAGAAGAGGTAGTTTTTTGCAAATATGAAAGATAAAAATAAATCAAAGTAGAGATATCTATGAGCACAATTTTTTTAAAAAAATGAAAATTATTCTCATCTCTTTCAACTTATATATACGATCACCTAAATCAGCGTAGGAGTGCGTATAGAGGAGGCTCCACTAAGGAGAAGTGGAGTTAGTGGGGTCAAAGTCCAACCCATGATCATATGGGTGGAGGAATCCGCCGACACACGATTCCCCTCTTCCTCGTCAGCACTGGGCACGGTCAAGACCGCACCCCACTAGTGGGAGGCGGGTAGCCCGCACCCCCTTAAGGGGTGCGGGCCACACCACCCGTGGTGGGGTGCGGTCAACCCCCCCCGGTCGGGCCTCACTCCCGTCAACTGAATATGACTGAAATTAATTTTTTTATTTATTTCGCTAATTATCGCGGACTGAAATTGCTGCCTGCGGTTATTTCACTCATGTATTCCCTCTCGACAGCAGTCTCCCCTCCTCGCTAGGAGCACTTCCTCCCCTCTTCCTCGATCGCGACCGCCATCGACATCCTTGGAGCTTGCCGAGAAAGAGAGCGCCATCAGGTATACTCCTCCCGCAACTTTTCCTAATTCCCGATCCCTCTCTCTCTCTCTCTCTCTCTCTCTCTCTCTCTCTCTCTCTCTCTCTCTCTCTCTCTCTCCCGCAGCCTCTCTCTCGCTCGCCCTATTTCTCCCGCAGGATCTCTCTCTCGCTCGCCTTAGCACCTTTGAAGCTGGGAATGTCATACTCTCTCCTCCGTTTCTCTCAAGAGTAGCCCCTCCTTCATTCAACCTCCTCGAAGGTTCGGGAAAGATTGCTTGCCCTATGATTGTCGACTAGGCAGGAGTCTCTCCTCAATGGGTCTCCTCTTCTCAGGTAGGTTTTTCAATCAGATTCTTCTTCACAGAAAGGAGGATACAAACTGGAATGTAATAATGTTTCCCCTGTTTTCAGCCATCAGTTTCTGTCGGCTTTCCCTCGACGTAATCCTCTCAGGTCACAACCATCTGTGGCTGAATCCTGCACTTTCTATGTTAGATAGAATGCTCAAAAGAAGTTTATATCAAATATACATTAACATTCAGTTCATTATTTTTATTAGGTTTAAGTAAATTTGCATCGAAAAGTAGTTTGATGTTGCATCTGCGCATGCACATCAGCCATATACAGATTCAAATGTGATGCCCTTAAGGTTTGGATATTATCTATTTCATTTTTTCTCTGTCAATTCAGTCATTTACTCTTCTTTTGATTTTTCTGGATTCTAGATGTGTTGCATCAAGAGAAATTTTACTCTATTGCTTGATTTAAGAAGATTAAAGTACAATATTTTACTAAAGGCAAGTGTGCATTGTTCAATATCTTTTTAATTGCGATTGTGCATTATTTGATGTTAGTTTCATTTTAAATTAGGTTTGTTTCAATTGCTTCATGATATAGAGATTTTTCCATCAGCTAGGGCATTGGATCAGCGACGACGATTGGATGAGGAAGCTAGGCCGCGTCCTCCGGCGAGGAAATTAGGGATCCGGTGACGAGAAGGCCTCCTCCTTCTCCAACGACGGCTTGGCAACAACGATTGGGCGTGGAAGCCAGAGCACGAGGGAGCTTCGATTTCGTTGGGACGTTCACGAGGGCAAACCATACCTGGGTCTTCTTCAAGGTTAATATTACCTTGTCCTCTTCTGCAGGAGCAAATTTTGCCTTCTTCAAGGTTAATATTACCTTGTCTTCTTCTGCAGGAGCAAATTTTCTCTAAAGAAGATGCTTTTTTTTGCCAGGACGTTCATGAAAAGAAGGGCTCTATGGCAAACAATTCTTTCATCCCTTTGGCCGCTGGTGGCTCTAGCAATGTGCTTGTTCCCTGTGTACCCATACCAAGTCAAGATTGTTATCCTGTACTCATGTGCTGGAGCTCTGCTGTTTATTGTAGTCATGCTCTTAAGTAAGTTTGAAAATTGTAGTCTATTTTTTGCAGGTTTTTCACATTCTTTTAGAATTTGAAACATAATTATTTAAGTAGGAAATCTATCATGACTCTTAATAAGGATATTAACACATGCCTCTTAAGAGTGTCTGCACTCGAGAGGGCTGAGCAAGGCGACCATTAATAAGGTATTTGTTTCTTCCACCAACTACAATATGCAAGTCATGTTGCAATTATAAGTCATAGAGTCCTGGAGTAACTGGGAGTTTGACTTTGGTTTGTAAACTCTGATAAATAATGTTAAAGAATTTCTTTTGGCTAAAGCGTTTTTTTAAGTAAACAATATATCTTACAGAGAATACCATATCTTTTTTATTTGATAGAAATTTCCACTGCATAAATTTGTTGGACAGATTAATTGTTGAAGGAGTTCAATTGAATATTATTTTTGTATTTGCTAGAGCTGTTATTGATAGAGTTTCTTTTATATATTTGTTCATAAAAGCCAACTGTAATTTAAGATAGAAATTGTGTGAGATTGTTTTAATTCATATTTGCTAGAAACTTATTGCAAGATATATATAGTTATATGAACGATATTTCTTTTAGCTTTAGAAGCCAACAATCAAAATTTTAAGGGGCGCTTCCATCTATAGAGGTGTCACTAGTTAAGTAAATCATATGTAGTACCAAAAGATTTTTTAGTTCAAATTCACACTGCTGATAATATTTTGCATAATGTTGTTTTGAACGCATCATCAGCATGGCCGATGGCAGACAAGGATTGGTCGGGTCACAGGCAACAAATATCACTACTTGGGGACTTTGGTGAGTGTTTATAGTTTCTGAAGTTGTTGATTTCGCTGAGTCTGTTCGGGCCACTTAAAATGGCTGCCAAACTATAAACGGTTATGCCATATTTTATGGTGATTAGGCTCCATTTGGGCCGGAGTTATTCATGTCATGCATCCGGTCAGAACGTGCAAAGGTCTGTCATAAGATGGTTTGCGTTGTGCTTGTTAGACATAAAATTTCTTGATTTGATATTGATGTTCTTCTCCACAGAGCACATGTTCAATTTTATAAACCAAACTGATTACTTAACCACAGGCTAGTTTCTTCTCCACAGAGTAGAGGTTATCTTTTCCCCTGCAAATTGTATTTTTTTATAATATTTGTGATATGCCATTTGGGATTTGGACAAGTTTGTATTCAAATATATATTGATCATGGAGTATTGCTTGGTTGCAGGTTATGAATGTGGGACCAGGTTGTGGAAGCTGGAGGGAGACGTGCAGCAAGAGGCGAAAACATAGTTCATTGAAATCTGGAAGACCTTGGAGGCGGTGCTCGGCGACAAGAAGTATTTTGTCTGCGATGGGTTCGGGCTGGTGGATATTGCCTTGGTGTTGTGATTCTTCTCATTTAGATTCGTGGAGCTTATGGAGACATGTGTTGTTGGTTTAATTATATTATTTTTTGTTTAGCTCGGCCTTCCGACTAGATTTAGGGCTCTTATAATGTTGAGGGTGGGGATAGGTGGAATGATATATTTAAACTACGTGAAATGTATTTCGGGTAGTTTTTAACGGGTAGCTGATGGCTGAGCATTTGTGTGGGTTGGAATCCTTTCTTTCTTATAAAATAAAATATAACCTTTATTAATAAAATCATACATATATATATCGCATATATTTGTAGGATAACATAAACAGGGCTAAAATTAATTTATATCTTTTAAACATGCTTAATAAATAAGATGTTGCCAGTATATTGTTGTGTACACAAACTGTTAGATACACATTGAACTTGATTTTGTATGTGAACTTAGCACAGAGATACATAAACGGTCTTGCAGTCTTCAAGAAATGCAAGTTACTCCCTTTTCTCAAGTAATAATTAACCATCGCAAAGGAAAAAAAATGATTTGTAAAAATTATAACAATAATCATATCACTCTGAGAAATGTTTTATATAAGTGTTTAATGAAGCAATATTTTCAAGGGACAAGTACTTCGCAACATATTCCACCAAATAATCTAAGCTTAGGGTTGAAGGTCAATCGCAAATATAGATTTACAGACTACAATAAATTGAGGCGTTCACCTTTAAGCTTTATTAAATGAATGTTTGTGAAATTATCGGTTCAGTGTTGTGGCTAACATCTTTTTTCCTCGATGAATCTTCCTCCGCAGGCAAAAAATGCTTAGTTGAAAAAAGTTCATAATACTCTTCCCTAGGATCAATGGTGGATATTAGGAAGTCTGTGAAATTATCTCTTCCCTAGGATAAATGAACTCCGCGGAGATCCAGAAGGTTCTCCGCGGAGATCCAGAAGGTTCTCCGCGGAGATCCAGAAGGTTCTCCGCGGAGATCCAGAAGGTTCTACGCAGAGACCCTTCCCAGAAGGTTCTCCGCGGAGAGCCACAAGATTCTCCGCGGAGAACCAAAAGGTTCTCCGCGGAAAACCATTTGGATCTCCGCGGAGATCCAAATGACTCTCCGCGGAGATCTAAATTATCGTCGCGGTGATAAAAATTGTCACTACAAAGAGCATTCCTCTCTCTCCCTCAATTTTTTTCTTCCTTTCCCTCTTTTCTCTTCCTCTATCCCCCTTTCCTTCTACTCCCTCTCTTTTTTCTCCTCCCCCTCTTTTTCTTTCTCTTCCCTCCCTCCCTCCCCCCTTTTCCCCCCTCATACCAGAGTAGAACCCGGCGCCCCCCCCCCCCCCCCCCCCCCCCCCCCCTCATGGGGGGTGCGGCCAAACCGCAGCCTTATGACCCCCCCATGGGGGTGCGACCAAGTCCTCCCGCGTCTTGCAGGGGATGCGACCGAAATCGCACCCCATCGGCAGACACTGTCGGGCCCCATTTTCTCCTTGGAAGGCACGTTTTTTCATTTCCCGAGTAACGCGACCTTCGGAGGGCGCATCCTCGTGTTCATTGCGACCGCTCTCCAACATCGCTCGTCTGTTCCCTTGGTCCTCCATTCGCTCAGAATATTCCTGTGTTCGTTGCGTGCTCAGAATGCTTCCGTGTTAGTTGCGCGCTCAGAACGCTCCCGTGTTCGTTGCGCGCTCATAATGCTCTCGTGTTCGTTGCGCGCTCAGAACGCTCTCGTGTTCGTTACGCGCTCAGAACACTCTTGTGTTCGTGCGCGCTTAGAACACTTCCGCGTTCCCGACACACGCGCAGTTAACCTTTTTTAATTTCTCAGATTGCAGGTCTCATTCGTCACCTTCATCACCTTCAACGATGCTGCCCGAACCGCCTAATTTGCCCGAACTGCCCGAAGGGCTAAACAGTCATTTACGAAAAATGGCGATCCGTGTGCTCCAAATCGACCATCATGATTCGCCCGTCAGATGGTTACGGTGGTTACAACGGCAAAATTACCGGGCTACCCCTATCCAAGGCTATAAAAGGAGCTCAGAGCCTTCATTTCAAGACACCTTGCCTTCTACGCCCGAGTGAGCTCGGTTGAAGATTTCTTCAGAGTTCTCCTTCGGTGCTTGAAGATCTCCCTCGGCCTTTGAAGATCTGCTTCGAGGCTTCGAGGATTTCCTTCGAGTGTTTGAAGATTTCCTTCACTTCGGAAGACAATCGTCCTAAGCAATTGGGAATCCTTCGGATCCAGAACGGCGACTCAGTCATCTCACTTTTGTTCTCAGAAGAAGAAGCGCTCAACTTTCCGAGAGGTGGTCTGTCACCATCGTAGTTCTCTCTCTCTCTACCATTGTAACGAGCAGCGGCATGTCGCGCTCGAGTTCTTAGTTTCTAGTTGTAATCCCCCAGCAGATAGTGGAATTTGGCCGGCACAGCTCCGACCGTGTGGGTTTTCACTCTTTCCGTCTTTTCCACGTTAAAAATCATCTTGTTATTTACTAACTTCTTTCATTGACTGTTTGCGCGCTCGATTTGCTTTCGAGCTAAGGTGGTTCAGTTGGACCGGTCTACCAGAGCACCCGAGCGACCCGCAACAGTTTGACGCCGTCTGTGGGAACAATGTTCCCAAATACTCCGCAAAGACTCCTAAAAAGATGTATTTGCTTCAAGGCAGTACTCGCTACCAATCGCAATGACAAGAAAAAGTGCTCGTACTACCGAAGAATCAGTCACTGGGGGGCATGTAGAATCAGCACCCTCCCACTCGCTCATCAACGCTCCTCTCGCGGAAGGGGCCATGAACGCACCCATTGCGTCAATGGAGGGACGCGTGCGCCAGATAGAAGAACACCAAACCGAGATGCTCGCGCTCCTAAGGAATGGAGGGCATCATGAACTCCTAATCCTGCCCGTGAGCAAGACAGTTTGCCTCATCCAGCTCTGGATCGCGCTCCGACTGAGCACATCCCTCGCGAGCATGACATTCTGGAAGAAGAGATCTCTAACGCAGCCAACTCAGCACACACAGTCCGTCCGAACAGAGAACCTGAATCTCTAAAATTTTTCTTTGCATATTGTAATAGATATACAACTGTGTTCAAAAGGCTTGGGTTCGGCAGGTCGGGGCTTACCAACAGGAGGGCTCCTGCCCAGGCCTGATAACTCTTAAGTGGAGTAAAGAGAGAGAGTAAATCGCTCTTAGTTCTCTGCAATCCCTTATTTATGAGTTTATTAAATTAAATTATAAAATTAGTAATAATTAAATAAAATATTTAAATAATTTAATATAATAAAATCAACATAAATAAAATTTTAAGTTATTTAAACAATGCTTTACTAATTTAATTAAGCAAACAAAAATTTGGGCTTAAGGCTGAGGTCGTCAGCAACCAGCCTATGCCTTAGGCCTGATCGCATGCCTAGCAGCTTAAGGGTCTGTTTGTGAGAGCTGTTGCGGATTGAAAAACTACAAATCGAATAGAGCTGTTTGAACATAGCACTTTGAGAAGCAGTTTTAAAAAGTTGCAGACTGCTTGGACTGTCTGTGCGTAAGTGTTAATCGTATATAACCTTTTCATTTAAACTGTTTGGTAAAACTGTTTCAGGATATATTTATAAACCATAATTTTCTAGAGCCACAACAACGGACCTCCTAAACCAGGAAATAGCAAAATTTGTTAATAATGCATTAAAATAAAGTCATTAAGAAATGCCGAAGAACCTACACAGTATCCCCCTTCATGAACATCTCGGGCCTCTCCTTAATCAAACCAGACCGAACCCAAGCCAGGAGATCACCATGATTCTAAACAAAACCTTGTAACAAAAACTAATCCCTATGATGACTAAACACCTCAAACTATCTCATAGAAACCTTTTAACCTACTGGAAGAAAATCTAAAAAAAATTCAGTCCAAAACTAACGACATAACTTGAGGTTGATCCATGACCACTGGAATGAGCAAGAGGGAAGAGGAACCCCAGGGCACGCCCGATATTCTCTTATCTGGACTCAAGCAGCGACGCTAGCGGAGATCTGCACGCGAGCACATATCTGGAAGATCGGGACCTTCTGCATGCAATCGAGAGTGCCACCCAGGTTGAGGAAGACGATCTCTCGCCTGCGTGAGGCGTGCCGATCGAGCTAGGGAAGACGACGACCTATCGGCTCCGATTCAGAAGCGATCTTGATGGAGGAATCACGAAGGAGAACGAGACGGGATGCGAAATCCAAAAAACATGAACCGCGCTTTTACGGGAGCTAGACGTTGGGGGTGGGAAGCGCTCCAAAAATCTCATTAATCGACTTTTTTAGATCCGTGATTTTCATAAATTCACACAAACAAACAGATAAAAATCAGCGCTAGCATTTGGAGTAGAGCTTTTTGATCCGCTGGAGCTGTCCCAAACAGAGCCTAAGTTCTGCTGCTAGGACCAAGCCTCAAAGAGTTGAGGTTGGGCCAGGGCCGGGTACCCGGTCCAAGCCTGGGACTGCCCGAGTCAGGCACCGGACCATACAATGAAGTCAAATAAGGCCTGTTTAGGCCCATAAGTCTTGGCCCGGGCCTGCTCGGCCCAGGGCTAGTTGTTCTCTCTTAAAGGCAGAAGCATAAGCAGTCCAATAAACAAAGAACTCATTTTGGCTCTCCCTCACTCTCCGTTTATGGAGTCCTCCAACCTGCTCAAGCAATGCAGAACAAACACCACGACGGCGGCTGCTCCTTTCCCGAAATCTCCGCTACAGTGGGCGGAGAACGGCGGCGTGGACAGCGACGACGAGGGCCCGTTCTTCGACCTGGAGGTCATCACTATCCCCGAAGAGAAGCTCGGCGACGAGACTGATGAATCAAAAGCCGGCGATGACGATAAAGAACTCAATTTCATTTTTAACTCACCGGAGCATGAGAATTTCCCATTCATGCTGCCATCCGACGATTTCTTCCCCAAGAGTCGGCTCGCCCCTCGCCAGCCCAAACCACAGTTCTATCTCTCCAACACCAAGCGCGCCACAAGTTTCCGAATCAGAGCAAAGGAGCCAAATTTCATGCCAAAACAGAGCAAGTACTTCGTCACGCTCAATGTCGCGGATGTGCCGATGGAGACCCTCTTCGCCGGCAAAGATTCCGCCGGAGTTTTTGCGTCGGAAGAAAAGGCTTCTTCCTCTAATTCCAAGGACGCGGTGCATAAGTACTTCGGTAAGATCAAGCCGTTGTATTTCAGAGTATCAAAGAAATATGCCGAGAAGTTTAGCTTGTTTCTCGACGAGAAGGGGCGAGCCAAAGCAGAGGATCCCGCGGTGAAAACAGGGGAGAAGTGCCAGAAGCCGGCAATGCCGGCGAAGCTGAGGTTGGCATGCAAGAAGTTAGGGAAGAGCAAGTCTGCTTCGTCCGCCATGACAGCGGCGTCGTCGCCGCAGCGGCGCGATGAGTCGGCACTGATGCAGCAGGATGGGATTCAGAGCGCAATTGTGCACTGTAAGCGATCTTTCAACGCCGCTTCAGAAGGTGCGAGATTGAAGTCAGAAAATTAAAAGCGCGGAGCTTTTCCTCTTTGGCATTAATTTCTGCGATTTCACGAACGATAAGTTTAAATTGGTGGATACCGGTTGCTGCAGCGTTCGAACAGAGATTCTGCGGCGGCGTCTAAGTTGTTGTAGTTGCCGGAGGGAGGCGAATTCAGCGGCATCTCTATCTCATTCTTGGAAGCTTCGCCTCTTCTTCCTCGGGAGAAAGTGGAGTAGCGGCGAAAGAGTTCTTTCCGTTGACCACAGCCGCCCGGCCAGTCCTATTCTCTCTCTTCTCTCTCTCAATATTATAAGTTATAAAAGAGGCTTATTTAATCATGTATGAGTGATGATGGATATATGCAGTCCAAATTAGGCAAGACACAATCGCCAAACAAACAAACAAAAAAACGGTTTGGTGTATATTTGTTATATCCAGCCAAATGCAAAACAACTATTTACATGGGGCGAAACATCTATTCCTTTCGTCGCCGAATCCTGGCTGCGAATTGATACAAGCGGCCGGCGAAACGTCAAGCCACGCGATTCCAACGTCACCTAGATCTGCGAAACGCAATTCCTACTGATGGCCACTCGATTCCTTCATGTCGAGGAACCAGGCCTGCTTCAGGCATCTATTCACAATTTTCTTCGGTCCAAATTGATGTAATCGTGTTTTTCTTCGGTAAAATTTCCTCCTTCTCGCCCTTAGATAACCTCCAGATTTGATCTGCACTTATCGTTTTTATTCACATTACTTTAATTTGCACGTAGTTAAAATTGATTTACACTTAAAATCACTCTTATTTAATAGCTACTTTAGCAGGAAGCATTAATCAAGGAGGACAAATGTGAGTGTATTCTTCAGCTGATCATGTGAGGTCGCATACGTACGATGGTTTATCCACGGAGCTCTAAAAGAGCCTGAAGGTCTGTTTGGGAGAGCGGTGGCGGTAGAAATAGGAGTGATAGCAAAAGTAGGGTTGTAAATGGAGCTGTAGGGAAAGATTTGTTGCAAATGAAGATCTGTTTGTAGAGCTTTTCAAAACATAGAAGAACATTATAAAGTGTTTGACAAAACTCTGTTGCAGTGAGTGACTCCGAGCAATGACGGTGGGAACGAGTGATACCAAAATTATGTTGGGATATTACGGAAACAATCCCCTAGGCGCAACCAAATAATACAGGTAACAAGCGCATGTAATCTGAACAAGAAACGCAGCATAAATAAATCATGTAACTGCAAAATATATAACAAGAAATGTACCGACGTCCGTTACAGAATACGCCGCGGAGAGCCGGACTCGCTCGACCCGCGGGAGAGTTAATAATCTGGACTGCAATCCGCTAGCACAGCGGACGCACAAGGTTCGCCGAACCTTCAACGTCGACGTCCGACGTTCAACCGCACCACCACCGGAGAAGCACCGTCGAGGCCAACTGCACCCGCGCACGCCATCGACACCAAGCCGCACCACCGGAGAGAAACACCATCAAGGCCACTGCACTCCCGCATGCCTTCACCATCACGCCCGCACCACCGGAGAGAAACTCCGTCAAGGCCACTGCACCACCGCAAGCCTTCGCCACCACGCCCGCACCACCGGAGAGAAACTCTGTCAAGGCCACTGCACCACCACAAGCCTTTGCCGCCTCGCCCGCACCGCCATCATCTCCTCACTTTGCCGCCATCGCACGGTGTTGCACCAACGGCAACCACCGGCGGAATCTCTACGGGGTCTCCCACCCCTCGCGGCACCAAGAGCAAGACGATGTCGGCGGCGATGGCGGCGGCGCGAACACCTTCACACGGCGGCCTCACCTCCTTCGCGTGAACAGGAGGCGGTTTTCTCTCTACAGTGCACTATGAACAGGAACGACAAGAATATATCTCCTCTCAGTGAACCTGTACGGGAACAGGAGGCGGTTCTCATATATATCCACATACATGGGCAATACAAAACATGCGGCTCTCCATTCAAGGCATGCAATTTCTCCTGTTTTATTTCTAACCGCTCCATTCCATATATATATAATCTTTCCCCGTATATAAATATATATATATCCATATATTGGTGATCCGTGGCTCTCTCCAGCTATCAATAGGTGGCAGCCACAAACTAACGCCATTAATAGGCCGGGTTTTCCATACGTGGCGTTTTCAAGTTTAGATCCGAACCAAAAATAACAATCACCACCTTGGTTCGGGATCCGGATCCACCACCTGCACGAAGCATCAACTGCGTGAAGCACCACTGCATAAAGCACCGCCCCAAAGTCCTGAGGCGTCAGCCGACCTGCTCCAGTCGACTCATCTCTGCTCTGGCTCAACCCGTGAATGTCGTCGCAACCTGGTCGTAGAAACTGACTCGCAAACCCCGAGTCCCAGAAGGACGATCCTCTGCACCACCACGACAATCCACCATGTCGTCCACAGAAATAATGGGTACACCACCACACATCGTGGTCCCCATCAGCCGGTACAAACTACCGCACTACACAGCTCTCCTGAGCATGGTACGCCCTCACTCCACCATCAGGACTCCTCCTCAGGCCACCCAACTGTAGCCACCTGAATCCAATCCGCTCAGTAATGTCAAACATATAGCTGTCAGAGTCGCACAGACTCTCAGTGATGGTGAGGACCTCATCACTCTGCACCCTGACCCAGCTGTCACCCTGTCCGCACCCTAGCCTCGAGGCCTTTTGCACGCTGCGAACTCGCGCTCCTGTGTGACTGCACTGTCAGCAATGGTAAAATACCATACCCTCATTCGGCCAGGATCGAGATCGTGCTCCACTCAATCCCTTGCCAAACTGCCTCACCTTACCCATCCGCTGCTGCCAAGATGTGACCGCCCTCAGGAGTAGGGCCCACTAACATCTGTCTGGATAGCACAGCGATCGTGACCTCCACCAGCTCCACCGTATCCTTCTCATACAAGAGCAACGTCACTAAGGCCGGGAAAAAAAGTGAGCGAGGTAAGAAGTGAAAATGGGCCTTCACGTCCTCCTCCGTCTCTGCACCAGCTGCCTCTAACTGGCACAGAAACAATTTGAACACGTCTTATGTTCCTCCAGATAATCACCTCCCTGTAACAAATCCGCGGTTATCATGACCATCTCATGCAGCACCACCTGTCATAGATCAAACCCGCCACTGTCGCACTTCTTCAAAAAACTGTCCAGAAACATGTTCTTCCCTGTCATGGTTGTCCTACGGCACGACCAGGAGACCTGATTAATTCAAAGGTCAGATTTGAAAAGATGGGGAGCGGACCTAGTCGTCACCCACCGTAGTCAAACCTTTCCTCGAATGTCCAATCAGTCGCCTACGAACCTGGCTCTGATACCACTTGTTGGGATATTACGGAAACAATCCCCTAGGCGCAACCAAATAATACAGAGTAACAAGCGCATGTAATCTGAACAAGAAACGCAGCATAAATAAATCATATAACTGCAAAATATATAACAAGAAATGTACCGACGTCCGTTACAGAATACGCCGCGGAGAGCCGGACTCGCTCGACCCGCGGGAGAGTTAATAATCTGGACTGCAATCCGCTAGCACAGCGGACGCACAAGGTTCGCCGAACCTTCAACGTCGACGTCCGACGTTCAACCGCACCACCACCGGAGAAGCACCGTCGAGGCCAACTGCACCCGCGCACGCCATCGACACCAAGCCGCACCACCGGAGAGAAACACCATCAAGGCCACTGCACTCCGCATGCCTTCACCATCACGCCCGCACCACCGGAGAGAAACTCCGTCAAGGCCACTGCACCACCGCAAGCCTTCGCCACCACGCCCGCACCACAGGAGAGAAACTCCGTCAAGGCCACCGCACCACCACAAGCCGTTGCCGCCTCGCCCGCACCGCCATCATCTCCTCACTTTGCCGCCATCGCACGGTGTTGCACCAACGAAAACCACCGGCGGAATCTCTACGGGGTCTCCCACCCCTCGCGGCACCAAGAGCAAGACGACGTCGGCGGCGACGGCGACGGCGCGAACACCTTCACACGGCGGCCTCACCTCCTTCGCGTGAACAGGAGGCGGTTTTCTCTCTACAGTGCACTATGAACAGGAACGGCAAGAATATATCTCCTCTCAGTGAACCTGTACGGGAACAGGAGGCGGTTCTCATATATATCCACATACATGGGCAATACAAAACAGGCGGCTCTCCATTCAAGGCATGCAATTTCTCCTGTTTTATTTCTAACCGCTCCATTCCATATATATATATATATATATATAATCTTTCCCCGTATATAAATATATATATCTATATATTGGTGATCCGTGGCTCTCTCCAGCTATCAATAGGTGGCAGCCACAAATTAACGCCATTAATAGGCCAGGTTTTCCACACGTGGCGTTTCCAAGTTTAGATCCGAACCAAAAATAACAAATTAAAGGGCACATTTGTACCATCATGCTAGGAAGCTACGAAATTATATCTAAACGGCATAACTTTAAGAAACTACAAAATATAAAATTAAAAAATTTCTCTTAAGACAATGAAATGCATCTCACTACAAATGTGAGATGATACTGATTAAAATGGCCTGCGACACCGTCGACGATGATGATGATGATGGCATCCATGGCTCTGCATTTGAGCAGGGTCCACCTTCTGTCGACGAAGAGCGACTCTGAGTGACGGATTTAGGGTTTTAGGGTCACCTTCTTCTATGAGTGTGCAGGCAGAGATCTGCGGAGTATAGAGCAGATCTATGAGAGAAGGAAAAAAGAGAAACAAAGGAAAAAGGAGCGGGAAAACAAACAAGAAGGGTTCACACTGTCGACGAAGAGCGACTCCGAGCGACGGATTCGAGACCTGGAAGAAGACAGATTCGAGATCTGAAAGAGCGACACTGAGCGAAAAAACGAGCGCGGCGAGTGGATAGATATTCCAAACAAATTTGAAAGAACGGTGACGTTATTCAGATAATGCGACAGAGCTGAAAGCCCTCCCAAACGGCCCCTAGATTATACATATGATGATATTATCGTCCATCCAACGCATAAAAATTTGTGCACCGGACAAATCTTGTCCATCAGTTAGTGCGACAAAATTTATGCCGAGTGTGATATTATTATTATTATTTATTAATTTATTATTGTTATTATTATTTGAACATTAAATTATATTAGCTAATAAGACGTGAACATTAAATTATAGGCCACAATTATTGATGATGGCCTACAAAGTTCTTAGAAATTTTAGAGTAATGTTAAAATTACACCTATCAAATTATATTGACACTCTCAAAAATTTTATTTACACATCGATTTGTTAACGACACACCCAAACTCAAATATATATAATAGTAGTAACATCAACCCTATTTTCTCTATTTGGATTTGAGAAAGCTTTGCTGATGAGGATGACACTAAAATTTCCTTCTATGAGAAGCTGGAACAGATGAAGAAAAATGCTATTCTGAATTGGTTTCGGGTATTTATAGGCATTTGGATAGCATTCCTAAACAAAAATGCTGATTTGAAATATAGGGCACATCAGAGCAGCAGGCTATTAAGGCTCTGTTTGGCTCTCCGGCGGAGACCCAGATCGGAGGGAGGGTGGCTGGTTCGCGAACGGAGGCAGCAAAACAAACGCTCCCGCCGCCGGCATTGCGTTGGCATGGATCGCACCGAAAACCAGAGCAAAACAGAGCCTAAATTACAGATTGATGAGACTATTGACAATCCAAAGGAGCGCGTAGCATGTTATCATGATGTACGACCGCCCATAATTGGGCTTAGCAGGTAAACTACCACCACCGGTGCGACGAGTGAGATACACTGTCATGAGTCCGTGGCATTCCGCCGGACACGACGATGAATCGGACCCTCCCCCTCAACGTCCGCCAGAACACCAGCCTTGGGCGAGATCAAAAGGGTTCTCGTAGGTAGCTCTTACAGACCTGTCATTTCGCGGTTCCAAACAAGGAGGAAACCTCGAACAGACAGTATCTAATTGGATGAGTACGGGATTTCGGAGAAAAGCGATTCGGGCGTCGTCGGCAATTGCCCCGCGAGGGAGAGAATCGGGTGGAGTGAGTTTAAAGGAGAGGGTGTTTGGGGGGAGGGGGCATAGGATTTTGGACTTTATTGGGTGTTTTATTGGTGTTACTGGCCATTAAAAGTATGTTTTTACTCAAATTTTACAATGTTTTTTTTTGTAAAATAATCAGATTCTGAGATTAATGCGATGGAATAGCTGCTATAAACGGTCTATATAAAATTTAAAAGATCTCTCTTTTATCGGTCATTTGAATCTTAGAAGTTCATTTTGATATTTCAAAGCCATCTCCACTTCTCCACTTAAGTGACATCATCGTTCTAGTCATCCACTGATGCGTCTCCTCCACCGGCTCACGCCATCTTTCAAAACGGACTCAATTTTAGAATGTGACAAACATTATCGTACTACTTTTCCCGCTAAATTATGCACAAGTAATTTTCGTCCTTTTGATCTTATTCATTTGAACATCTTGGGTCCGAGTCTCACCAACTTTTATTGATGATTTTTTTATATGTATTTTGGAATGCTACTTTAAAATTCACTCAGGTTCGATTTCTCATTCAAAATTATTTAGACCGATAATGCGAAGGAATATATGAGGACACTTCTTATCTTTTTTTCACCTCCAGTTGTGCGCATACGCCCTAACAAAATGAGGTGGTGGAAAAAATTCGTCAGCTTCTCAATTTTACTCAACACTCATCTGTCACCAACTGGCATACCTTTCCCCTCTCCCCGTGTGTTTGATTGTTCTTGATTGTACTGCGTTCATCCACATTTCTGCATTGATAAACTCTCCAATCGCGCCACCAAATATATCTTCCCGGGTTACTCCAAGGGATATTACTGTTTCAATCCTCTCTCCAAACGTCAATAAGAGTGGAATCATGCACAATATTGCAGAGAAGCGCAGAATCCACTCCATTTCCCCCTCAAAACATCATTTTACATTTGCGGAATCATGCACAAAATTGTAGACTGGAACGACAATCATAAGTGAACCCGCGAGAAAGCGAGTGAACTGGAATCGACTCAATTTCAAACCCATCGCAGACTCAGATGCATCGCATCTAATCTCCTACGATGTTTTTATGCTACTTTACCCTGCGAAGCCCACAATTTCGTCGATATTGAGAAAATTAATCAAGCAACAATTAGAACACTTTTAATAGCATTGGGATGCATTTCTTTATGTTAGAATTTATGATTGATGATACAGGAATTTTTATGTACGCAAACCTTACACTGCATTTTTTGCAAGAGGCTACTTCCAGGACTACCGGTGCACCAAGACTCGCCTTCTAAATACGAACCTATATATAAATGTTCAAAAAACCTAGCCATACAAATAAATCCCAAAACACAACAAATATCTGTCTCACAAAAGTTGTGCCTTTGACTCTGTTTGTTTTCCATATTTAGTGGGAGAAAAACACCACCACTAAAAAAATGATTAGGTCAAATCTCTGCCACAGCTCAAAAACATCATTTTTGGCCTAATTTGAGACCTCCCCAGCCCCATCCCTCCATCCCTCACCGTTCTCATTCCCACCGCCTAAACAAACAGACAACTTCTATTCAAATATTCAGATACTATGTGGCAATCGGAATTACGTGATGAGCATTCAAAGTGTCTAACCGGCGACGTAAGCAGAAAAAAGCGATTCAGAAGAACGACTAGCTAGAGAACAACAGTAGAACTTACTCAGAGAGAAGGATTGATAGAGAATATGCGCACATGCAAACATCATAATCTGGAACCCTCAAAAGACCGGTGAGCTCTCTTGCTGAAACCTGCTGCACCAAGAGTATTACATAAACAAGTTTACAGTCAATGTGACAACATCAAAGGCCAAATTTTGAAATAACTTTACAGATTCTAACGGCAGAAGGTTTGGCCGGTCAAAACATTCTTTTCCTAAATTCATGAAACCAAATCACACATCGAAATGCTCTCGAGTTTCCGGGTAACTTCATACATTATAGAAGATGGCTCGGCTTCGATAGACACAATAAGTTTCTGCTTTCCATGAACCAAAGCGCGCTTGGTTGGAGCTCCAATGGGCAGCCGCCCAACTGCGAATAATAACAGCATCAAGGAAGCGAAAAAAAAGGAGACCGTGAGACACCGATGTTAACCTTTACCGCCCTGTGGAACATAATCTTTGGGTTAGCGTCAACAATCATGATGAAGGGATGATGAAAGCTTCACAAAACTTAAACTTGAATAGTTTTCTTCCTAAAATTGCCGTCTGGAAAAAATATTTTTGGCATAATCTTAGTAATTATGTCGGTTCAATCTATTAATCCCCACACAAATGGAAACCCTAGACAACTACCACGGAGGCGAATATTCCATTTCAATCCGCTGGGCATCCGATTTCATGAGATTAGTAATATAAAAGGTTGAGGGATGTTTGGTTTGTGGAAGAAAGGGAGGATGCAAAAGCAGTTTACTTCAAAATTTCATACTAATACAACAACAACAACAACACTCAAGCCTTTATCCCTCCATAGTGGGGTCGGCTATATGGATCCTTTGTCGCCATTGCGCCCTATTTTTAATCATAGCCTCACTAATGCCTAAGTACATCATATCTTTCCTTATAGTTTCATTCCAAGTCTTTTTTGATCTACCCCTCCCCCGTTTAACATATCTAGCTCTCACAACGCCTAACAAGTGCCTCTAATGGTCTCCTATGTACATGTCCAAACCATCTTAAACGAGCTTCTCGCATCTTCTCTACAATTGGCGCCACTTCTGTCGTATCCCTGATACATTCATTCCAAATTTTATCCAGTCTCGTGTGACCACGTATCCACCTAAGCATTCTCATAGTCTATAAAAATTTAATCAACAGGTAATCTATTTAAATTATGGTGGTCACCTTGGTCTAGTCTTTAAATTCATAGTATTGCTCGTTTCATCCTCCGTGTGGGGTAAAACCTCGTTTAATGTGTTCAATGTTTTTGTTAATCTAACCTATTCAACATCAAGAAAGGGAGCCTTGGCACACCGGTTGAGGTGTTGCTGTGTGACCTTGAGGTCACGGATTCGTGTCCTGGAAGCAGCCTCTTGCAAAAATGCAGGGTAAGGTTTGCCTACAATTCATGACCCTTCCCCGGACCCTCGCTGCGCGGGCATACTTTGTGCACCGGGCTGCCCCCTTTTAACCTATTCAACATCAGATTTCACTCAATTAAAGAACCATAATATTCATGATTAATAGTCGATTAACAATTTCTCACCTTTCAAATTCCATCATCTAATCTTAGAGCAATTATGTCTTTGATTATTTTATTTATACACTATGATATATCTAATATCTCTATACCTACTACTTTATGTTTCATGATGCAACCAACTACTTCTTAGCCTTGTGCAACAAAGGAGTGAAAGTAGGGTCGGGCCTCCTCTGAATCAACAAATCAAGCCAATTCACTGATATTTGAGCTCTAATTCGAGCGCATTGTTATATGCAAATCATGTTTGGCTATATTTTTTGCATGGTAAAGGGTAATTATGAATCTATAAATATAGAAAACACACGCATAAATCCACTTGTAAAATGAAACTAAGTCACGCTCAAATATAATGCCAAAAAAGAAGCAAATTCACCTAGTTATTATTACCTTTCTAGGCGGTGTTCCTGGCCTCAGCAAGTTGTTCCCAAATCCAAATTTTCCTTTTTTATCAGATGGTTTTAGAATCTGAAACGAACAAGTTAAGGTGTCATCTACACTCATCATCGCACCAGCATTGTCGAATTCCCCACAATAGTTGGGTGCTGAAAATATAGTCACCAGCTGTCGATTTGCAAAGAACTCATATCCATCTTCCACAACCTAAATGTAACGAAAGAAAACAATTACGGGAGTAAGTACTAATCAAACTTGACAAAATCTAGTGCAAGAATTTAGGAAGGGGAAGGAGAAAAGGGGAGAAAAGAGAGATTGATTTTTCAGATAAAGTTCAATATGAAGTACTTCAAGTTCTTCGGGAGCATCGAAACATCTTAATCAAGCACTTCAACTCTTCAAGAGGATCTTACCTGGTGAGCACGGCAGATAAGATCGAGATCATGCTTTTGAAGAAACTCTCCAACCTTGTCTGGCCCGAAAGTATAAGACACGCCTCTATCATTTTCTCCCCATCCTTCAATATCTTTATCAGGATCTGACCATAGTAGATCACAAAGGAGACCTTGGTCAGGGACATCAGCAGGGCGAGCAATATTACGAATCTGATTCAAGTTTTTCAATTCAGGAGATAAGCCTCCGTGCATGCACAAGATCTTTTCATCAATAAGAGCAGCAACAGGGAGGCAATTAAAACAATCAGTAAAAATTTTCCATAGCCGGACATTAAATCTTCTTTTACACTCATCATAAAACCCATATATGCGATTGATTGATGCACACTCATGGTTGCCTCTCAGAAGAAAGAAGTTTTCTGGATATTTTATTTTGTATGCCAGAAGAAGGCATATGGTTTCAATGCTCTGCTTTCCACGATCAACATAATCACCAAGGAACAAATAGTTAGCTTGTGGGGGAAGCCCGCCGTATTCAAATAATCGGAGAAGATCAGAATACTGTCCATGAATGTCACCTGCTAAAACAAAGATAGTAAGTACCATGGTGCTAATTTCAGAGCTATTGCGAACACAAAAAATCATTAAATGTTAAAATAATACTAATGAAGACATTGATGAAAAATAAAACCACTGTTTGAATGTTCTTGATTAACACATGCTACACAATCCTAGAAGGGAAACCGAAGGCCCGTAAAAATAAATGAGTTCGTGCAATTTTTAATAGAATAAAATTAATGTCAAATCAGTCCAAGCTTACAAGATGCAAAATAGGAGCATAACAACATAATGTGATCCAGTCTTTACAAACCCTACATTAGTGATGGAAGATGACCGGAGATGGGGAATGAGATACAATGGAGTCTTTAGTCTTTACTCTTTACAGCCAGTGTTCGATAGTGAGGTACATGAGGAAGTGCTACCAAATCCTTTATAACTTTTCAAGAGATCCAACTTGTTTGTTTCATTATGTCCCAAGGGGGTCCTCAAATATAATTCACTCATAACACATTTGCTAGATGTCCAAACAAATGGACTAATTGCAAAAAAAACAAACTGCAAAATGCATGGAATAAAAGACTTAAACCCATAATTAAAATACAGATAATAAGACATAATTAACTTTCTAACTGAAAGAGACATAACAAGAACACATAGCCCGACTGATGTAAACCATGGTATGAGTTACCAAAATTCAGATAAAATATAGATCTTTATGACCCGGTAACAGAAGTAGAGATCAATTTCATAGGGAGATCAATTTCATAGGGATGGAGGTAGAACAGTGAAGTGAGGAAAGGATCTCTGTATAGGTAGAAAGCTAAGGTATAGGAAGTCTCTGTATTGAGTTTCTTATACTCGCTCGCCCTTACAGACTGGATGATCACATAAAGACTAAAATATCCTCAAACATAAAACACCACGGTGTCCTTATAATATGAAAATCACCTAATTCACTAAACAAGCCAATTGTGTTCTCTATGGTCTTATCAAAGTTATTGGCATAATATGACAGTCCAACATCATTTCATTCAAGCCAAAAAAAACTTTCTGAAGAGTTTGAAGGTGAAAGTCTTGATGGTGGTTGTGGTTGATTGTTACGACGGAGGAGAACGACTCGGAGAGCGAAGGTGTCGTGACTACTTGGCGGGTTAACTCTTGGAGACCAAAGACGACAAACAAGACTAATTGAGGCGGCTCTTCATTTCTATCTTTTAGTATTATTTACATCTTTTGCCACTTTGTGAGAGTTATATATTTGGAATTTCGGGTATTATTTCATCGTTGAGTCTGGGACTTGTATTTGGAGCCTGGCGCTGACAAGAGGTTCTCCTCGTGGGATTTTGCTTAAGAAATATAAGTTATCTTTTCCACCGCGAGAATGACTCGGAGAGCGAAGGTGTCGTGACTACTTGGCGGGTTAACTCTGGGAGACCAAAGACGACAAACAAGACTGTACAACCCCCATATTTGTCGAGCAAGCCGACCATGATGCGGACAAGTTAATATTTCTGAGCATTAGCCATAAGAAAAGAGGGGAAAAGGGAATTCGAAGTAAAGATTGTGAATGGACCAACTGGTCCACGCGCCTGGCCATTAATGCAGAAAAGGGGCGGGTGGACTTCGGTCCACTCGCCCGACGCAAAGGGGGTGCCCGACGCCAAGGAGGGCGAGTCGGTGCCCAAGGGAGGCGAGTGGACGGAAGCCCAAGGGAGGCGAGTGGACTTCCGTCCACTCGCCCGGCGCCCAAGGGCGGTGAGTGGGGAGTGGACTTCCGTCCACTCGCCCGACACCCGAGGGGCGAGTGGATGGAGTCCACTCGCCCGGCGAGTGGTGATGCCCAAGGGGTGAGTGGACTCCCGTCCACTCGCCCGGCGCCCAAGGGGGCCCGACAAGTGGGCAAGTGGGCTTCGGTCCACTCATCCGGCGCCCAAAAGGCGAGTGGACAAGGTACACTCGCCCAGTGCAAGGGGAGACGAGTGGACCTCGGTCCACTCGCCCAGCACCAGGTGAAATTGGAAGGGATCGCGGATGGTATTTTCAAGCAGCGGAGGTCGGCTATTGGCAGACCACTTTGGCTATCCGCAAACCATTTTCAAGAAGTCTATAAATAGACCCTCATGGGCACGCAGACCATTTTCAAGAAGTCTATAAATAGACCCTCATGGGCACCTTGGAAGAGGTTGTTGATCCTCTCCCTCACGTGTTACTTGTGAGCTAGCACTCCTACCCCATGTCCGACTAGTCGACAGGCAGGTATTCCCTAGTGCTCTCCAGGGTGCCCAGGCTCAGCATTGGCTTGGGAGGGGAAGCTCTCTTTGATCTTTCGGGTGTGACGTGAGACCTCCTCGCTGCAACTCAAGGGGTCTGTTTTGGGCTTCAGTCTCCATTCGGTGCAAGGTTCTTCGACTCTCAGCGACCGGTTACGCGTTCTAACACAAGTGAAGTAAGGGTCGGCTGCATACCCGTTGCGAACATTGAATCTAGTTCTCTGGTTTCAACAAAGACTAATTGAGCCAGCTCCTCATTTCTATCTTTTAGTATTATTTACATCTTTTGCAACTTTGTGAGAGTTATAGATATTCCCTCTCTTGTATCTTTATATTTCATCTTTGAGTCCGGGACTTGTATTTGGAGCCTAGTGCTGACAAGAGGATCTCCTCGTGGGATTTTGCTTAAGAAATATAAGTTATCTTTTCCACCGCCAACCCTAGGGGTAACAATTTGGTTCGACCTGCCCTCCGGCCCGCTTGTAGCCGATGGGTTTCGATCATGCCTCTTCCATCCGCATCAAGCCGCGCCGCCTGTTCGCGCACTGTCGTCCTCGCCATCGTCCGCACAACGACGTATGCGCCGCCTATTCGTGCACGCCTTCGGCCACTGGCGCCTCCCCAGCTCCCATGCATCGCCGCCCTTCCACTCATATCATGACCGAGTATCACGTGGATGCCGTGGAAAAGCGCTTCGACAAGCAGTCCTCAGTACTCGCCGATCAAGCTTCGATCCTCGCCTCCATGTAAACCTCTTTCCAAACTCAATCATCCATCCTTGCCTCCATGCAGACACTCTAATGCCTAGATGACCGCAAAGCCCGCGCCTCCAACCAAGCCCCCACCCCATTTTCCCCGAAATTTTCCCATTCCGGCTTCGTGGACCACACCGCACTGCCGCCGGTCCCCTCTTCCTTGCCACCGCCCTTGCCACGGCCCATGCTCCTCGAACCCTACAGTTCCACATTTCAACGACTCGGATCCTCTAGGGTGGATCGCCAAGGCCGAGCAGTTCCTTGACATCCGGGTCACACTGGATCACCAGGAGGTCTCCTTAATGCTCCTTGTCATGGAAGGCTCCGTGTTGCATTGGGTTCGCTGGTTATGCAATTCCTCCCCGCTCCTCTCATGGGCGGATCTCAAGGTGGTGTTAGTCAAACGCTACGGTCACCGTTATTCCGGCAATGCCGTGGAGAGCTTATGCGCTCTCAGGCATTCGTCTTCGGTGGATCAATACATTGACGACTTCATTGAGTTGGCAAACTACTATGTGCCCGGCCTTCCACCGGATCACTACATGGACTTCTTCCTCCAGGTCTCTAGCCCCACATCCGCTCCCGCCTGCGCACTCACCACTTTCAGGATATCTCGAACTCCATGGAGATCGCTCCCTTAGTGGCAACGAATTTTTCGGTCCGGTCCACCGACCGACCTCGTGCGCCACCAGTCCCCTCCAGCTCCTCGCCACACATTTCCTTTCTTCCAACCGGAAACCTGCGGCCACTAGCAGCCAAACTGCATCCCACGACTCCACCCTCCAAACTGCCGCACCTTCCTCGGCCGCACAGGCCACCGATTCATAACCGTCTCTCGTCCCAGGAGTAAAATGGGCTACACAGTAAGGGCTTATGCTTTTGTTGCAAGAAACCTTATTTGCCGACCCACGACTATCCGCTCAAGGAGTTGTGTATTTTGATGTGTGATGATGATGGTTAAATCACGGCGGACGACTTTAATGCCTTAATTTTGGAGGAACCACTGTCGGCCGACCCGACACAGTTTGGCCAAAAAGGCCCCGGTTGGACCTGTCTCACTTGTCGCTCGCAGGCATCTCCGGATTACGCATTATGAAACTTCACGGACTTCTTTTGGGAACCCCCGTGGCGCTTATGATCGATAGTGGTGCAATCCACAACTTCATTTTGGTGGACCTCGTGACTCGACTTCAGCTTCCCACCGACCCGAGTGCGTCCTATCTTGTCCACCTCGGAATGGACGACGGTCCAGGGCAGGCGACCTCTGTCACGACCTTCCTTTTTCCGTGAGAACCAACAGTACGACCGCGGATTTTTGCGTCTTTCCTCTGGGCGGCGTGGAGGTAATTCTCGAAATTGCATGACAAATTCTGGGCGGCGTGGAGGTAATTCTCGAAATTGTATGACAAACTCTGGGCGATATTCACCACAATTGGGATTCAATACGAATGACCTTTCCAGTGGGCCAACCGGTCTTGCACACTCGTGGGGATGCCTCCTTACAACGCCTTGTCGTCTCCGCACGCACGGCTCAGCGGACTACCTCCGCGGATTTCCATGTCCTGTTGTGGCAACTCACCCCGTCGGTCCAGCCCGCAAAGCCGGTCAAGGCCGCACCCCCACCTGAGCTCTCCCATATCTTGGCAAAGTTTGTTGATGTCTTCGCTCCCGTATTGGGCCTCCCCCCCCCCCCCCCCCCCCCCCCCCCCCCGCCACCCCACTGATCGCTCTATTCCACTCCAGGAGGGCACCAGAGCGATCCATGTTCGTCCTTACCGATATGGTCATATTCAGAAAGACGAAATCGAGCGTCTTGTGTCCGATATGTTGACTGTCGGCCTTATCCGTCCTAGGGCTAGCCCATTTTCCAGTCCGGTCCTTCTTGTGCGGAAGAAAGACGTCAGTTGGCGCTTCTGCGTGGATTATCGGGCACCCAACAAAGCCACCGTACCCGATAAATACCACATACCAGTCATCCATGAGCTTTTTGGACGAGTTGAGCAGCAACACCGTTTTCTGCAAGATCGATCTTCGCTCCGGATACCATCAAATCCGGGTGTGTGCATCAGATATTCACAAGGCAGCATTCCGCAATCATGATGGACACTACGAGTTCTTGATCAAGCCCTTCGGCCAGACCAATGGCCCAGGTACTTTTTAGGCGATCATGAATGACATCTTTCAACTGGTACTTTGTATGTTTGTTATGGTGTTCTTCAATAATATTCTTGTATATAGCCTGACCTGGCAGGACCACTTGCGCCATCTGGAGCTTTACCATGTCGACCCTGCGACAACACTCGCTAGTCACCAACCTGAAGAAGTGCGCAATCGACCAACACGAGATCTCATACCTAGACCATAACGTATCGGCTCGAGGAGTGGCCATGGACTCGGACAAGGTCTGTGCGGTTGTGCAGTGGCCGCAACCTCGTACAGTGCGGGATGTCCAAGCATTCCTGGGGCTGGCCGGCAATTACCGTCGCTTCATCTGCGATTACAGCACCCTGGCTCTTCCTATGACACGTAGCACGCCTGTTTCGCAAGTCAGCTGATACCACCTTCCATTAGACCCCAGAGGCAGTAGACGCCTTCTCGGCCTTACAACAGGCCTTGGTGACCGCCCCGGTTCTGACCATGCCAGACTTCTTGCAGCCATTCACGGTGGAGTGTGATGCCACGGGTACCGATATCGGGGCAGTTCTCATGCTGGTTGTCCCATTGCGTACTTCAGCCGATCCTTCTCCACCACCATCCGCTCCCGTTCCGCTTACGACAACGAGTTGATGACACTCGTTCTGGCAGTCCAACATTGGCGGACCTATCTGCTTGGGCGACAATTTGTTGTCCGGATGGACAACCATAGCCTCCACTGTATAACCCGTAATTCGGTGAGACCAAGGATGTACAACCCTCATATTTGTCGAGCAAACCCCTCTGGATGTGGACAAGTTAGTATTTCCAAGCATTAGCCATAAGAAAGGAGGGGAAAGTGGAATTCAAAGTAAAGATGTCGGGTAGACCAACTGGTCCACGCGCCTACCCCTTAGTACCCCCGGGGGAGTGGAGGGAGTCCACTCTCCCGGCAAGTGGGAGAGTGGACTTCCGTCCACTCTCCCGGCCAGGGGGGGTGAGTGGACTTCCGTCCACTCTCCCGGCCAGGGGGGAGTGGAGGGAGTCCACTCTCCCAGGGAGGGAGTGGAGGGAGTCCACTCTCCCGGCTAGTGGCAGAGTGGACTTCCGTCCACTGAGTCCACTCTCCCGGCCAGTGGGCGAGTGGACTCCCGTCCACTCGCCCGACACTCAAGGGGGACGAGTGGACCTCGGTGCACTCGCCCAGCGCCAGGGGGAAGTGTGAGTGTATCGCGGTTCATATTTCTCAGACAGCGGAAGTCGGTTATTGGCAGACCGTTTTGGCTATCCGCAACCCATTTTCAGGAATTCTATAAATAGACCCCCATGAGAACCTTGGAGGGGGTTGTTGATCCTTCTCCCCCGCGTGTTACTTGTGAGCTAGCACTTCTACCCCCTGTCCGACTAGTCGACGGGCAGGTGTTCCTTAGCCCCTGTCCGACTAGTCGACAGACAGGTGTTCCTTAGTGTTCTCCAGGGTGCCCAGGCTCAGCATTGGCTTGGGAGGAAAAACTCTCTTTGATCTTACGGGTGTGTGGTGAGACCTCCTCGCTGCAGGGGTCTGTTTTGGGCTTCAAGTCTCCATTCGGTGCAAGGTTCTTCGACTAGTCACGTGTTCCAACTCAGATCAAGTAAGGGTCAGCTGCATACCCGTTGCGAACATCGAAGCCAATTTTCTGGTTTCAA